>CM022301.1:56316697-57023699 GCA_011799875.1 Thinopyrum elongatum
AGCTCAAAAAAATCAGTAAATGCATGAAAAATAACAAATGAAGTCAAAAAGGGTTGAAAATTGATGATGTGGCTTTGAATGGTGCATTTTGAACACACAAAAAGTCTGGAGTTCAAATAAGTTCAAAAAAATGAAATCCCTTTGTAACAGACGATTTTTCGTTCGAAACCCTGATACTTCTAAAGAGATTGCCCATTTTGTACACGAAGTGCATCCAGTTTTTGCCGTAACCCTCTCAACTTTTTAGCACATGCTATGTTGGTGAAATGATGATACCATACCAACTTTCAACCTTTTCAGAGTTCATTTGTAGTGCTTTTCAATTTCAGGGTCATTTAGCGCAAAAAGAATGAACTAATAGCAAAAGTAATGAACTTAAAATAATCAATTAAAATATTCTGTTATGATCAACTAAAACAAAACTATAATATTCTTCAATAGCAAAAAGAATCAACTAAAAAGCTTTTATAAAACTCTAATAGCAAAAGGAGTCAACTAAAAAGCTTTTATAAACCTCTAGTATTTTTTAAACTAAAATTATATAAAATTTATGCAACTAAAATTATCAAAGTATTTTCTGTTCAAAACATTAATGGCAAAAAGAATTTTTATAAAGAATTTTTTTGTTAGAAACTTTAATAGCAAACTAGAATAACAAAATCTGTTCTTGATTAAAACTGACATTTAAATTAACCTAAAAATTACCAAATTTAATATAATGATAAAACACAATAATATTAAATAGCAGGAAAAAGAATCACTCAAAAATCTATTTTTATAGTAAAGTTATTCACAAACTAGTGATTCACTCAAATTTAAAAGAATTCAAATTTAAACTATTCAAATTTGAAAATTAATGGCACTAACAGAAAGTCTATAATTTTTGTGACCTAACAGCAAAAAGAATCACTGGAAAACTGCAAAAAATAAAATAAAGCAAAAAAGAAAACAGAAAAAAAATGCCACCTACTGGGCCACCACGGCGTGAATACGACTAGAAACCCAGCTAGTTGGGCCAGGATTCAGGCCCGCAGAAGGCCCAGCAGGCCCACAGGCATAGCAGTGTCAGATTAGGCCCATAGGCCTGCAGTTCGGAGGAGTTCAATAGCGATGAGGCAGTCGAGCTTATAAACCGGTGCGGGGCGCTCTCAACTAGCGAGGTGGGACTAAACTCCCACCACCACGCCGTTGTGCAAGCCCATTGGTCCCGGTTGGTGCCACGAACCGGGACCAATGCTCACCTTTGGTCCCTGTTTGTGGCACCAACCGGGACCATTGCCCACCTTTAGTCCCGGTTGGTGCCACCAATCGGGACCAAAGGTCCCTGTTTCCCGCCCTTTGGGCTGCTGAAAACAGACCTTTGGTCCCGGTTGGTGGCATCAACCGAGACTAAAGGGGGGCATTGGTCCCGGTTGGTGCCACGAACCGGGACCAATGCTCTGGCTATATAAGGTAGCACTTAGAAATTTTCAGTCCCAGTTCATCTTCCCCACCGACGCCGCGCCGAACAGCACGACGCCGCCAGGCTGCCGGACCGCGCCCTCGCCCTCACCGACGCGCTCTCCTCCCCGAGCCCTCGCCGACACCCTCGCGGCCGCACCCTCGCCGACGCGCCCTCGCCCGGCCGCGCGCGCCCCTGTGCCCCGGCCCGCCCCCGTCGCCGTTGTCGCAGTCGCCGTCGTCGTCCCCGACCCCGCGCCCCTGCCCCCGCCGGCCTGCTGCCCCGCCCCCGAGCGCGCCCGACCGCGCGCGCCCCTGCCCTGGCCCGCCCCCACCGTGTGAGCCGCCGCCCCGGCTCTGTGTTTTTTTATATATGTTGATATTTTTTATATGATGAAAATTGTTTTGTTCATATATAATGTATATATATATATATGTATTTGGCTAGTATGTATGGATGTTCATAAAATTGTTTTGTTCATAATGTATTAATTGTTTTGTTCATAGTATTTTTTTTATATGATGAATTTTTTTCATAGTATTTTTAGCCATATATATGTATGTGGTTATATGTATGTTATATGGATGTTCATAGAATTTTTTTATATGTATGTGGCTATATGTATAGGTCATTGTCGATAGCCCCTCCCCGATAACTTCGACATGAGGGGGGGGGGTCGATATACCCCCTCCCCGATAACATTTTTTTATATGATGAATTTTTTTTCATAGCCATATATATGTATGTGGCTATATGTATGTATGGATGTTCATATAATTTTTTTTATATGTATGTGGCTATATGTATGTCGTTGTCGATATAGCCCCTCCCCGATAACTTCGACATGAGGGGGGGGGTCGATATACCCCCTCCCCGATAACATTTTTTTTCTAAGTTACTAAGGTAAAATGTTCACCCCCCTCTCGATATACCGGGCGACCAACTCTCGAGGCCACCCAAACCCTAGAAAAAAAGCATTGTCGATCTCCTACCCCCTCCCGCCCCTACCCGACAAACTCTCGAGGCCACCCAAACCACTAGAAGATAACTCCGGTAACTTCGACATGAGGGGGGATGTCGATCAACCCCCTCTCGCCCGAACAAGTCTATGTATCATTTTATATCGCAGTGGACATATATCAAAGTTTGATCATATGTCAAAGTTTGAATTTTGACATATGCAACATTTGATCATATGTCAAAGTTTGATCATATGTTAAAGTTTGAATTTTGACATATATAGATTTATCAAGAATGCCCCCATTATGGATGTGCACAAGTTGATCCAATTTTTTTCTGATCTCAATATATATATATATTATATATATTATATATATATATCACTATATATATATTCTTCTATATGTCACGTTGTCTGTCAAAGTATTGAAGAAATCCATGGCTTCATCATTAGCCGAAAGTAACAGGCGTATGATGCTACGAAGCTCTTCAAAGTTGTTTTGGAACGGAGTTCCGAATAGAATAATTCACTTTTTGGTACGAATTTCAGCAAAGGCCTTCCAAATAGCGATATTCGGAAGGCTCTTGCTGAACTTCGTACCAAAAAACTAATTATCCTATCCGGGACTCCGTTCCAAAACAATTTTGGAGAGCTTCGTACCATTATGCGCCTGTTACTTCCGGCTAATGATGAAGCCATGGTTTTCTTGAATCCTTTGACACTGACAACGTGACATATAGAAGGGTAGATGAGATCAGGAAAAATATGGACCATTTTCTGCACATCCAGAATTGCGCCATTTTGTTAAATACCTTGTTTGACATTCATGAGAGAGGCGGTCCGGACGTCTGACATTCATGAGAGAACTCCGGTAACTCTTCAACATGAGGGGGGACGTCGATCAACCCCCTCTCGCCCGACCAAACCCTAGAATCGTCGAGGCCACCCCAAACCCTAGAAGCGTTACCGAGGCCACCCCAAACCCTAGAAGCGTCGAGGCCACCCAAATTTACCAAGTTAAAAGAGCGTTGTCGAGGCCACCCCAAACTGTAGAAGCGTCGAGGCCACTAATTAATATTCCTTGTTGTGATTAGCTAGCTAGGTCTATGTTTGCCACTAATATATCCATCTCTCATGTTTGTATATTAATTGCCATGTTGTAATATTTGCAGAAACTATGGATCAACAAAGAGACTTGGAAACAGAAGAGTTGTTGGGGGACATCATCCTCGGCGGAGGTGATGTCTTGTCGTATCTCAATGACACCGATTGTCTGGAAGGAGAGGGTGAAGGCTCCGGTGATCGAACAATGGAGGAGAAAGGACATGATCATGATGGCTCCGGTGACCAAATGCCGGAGGAAGAAGGAGACCATGATGATGGCTCCGGTGATCGAACGGAGGAGGGAGCTGTTGCAAAGTCCGGCGAGGTATATATATTAATTAAGCCTGTGCTGACTAGCTAATTGATGCATTAATTGTTTTAGTATGTACATATATTAACTCTTCTTTCTTCTTTTAAAGCCCTCGGGATCGAGCCAAACTTCGGTAACGAGACGAGGCCCGAAGAAAAGGTTGCGTCAGGATGAAAGGTTCACGATCACAGCAATCGCGAACGATGGCCAGCCGATTGAACCGAGGCGGACCAAGGATGCATTTTCAACTCAGTGCGGAGCTATTGTTAGGGACAGCATCCCAATCAGCATCCAGCTATGGAATGAGCCTAAGAAGAACGAAGACCCTCAAGTTTCTTATGTCACCGATAGACAGAAAGATGATCTTTGGACCTCGCTGAAGGCAAATTTCACCCTACCGCCAGAGGAGGATCCGGATAAGCCAGTTATAGAGCCATTGGTCAAGGCGTGTGCTCTTAAGAAGATGGCAGATCTATTCAGGAGGTGGAAGAATGAGTTGAAATCAATGTTTGTCGACAAAGGGAAGACTCCAGAATTCACTGGCCGATTTGAGAAGATAAGAGATCACTGGCCCGCATTTGTGGCCTACAAGACATCGGACAAGAGTAAGATGTCAGAGACAAATAAGATAAATGTTGCAAAGAAGAAGTTTCACCATCGCACGGGGTCAGGTGGCTACCTCAAAGCCCGGCCGCTATGGGACAAAGCTGAGAATGACCTGCTTGCTAAAGGGGTCGAACCAGAGACATTGAACTGGCCAGACCGTTCAAGGACTTAGTTCTTCGGGGTTGGGGGAACCTTGGACCCTGAAACAGGGAAGTGCATTTGGACGGACGAGCAACTTGCAATACCCGTCAAGAAGCTTCAGAAGTGTATCGCCACAGCGCAGCAAGGGACGTTCATTCCCGACAGAGAGAATGACGAGCTGACCGAGGCCCTCGGGAATCCTGAGCACCCTGGACGAACACGTGGCACGCCAGGCTCCGTTGCGTGGAAGGTTGCGTTTCCCGGCGCAGGCGGTTACAAAACCCGGGAGAGGAAGAGGAAACTAGAGCAGAGCGAACTGCAGAAGCTGAATGCAAGGGTACAAAAGCTAGAGGAACAAGTTGAGAGCCAGCGAGCTGCCGGAGCTACCCCAGAAGCTACCCCGCCATCTCAGCGGAGAAGCAGCGTGGCTTCCACCGAGCTCGTTCAGCAGCCTGACTTCACGGCTCCTAGCTACCCCGTGGATGCTATCACGGAGGCTCAACATTGCCAGCTTATGACGCAATGGCAGAACCTCAAAGTCAAGGCGGCTGTCGGCTCTGTTGCACCTCCTCAACCCGACGGAACTTTTCACTGTCGTCCGATTCCACAAGGCTATGCTGTTGTGATGGTGGATGAAGTAACGGAGGGATTTGAGGAGCTCGAGCTTGACCACCCTACAGGTGAAGGGGAGACTCAGCTGGGTCTTGCTCTGAAGACTCCATGTCTATGGTGGAAGGAGCACATCAAGCTTCCGAACTAGACGCCTCCGCCTCCAGCGAGTCAGGGCAATCGGCCTCCTCCTCATCCTCCTCCGGTGAGTGATCAGGGCACTCCGCCTCCTTCTCCAGCTGCTCCGGCGCGTGAGGGCGGCACTCCGCCTCCTTCTCCGCCTGCTCCGGCGTGTCCGAGCAGCCCACCTCCTCCTCCGCCTCGTCAGCAACGGTGGAAGACAGAAGCCGCTGCTCCGGCTACTCCGGCGCGTCGGAGCACTCCGCCTCCTTCTACTACTCGTCAGCAGCAAAGGAAGAGAAACGCCACCGCTCCGGCGTCTAGCAGTACAGCCAGAGGCGGGAGGCAATACAAATTCGGTCCATCTCTCAAGCCTCTAGAGAAGTTACCATACGAGATGACCGAGGAGGAAAACGCGGAGATCTGTAAAGCCCAAGTGAGGGACGTTTTTGCAAAGAAACCTCCACCTCCGGAGGAGAAGATAGATCCGGTGAAAGCGAAGCGCACTCTCGATGCCCTGAAGCGACCACCACCATCTCTGCCGCAAACCAACTATGAGCGCATTATTGAAAGGACATATCAGGAAGCGGAGCGGTCGGGAAGTACTTGCAGTGATCGAAGGTTAGCAGAACGAAGAAGTGGGAAAAAATTCCCCAGCTCGGCGAACAAGCGAACCAATCGTGCCCCCCGCTCAAGGTGTCTAGCGATATTGTCGCTAATCATCCGGGGATGGTGCCCGGTACCAATCCTGCAGATTACCTGCCCGACGATGCACATTTTGATATAATGGAGATGGACGAACACAAATACCGGCACGGGAAGCCTCTCGTCAAACCTAGTCATCCTCCTCTAACAACGATGATGCGAAGATTCCTTGAGTGGTACATGGACACCTGCAAGGAGTCTGGGACGGATACTTTGACGCTGAGAGTTAAAGAGGAGCACGACCTCGTTGGAATTGATCTGTTGTCTGTTCCATTTGAGGAGTTCTTCCAGTTTTTCAATCAAAAGGCCCTCGATAAAATAATCGTCACTTGCTACTGTCTGTAAGTACTACTTCTGTAATTAAGTCTCTATATATAGCTCAGCTCTTTCATTGCATGTATATATAATTATCCTCATTATATTATGCAGATTGAAGATCGTCGAATGCAGAAAAGCACAAATCTATGATATTGGGTTCATTAACACAAATCTCATAGATGAATGGACGGTTAAATATAATGCCAAAGAAACCGAGGCCAACTTGCTACAATCGTTGCTTCGAAATCAAAACAAAGATAAAATACTCTTTCCTTACAACTTCAAGTGAGTGTTACTGTCTTGTGCATATTCGGTTTCCCTTACTACTCGAGGTTATAGTAATGTAATTGATGAGTTATGCATGCGTGCGCAGCTTCCACTTTGTTCTCCTAGAGATTAAGCTTGAGCAGGGACTAGTAACCGTCTTAGACTCGAGACAAAAAGATCCCAAGGAGTATGCGGCCATGACTAAAATGCTCGAGAAGTAAGTTCAATCGATCGTTATCGCACCATATCGGCAACTTTGTTCATTTCCTGATATCAAGTAATTGTTTTCTTTGTCTGGCAGGGTTTGGAAAGAGTTCACCGCTAAAGCTCCGGGACTGCCGGGGGAGCTCCGATTTACACACCCGAAAGTAAGTACTACTAGCTAGCTCCGCGCATCTCCCATTGATTCTAGCTAGTTTCATCAATACCATTTAGCATGCTTGCTTATCAGTTTGATTGACCTCTATTTCTTGTAAAGTGGTTGTGGCAGGAAGGCGGGACTGATTTTTGTGGATACTACATTTGCGAGTTCATCCACCAAACGACCTGTGAGCGGGGCTACTCTGAAAAACAATATGAAGTGCGTAAGCAATAATATTCACAATTTTATTTTATTACCATCATTTGTGTTGAGTTTCATTCATATATATGTATTGACCCCCTTCTTTAAATTAGATGTGGCAGATGCGGGATGAACTCCTACCACAAGATTGCATAAAAGCAATTCAAGATGAATTGGCGGGATTCTTTCTTGACCACGTCATCAATAAAGCCGGAGAATACCAAGTGGAACTTGACATCAGATGTTAGGGATTGTAAGAGATCTTATATTGTATATATGTAGCTAGTAGCGTCGGATAGATATACGAAAACTTGTTGTTCGACCAATCTCTCGGAGAAGAAGGAGGTCGATCACTTCTCTCTGTATATATATGTTCATGACGATCTTGTATACTTAATGGTTTCCTTCATTTCCTTACTAGCTAGCGTGTCGCGAGTTCTCTCTATACGTATAGTACGTAGCATCGACCAAGCACGGAGATAAGAAAGGTCACTTCTCTCTATTACCTAGCTAACACAATATATACCCTACAAACCCCCCCCCCGACCCTAGCAAACCCCCCCCCCCCCCCCCCCCTTTTCAAAAAAAAACCCCAGCCCCTGAACTGCTGACGCGTGGAGGCTTTTTGGTCCCGGTTGGTGCTACCAACCAGGACAAAAGGCCCTCCTGCCTGGGCAAGCCGCAGCGGCCACGTGGAGCCCCATCTGTCCCGGTTCGTAGGCGAACCGGGACTAAAGGTATTGGGCTTTAGTCCCGGTTCTAGAACCGGGACAAATGGGCCTTTTTCGACTAGTGACAACAGGTGCATCATACAATTTCTCTCTGCTACGGATAAGTTTGTCTTAACATTCTTAGATTGCTTTGCAGCTTAGATATTTTAGCTTTATAAGCGACTCATTCTCCTGTTCTAGAGATGCCTACATAAAAACATCAATTAATGTGTATAAAGCTAGAAACCATGAAATTATTGAAACTATCAAGTAACAAAAAAAGGGTTGTCGGTCCGCTCCTCGCAAAAAAGCATAAAGACTTATGTTATTAATTTACCTATTTATATTTTTAATGTTGTGCAATCAGAAGTCTTACTAACTTTAACTGATTATGTCCATACTATACTTTGATGCATTCCAGCCATTTAAATATATCATAATACAGAATGTGGAAATTGAAGTTATCAGAGCATCTATTTTTGCAAATGAGAATTATGACAGCCAGGTCCTTTTGTATATATGAGATTACATTGCTCAATTTAGTCAAAGAGGACATTATCATCTCTAACAGAGTCAACTACTCAACTGTGTAAAATAGAATAACTATTAACTTATAGTCTAAAGAACCATCAGACATCCAGCTAGTTTGTAATTTCTGTATCAATGCAAGGTGTTGTAACTTATACGAGAAAGCTAACGTTCAAAGTAGAATTGCTTCCTATTAGTATTTTTTTTAGGGAAAAGTATATTTTTCGTCCCCTAATTTTCTCAAAAGTATAGAAATGGTCCGTCAACTTCAAAACCAGCAAATCTCAGTCCCTCAACTTCTCAAACCGGATACTTTTAGTCCATCGTACCGCTGGTTTTGTCGATGATGTGGCATGCTTTTGGTTGGCATTTTATCGAACACATGTCGTGCGTCCTGGCACATTTTCGGGCGGTGGTGGGCCACACATCAGGTATATGGCGTGCCTTTCATCGACGCTGAGGCCATGCCCAGCACCTCGCCTCGCGTCGTCGTGCCTCCGATGAGCAGCTTTGCGCAGCAGACCGAGAAGGAGAAGCTGAGCATGGCATAGACCTCCATTCCAGCCGCTCCTGCCCTCTTCTTCCAAGCGCTGCTCCCTACCCTCACCGTGAGGTCGCAGTCCGTGGCCTCCTTCCTCGCCGCGTACAAGACCGGCCGTACTCTTCGCCGCCTAGTCATCGTCCAACAGGCCAGCACCACCGCTCTCGGTTACACCCCACCGCGCTAGGAGGAGTAGCTGATGTACAGCACACGGGCTGCGGCATGTCGCGAACTCGAGGGTCATTGATGTGCCCGGGGGCGAGCGGAGGGTGTCCATCGGCGACCTCGTGCATGACCCTACCGTGGTGCTGCTGGACGAATCCACGTCCGGGCTCGACTCCGGCAGTCCGTCTCTGCGTTCCACACAGATGACGTGCTCAAGGACATGGACACCATGCACAGCAAATCAATCAGGTGCTTCTCGAGTTCCGGGCATACGCGGCTGAGGCAGTGGCTCCTCTCCGGGCGAGAGTCAGGGTGTGCCGGATGGCGGTGGCTGCGAGCACGCCAACCCCATCATCAACGACGGCCTCTGCGACGCCGGCAGGTCGCTTCGTGTGTTGCTTGTGTGCGTTTTTCAATCCGGCGAAACTCCATTTAATACTAAGTAGCTAGCTAACCTTTTTGTGAATCGATCTAGCTGCTCTACCTGTACACGCGTGTGTTGTCTTCCGGTGAAAACGGCTGGTGCCCATTGCCGCGAGTCCTGTAGGAGTGACGACGGCGGCCACGGCGAGTTTGTGGATACGGACGTGGTGCTCTAACCTGTGTGACGTGGCGGTCAAACATGCGTGACATGTCTAGTTTTTGTCAAAACCATGTCCACGTCAGCACAAAACCACGGTAAAGGGCACGAGGGACTAAACTTATCCGGTTTTAAAAGTTAAAGGACTGAGATTTGCTGGTTTTAGAGTTGAGGGACCATCTCTATACTTTTGAAATAGTTGAGGGATGAAAAATATACTTATCCCTTTTTTTTAAACGGGGTAGAAGACAGCGAAGTTTAACACATCCCTATCTTTTGCATTTTTTAGGTTCCCAAAATATACTTGTCCACACAAACATATCCTACAATAGTGGATTATAAAAACTCAATAGAAGTATTAGATATATTTCAAACTGCAAGAGCAGTTAAAAATTAAAACATATAAATCTGCAAGTGAATTATTATCTCTCATGGATAAAGTGATTTAAGTTTACTCTAGAGTTGGGGTTTCGCATCCGAGTTGAAACTCCAATTGTCAACAGAGAAGAACTGAACATTTCTCTTCAAAAGTAATGTTTGAAGGACATTCACATTCTCTATAGCGAACTTCACAGAATTTTTTAATAACCTGAAACAGAATCAAACATCAAATTCCCGGTCAAGAAAGGGTCCTGATATATACAGAGTGGTGCAAATGATGGCGAATTTGTAACACATCAAATCAGTGTGAAAGAGGGAAGATCATAATTGCAGTTTTGAACTAAAATATTCCTAGTGTGGAGAGGTACAGAAAACCACATGACCAGAAAAAAGTAGTAGGTTAAAGAAATTTTTCTGCAGTCAGGAGCCCATCAAAACGAGTTGGTAATATGCTAATCAGTTGGCTCATATCCACTCCAAAAGAAACAAGTTAACGCTCTTATATTAGTTTATGGAGGGAGTACGTCATTAACTGCTTATAATCCACAGTAGGTAGACAAGGAAGACAGTACCCATCTAACTAAAAATGATTAGCAATCCATTTAATGCACAAGTTATTTCCCGATTCATCATATATGATAATGCATCCATGTGTTGCATATTAGCCAGAACTGAGCCTTGTTAGGTTAATTGGATGCTTGGCCTCCACGTGTCAAAGCTTGGGGGGTGTGAGCCAAGCCAAATCATACCACAGGCGACCCTGTTCTCTTTGACTGTACCTGATCAATATCAAAATTCTGGTGACGTATATACACTTCGCTTGCATCAGTTTTCCTCAACGCAAGTTGTCGAACTCATATGTTGTCTCTAACTCTATGCAAAGTCTATAGCAACAGCAGTGCCTCACGGCCCGGTAATACGGTTATTTTGAAGAACTATAATCCCTAGATTATAAGGAGCGTGCATATGATCTGAGAGAAGTCAGTGGTTAATACATACCTCGCTGATGGACCAGTCGATGACCAAGGAGCTCACCAGGATGTGTGTCCTGGTCTGCAAGGTCAGTAGGTTGTGTGCAGTAGCAATAAGAACACAGAGAGACACCGTGGGAAGCACTGGTCACCTCGGGGAAGCTCCAGAGGATGCCTGATGAAGAAGCACGGACTACTCTCTGACTACAGATGCAACAAACCAGTGAGATCGCATCACCAATACATCTCTATCTGAAACAACCTCTGTCTTTCAATCTATGAAATAAATGTACACCTAAAATGTGCCATGCGTCATCCTTTATTTTTATGTGCCCAATAGAAACCCTGAACACAAGCGACATCAAACAATATGTGCATACCATCAAACTAAGTAAGAGACGTCTACAAAATTTAAGAGCTGGAATGGACGGACTTCCCAGAACATAGTTTATGTAACTTGAGAAAAAACTGGTGCCAACAGGCAAACAATCACTTCAATTTGATTTCATCAACCCAGGTTCTTTGCAAAATTGCAAAAAAGGATATTAGATAAAGGAAACTAATGCACCAGAAACTGGAAATTTATGCAATAATTCCAAATCTTTTAATGTGATCAAGTATGACAAGCCTTGGAACAGGGGGGATATTCATAACTCTGAGTGCACTGGAGGATAATGCAAGACATATGTATTTATTTCATCTATTGAATGGTAAATTTCAGTAAGCATATGGCCATTTTGTTATAGAAAAGATTGATTCTTTTCGGTAGTTGCAGGAACCCAATGGAATATTAAATACACGTACGTTTCATTGATAAAAGGCAATGTTTCATCAGTCAGAAGACCCTTCTTGAAATTCTTTTCATAGTTTTGAAGTCCTAATTGGTTCAACATATTTCAGAATAGTTCATATCTTCATTGTGTGTCTTTGTCTTCGAGAATTTCTGCCAACCTACAATCGAGATAGATTGACCATAAGAATTAGAACAGTACAACAACCATGGATAAATTGAGGATAGATTGCCCTATCATACTGATATATAACAGTGAAGTTGCAATGCAACTGAAAGGCTAAAACCTAGAGACATAATTCAAGTGGAACAAAATGGCTTTCATTCATAGGAAACATGTACAGCTATACTGCAAAAGCCATACCAGCTGTAATTGCATTAACTGGATTTGGGGTTCTCATTCCACTTACAATGGAGAATAGAGCGCCAGAGCCAAAAGCTGCTGCCATGCTATAGAAAAGAGTGTTGGTCAATAATGTAGTTGAATAAAATATATACCGAATATATTCTTCTTATTAACAATCAGTCCTCTGAATTTGTAACGCCCAATATGATTGACTGAAAGGAGAAAAACAGTCTTATGAGAGTAAGTCAGCACTCTCACTGACTAATGATTTGGCCAAATTATTTGGTAACAGGGATGGTTCAGAACATTCAGAGTGGCCATTCCCATAGAAGATTTTGATTTCCTCGGGGCGATGATTAGCGTAGCCGGCTAGCCATTTGCAGGCTTGGGACTAAAGTTCCAGAAAATCTCCAAGGTTCCGTGATTCGAAGGTTATGTTCTCAAGAAACATTTGCATAGTTTTTTTTAGGAGATTCGCATCAGATTTCAAACTAAGAATCTCATAGGCCATCCCCACGCTGAGCAGAGCGCTACTCACCAGTGACGAGATCGAACAGGGATGGTTGTGCGGCGGCCGCTGCGTCACGGAGCCGCAGGAACAGGAGCACGGCGATCCCGACCAGGAGCATGTCTCTCCTTCGCGTCGCCGCCGATGCTAAGGCACCCACAGCGAGTCCCCTCCCGGAGGATGAGCAGCGAGACAGAGACCCACGGGCAGAGGTCCTTGCCGCTGCTGCAGACGAGGCTGAGGTCGGAGACAGCGACGCCGTCTGTCAGGGGTGGAGAACCTCTCTCCCGTCGCGGCCCCCCTTCCGCTGCCATACCCGGGGAAGAAAGGGAGAGGTGGAGGGATAGAGATGGGCTAGGAGGAAGGAACGGGGAGGGGAAGGCGCAGGAGAAGCGGCGGCGGTGACGCAGAGAAGCGGGAGAGCGATGCGGAGGCGGTGGAGATTGCGTGCGATAGCGGATGAGGCGATGGAAAAGCAGAGCATGGTTGCCGAGTGCATTGTTTTTTTTTTATGTGCAGGTTCTCCCACTACTAGGAAAATGCTTATACACAGTAGCATAGTAGTAGCGCTGTAAAATAGTAACTGCTGCTGCTACTAGTAAAACTCTAGTAGTAGCGCTGGTAAGCAAAAACGCGCTACTACTATGTGGGACCAGACGAGGCCACCGACGGTCGCTGGAGTTGTAGCGCTGTACAGAAACAAGCGCTACTACTAACTGTTTAGTAGCAGCGCTTGATTGTACTGTGCCGCTACTGCTAATGGGCCCCACTTAGTAGTAGCGCTGTTCCAGGAGAGCGCTACTACTAAGTCCCATAGCAGCAGCGCTTTTTGCTAAGCAGCGCTACTGCTAGTTGCGGCTGGTGCCACCTTTTCCACCCCCTCCCCCTCCTCCCTCACTTTGCCCTCTCTCCCCCTCCTTTCCCCTCTCCACTCTCCATTCTCCACCATTGTTGCTCTTCTTCTCTCTTCCTCCTACCTCTCTTCTCTTCTCTCCTCATTAATGGCACCCTCCTCCATAAATGGCCTCTCTCTTTCTCCTACACCTCTCTTCTCTCCCCCATTAATGCCCCCCTCCACCATAACCCCTCTCCATTAGTTAGCTAGCTAGATTCACCTCTCCTCCCCAACAACTAGATCTAGCTAGCTATTTAGCCAACCACACGTGCTCTCTCGATCGTTCTCTCTCATCATCTAATTAACCGTGCGTGCTCTCGGTCTCTCCCGGGAGATATATAGGTGAGTAAAAAGTTGTTCATTTCAAGAATGGGAATATGTGTGTGAATGAGAATATGTGTGTTTGGGATATATATATATGGAGAGATTTGTGCGAGTGACATGCCCTCGAGTTGCTTATGTTTTGCCGAAATGTCGATTTATTTCCGTTTCGGTGAATTTTGAGCAAACTCAATATGTCCTATTTTTAGGCAAGGTCATGCCAAAAATTTATATATATGACTTTGAAGCATGCATTATTTATTTTATAACCCTTTTGCTTGTTATACCGTGCAGTCGGTCATGAAGGTAAGTGGATGGAAGGTGGAGCGGTACATGCAATCCGCGGTGATGGACATGTATGCAAATAATCGGACTAGGATTAGATGTCCGTGTGCAAGATGCAAGGAAGGAGTCCTTTTGGACCCTTTTGATCGTGGCACTTTGAAGGCGCACCTGCTGATGAATGGTTTCATGGATGGCTATACTCAGTGGATAAGTGAAGAAGATGATGATGATGAGGACGTCCACATGGCAGGGAATAACGACATGGGGCTAGACGAAGAGATGACCGATCGACATGAAGACGATGGCGCCGGACATGTCGGCGGGGAAGAGTCCGGAAATGACGACGGCGGCGGAGAAGATTCCGGACACGGCGAAGAAGAGTCCGGACATGGCGGAGAAGAGGCGGCGGTCACGCCGCAGTCTTCGACTGTACTAAGTGCAGTCGTGCAGGACCCTCATGTTCGAGACCTCCTTCGCAAGAGTACGACTAGCGAGAGAGCTGCTTCTAGAGAGGAGGCCAAGCTGGCGCAACTTGAAGTAGACTCGAGGACTCCATTGTATGACGGTTGCGATCTCGAGGTGACCCGCTTGAGTTTCACGCTCGAACTTCTAAAGACGAAGGCCAAAAACAAATGCACAGACAAAAGCCTTGATGAGCATTTGAAGTATCTACATAATAAAGTTCTTCCCGCGGGGAACCTGTGTCCTACTAGTGTCGAGGAGGACAAGAAAATCGTTTGCCCTTTTGATTTGCCGCACATTAGGTACCACGCATGCATCAATGATTGCATCATTTATCGGGGGGAGCACGCGGAAAAAACCAGCTGTCCAGTGTGCAATGCTTCTCGATACAAGAAGGCAGGAAAGAAAGCTCCTCAGAAAGTTGTATGGTACTTTCCGATCACTCCCCGTCTGCAGCGGTATTTCGTAGATCCTAAGGAAGCAAAGCTCATGCGCTGGCACGCGGAGAGGAAGAAGCTCGGTGATGGAGATGATCCGAGGCTGAGACACCTCGTAGATGGTAGCCAGTGGAGAGCATTCAACGCCGTATATGGATTTGCTGCAGAAGATCCAAGGAACATCGTGCTTGGTGCGAGTACTGATGGCATGAATCCGTTTGGAAACCAGAACACCAACCACAGCACATGGCCCGTATTTGTATGGATGTACAACCTCCCCCCATGGAAGTGCATGAAGACAAAGTACATACACATGAACATGCTGATTCAAGGGCCGAAACAACCGGGAAATAGTATTAACCTGTATATGGGGCTTCTGCAAGAGGAGCTAGACACGTTATGGAAAACACCGGCATGGACATGGGACGCCAGCAAAGGAGAATATTTCCATATGAGAGCCGCGCTGATGACGACGGTGCACGACTATCTCAGTTATGGGTACACCTTAGGCCAGGTGTGCCACGGATACTGCGGATGCATGAGGTGCATGGATGATACAACGTCTCAGCAGCTTACGTCAACGAAAGATGGCGGGTCCGGGAAAATTGTGTACATGGGGCATCATAGATGGCTCGAGAAGGATGACCCGTGGAGAAAGCGTGGAGATCTATTCAATGGGTTGGTTGAGCTTCGAGGACTTCCACGTAAGAGGAGCGGCGCCGAAATCGACGAGCTGTTGAGAAACTGGGAACAATGCCCCGCGCCGGGAAAGATCAAAAAGGCGCCGGAGCCGCTGCTGAAGGTATGGAAAACGAGGTCTGTTTTCTGGGACTTGGAGTACTGGCCCAATCACGACACGCCTCATTGCCTTGATTAGATGCATATCACGAAGAATGTCCTCGAGAGCTTGCTTGGCACACTGATGAACATGCCGAAGAAGACCAAGGATGGGCCGAAGGCAAGGAAAGACTTGGAAGATTTGAAGATCAGGAAAGAGCTCCACCGTAAAAAGTCGATGGAGGAGACGGAGACGGAGGCGGAGATGGAGGAAAGGGAAAGGGGCAGAAAAGTCAACAAGAAGGAGGAGAATTATTGCCCCCCTTCTTGCTTCACCTTAAGTGCGAAGGAGATCGATGAATTCATCAAGTGCCTTATGGGAATCAAAGTCAGTTCCGGTTACTGTGGGAAGATAAGCAGATTTCTAGACCCCAAGAAGAAAAGGTTCAGCGGGATGAAGTCTCATGACTGTCACGTGATGATGACGCAGATACTCCCGGTTGCCATTAGAGGGATAATGGACAAGCACGTCCGTGACACGCTTACTGGTCTCTACAACTTCTTCGACGTTATATCTCGAAAGTCCATAAGTGTGAAGCAGCTCCGAAGACTACAGGAAGAGATCATTGTCATACTATGTGAGCTTGAGATGTACTTCCCACCCGCGTTCTTTGACGTCATGGTGCATCTGTGTGTCCACATGTGGACGACATCATCGACCTCAGGCCGACATTCCTTCACAGCATGATGCCGTTCGAGAGGATGAATGGGGTCATCAAAGGATTTGTTCGTAACATGTCCCGTCCTGAAGGGAGCATCGTCCAGGGGTATCTAACGCATGAGTGCGTCTCCTTTTGCGAGAATTATATAAGCGTCGGAGACCCTGTTGTTGGTTTGCCCGTCAAGAAGCACGATGGGAAGCTCGAAGGAGATGGTCACAACAACGGCCGGAGGGAATTGCACGTGGACTACTCGGATCGACGGAACGACTTTGACAGGGCTAACTTAGTAGTGCTACAACACCTAGATGTGGTAGATGATTATGTGGCACAACACAAAGAAAGCATCGCAAAGAAGTACCGTGATAAGGGATGCTCAAGACGGACGACGAAGTTACTATAGAGCACAACGCCACTTTCTTGCGTTGGTTCAAAGAGCAAGTTCTTGAAAATCCCCCGGAAGAGGGCAGTTCGGACGGATTGCTCATACACGCCTTAGCACATGGCCCCGCGCCCAAGCTCGCGACCTATCAGTCCTACGATATCAATGGGTACACGTTCTACATGAAGGCCAAAGACATGGACAGTGATTACCAGAACTCCGGGGTGACAATTCAATGCGTGACTGACGCCAACGGCACAACTGAAAGATTCTACGGAAGGGTCGAAGAGATCTGGGAGCTTGACTATGCTGGAATGCACGATGCGACGATGTTTCGTGTCAGATGGGCCAAGGACGTCGTAAGAGAAAACAAGTATTTCATCACCATGTCTATACCCGACGCGAAGAGCACTCCCGTGAACGTTAACGTCATCGCCAAAAATGAGCCATGGGTACACGCTAAGCACGTGACACAATGCTTCTTCATAACCGACCCGGCCAATCCCAGCCGTGTTGTCGTGAGGAGATCCAAAAGGAGCATCGTCGGAATGGATGGAGTCGCCAACGAGGAAGACTACGACCAATACGGCAACCCGATGAGGGAAGATGACGATGACGATGTAGCATACGTGAAAAGAAGAATCAATACTACATTACCTAGGAAAGATCGTAATCCATGCCTCCAGAAAAGTCACAAGGAGGGGCTCAATTACTCGGCAACGAACAAGAAAGGGAAGAAGCTCAATGTGAAATGTCGTCGACGCAGCTGATCAGAAACCTACATTTATATATATGTATCTATTTTGTGTACGCACTTAAGTAACTGTTATCGATCAACTGATATGTTACCACCACATGCATGGTTCCGGTGATATTCGCGCAGTGGGGGAGAGGGAGACGCCGTCGTCGGGAGAAAAAAAAGGGAGAAAGCAATACAAAAGAAAAAGAAAAGTAAACAGAAAAGAAAAGGAAAATAATAAAAGAAAAGAAAACTAAAAACTAGAAAAGGAAAATAATAAAAAGAAAAGAATAAAAATTGAAATAGTTAGCAGTAGCGCTGGATTGTGAACCAGCGCTATAGCTAATATAGCTATAGCGTTGGGTTCCAAAAAAGCGCTACTACTATGTGCCATTAGCAGTAGCGCTGCATTACAACCCAGCGCTACTACTATTTTGAGTTAACCCGCGAGGGCTCAAATTTTGCCAAGTCCGCCAAGTCCCAATCCCCCACTCTGTCGCCGCCGCCGTCGCCCTGCCCGCCCTCGCGCCGTCCGTCGCCCTCGACCGCCGGCCGTCGCCCCTGGCCGTCGTCGACCTCGTCGCCGGCCGTCTCCCGAGCCCGCCCTCGACCTCACCGGCGTCTCCCCTACCCGCCCTCGAGGCGAGCAGAACCACCCTCGAGGCAGCAAATCACTATTTCGATTACTTGGACGAACACCAGATGGGGTTGCATGGTAGCGGCAGTGGCACCAACCCCGACACCGATGCCGACACTGGCACCGGGACCGACACCACCCCCGAGACCGGCAACGATGCTGTCGTAGCCGGTAAAGCTCCGAAGAAGAAGAGGACACGAAGACCAAACGAGCTTGGCATCGGACAAATTGTGGTCACGGAGATGCACCCCAAGAAGTTAGAGCCAACGGCGCCGAAGGATGCGCGCTCTTGCTGGGGCAATCAACTTGGATGCATCCTCAGGGAAACCGCCAACATCAACGACGAGAGGTTGAAGCAGATACCACATATGGAGCACATGCTCCTAAAGAAGTTGCACAATAGGTTCCTGTTCCCCGGCCGGAATGAAGGAAAATATAAAGAGCCGTGGGATGACGTCGCCATGACAAAGATAAACGACAAGGCGATGGTGACGTTCACCAACGACTTGTCCTCCTGGAAAGTTCGGGTGAAAAAAGCGATTGGGAAGAATGAACCGTGGTCCAAGATTCATGCTGATAATCCAACAATAACGGAAGAGGACTTTGCAAAATTCAAGGAGAATTGCGGTAAAGAAGAAGTCAAGGCAAGGTCGGAGAAAATGAAGGCGCTCTAGGCTAGGAACACACCTCCCCACCGCCTCGGAAGCCGTGGTTACGAGGGGAAGAGGCACGTATGGGCCAAGGAGGACGCCGAACGTGAAAGTCACGGAATCCCAGACCCCTTGGCGGAGTTCACCGACCCGCTGGAGCATGACTGGATCAGGGCCCGGTACAAGTGGGACAAAGTCAAAAAGATCTTTTACACGGACCCGAACACGAGGGAGTTCATGAGACTTCTGGTAATTGTTATATTACCACATTATCATATTAGCTTCCAATCAATTCGACTGCAATTTTTGTCACATTAGTAAACCATCCACGTTCCTTTTGCAGAAAGAGCAGCACCAAAAGGCAGCCGAAAGCGACGAGTCATCACAGTCGTCGGCGAGGCCCAAGTGGGACACCCCATTCAACCGGGCCCTGAACATACTGAAAAAGGTCCCGGTGGACAAGCCGCCGTCCTATGGACGTGTGCACGGCGTCGGAGATGGCGCCTCGTGGAAGACGTGCTACCATGAGGAGCTAGAGGAAAGAAGGAAGAGACGGTCGGTCGTCACTCAGCAGAGCATCGACGAGAAGGTCGCGATTGCGGTCAATAAGACCAAAGCTGAGACCAAAGAAGAGTTGCTTGGGGCCGTCAATGCAGCAGTCACTGACGCGGTGGTCAGCTTGCTTCCGACACTTTTCGATTTCACGAAGAACAATCCAAATGCACGGCCGGAGGACTTTCCCCTTCCCAGCTTTGTCGGGAGCAATTCGGTGAACACCACAGCACCAGCACCTGCTCAAGCAACCGCCAAAGGTCCCGCTCCTGTTCATAGCAGCCCGACCTCCGTCTCTTGCATGCTCGGTGGGCCTTCATCGCTGGCTGAGCTCGACGCCCTCACGGTAATTACGCGTCATACCCTTTTCACCAGCATGTCTATAGTCTTCCGTTTCAGTTGCCTTTCGGATGTTTGACGTCGCAGACATGTCTCCTTCGTAGGCCGACGACACCCCGTGCACCCTACTCTACGACATCAAGGGCCAGAAGGTGGCCGTGGGAAAGGCAACGATCGTGAAGCCGAAGGACCACATGTTCCACAACCGAGAGATGCCTGATGGCGTCTTCAAGGTTAACGTGGCTAGTGTCTTAGCGGGCTTTGAGGATTTGCCTCCTCCGGTACCAGTCGATGATGACGAGACCCCTAAGATGATTGGCGCATGCAAGAGCTGGTTCTTGCCTTGGCTGAAGTCTCTTCTTCGTCTTGAGGCGCCCAGTATCACGCCAACGCCACCTTCTCAAGAAGGTATGAACACCACCCCACCTACCACATTACCTGCACCTGTCGTGGCGAGTGATAGCGGACGACGCGAGGGAGAGCCTCCATTAGTGCCAGATGATGTAGCCCCCGCTGTTAAAGAAGCAAATGTTGATGATGACATGGAGGATGATGATGATGACCCAGACAAGTATTTCAATACCGCCTATGATGATGGAGGATTGATGGCTCAGGACGACAAAGACTCAGGCTATGAGCGTGGAGATGATGACTTGATGCTGCCTGATTTGCCGGAGCCGGAACGTCCTAAGGCGGAATGCAAAAAGTCTCTCTTCAAGCGATCCTCGCAGGAGACGCCTCCAGATGCCGCCTGTACCCAGCAACCCCCCGAGGCCCATCCACTGATTAGCCAGACGACACTAGGGGTGGTGGTTAGGGAAGGTATGGTGGGCTCACTACCGCCACCCGCCAAGAAGCAAAGGAGGAGACCGGACAGGAAAGGCCCTAAAGGCGCCAGAGCTGCTTCAAGCAGCCAGCCGCCTCTGAAGCCCCGGGTGGTAGACAGAATACCTGTCGAAGGTAAGAAGCATTTCCATGTCGCCGGCGACCCGATCCTACCTGCCAAAGCGCTAGAGCACATACTGAACAATGATCTAAGGAGACTCCATGAAGATGTGCTGGCCAGAGAGAAAAGCCTTCTGATCGCGGAAAAACCAGGATACCCGCTTTACGCGGCTCAGGTGCCGGGTGGGAAGTTGTACGTCGAGAGATGGCCCGCGAATAAGTTCATCCTGCAATTTGACTACATCTACGACATGTTCCATATGACCAAGCTGGATTTCCAGTTCATCCGCATGTATGCGTTGTATCTGAACTACTTCATCAGGGTCGAGAACATCAAATATATCTGCGTCGTGGACCCGTTCTATATGCACGAGAGCTTCTTGGCAGTTTGCAAAGAGCACCGTGACTATGCGAGCAAGTACCTCGACGACTTCATGATCTCTAATAAGGACAAGGAAGCGATTCTCGTGCCTTATCATCCCACGTAAGTCATCCGCACATATCCTTTCGTAAGTGTTAATCATTCCTTTGCAAGCATGGAGGCTAATTTGAGGTGTACTTAATTTGCGCAGCGCGGGGGGGGGGGGCACCGTCCTCATCATTCTGTACCCGGAATACTCCCATGCTATGTACTTGGACTCATCGAAGAACCTTAGGAAAAAGGATTACAAGCACATAAAGAGTGTTCTCGATAGTGCCCTGTTAACCTTCAGCCTGTCTGGTGGATATATCAAGGTGAAAAAGTACAGGAATTGCGGGCTAGCTTTCGGTCATAAGACCGACTTCTGCTGCATCCAGCAACCGCACACCAGTATGGCTGATGAATTCTACCTCATGCATCACCTGCTCGAGTACAGAAGGGATAATCAATGCCTTCGCATGTCACCTACTACCAACGATGCCGAGATTGTCAGCTGGGCCACAAGCATAGGAAAGACACCGGATCATCGAATCAGAGCTGAGTTTTATCACGTACAGTGTGAACTTGCCCAAGTGATCATGAAGCAGGTCCTCGAACCAACAGGGATGTTCTACCATGGGCCAATCACGCGGGAAGATGTCCGAGCACTGCTACTCGCTCAGCGTCTGGACCTGAAGCCTTTCAAGAAGCTCGGGTGCTTCCTCCCTGACTATGAAGATTGGACCACCGACATGGAGGACTGATTGTTGATGACAATGTGTCACTACTGTCTTTTTCTATGGCAAAACTTTGAATTTATGCACGGCGAAACTATATGATGTAACTAAACCGTGGTCCTGAACTAGCGTAGATCGCTCTAGTTAATTAGTTTGGGTATGAGGAACTTCGTCATTTATGTTTACTATTGGTTGCTTGTATTTTGCTAATTATGCCTCTTTGTTTTATTAAGTACATTATGTTGCATATTATCGTTCAATTCATCAACTCATGATGCAGGTACATAGATCAGAGATGGCGAAGGGCTACTACGCCGTGTACGTTGGGAGGGTTCCAGGAGTCTACGACCACTGGCCAGCCGCTTAGGCCCAGGTGCACAGGTACCCGGGTGCTAGCCACAGTGGGTTCGACAGAAGAGCTGAAGCGGAAAGTAGTTACTTGAGGTGGACACTCCAGCATGAGCAGGGGCGGGACCGCCGGTACTACATAGTCGCGCTCTTCCTCATGCTGATCGCTCTTCTCTTCTACATCATCCCATTGTTACATTGTGAGCTAAAATGGAGTCTTCTAAGGGCATGTGGCCTCTGAGCCGTTGGATTGGGCTTCCAAACATATCCTGATCGTCAGATTTCTTGATGGATCGATCCTGGCCGTTGGATCGAGTTGATGTGACAACCAATGAATAGTGCTGCTTCTTTCTTACTCTGGTTTTTGTTTCCAATCTCACTGACTGGTGGGTCGCGCCATAGGTGGTCCGCTGCTGTCAGTGACTGCGGAGACGCGCGCGACTGGTGTTGGCTCTTATGTGCGCGAGGTCATGCCACCGCATGTAAAATTGGGTTGCCGCCAGGGCATTTCGTCTTTTCGTGTCCCAGGAGAGTGCGGTTGATAGGGCACCGACCGCGTCGTCCCCCTCCTCATCTCCTCACTTCCCCCCTCCGCTCCTCCTTCCCCTAACCCTAGCTCATTCTCTGCGCCGCCACCGCCACCACCAGTCCTCCCGACGCGACGTGCTTGAAGCGGCGATGAATCCTCTCCTCTTCGTCGCCGTCTGAGCCAAATGTGGCCGCAGTCCGTCGGCGCTGCAGGCGGAGGAGACGCAGCTAGGAGCACGAGCCACCACCGCCACGTACGACAACGCCGTCAAAGCTGTCTTCGTTGTGACTGATGGCCTACAGGTCAATTTCTCTCTCCCGCTTTCCTTTGGCTACTAGCTCCTGACCCGATTCCTCATGCGTTCCACGCTCTTCTCGGTCGGCCGGCTCCGCCTAATGTAGGATGCAGAAAAGGAGATGGGAGCAAGATGAGAAGACGAAGGAGAAGCCCTGCCATCTCTGTCCCGTCCACTGCGTCGAGCGCGGCGACCGTCAGGGCTCTGCTTATGCACCCCAAACTATCCACCTCCACGCCCCTTCCAATCTCCACATCCCTTTCTTGCAGGTATCCACACTCTCTCTTCCTCCTGATTAACCTGCCCCCCCCCCCCCATTCATGCCCTCCTCTTCCGTGATTTAATCACTAGAATTTCTTATCTTTGTTTGTGCAGGTCCTTTTTGTGTATGCCTACAAGTTGTTCGATAAATATCCAAGCAGGTTGTAGGAGAAGGTTAATTCCATTTTATGCCCTTTTGTGTACTCAACGGTTCTTTTTTCCTAACATTTAGCATGCAGTCAACGATAACTTACCTGTACAATGTATTACCTGGTCATGAGACTTGCCTACTCAAGATATGAGTAAATTGAGTAAATTCCCCAGAAAATATAGTTATGCTTGATTTAATATGGTTTGCTGTCACGCACAAGTACACATTTAGTGAACTGCAAGCTTAAATCATGGCAATGTTCTATTCTGAGCAAATCCACCCTTTGCAGGTATGCTTAGTAACGTTAAAGAGATGCCGCCCATTACAAATTATGATATTCATCATTACACATTAGCACCACCATGGATAGCCAAGATCCTTCCCCAGCCATGATAATCAGGTATCTTGAAAGGTGCAACACATTTGATTTTGGGTTGATCGTGGTTCTGGTATTGAAGGCTTGATATCTGTTAGTATTTACTTAAGAGGAAACTTGCATACGATGGAGAAGGCATTCATGGTAGAGGGAAAGGTTATTGTTGATCCTTTTTGTAAGATTTCCCCACTTCGCTTTTTCACTTGTGCATGATTCCTTATGGAGGTTCAGAAAAGGTGGCTACCTCAGTAAATGAATATACTTTTGGAAGATTTACAAAAGATTAAGGTTTATATGCATGTTGTTATCCATGACCTGTGATGGTTTAGATTGGAGCCTAACTGAATTAGTTGAATTTAGACTTTCTTATATGGATAAGCATATACAAATAAGGATCAACATTTGACTGGGTGCTATAGAAAAAAAATGGTTCCAAGAAATTTGTGAAGATGTGATGAAAGCTACAGATTTAGAGAATCGGTTTGCACTATTGCTTCTAATAAATGGTATGAAAGATTTAGAAAAACAACCTACACTATCACTCCCTCCGTCCCATAATTATATAAGATGTTACTACATCCAATATATGAGTATATTAGATGTAATAACATTTTATATTATGGGACAGAGGGAGTGCCTTATAGGAAACTGTATGGTGAACACCCAGTTTATTACATGGTTTATGTCTGTGCTTTCTCCTGATTGTAGTTTTAGTCATGGGTCACACATGCACTATTTCTAATAAAGGGTCATGTTTCTGTATGGCGTTTATTGCTATGATGTTTACTGTCGGTGGTACCTTAGATTGTTGACTATATTTGTTTTGTACTCTGTTCTTCCAGAGTGAACTTTGTTGTGATTTCCGTCTGTCCATCCAGAGGATGTAGATGATTGATAGAGATTCGGAGGAAGCAATTAATAAATAAAGATGTTGAGGCTCCTATTTCTTCAGGTACTTCCTTTTCTTGCAGTTTCCTTTTAATTACGAGCTACCTCTGCCAGTATAGTCATTTATTTATTTCATTACCAGTCTCTGTTGACTGAAATGCAACCATGCATGGGCAGCTTAAATGGCAGCAAATCTTAATTAGTTAGAAAAAGACAACCCAATTAATCTTGCTTCAGATTATGTTTGCACTGCTATTGCCCGCTCTGTGTTGTTACTGCTGTTTAAACATACCTGGAACAGGTAACAAGCGGCAAGCCGCTCTTCAACATTGTCGATAACAGCCAGAGAGCTTCTGAATATGAGCGTTGTCGATAAAAAGATAGCTAACTATCTACAATAAAATTCAGCTACATGTGTTCAGTTGGTCCATTACTTCTGAAATTTATGCACCCTGAAACCTGATTTGCTGACTCAGAATATAGTGTCAGAAATGACAAGGAATTTAGCTTCAGAATTGACAAGGAATGCTCTTTTTCTCTCTTTAGATTCATTGCTAGCCCCACAAAGGAAGAGGACGCCAAGACGAGGACTGTTATAAATCCCCGCCTTACTGTCCCGACGACAGTGGCAATGACTCTGAGCCTAGGTGAGCAGCGGCCAGACCAGCACTTCTCCACCTGCGTTGCTTTCCCTGTTATTACTGAGTTTGTGTCGCTGTTGTGCTCCTTCTCTCCCTTCTCCCAGGCGGTCAACAGGAGCAGCGACAAGAGCAAGGCAGGCCAATGCATTTGGCACTCTTTGAGGTACACACAGTCCTCTCTTCCTGAAGGAAGCCAAAGATTAGGACTACTCAAACTTATCGATATGAAGTATACCTTTCCAAAAAAAATGCATTCTTCGATTCTAATTCAATGTTTCACATGTTATATGTTCCTTTGGTGAAGTTGTCCAGCCAGTAGAGTGGAATAAACCAGCCACAAATTTGTGATCAATCGAGTAGAGTCTATTCGTTTGTTAGGTATTGAAATATCGTTTGTGGGTGATGGAATCTTTTTTTGTGCATCTTTTTTCTTTGGGAGATGCCGCCTTTTCTTGACTCAGCCTGCTGTCGTGCGTGTGTCCATGACCAGGTTAGAGCGGCGATGTCGGCTACAGCGGGACGGATGTCATCGGCAACAAGCAGTTCCTCATCTTTGCCTCTGACGAAAAGGATCATCTGGTGATGAACATCTTCTCCTTCTCTTCTCTGTATGTGTTGTTCCCATCGATCATTGTTTATTTACTATTACTGCAACTGAAGCTAGCCCTGTATAAAAGGGCTTTGGGTTGTTTAATGTTCCACTGAAAAGAATGTTACTCACTCCAAATCTTAGCTACAATATGTTGTGCCATATTAAAGTCTACCTACAAAAGACATGGCCTATAGATGATATAGTTTTTTCGGCCAGGAAATTGGGGGGGGCGGGGGGGGTTGTTTGTGGTGCTCAAAATTTAACTGCAACTTTTTTAGCTCCATTCTTAGCTAGGGTATGTTGTGTGATGCTAAAACCTGCCTGGAATAGATAGACGGCGCATAGATGGATGATGGAATTGTTTTAATCCAGATATTTCGCTTTCAAAAAATTGAGTGTGCGATCCATGGTTGGAGGCCAGGCGGAGCGCGCCGTCGCCACTGGCTGCGCCTGACGGTTCGGGTGGGACCTCAATGGCGTGGAGGGGCAGCAAGGAGAGGGATGGTCCATGCTGCGGGTTAGGCTGGACTCCCTCTTCACGGCCGCTACTTCCTCTACGAGGACTACAAGCTCGCCCACGACTCCACGACCCTCCATGTACAGTCCGCACCCTCCTACTCCCATCCCGTCCACGTCTCGGATCGGACTTTGTACTACTCCATGGATCCCAACCGCCCCTGTCTAAGAAGAAGAACGGAGATTGGGAGTTGGCCGGTCCTGAAACTGCATCCCAACACCATGCTGAAGATATCAAAGGATTCATTTTTTTATTGCAACTGTATTAGAAATTTATTTGCAAATTAAGTGTTTTCTGTAAGCTAACCATGTAAAACCAATTAAAGTATGATTCCAGAATTCTTATATGAAGCTATGTATTGTAATATGAGTTGTTCAAATGAAGTGGCCATATTAATGAATTGTTAGGCTTCATTGGTTTGGAAATTGCAGTCACACCATTTCTGAATTCAGAACTGAGAAGTATTCGATGAAAATCCAAGCAAGTTGTAGACTGATTGTTTGTTTTTGCAGAATGGGGATGGAGGATTGGTTAATATTGAATGGATACATTCACTTGGAATGAGGGGCTGCTAATGTTATGGCTTGATTGGGTCTGTTAGTTCCATCCAGATTGTGCTTTGCAGGTATTATGCAAGAGTTGCATTTTTATTTATGAGAGAACTTAGTATTTTTTGGTGTTGTGAATGACATAGGTGTAAGTGCGATGTTGGATCATTAGATTTTTAGTCGATGTAGTACCGTGACCCTCCAGGTTATTTACTAGCAAGTATACATTCATTGTTCTTTACAGAAAGAAACTAATGCTAAAACAGATCTTGGGAACATTCAGAGAAATAAATGGCAATTGAAACCTAGCGACTTCATGCTAACTAGGCTAAACAAGTTCATGGAAGCTTAAGTTATGATTGTTTCAGAATTAATACATAAAAGAAAATGGTATACCTGTGCTATTCAAGGCTGCTTAGGACTGAACCAAACAAGGATTATGTGGTTTGGTGTCAGCCCAGCAACCACCGGTTTAAAGCACATACTAACCAGGAGTCTGTGGAAAAAGCTTTTACCAACATGTATTACTTCATTATTTCAATGTTCATCGATCACCATTGCCTCAGTCAAAAAAAATTATGCTTGATTATTTGCATAATTTTGGTTGCTCCCAACTCTGTTCTTAGCTGAAGGTTATTTATCAAAATTCATGGACATTGGAGGACATATTTATATGTATAGTAAGCCTTTTATTTCCTGGCTGACATTTGTATACTATCGTCAAGGGGCTTATATATTTTTTCCATACATCGGATTATATTTTTGGAATTATCTGATTGTGTTATGAAAAGAAGAAGATCTAACATTCTTTCTATGTCGACAAGATGATTAGGAGTTGTGCTTTACTACGGTCAAATGTATGGTCTAGGGGCTTTTATGTCTTACATATTTTTGGATTGTAGATGTTATGAAAACAAGACCCGCGTTTCTTTGTATGATGACAAGATGATTAAGAAGTCTTTTATTTTGTTGCATCTTCGATTATACTCTTCAGAGCATCCTTCTATGTTTTATTTGATTCATAGTCTTGACTTACTTTTGAAACCAAATTTATATTCCCTTTTTGTCATGAACTTGCAAATCAACTATTCTATTAACCAAATGTATCTTACTTGCTTTGCTTTTGGTTGTCTAATTGTCTTGCCCTTTGGCATTGATTTAATAAAATGCCATGATTGTCATGGGCTAAGGTAATGCCATGCTTTTGATGTATACTTGTTGTATTGGGCTGATCCAATCACTTAAACTCGCATTTGACAACACTAAATGCTTTGTTTAAGCGCTTGACAATATGTTGAGCCAGGCACCACGCGCCAAGGCAAGTTTCTGCCTAATTGATTCGTTATTTGATTCAAAACATCTCTTTGCTTCTGCTATAATCAGCATAATGGTCTTTCTTTTAGATATCATTGAAGCTTCCTAAACAACATGTGTTGCTGCAGATACAAATAGATACCTCCTGTTAATTGGCTGGTGGCAGTGGCGTCGCATCAAGGTGCAAGGCAGCGGCGTCATGTTCATACTATTGGAAAGGAAGAGCTCCTAATATTTTTTATGCTCCATGCCGTATGTTCGCGCTAATTATTAAGTAACCTCCAGAACGAATTGTGATTGCGATTAGTATCTTTAGACATTGATCATTGGCTATATTTGTCAGTACTATTGTTCTACTCGCTTAGGCTTACGTAACCATTAATGTGGTTCTTTGTCGCTTCTTTACAGGCATTTGATTAAGTCAAAGGCAACAGGAAGGCACAGCGGCGATCAAGGTCCTTATGTACGCCGAGTACTATCTTTTGTCTACCATACCGTATTAGAATAGATCAGGATGAGACAACTAAGTCATGTACAGTGTATTTACTGGCGGTGTCTATAAGGAGTACATATCCGGTCTATATCTGAATCTATGAACTATTATATCGATGATGCGAGTTATGTCTACATAGCCTGTCTTCGAATGCTTATATAAGCTTAGTGTATCCTTTCTACTGTTCTTCTTCTTTGACTTAGCACATATGCTTATTTTCGGATAAATTTTCATGTGACTACCAATGTTATAAACCAGAATTCTCTTTGTGAGGATGCTTATGTCTGAAACATCTTTGTCAATATATTGTATCCAATATGTTATCCATGTCTAAAACCCATCTTAAATTTCATATCTTATTCATAGATAATGATTTGGTGTATGGCACTGTACTTAACAATATCATTGCTATTTTTTATATTTGCAATGCTCCTATGACTATATTATCTGATTGGATATGACTATACCCGGCAGCGGGTGCTGCTGGGTGCGGCAAGCCACACTTCTTACCTAGTGGTTTAGATAGAGATGATGAAACTTATGTGTGTGCCATGACCATGCAGTTGCACTTATTCGAGACATGACATGATCGCACTTGTATATCGCTATTTTCGAGATGTGATTATATTTGTGTTGAATGATGATGATGATGATGATGATGATATGACGAGACTACTGTATGTCTATGATATGATGAGAATAGTGTGTGTTTAGTATGATCTGATGAAACTTTTGTATAGAGCCTGTATAAATACAGCACAAATACGTTGAGGGGTGTGGATCGGCGAAAGCAGGAACATTAGCAGTAGCGCTGGAAAGCACCTAGCAGTAGCGCTGGCTTAGCAGCAACGCTTCCTGTGAACAATACTTACCAGTAGCGCTGCCCGTTACAGCGCTACTGCTACAACTTAGCTGTAGCGAGCTAGCAGTAGCGCTGGACCCAGCGCTACTGCTATGCATAAGCGCTACTACTAGGGTTTTCCCTAGTAGTGTCCAATTGGCCAACGTGAACAGGAACACCCCTATCGACGTGGCACACGCGAGGAGACACCCTTGTAGCGTAGGTTAATGCTTTCCAATTAGAACACGCTGTCGGTGCAAAGAACCAAAGCTCCACCAATGCTTTCTTTCTTGATGCTTGAAGTTCTAGGTTTATCTTAAGTAAAAAAAAAATATGTTTAACAAAGTATATCAAGTATATCAATCAAACATTATAAAAGGAGTATTTGTACTATATACTCACTCCGTTTCTAAATATAAGTCTTTGTAGAGATTCTACTATGAACCAGATACGGATGTATATAGATGCATTTTAGATTGTAGATTCACTTATTTTGCTCTGTATGTAGTCCATAGTGAAATCTCTACAAAGACTTATATTTTGGAACGGAGGAGGTATATAGTTGATGTTGTAGGTGTTAATATATTTTTCTCTGAACTTGATCAAACTTTAATGTGTGTTTTTTTTTTGCGAGAAAAAGGAGATTTCATTGCTTAACCAATGTGGTTACCATCGTTTGTGTACAACAAATCAATCTCCGAGGGACCTGATCTAAGCCACACAGTAGTGCGCTTGTTACGATAACCTAGTTGAGCAAGACCATGAGCCACGCCGTTGCACGAGCGTCGTACAGTTGAGATGGTGAAATCTTTGTCCTGCTGGAGGAGTCGTTTGATCTCACCGATGATGCCAGCATTTGGTGAGCGGTCGACTTTCGCCTCCATGATCGCCTTGGCGGCAACCTTCGAATCAGTCTCGATAATGAAAGGTTTTGCACTCCATTCTTGGGCGAGAGCGATGCCCTCCGCGCATGCAGACTATTACAAGCGTACAAATATCGGCATGAAGAAAAGACCAGCCCCCCTTCTTCATCTCGGAGGACCATGCCGGAACCTCCCTCGCTAGCATCCGCGTCAAAAGCTCCGTCGACATTCAGCTTATTCCAACCGACCAGCGGTGGCGTCCAGTGGTCAGGTGGGCGTCCGCTAACCATGGCCGGGCCATGTATTTCCTCTTACGGCCGCCCATATTACATGTGACCACCAGCTTCCCCTTCACAAGATCTCCATGAGGCTGCTGCTGAAGACACAATATCGATTCAATATAACTACACAACAACCGTGTATATGCTTCAGTTGTTGGTGGCTTCTTCTGGTGGGTGACTTCGTTGTGCACATGCCAAATACGCTAAAGAGTCATTAGCAGTGGCAGATGTTGACTCTTGTCGCAGCTGTCAAGAAGGTGGAGCAGCCAGTCGGTTCCATTATTAACCACCTCTTCCAGGCTAGGCATCATGAATTTTCCATGCATGGATCGCCATAGCTGGATAGCCAAGGGACATCTACAAAAAAACATGGAATGTATCCTCCCTATCCATTCCACATGATAAACATATATCAGATTCTTCCAGATTCCGACTAACTTTGTTTGCCATCGTAGCAAGAGAATTATTCGCCAACTTCCAAGCGAATACCCGTACCTTCGAGGGAGCAGGGCACCCCCACACTGCCTTCCAGACGGCACGGTTGCCGTCCGGTGCCTTGCTCGTGGCGCACGTAGTCGTTCATGTTCTTTCGTCGAGGGCGAGTTGATACGCAGAGCGCATGCTGAAGAAGCCCCATGGATCAAGGGCCCAGGCGATGACATCGTCCAGCCGGCACCGAGACGCTTTAATCTCCAGAATCTCGGTCACGTCCATGGGCATAAAATGTTGACGAAGAAGATGTCCAACGCCCATGCTCGTCCAGCAGCTCAGACACCCGCTTAATGCGACAGTTTTGGTGCGCCGTGATGGGACGGTATGAAGATGGTCTTGGGATCCAGGGGTCTCGCCAAACCCGGATCTTCTCGCCATTACCGACACGCCAAATCAGTCCTTTGCGGAGCAGGTCAAGACCATACTGGATCGCATGCCAAGTTGATGAAACATTTCCTGAAAAAACGGTGTCAACGAGGGAGCCATTAGGATAGTACCTGGCTTTTAACACGGTCGCACACAACGAATTTGGTCGTTCAATCAGCCTCCATGCCTGGCGAGCCAACAGTGCCTGGTTGAACAATCTAAAATCTCGGAAACTGAGGCCACCTCTCTGATTTGGTTCCAGTAACTTGTCCCACGAAGACTAGTGCGTTTTACGATTCCCTTGTTTTGAGCCCCACCAAAAGTTTCTTACGAGTCTAGTCAGATCATCACAGATCAAGAAAGGCAGTTTAAAAACTCCCATAACATAAGTTGATAGGGCCTGTGCGACAGCCTTGATCATGACTTCTTTCCCTGCCTGCGACAAAGTATCGCCCCATATCATAATGCGCTTGGTCAGCCTTTGTTGGAGGTTTTGGAAGTGTCCCGAGATATTTACTTTCAAACGCTGCCACGGGGATCTGGAGCACTCTCCTTACCTCCTCTTGACGAGCAGCCGGACAACTAGGACCAAACATGATAGAGCATTTTTGAGGGTTTATTAGCTGCGCCGTGGCACATGCATACCCATGGATAATATCCTTTATAGCTTCAGCTTGTTCTTTCTGTGCTTTAAACAAAAGAAGTGTGTCGTCCGCAAAAAGCAGATGAGAGATGCCCGGCGCACCTCGACGTATTTTGACTGGCTGAATTGCATTTGTCTCCACTCCCTATCTCAAAAGCACTGACAGACCATCAGCAACAAAGAGGAACAAGAACGGGGATAGGGGTTACCTTGCCGAAGCCCACGCGACGGTGCAAAGGAATCCAAGAGAGCTCCATTAAATTTAACCTGATACCTCACCGTGGTCATACAAGTCATGATCCACTGTATCCACCGGTGAGCGAAGCCCATCTTTTGCATTGATTGCTCCAAGAACCTTCAATCCACGCGATCATACGCTTTGGATAAGTCCAGTTTGTATGCGCAAAAACTGCTACCCGGTTTTTTCTTCTGGTTGATAAAATGAAAGCATTCAAAAGCGAGAAGAGCGTTGTCTGTGATCAGCCTTCCAGGTACAAACTCACTCTGAGTGGGTGATATGATGTCATCCAATATTGATCGCAACCTGTTGACAAGGCACTTGGCAATAATTTTGTAAATCACGTTACAGAGGCTTATAGGGCGAAAGTTAGTTAATTTTACCGGATCGTTAACCTTTGAGATAAGGATAATGATTGTCTCATTAACATCAGGGGGCATGACGCCGGTCTGAAAAAATGTCTTTACTACGCCAATAATTTCCGCTTTCAAACATAACCAGTTCCATGGGAAAAAGCGAGCCGGGAATCCATCCTTCCCAGGAGATTTTAGGGGACCGATTTGAAACAGACTAGTAGTATCACTTATCTCTTTATCTGTAAAGGGAGCACACAATTTATCATTCTTTCATTGGTCACCACCGGCTGCACCAAGTTTAACACAGGCTCAGGTTGTAGTGTGTCGTCCCGAGTAAATAGCTGCTGAAAATACCCATTCACCATAGACGCCATAACTGCTGAATCTTCCTGCGTATTACCGGTGTCATCCACTAACTTTTTTACCCTGTTTTTCCTCGCTCTCCACACAGATTTATTGTGAAAAAAAATCGTGTTTCGGTCTCCTGCTTTGAGCCAGTCAATTCTTGACCTTTGCAGCCACATTAGCTCCTCCCTATAGAGAAGTTCGTTCATCTCATCCATCACACGCCGTATCTCGTCTCGGTCAGCATTCATGTTAAGGAGTTCCTCTAGCTGAGTCTGGGACTGTTCGAGTTGCCTGGTCACACTTCCAAATTTTTCTCTACTCCAAACATGTAACTCATCCATCAGGGAGCCAAGTCCACTGTGTATGTGACCGAGATGCACCTTTTCACCGGCTTCAGCCCATGCATTTTGTACTTTCTCTGGGAGGCTCGGCTCCCGTTCCCACATGATCTCATATCGCCACTGTCACGGACGATGTTGTTGCAGTACTTCGCCTTTGCATAGGAATACAATGGGATTGTGATCAAAACATGGCGATACCTTATGAACAACTCTTGATTCAGAAAAAATGTTCCTCCATCTATTATCAGCAACCACACGGTCCAAACGGACTTTAACATTGTGTCTTGCACGACGTTTGTTATCAAATGTAAAAGGTAGTCCCGAGAACCCCAAATCAATCAGACCGCACATCTCAAGAGTATCTCAAAAAGCAAGCATTTGACCTTTGCTGCGTTGCGAAGTAGAAAAGTGCTCAAAAGACCACATGGCTTCATTAAAATCCCCTAAGACACACCTCAGTGTTTGCATAAGAGACCACACGTGATGACGATTTTCCACTCTCGGCTCTCCATACACACAAGCGAGACGCCAAAGAGGGTCTCCTTCAGACACACGCACATAAACATCAATATACCTCTCATTAACATCCTTTATTTCAACGTGCATTAGGTCGTTCCAAAACAGCCCTAGACCACCACTGAGACCATCTCTATCAAAACCCGCAAAACCATTCAGACCTAATCTTCCTCAAATACGACGGACTTTTTCTGCTTTTTGCCTAGTTTCACAAAGAAAAATAAAACTCTCCGGCAGCCTTTGAGAACGCTACCAGGTCATGAACTGTCGATTTGTTACCCACTCCTCGACAGTTCCAGCTGAGGAGATTCATTGCTCCTGATGGGGCGCCACACTTGGCCCCGTCAGTTCGCCAGCGGCCCCATGGCTGGTCGCCTCCTTTTCCTCCAAGCTTTCCATTGGTTCTCCGCCCACTCTCGGCCCCGATGTCCCCTGGTCATCAGCCCTGTTACCTTTCTTTTGAACATTGTCTTCGGTTTTCTTGTCATTCACAATCAGTGCCTTTCCATTGGTTTTCCTCCAAGCTTTCCATTGGTTCTCCGCCCACTCTCGGCTCATTAAGCTCGTGCTCGTTAAGGCTCGGCTCGTTAAGCTCGTTAAGATTAACGAGTAGAAAACCCTGCTCGGCTCGGCTCGTTTGAAGCTCGTTAAGCTCGTGAGCGCTTCTTAACAGATTATAATGTGTTATGATATACAGGATGAATGTGTAGGTGTGGTTTACAAGATGAAATATGGTGACTACAAAAAGAAATGCACTAGTTTGTTGCCTCATATGTCGATTAGATTGAATAGATGGGCTAAGGTGCTACAAAAAGTTTGTCATGTAAGATGAAAATATGTGTTGTGTTGTTACTAATGAGCTTAACGAGCTACTCGTGAAACTCATTAGCTCGTTCGTTAAGCTCGTTAAGCTTAACGAGCTGAAATCAATGATTGGCTATGTTCATTAAGAAGCGAGCTACGAGCTTAACGAGCCGAACTATCGAGTACTCATTAAACTCGCGAGCTACGAGCTTTTGGTCCAGCCCTAGCCGCGGCCTGCTCCTCTTCCTGATGCCATGTATACCTTTTCCCCAGAACTGAAACTGCATCAGACATGGGCAGGTCCAAATCTCCATATGAAGCAGTGTATCTAACAATGACATGCAGTGCTGGTATAATAGTTCCTGATCCTTCCTCCGCATCTTCCTTCTGATGATCGGCTATCACCTCCGACTCCTCCTTGTCTGCAGCAATGAGAGCGCGTGCGTCAGGGATTGACACCATTGGTCCCACAGATTCCCCGTCCACCGGCTTCGGGCAGGCAGCTTCCGCAAGGGGAGCCCCATGATCGCTCCCACCGGTTTTTGGTTTCACTTTTGGCACCTCCAGTGTGATCTCTGGCGTGGACGCAGACGTCGGCATGGCATTGCTGCAGGTCGTAGCGTCGGCGTGTAGGTTCGATCTGGTGGCTTTGTGCGGTCTGGAAGATGACGAAATTCAGGGTGCGTTCCACCATGAGCCCCCGTCCCCGGCCGCTGTATATGGCGAGGCCCTCGTGTCTGGTTCCTTGTGGGAAGGCATAGGGTTTTCGTCAGAGAAGGACTCTGTCCACCATGCCGGCGTGGAGCTCCCGTACAGCACCTTCCCGATCCGATCCAACTCGTGGTCACCAGGGGCACAGAGACCCAACAAAAGCGGGGTGGACATCGCCGCAACAGGTCCATAGTGCGCCCGAGGGTAGCACATGGAAACAGCACCGGCGAGGGCAAGGCCCAGGCCCAGCCCGGCGGCGGCGGAGACAAGGGAGTCGCCCCTGAGTCGCCTTGACCTAACATGAAACGTCACCAAATTGCTATGTTTTGAAAGTTGCCGTGTAATTACTGCTGATTGATCGTTAACTGAGGATAAAAACGACGACAGAAGCCTGCGGGAAAAAAACCACATAACGCGGGGAAAAAACCATGTTGACGACAGGAAGCTGGGAGGCTTGAAGAAGGAACCAAATTGTTTTTTTAGAATATTTGGTAAAGCCTCAACTTGTGTTATTGATCATCGTCAACTCAGTGTACTACCGAGCTATATTATTTGATACATCACACATCCCACGACAGTTGCTACATGTTTTTATTCAACATTCTTTTTGGCAGATACATATCCTCAATCCAAGCTGGACCAAGCGGCACCGCCCTTGGGTAAAACCATCCTTTTTACAGGCCTGAGAACATGGATCGTCGTGGCATGGACGCCCCTGGTAGCTATCGCTGTATTTTGTGCAGGTATCGGCTTCCGATCCTACAAAACAACCACCATATATAATATGGTGTATGTATGAAAAAAGATGAGGTCCTGCAATGATCCACAAAAGCAAAATAGATGGATGTGTAATGGAGTAAAAGTTCATGTTTTGGATGGCAAACGCACACATGTGCCTTGTTCTTCGTACGTAAATTTGCAGACGTAGGTCGCTTACCAGGAATAAAGAGAAGTGGCGCGAGCAGTAGCATGCATAGCAGGATTGGCACCTTGACGACACCCATGTCTTGTCTTGGAGAATAACACAATCGCAAAGGCTAGTAAGCGAGCGTACAATACTAGTAGATCAGATGCACAACAAAATAGGCTACGCCATATATGTAGCCTCGGAAGATGAGGCAAAAATTAATTCTGCATATCTGGTAGTAAGAAACGCTACTTTCCTAGGACGATATTAATTGCCGATTAATTTTCTGCTAACTAATGCTAAGGCTGCCATGTGGGTAAAAAAGATGATATGGCAAGGTAATTAAAATGAGAGAGATGTGTGTGGTGATCCAAGGAAGAAACAATGCCAAGCGCAGGAACCTAGAGAAAACACTTAAATGAAAGAAGCCCACCAATGCATGGATAATTTTAGTTGCTAAATCATTAAATGAAGGATAATTAGCAACATCAAGTTAAGCACCTTTGCATTGAGGATTTTAATTGCTTAGCTCTTTAATGTGCTTAGCACCTCATCTTAGCACTAGTGCATTGGATGAGGTCTAATAGTAGTATTTGATTTCTCTGCTAATTAATTCTGGAGTATAAAGGCGCCTAATGAAAACCATGCATTCCCAAAATCCCCTCCAGCTAATTACTAGTAGTATTTGATTTGCCTTAATTATCGGGATTTACTTCCAATTCCGTTTGAGAAAAAAATCGAGAATTCTTTTTCTGCCACCTTTCGTTCGCCTCCCGTAATTACTTCATAACGAGATAAAAAAAACAAAGATCGCGTTGTGTTTCTAACCCAACCAGCGATCACCTTGACTTTCGTTATGAGCCTAATATATCGAGTATTGTATTTTATCTATCTCCACTACTACCTTCGTCCCATAATGTAAGACTTTTTTTAACACTATGGGACAGAGGTTGTACTTTTCTACTATTCTTCATTTTCTTTATAATAAAGGAACGAACTTGAATTTCTTTACACGCACCTCACAAAACATATAAAGGAACCTACAAGAACCGTGTGACGCCCCCGACTCAATCGTGCATTAATCATATACGCAAACATGCACGATTAAGCATAGGGACTCACGGGAAGATATCACAACACAACTCTAGCACAAATAAACAGAGATCCACAATATTATATACCAGGGATCACGAGGATCCGAATACATAAGTCAGTCATACAAATATTGTCTGAGTACAGACATAGCTAGACAAGTTTTGCCTTAAGAAGGCTAGCACAAACAACGACTCTAGATCGAAAGGCGTAGGCCTCCTGCCTGGGAGCCTCCGATCATACTCCTGGTCGACTGGCTCGATCCAGTAGTAAGTGCCGTCTAGACCCTCCTGGTAGTAAGCTCCTGAGGTGGCATCCGGCTCCGGGGCTCCATCGTCCGATGTATCATCAAGGTGGGGTATGGGGAAAAAGAAGTAACAAAGCAACCATGAGTACTCATCCGAAGTACTCAGCAAGCAAGGATCTACACTACATATGCAACATTATCAAAGGGGAAAGGCTGTATATGTGGACTGGGCTGCAGAAATGCCAGAATAGAGAGGAGGCCTAGTCCTATTGAATACTAGCATCTTCAAACATCTTCACGAAGCCACCATCTTGCAGCAATAGAAGAGAGTAGAATAGCATTTTATTAAGCAAACATGTTGAAGTAAAGCCTAGAGATCCTTCCTCGACTCCCTGCGAGAAAGCGATCCCGAAGCTTCAATTAAGTAACAAGTATACAGTTCAAGTAGTAGATCCGGATATACAAACTGAGCGTCCTTTACCGTAGGACCGGCTATCGATAGATTATTCATCCCTGCAGGGGTGCACTACTGTTACCCAACACGCTCGATCACCTCTGGCCGGACACACTTGCCGGGTAATGCCCGTCCTCGGGAGATCGACACGAAGCAGCGCCCTACCTAGGCTCAGCAGAGAGGTCAGCACGCCGGACTAACCTATGCACCCAGAGGTCTTGGGCCATCGCCCTGGGCACCCTGCACGTTGCGAGACTGGCCGGGGTGCAGGCGCGACACTGAACTCGTCAGTGAAGTATCCAGCCCATTCCCGACAATCAACCCGCACGGTGAACCGTGACGTCTGAAGAGCTTTTGGGAGAAACGTACGACGTAGAGGGCCCCATAAACTATTATCCCGCGTGGTGGTAATGCGTATAGGGCACGTCGACCCACTCAGATCAAACACCCAAATCCGATATGCTCATTCAGTAACACGCGGAGACAATCAGAGTTTCTGAAGCTCCGCCACAATATCACACTCGAGTGCCCTTCCGGCACACCCGACATCATAGATCCCCTGCGGGTACCCATCAGGGTCGACCCGCCTGTAACAAAGGTCAAAGTAACCGTGTGGTCATAACATCAAGGGGGAAACCCCGAGGAATCACCCTCGGTAGATTCCACTCGATGAAATCATCAGGGTGAACGTATGAGGCATCACCCTCGAGGTTCACACTGAGGGGTTGCACGACAGAGTCGTATCAGAAGTGGAGAAGAAGGAATCACCCTCGATGACCACGACCGAACAGCTACACTGCAGAGTATTCATCAGGAGTGCGTTACGAGGTATCACCCTCGGCACTCGATAGTAACTATGCAGAGTCATACAACTAAGGGGGTGAGGTGATGTGTCGGTCTCTGGTCGACGATCACATTGATCGAGTCATCGATGATCAAGCAGGGGCAACAAGGGTAAGGTGGGGGGGTCACTGATGGTTCACTACCAACCTATACTAAGCAGTTTAACATAGGCAGGTAAGGTAACAATAAACAGGTTACAAAAGCAGGCTATGCATCAGAATAGGAGCAAACATTAACAGTAGCAAAATCTAATGCAACAGGAAGAAAGGATTGGCGATATTGGATGCTTCAGGGGGGGGGGGGGGCTTGCCTGGTTGCTCTGGCAAGAAAGAGGGGTCGTCAACGGGCTGCTCGCCTGTAGCGTAGTCGTACCCAGCTGCAACGGCGTCGGTCTCGGCGTCTATCGAGAGAGAAGGAGGGGAAGAGAAACAATAAATTCACGGCAAAAATGCAAACAATATGCATGACATGTCTAAATGATATGCAGGGGTGTTCTACTGCCTAACTAAATGATTTAGTTAATTTAGGAATTTATTCTGATTTATTTAATTAAAGTTGGGCACTATTCATTTATTGTAATCGGTCTAAAAGTTCCATGTTCATATAGCTAGGGGCATCTGACAGGAATACGGAGGGCGTATTCAGATTCGTATCGAAATTCTGAGCAACTTTCATGTACAAAGTATTTTCATCGAAGCTACGGTTTATTTTATATTATTTTCTAAAGTTTTAAACATTTTGTGAATTTAATTATTTATTTAAATTTGAATTATCCAGAATAGTAAATGATGACATCAGCATGACATCACCATGACGTCAGCAGGTCAAACCCAGCTGACCAGAGTCAAACCTGACAGGTGGGTCCAGTGGGACCCACATGTCATTGACTGAGCTAATTAAACAGAGTTAGATTAAACTAATTAGGTTAATTAGATGGTGGGCCCCAGGTGTCAGTGGCTGTTGAGCTAATTAATCAATTCTAGCCTAATCCGGAGTTAATTAGATAGCGGGGCCCACCTGTCAGCGACAGTAATCGGTCCAGTCAGCGTTTACCGCGGTCAACGAGTCAATGGGGCCCACCTGCCAGTGTCACAGGGGACCCCACGTGTCGGTCCATGTCGGATGGCGCCCGGCGACTCGCCGGAATCAAGCCGGCGAGCGCGTTTCGCGGCGGCGCGGCTTGGGAGGTGGTCGGGATTCGTCCACCGGCCACCATTTCGCTCGTGGTTAGGTGCGTTGGATCGGCCGCAGCGCGGCGCGTCCATCGGTGGTGGTGGCGCGGCCGGGGACGGTGTGTAGCGACGGCGGCGAGCGACGAGGCGGACGCCGGAGTTCGGTGGTGGGCGGAAATAGCGCAAGAGCTCACGCGGGAGCAAAAGGAATACCTAGCGGGGAACTACACGTTGCGGTGAAGTTAACGGGCACGAGCGCGTGGCCATTTGCTCGCCGGAGGCTCGCCGGCGACGAGCTCTTGCGGCGGCGGGCTCGGGCACGTTGGGGAACGGCGCCTACGGCCACGGAATGGCACGGGGAGATAAGGAGAGGGACGCGGTGCTCACAGCGAAGCCGTAGGGAGTGGCAGCGAGCTCGGGAGGGCTCGACGGAGGCGTACGGCAGCGGCGATCGGCGACGGCCGAGGTCGGGGAAGATCTCGATCCCGAGGTTGTGGTGGCGACAAGCTCGATCCAAAGGGCGGAGAGGAAGCAGGAGGAGCGGACGGGCCCGTCGGAGAGGCGATCGGGAGACGGTGGCCACGCAGCTCAGCCGCGGCCGTCCATGGCGACGTCGGGTGAGGAAGAAGGAGGCGAGGGGAGGGGAGTTGTGGCGCTAGGGTTCGCCAGAGGGGCACCGGGGGGGATGCCCTTATCCACTAGGCGGGCGCGGGCGCGCGCTGTCGAGCAAAGAGCGAGGGGGGCCCCGGGCGCGGTGCATGCGCGCGGCGACAATGGCGAGGCGGGTGAGCAGTAGGTTGAAGGAGGTGCGGGGTGGGCTGGGCCGTAGCTGTAGCAAGCAAGCCTAAGTGCACATTAGGGTTTAGGCTTTTTTCTATTTTTCCTTTTTCTGTTTTCTTTTCTTTTCTGTTTTGTAAATTGTTTGGGCACCAAATGGGTTTTGCAAAATATGAGACCTAGACAATAAATCACAGTGCAACATATCCTATCACCAAAAACTAGTTTGGGCAAAACATAACTTCATACTTAATTTAGATTAAATAAAAGGTTATTATAGATGGCTGTTTGCTACTGTTTGAGGTTGTTAGAGCCACTTATCCAATTCCAACATTGTTGGTTACAATTTTAGAATTGTCTCTGGAATATTTGTTATTTAATGAACATTTTAGTTTCTGACTTGGACAACTTTTATTTTCCACTTTGAATTTAATTGAAGTTTGAATTAGAAGTTTGAAATGCATTATGATGCAAATGATTTTTAGGCACTGTTAATCATACTGACTTGTCATTATCAAAAGGGATTACTGTGGCTAATGACAGGGGGTGTTACAATTCTCCTCATCTATCAAGAATTCTCGTCCCGAGAATTAAGAGGAAGACTGAAAGAAAGCGGGGTATTCTTCACAAAGACGATCCTCGCGTTCCCAAGTGGCTTCATCTTCAGAATGATTCGACCACTGAACTTTAAGGAATTTGATTGCCTTCTGACGAGTTTGACGTTCAGCTTGATCAAGAATACGGATGGGATATTCTGGATAAGACAGATCTTCCCGCAATTCAAGCATTTCATGATCCACAACTCGAATAGGATCCTTGAAGCAGCGACGAAGTTGGGATACATGAAAGACATCATGCACTTGAGAAAGATTGGGCGGCAATTGCAATTGATATGCCACTTCTCCTCGACGGGCAAGAATATGGAACGGGCCAATGTAGCGAGGAGCTAATTTGTCTTTGATTCCGAATCGATGAGTGCCTTTCAACGGAGTGACGCGGAGGTAAGCTTGCTCGCCAGGTTGATAGACCATTTCCTTGTGCTTTCGGTCATAGTTGCTCTTCTGACGAGACTGAACAGATTTCAGATGTTCACAGACGATGCAGACTTGTTCTTCAGCTTGTTGGATAATGTCCGGTCCGACGAGTGAGCGTTCCCCAGTTTCTGACCAATTCAGAGGGGTTCGACACTTACGTCCGTATAGAACTTCAAACGGTGCCATCTTCAGACTAGCTTGATAGCTATTGTTGTAAGAGAATTCGGCATACGGGAGAGATTCCTCACATTTCTTACCGAAGGAGATGATGCAAGCTCGAAGCATATCTTCAAGCACTTGATTAACTCGTTCGACTTGACCCTGTGACTGAGGGTGAAAAGCGGTACTGAACGACAGATGAGTTCCCATAGCTTCTTGGAAACCTTGCCAGAATCTGGAGGTAAAGAGGCTGCCACGATCCGAACTGATCTCCAACGGAACACCGTGGAGTGACACAATTCGGGAAACATACAAGTCTGCTAACCGACTAGCAGTGATTGTCTCCTTGACTGGCAGAAAGTGAGCAACCTTAGAGAATCGGTCAATGACGACAAAAATAGCATCATGACCCTTCTGAGACCTGGGAAAACCAGTAATGAAATCCATTTGGACTTTGTCCCATTCCCATTCAGGAATATCAAGTGATTGCAGAGTTCCAGCAGCCCTTTGATGTTCTGCTTTAATGCGGCGGCAAAAGTCACACTCAGAAACATAACGAGCAATGTCTCGCTTCATATTAGGCCACCAGTATCTCTGACAAATGTCACGGTACATCTTTGTGCTACCAGGATGAATTGACAGAGGTGTGTCATGAGCTTCTTTCATAACGTGTTCTCTCTCATCCTTGAACTTGGGTACGAAGAGACGGTGTTGGAAGAATAGGATCCCATCATTATCAAGATGGAATTCTGACGGCTTTCCTTTTTTGAGGTATCGCTTAATCCTTTCAACTTCAGAGTCATACCGTTGCATAGTCTTAATGTTGTGCTCTAAATCTGGTTCAACAACCAGGGTATTGAGATAACCCTGTGGAACAATATGGAGTTTCAATTTGCGAAGCTCTTCATGGAGAAGAGGTTGCGTTTCCTGAACCATATGGTTGCTGCAATAAGCCTTGCGACTCAAAGCATCGGCCATTACATTAGCCTTGCCAGGGGTGTATGAGATATTCATATCATAATCGGCAATTGTCTCGAGCCATCTTTGTTGACGAAGGTTCAGATCTGGTTGAGTATATAGGTACTTCAAACTCTGATGATCCGTGTATATCTCGCAACGGTTACCAAGAAGGTAATGTCGCCATAGCTTCAGAGCATAAATAACCGCAGAAAGTTCAAGATCATGCACTGGGTAATTTTCTTCATGAGGACGCAATTGTCGAGAGGCATAAGCAATCACCTTACGCTCTTGCATTAGGACACAGCCTAATCCTTGACGAGATGCATCACAGTATATCACGAAATCCTTTTGGGAATCCGGGGGTGCTAGCACTGGGGCAGATGTCAACTTATCTTTTAGCGTCTAAAAGCTTTCTTGACATTTTTCTGTCCACTCAAATTTAACACCTTTGTGGAGCAGATTCGTCAATGGCTTTGCAATCTTGGAAAAGTTCTCAACGAATCGACCGCAATAACTAGCGATTCCGAGAAAACTTCTGACTTGCTTAACATTCTTCGAGGGAGTCCAATCAAGAATAGCCTGAACTCGCTCGGGGTTCACAGCAATGCCATTCTTGGAAATCACATGACCAAGATAGGTCACTTCAGATAACCAGAATTCACACTTAGAGTACTTGGTGTAAAGCTGGTGTTCCCGAAGCTTCTCCAATACAAGCCGAAGATGTTCAGCATGTTCTTCTTCATTCTTGGAATATATAAGGATATCATCTAAATAAACCACGAAGAATTTGTCGAGGTAATCCATGAAGATATAGTTCATCTACCGGGAGAAGGTTGCTAGAGCATTTGTTAAACCAAATGACATGACAGTGTATTCATAAGAGCCATAACGAGTGACAAAGGCAGTCTTCGGAATATCCTCTTCGCGAACACGGATCTGATGATAACCCAACCTCAAGTCGAGTTTTGAGAAGACAGAGGATCCAGCAAGCTGATCATAAAGATCATTGATCCGGGGCAGTGGGTATTTATTCTGGATTGTGGCTTGGTTAATGGGCCGATAATCCTGAACCAATCGGTTAATTCCATCCTTCTTCTTAACGAAGAGTGAAGGTGCTCCCCAAGCAGAGGAACTGGGGCGGATAAACCTTTCTTAAGTGACTTGTCGATTTCTTCCTTAAGCTCAAGGAGTTCATGCGGCGGCATCTTATAAGGACGCTTCGCAATAGGGGTAGTGCCAGGCTTCAAGTCAATTACAAACTCGACAGCTCTAACCGGGGGCATTCCTGGAAGTTCTTCTGGAAAAACGTCCGGAAAATCTCGAACGACAGGAACGTTCTCGATTCCTTCCAGAGGTGAGGCGTTCAAAGCATTCAGAGCATATATCTGAGCTTCAGCATCCCATGTAATGCGGGCGGTATAATTCACTATCTCGTCGAAGGGGTGAAGAAGTTGGACGACTTTAGTGGCACAATTGATCGAAGCAATGTGAGCTTTCAACCAATCCATTCCGAGTATGAGGTCTATGGTGGAAGACTTCAAGACGATGGGTGAGGCAAGGAATTCCAACCCTTTAATTTCGACGGTAACGTCAGGTGCTATCACGTCAGCATGACAATGACCTCCGGGAGTTTTAACGACTAACGGAGTATGCATCTTCTCATATCGAATGCCATTCATGAATGCAAATTTTCCAGAGAGGAATGAATGTGATGCTCCTGAATCAAATAAAACAGAAGCAGGTACTGAGTTAACGAGAAGGGTACCCATCACAGTAGCAGGTTGATCCTGGACTTCTTCAATATCAATGTTGTAAGCGTGTCCACGACCATGTGCAGCAGACCCAGTATTATAGTTGCGGGCCTGATTGTTGCCACGACCATTGCCACGACCAGTACGAGGAAAAGCCAACTGATTCTGAGTCTGGCGGCGGTCTTTAGCATTGTGACCTGGTTTGCGACACTTGAAGCACAGACCATCTTCAGGACGAAGAGGAGCATTGTGTTGAATAGCTTGAGCTCTTGGCTGCCTCGGTGGTGGAGGAGGCAGACGTGGTGTAGCATAGTTGTTCTTTGGCGCAGGGGCATTTGGACGGAACACGTTGTTGGGAATCCAGACTCGACGCTTCTGCGCTGAGCCCGAAGATGAGCCAGCATCACGATAGCGCTTCTGCGAGTCCTTATGCTTCATTTGAGCGGTCTCAACCAGAATAGCCTTGTTCACAAGAGTAGCAAAGTCATTGAAGTCTTGAGCAGCAAGTGCAAGCTCGATGTCTGGGTGGAGTCCATTACGAAACTTCTCTTGTCTACGGGCATCCGTGGCGATGTCTTCTTCAGCATAGCGGGAGAGGTCAAGAAATTCCCGCTAATAAGCTTCAACAGTCTTGTTGCCCTGAGTGAGGTTGCGGAACTGGGTCTTCATTCGTTCCATAATTCCCTGAGGAATATAACGGCCACGGAAAGCAGCCTGAAACTCATACCAAGTAACCACTGTTCCAACAGGCAGTATACGCTTGTGTGTGTCCCACCATTGAGCAGCAGGGCCCATTAAGAAAAAGGCCGCGAAGGTGACGAAGTTGGCAAGGGCGACATTAGCAGACTCCATCTCGTGAGTGATGTCGCAGAGCCAGTCATCAGCATCCAGTGGCTTGTCAGAGTTGCGGAACTGAGTGGGGTTGAGTCGCATAAACTCTGTCAAAGTTATTGAAGCAGGGTTCTGGTTCTGGTTGTTCTGATGCGGAAACTGAGCCATGATTCCAGTCATGAACTGACGGTTGAGCTCGAATTGTTGCATCATAGCTACCATATAGTCTGGCGGTGGCGGGCGTTCAGGGGCACAACCACGACCACGACCACCTGGTCTAACCATCCTGCTAAGTATCAACAGGGGGCAGTTTAGTAAAAGAAATTGCGAGTGTTTAGCGACAAGCATGATGTAACTCGAAAACAATCAAGTAGGGTAACAGAATAGTAGTCAATTAAGACATACAGATCCATACACGGAGTCGGGTACATGCGGACAGCATAACGGCGCAATTTAAAAGCTAGACATGCTAGGCGGCACGCAGGCACGCGGTAAGGAAGTACACAACAAGACATAGCAAAGGCTACATCAACGTCGGGGAAAACCACCAAAACGGGGTATCTGCGAGTGCGGACGACAAATGTTCGTCGCGGTAGGATCCTGCGCTCCATGTGCACTCTGATGCAGAACCCGGTCTCGAGCTGTAAGAAGAGGTCCACGTGTAGGTGTGTGACCTCCAATAGCAGGCCAATCAATACCAGCATACATCTGAGTCCTGCGCGGGTAAAGGATGTGCTCCGGATGTATCCCTGCACGAACAGCGGGTAGCAACTGTGTCATAGCATCGTAGAGACGTGCTCGAGTGGCAACCAACTCGACGGCAAGAGCCTGTACAGTGCGATCCAGAGCCTGAGTGTACTGAATCAGAACGGGCGGGTCGTAGCGACGAGGCTCGTATGGTGCACAGATAGCGGTGTAGTATCCAGTAGCATCTCCAGCAGGGGCATACGAAATGTATCGGAACTCAGAGGCATCCAGGATACTGCTGAACTCTCCTCGGAGACGTGTGACAGTAGAGTAGGCGGCATCATGGACTGCCATCTCAATCGTCATGCCGATACCGTGGAAAAGGTGCAGCTAAGTGTCTGAGTCATCTTGCTGATCATAGATACGAACATCAGCATGGTACTGCTCCTGGTTGAACTCGCGGTAATCCTCGTAGACCATGTACTCGGGGTACCAGCGATAGCCTAGTCTGGTCAGGAGGGCGATCAGGACAGCTGGAAAACCAGGGGCATCACGAGCCCAAGTGCAAAGCACAAGCTGCGTCGTAGGACGTGGTGGAAACAAACGATCCATCTGAAACAGAGGAAATTCAGGATTGTCAAATGACAATGAGAAGTTTAATACAACTCGGAGAGAAAGGTTAAACAAAACAATGGAAAGAAAATAATTATCAGACTAATCAGATCAATGATAAGGAATTAAGCACAGATATCCAGCTCTCCGGGTAGACGAGATTTACGAGATCCTAAGTGTCGGCGTTAGTAAAATTTATTTAACCCGAAAATATGAGAGATCAGAGTCCCAGAGTATAGAAGAGGAATACAAGATCCTAATACCACCCAGTTGGTGACGTGGGCCCGTAAGCCACACAACCAAGTTAGTAAATTAGTTTTTCAATGTCTAGACTCAACTTCGGCCAAGGAATTGGAAGGGGGCTTCCTACAGGCAGTCGGCTCTGATACCAACTTGTGACGCCTCCGACTCAATCGTGCACTAATCATATACACAAACATGCACGATCAAGCACAGGGACTCACGGGAAGATATCACAACACAACTCTAACACAAATAAACAGAGATCCACAATATTACATACCAAGGATCATGAGGATCCGAATACATAAGTCAGTCATACAAATATTATATGAGTACAGACATAGTTAGACAAGTTTTGCCTTAAGAAGGCCAGCACAAACAACGACTCTAGATCGAAAGGCGTAGGTCTCCTGCCTGGGAGCCTCCGATCATACTCCTGGTCGACTGGCTCGATCCAGTAGTAAGTGCCGTCTGGACCCTCCTGGTAGTAAGCTCCTGATGTGGCATCCGGCTCCGGGGCTCCATCGTCTGATGTATCATCAAGGTGGGGTATGGGAAAAAAGAAGTAACAAAGCAACCGTGAGTACTCATCCGAAGTACTCAGCAAGCAAGGATCTATACTACATATGCAACATTATCAAAGGGGAAAGGTTGTATATGTGGACTGGGCTGCAGAAATGTCAGAATAGAGAGGAGGCCTAGTCCTATCAAAGACTAGCATCTTCAAACATCTTCACGAAGCCACCATCTTGCAGCAATAGAAGAGAGTAGAATAGCATTTTATTAAGGAAACATGTTGAAGTAAAGCCTAGAGATCCTTCCTCGACTCCTTGTGAGAAAGCGATCCCGAAGCTTCAATTAAGTAACAAGTATCCAGTTCAACTAGTAGATCGGGATATACAAACTGAGCGTCCTTTACCGTAGGACCAGCTATCGATAGATTATTCATCCCTGCAGCGGTGCACTACTGTTACCCAACACGCTCGATCACCTCTGGCCGGACACACTTGCCGGGTAATGCCCGTCCTCGGGAGATCGACACGAAGCAGCGCCCTACCTAGGCTCAGCAGAGAGGTCAGCACGCCGGACTAACCTATGCACCCAGAGGTCTTGGGCCATCTCCCTGGGCACCCTGCGCGTTGCGAGACTGGCCGGGGTGCAGCCGCGACACTGAACTCGTCAGTGAAGTATCCAGCCCATTCCCGACAATCAGCCCGCACGGTGAACCGTGACGTCTGAAGAGCTTTCGGGAGAAACGTACGACGTAGAGGGCCCCATAAACCATTATCCCGCGTGATGGTAGTGCGTATAGGGCACGTCGACCCACTCAGATTAAACACCCAAATCCGATATGCTCATTTAGTAACACGCGGAGACAATAAGAGTTTCTGAAGCTTCGCCACAATATCACACTTGAGTGCCCTTCCGGCACACCCGACATCATAGATCCCCTGCGGGTACCCATCAGGGTCGACCCGCCTGTAACAAAGGTCAAAGTAACCGTGTGGTCATAACATCAAGGGGGAAACCCCGAGGAATCACCCTCGGTGGATTCCACTCGATGAAATCATCAGGGTGAACGTATGAGGCATCACCCTCGAGGTTCACACTGAGGGGTTGCACGACAGAGTCGTATCGGAAGTGGAGAAGGAGGAATCACCCTCGATGACCACGACGGAACAGCTACACTGCAGAGTATTCATCAGGAGTGCGTTAAGAGGTATCACCCTCGGCACTCGATAGTAACTATGCAGATTCGTACAACTAAGGGGGTGAGGTGATGTGTCGGTCTCTGGTCGACGATCACATTGATCGAGTCGTCGATGATCAAGCAGGGGCAACAAGGGTAAGGTGGGGGGTCACTGATGGTTCACTACCAACCTATACTAAGCAGTTTAACATAGGCAGGTAAGGTAACAATAAACAGGTTACAAAAGCAGGCTATGCATCAGAATAGGAGCAAACATTAACAGTAGCAAAATCTAATGCAAGCAGGAGAAATGGAATGGGAGATATCTGGATGCTCAGGGGGGGGAGCTTGCCTGGTTGCTCTGGCAAGAAAGAGGGGTCGTCAACGGGCTGCTCGTCTGTAGCGTAGTCGTACCCAGCTGCAACGGCGTCGGTCTCGGCGTCTATCGAGAGAGAAGGAGGGGGAGAGAAACAATAAATTCACGGCAAAAATGCAAACAATATGCATGACATGTCTAAATGATATGCAGGGGTGTTCTACTGCCTAACTAAATGATTTAGTTAATTTAGGAATTTATTCTGATTTATTTAATTAAAGTTGGGCACTATTCATTTATTGTAATCGGTCTAAAAGTTCCATGTTCATATAGCTAGGGGCGTCTGACAGGAATACGGAGGGCGTATTCAGATTCGTATCGAAATTCTGAGCAACTTTCATGTTCAAAGTATTTTCATCAGAGCTACGGTTTATTTTATATTATTTTCTAAAGTTTTAAACATTTTCTAAATTTAATTATTTATTTAAATTCGAATTATCCAGAATAGTAAATGATGACGTCAGCATGACATCACCATGACGTCAGCAGGTCAAACCCAGCTGACCAGAGTCAAACCTGACAGGTGGGTCCAGTGGGACCCACATGTCATTGACTGAGCTAATTAAACAGAGTTAGATTAAACTAATTAGGTTAATTAGACGGTGGGCCCCACGTGTCAGTGGCTGTTGAGCTAATTAATCAGTTCTAGCCTAATCTGGAGTTAATTAGATAGCGGGGCCCACCTGTCAGCTACAGTAATCGGTCCAGTCAGCATTGACCGCGGTCAACGAGTCAATGGGGCCCACCTGCCAGTGTCACAGGGGACCCCACGTGTCGGTCCACGTCGGATGGCGCCCGGCGACTCGCCGGAATCACGCCGGCGAGCGCGTTTCGCGGCAGCGCGGCTCAGGAGGTGGTCGGGATTCGTCCACCGGCTACCATTTCGCTTGTGGTTAGGTGCGTTGGATCAGCCGTAGCGCGGCGCGTCCAGCGGTGGTGGTGGCGTGGTCGGGGACGGTGTGTAGCGACGGTGGCGAGCGACGAGGCGGACGCCGGAGTTCGGTGGTGGGCGGAAATAGCGCAAGAGCTCACGCGGGAGCAAAAGGAATACCTAGTGGGGAACTACACGTTGCGGTGAAGTTAACGGGCACGAGCGCGTGGCCATTTGCTCGCCGGAGGCTCGCCGGCGACGAGCTCGTGCGGCGGCAGGCTCGGGCACGTTGGGGAACGGCGCCTACGGCCACGGAAAGGCACGGGGAGATAAGGAGAGGGACGTGGTGCTCACTGCCTAGCCGTAGGGAGTGGCAGCGAGCTCGGTGAGGGCTCGACGGAGGCGTACGACAGCGGCGATCGGCAACGGCCGAGGTCGGGGAAGAGCTCGATCCCGAGGCTGTGGTGGCGACGAGCTCGATCCAAAGGGCGGAGAGGAAGTAGAGGAAGCAGGCGAAGCGGACGGGCCCGTCGGAGAGGCGATCGGGAGACGGTGGCCGCGCAGCTCAGCCGCGGCCGTCCATGGCGACGTCGGGTGAGGAAGAAGAAGGCGAGGGGAGGGGAGTTGTGGCGCTAGGGTTCGCCAGAGGGGCGCGGGGGGGGAGGCCCTTATCCACTAGGCGGGCGCGGGCGCGCGCTGTCGAGCAGAGAGCGAGGGGGGTGAGCAGTAGGTTGAAGGAGGTGCGGGGTGGGCTGGGCCGTAGCTGTAGCAAGCAGGCCTAAGTGCACAGTAGGGTTTAGGCCTTTTTCTATTTTTCCTTTTTCTGTTTTCTTTTCTTTTCTGTTTTGTAAATTGTTTGGGCACCAAATGCGTTTTTGCAAAATATGAGACCTAGACCATAAATCACAGTGCAATATATCCTATCACCAAAAACTAGTTTGGGCAAAACATAACTTCATACTTAATTTAGATTAAATAAAAGGTTATTATAGATGGCTGTTTGCTACTGTTTGAGCTTGTTAGAGCCACTTATCCAATTCCAACATTGTTGGTTACAATTTTAGAATTGTCTCTGGAATATTTCTTATTTAATGAACATTTTAGTTTCTGACTTGGACAACCTTTATTTTCCACTTTGAATTTAATTGAAGTTTGAATTAGAAGTTTGAAATGCATTATGATGCAAATGATTTTTAGGCACTGTTAATCATACTTACTTGTCATATCAAAAGGGATTACTGTGGCTAATGACAGGTGGTGTTACAAACCGCATGACCGTGAACCTCCGGCCTTTTGGGTCGCCAATGCGCATGAGACCGCACTGTAGCACCGTCACCTCCTTGGATGTCGCCCTTGCTGCCGCCACCACTGTCTTCCTGGACTGCAACCTCGGCGCCTGGAGGAGCACCTTCACCTTCCTGGACGGAGCCATCCTGTATCACGCCGTCAGGTGGGCGGCGGCTCCTCAGTCCCTTCCTCATTGCCGTCACACCTTCACCTCCCTGCGCCGCCTCCGCCATCCTGTAAAAACGGCGACAGACAATCTTTGAATGAAATTGATTGCTTGCATGCTACACCAACGTAATTAGCTAATGAATATGCTACAACAAGATAAGTAGCTGATGAATATTATGTGCATACCGAGATCTTGCAAGACCATGAAGAAGGTAAAAGAATTTCGTAGCTCAAATAATTTGATAGTAAAAAAATTATCTATTATGTGTCCTCAAATAAGTGAGTGGAAAGTTCTGCAAAATCCGTAACACCCCAATTTTTGGCCCTTTTTTCTTTTGGATTTCTTTAGTTTTTGCTCCGTTTTCCTTTTTGGAGTGGTTTTGTGGACTTGAAACCTGAGAAGATCATCATTCCTTCTGCTCCAAAGTGGTTCATCATTCCCAAATCTTTCTCAAGATCAAGTCATTTCCATTCTAGCCCAACCCCAATCTTTATTTCTTGGGAATATTCCTTTTTTATTAAAGGAATAATCCTGTTTGACCTATGTTGTGAATCAACCTATGTTTCTGTTATTCCAAAAAATCTCATAAATTCTTTGGATCATATCTTCCACAAATACGTCAAAACCCTTCTTTGCCTAGTTCAAAAATAATTCAGGAATATTAATTTTCCATTCTGTCCACAATGGCACTTTGTGAAGGAAGTGCTATTTATCTTTTCTTGATTGCCCTCAAACTTTTTGAGTGCTCTTTAATATATAAATAATTGCCACATGCTAAAATTCATCTGTATTTGCCTAGCCAATCTTCCTCAGCAAATTCCCAAAGTTTCTATCAAGAGAGGACCACTATGAAGGAAGTACCATTTTGGCATGTCCAAATGGCATGAAATTTTTAGAGTGCCACAATATGCTCAAATCACCATCCTCCACCAAATTTCAACCCAATCCAACACTCCATATAAGTGCAGCTTCAAATCCTAGTTTCTGGACCAAATCTGCAGTTGTGAAGCAAATATGATCAAACTTATGGCTTCAAATCTCTCCATCTTGTAGTCCTTCCTACCTCTAGTCTATGTGACAACCATTTGCTCTAAGTAACCATCCCATTTTACCAGAGCATCTAGTCCAACTTTACTACAGGAAACTTTAGCTGATGCATCCCATCAGCACAAAGTTGCTTTAGTCGAGCCATCACATCAGAGAGGTCCCAGTTGGAGTGGACTACACCCTGGACATGGTTGGCCACCCTGAGTCACCGTGCACGCGGTGACCACGTGGTCTCGCATGCCAAAAGCGTGCTGTGGGCATTGGGGCCCTCGGCCACCGCTCAAACATCGTGCTCTCGCCACCACACCATGTCCACATAGCTACCCAACCTCTCCTCCGTCCACGCGCACCCTCTGGACCCCGCCCCCTCCTCGCACCATGGCAGTCCCGGCCGCGGCATTGTTCGCCCGAAGTGGCCCACCGCCCCTGTGCTCGCCCCGTCTATGCCCGCGTGTCCCTGGCACCGTGTGTGCATTCCCTCTGCCCTCTCTCGGCGCCTCAATGGCCGCGCATGCCCGGGCTCGCCAAGAGAATCACCCACGCGTCCGCGACGGCTTCCAGACACGGGCATCTCGGCCCGGCCGCGTCTCTCCTCACCATCGGCCTCCTGCACTTTCTACCAACCCCCTGCCCTCTTAGTTAAGCTCAAGGAGCTCCCATGTCCTCCCCATGGCCGAAGCTCCTCGTCGGCCTCGCCTTAAATTCGAGCCACCCGGGCTCGTTCTTTCCCTCCAAGCCCCACCATGCTGCTCCCCAAGCCATTTCGGGGCCCTCCCATAACTCTGTCTTGCTCCAGGACGGCCATGGCGACGATTGATGTCAAAATCTAGAATACATTGAATGTAAGATTTATGTTTCTCAGACACGATTGGTGTTCAATCACTAGAATACGTATGCCCCAATTGCAACGCACATGCAATTACTCCCTCCGTTCCCAAATATAAAACGTTTTGGTAGTTCAAATTTGAACTATCAAAACGTCTTATATTTAAGAATGGAGGAAGTAGCTAGTAAGAGAGATAGATTGGGCAATGAACATTAGTTTGGTTACTATTCACTTCTATAACTTTCCCTTTTACTTTTTGAAAGTATACATTGAGTTTCGATGTGAACTTATGTAATTGACAACGTTCCATCTTTTTCCATCTTCAGGCTACCTAACACAGCCTAGACAGCGACCAGGCCTAGCCCATCGGCCTGCATCTCCACTGTTTTGTCCAGCCGTGACAGGTTGCGTCAAATAGTCGGCCGGACGCACAGGGCGACCCCACTACAGCCACCCATGCAGCCAGTGTGATCCTAGCAAGGTGATTTACTATAGAGAGCCGGTCGGTACTATAGCAGTTTGTGTACTGTGGTATTCTCATTCATTTTCCCAGAAAAACACAAAATAAATTTATTTTTAAAAACTGAATATATTCTAGAATGTTTTTTGAGAAACACGGTCATTTTTTTTAAAGCAAACATTTTCTGAAAATCTGAACAATTTTTTAAAACACATTTTTTACAGCGCGATTGAAAATTACTGAACACTTTTCAAATATGTCAACTAGTTTTGAAGAAGTTTTTTTTTAAATACCGAACAATTTTTGGAAACGCAATCATGTGTTTAAAATTCCTGAATATTTTTGAATTTTTTATTTATTTTAAAACAAGAACATTTTTTGAAATTCGGAACAATATTTGAAATATGATATTTTTCTGAAATTCGTTTTTAATTCCGAACAATTTTTTAAAATCCGAATATTTTTTTAAAAAAAACCATAAAAGAAACAGCAGGAAAACAACCAGTAAAAAACGCACCAGAATCTTCTGGAAGGTTCCCAAAGCCGGGAACCTATGTGCACCTAAATGGGCTGGCTTGCCTAAAAAAAACCTAAATGGGCTGGCCCGTTTCGCTTCAGTGCGATTCGGCGCCTAATGCGTCAAATAGGAAATGCCGTCCGTGAACGCGCGACGCCGGTCGCGTCACCCACCGCCGCTTGCGCAACGGCGGCCGCCATCTCCTCCGCGCTCCGTCCCCTCCTCCTCCTCCTCCACCACCTCTCCTTCCCCTCAACCCCCCGCACCCCTCTCACCATGAGCACCTCCTCTAGCTCCGGCTACCGCTCCAACGCATCCGCCTTTGCCTCCCCACACCAACCACGAGCTGGCCGTGGCCGTGGCAGCGTCGAGTGAGCCGGCGGCCGTGGAGGCGGCGGAGGCGATGGGAGCAACCGCATCGATGCCCTCGGCTGCCTCCTGTAATATCATTGGCACAAAACTCTGATTCCCCTCTCCGCAATCGCACCGCACTGGAGGCTGGACATGTACTCACTCACGGCCGCCTTATGGGCTTCTCTTCTCAGGACGATGGTCTTGCGGCACATGGCGCCGGAGCTGAGCCTGGGCATGAGGAGCGACGGCTACATGCTGGTCCGCGACCTGCTCGGCCTCAACCTGCAGACCTCCGTGACCTGCTGATTCGGGCTAACCAGGGGCACAGTGTGACAGTATGTTTTCTGCCTGAACCCCCTGCACTAATGTATTCTGTTTTTACAAGTACGATATGTTTATACTCTTGATGATCATCTGCCATGTAGTAATCGTTATTTTTTGTAACTGCTAAGAGGATCAGACATACAAAAGGGGCACTAATTAATAGTGTCATGTGTCGAACCCCTTTCTAGGCTACCCATATCAGACTATTTTTTGAAGCCCATATCAGACTATTTTCTGAATTAAAGTCCACATGTATGGGACATTGTGTGCTTTAGCTCGACATGTAAACGCTTTGGCGGTATTACAATACCGTTGGCAATTTTCCTATTATTAACTAGTTATATGTAACCTATAAATCTGGCTGTGCTACCCGCCCATCTGAGGCCCCTGCGCGCGCAAGTAATTCTGGGGCGTTCGATTCATTACTGTGCATGCTTTTTACTGCGGTGGCAACCGCTCATCCGTTCCTTTTTCTTTACTTCCGTGCCTGCTTCGTTCTCCGATGACGGGTGGGCCTGGTTAACCTGAGGGCCACCAAACGAACTACTTCTCCCGTGATTTTGCGTGAGTGGGAAATTCTGGCTGGACACAGGTAGGTCAAAACCTATCTTCCACACGCGGGGTGAAAAATTCCTCCTCAACCCAGCCGCCGCCACCTCTCCTCACCTCTCCCTCTCCCTCCACCTCTCGATCCGGAGCAGAAGGACGGGCGCGGCCACCCAGGCGTCGGCGCTGCGCGCGGGATGATAGAGACGGAGAGAGGACCTCGATGGCCAGGCATGGAAGGGAGGTGATGCGCGAAGGTCATAGAACGGAGCCAGCGGGGGAGCTCAAGGCAGGGCAGCAGAGGACGGCTCGCCGGAGAGCTCGAGTTGGAGGCGGTGACATTTCTTCCTTCATGCCTTCCCTCCTGCTGAGCTCGGTGGTCCACCTCCTCCTCCCTCTCCCGTGTGGCCGGCCTCCTTCTCCGTCGCTCGACTTGCCATCGCCCCTGGTACGCCTCCATCCTTCATCCCTTGCTCCCGTGGTCCGGATCCACTGGCAGGCGCCGACTGCGTTTGGTGAGGAAGCGTGAGAGGCGGTGAGATGCGGGGTGAGGGAGATGGAGGCAGTGGGATGCAACCGTTGCCATCAGAAACCTCTTTTTACCGGTTCAGGGATGTACCGGTGGAACATCCACGGTTGGTTTACTTATAGATCTGTGCACCGGTCCCATCACCTCATAAGTATATGCATGTATTCAGCTTCACACACTTTCGTATCTCTCTTTCTTTCTCTGACAACTTTTCTTCCACATGCGTACTATTGACAGCTTTTTGTTATACACAAAGTATGGGTGGGTCACACAAAGTGCATGTGCATGTGCATGCACAGAATAAACTCACTCTTTCTCCTCTCTATCTCCACAAACCCCTACATTTATTGTTTCTATCATAATTTCATTTAGTCATACCTTTTAAACTATAATTTCGTTTTTAATGTCAGTTTCATATTTTTTGTCCACAACTCATCTAAACATAGCTATTTCAATTCGTATCTAACTGAAATATCATTTCAACTCGTTCAAAAAGCATTTCAGAGAAGTAATTTCATATTTTTCAATACATATCTCACCGAAATAACAAGTTACAAATATGAGAAATATCAGTTTCATAGTATATTTCAGAGAAGTAATTTCATATATTTTCTCAAAACTTAGTTTCACAACTTGCAACACCACATTGAAATGTATTTCAGGGAAGTAATTTCATATTTTTCAATATATATCTCACTGAAATAACAAGTTACAAATATGAGAAATATCAGGTTTCATATATTTCAGAGAAGTAATTTCATATATTTTCACATAAATTAGTTTCACAACTTGCAACAACACATTGAAATATCAGTTTCACATATTTTGCACAACTCAACTACACATAGCTATTTCAATTCATATCTCACTGAAAATCATTCCAATCGTTTTGAGAAATATATAACACTTCCACTAGTGTTTAAGAACGAGCGAAATTAGTTCTTTTAAATGAGTGAAATCATTTTTATGAAATTAGTGAACTTGTTTTTGAATATGAGTGAAATATGCATTTTTAAATAAGTGAAACCAGTGTTTAAAAATGATTGAAAGTAGTTTTTTTAACGAGTGAAATCATATTTTTTTTGGAAATTAGTGAAACACTCGAAATCACTTTTGTGAAATACGGAAATAATCTTATATTTTCTGAAAGTGATTCCGAAGATAATTGAAATATATAAAATAAAAAGTAGTTGAAATATATCCTAGATTGATCTTGTTTTGAAGGTCTTATCGGCGCGAATTCTAATATATAAAAAGTTTCAAAAGTGGACATTTGTTTGAAAAGATATCAATCATTCAAAATATGAGAATGAAAATTAATACATGTTAGATGTATGGGAGAGAGAATGCATGCATGCACGGTTATTTTTCTCCTCGTTATCTCTCTCTCTTCTCTGTAAAAGGCTGACACCCAGTCTGTATATGTACTTTCTGTCAGGTTGTGTCAGTAGTATTCACAATGTATACAGCGAGATATGATTTACGTCGTCAGACCACACGAATCTTGATGAAATGCATGTGCGGTGGATTTCTAACCGGTAGGTACCGGTTCCGGTAAATTTACTTTTTCGCCGTTGCCATTCTTGGTGATGTGCGATTCATGACCTGAAGCTCCCGTTGATTTGTTGAAGGGGCGGAGAAGAGGGGCGAGGGAGGGTGAGAGGCGGTGAGATGCGGGGGTGAGGGAGATGGAGGCGGTGGGATGCAAGTGTTGCCGTTCTTGGTGATGCGCGAGCCATGACCTAGAGCTCCTGTTGAAGGGGCGGAGAAGAGGGAGGCGCTGGTGTGGAAGAAATCTGGAGGAAGCGTCAACAGTGATGGGTTCTTGTGTCGGTTATCAGAGGCAGCAGCAAAGCCGTGGAGTACAAGGACATCAATGCCGACGGTGCCGGCAGCAACGACATGAGGTGGGCAACTTGACCAGTGCTGCATTCTTGTGTATTCATTTAGACATTCAGGCAAGAATCAGGTCCTGATCTTTCCATGCACGCCTGTGTATTTAGACATTCTTGTTTTTGTATATGCACACACAAAGAAGAGATTAAGAGATATATCCGAAAGCATACATATATTTGTGGGGCTCGAAATATATCCGACCCCTGCTGCTCAAAATATCTAGGAGGAATTTTAAATGCCCTATTTGATCAATTTGTTAGTTTAATAAAGGTTGTCCCTGACACTCAGTCTCTTAGGTACCCTGATCCTCAGTCTCTTAGGTTGTTTTCCCCCTTTTGCTTTTCTCGTTGCTTTTGGTTTGGCCGACTCACTGTATTCTTTCCAAGGTGAGGTTTTTACTGTGTTCGTGCTTTCCACCTGCTCGAGGAAATGTCTAGCAAGGTTACTTTGCTTGCTGGCTGTTTTCTGCCTTGCTTGAGGTTTATTTAGGCGCTGGTTAGATCAGATCTGTTGTACTGTGCTTCTAGGCGCTTTGTTTCCTAGATTTTACGAGTTTAGTCCATGTTTACCTTCGTTGATGTAGGTCCCTCCGTGCTGTTCGTGCATGTTCATGGACATGATGGCGTGCTTTTTATGTTAGTTGCCGCACCTTCCAGGCGTGTGGTTATACTTGCTTTCCAGGTTTTGTCCTTCTCTGCTGGATTCTCCATGTTTTCTTCCTAGGCATGCTTTGGTTGCATCATCTTCTGTATGCATGGTATAATATCCTTTTCTTTTCTTCACGTTGTCTTCTTGTGCTGCTGCATCCAGTTTGTTTTCCATGCCTGTTGTCTCTTGTGTGTGTTTGGGTGCTGATGCTTTGTGCAACGAAAAGTTCTTTATTTGGTCACTTTTCCGGCCGCTGCAGCTCGCTAGGGTGCTTAGGCGATAGGTTTGTTCTTTCCATTAGTTCAGTTGATTCAGGTTTAGCTCGGTTGGTTTGGGTTCAAGGCAACTTTGATGCTGCTGTACGGTGGCTTGTATGTGCTTTACTACTTTTGTTTGTTCTCTGGACCCTGTCACTCTCCGTTGGATTTTGGGAGTTTGCCGTGCTAGCCATCTATGTGTTGCAGTTCTCCTTTCTCTTTCCTTGTTCTTTCTATTGTGTTCTTTTGGTCTTGCTTACAATTTGTCGGTCATGCTTGACATACTCTTGCCTGTAGTTAGACATTTGTAGCTGAAAGAGAAGTACATTATGCAATACAGAGGAACTCTATGAATTACTCTTTGTCTGCTAATGTTTTTCTATATTTACATTTGTTTCAGGTCCTGTTGGAGTTTAGCTGTTGCCGAGGTTCTGCTGCAATTTAGCTCGGAGCGCCGCCTCGGGTGCATACTTTCGTCTTGTCAAGGTTTCATTTTCCTCCTTCAACCTTATTTTCTTATGCTTGTTTTATATCCAGTTTTTACTCAGTTCTAACTGCGTGTGTTCTGTGTGGTGTGTCCTTTCTTACCTGTTGTTGCTTTCTCCTCTCTCCTTTTCACTCATTTTTTTAATTTAACGACAGAATATCTCATCTCTGTTCATGTAGATTCGTTTTTGTATCTACCTATGAGGCGTTCAATGAAAATCCAAAGCTACTGCAGTGGCAGATTATTATATGTGTAACAAATTATGCTTGATAAACTGCTCGAAATTTTCATGACATTTAGTCTCGGTCCTTGTTTATTTTTTTTTGGAAAGAGGGTTCCAGTGTTTGAAATCTATGGATTTACTACTTTTGGATCTATACAGGTGCTGAGAATCCAATGTGAGCCTACTTTTGGATTTCTAATATGACCATACTACTTATGGTGTTTGAAGAGAAGATATCAGTGATAGTGGGCCTGCTGATGAGGGCATCCAGACAAAGAGATTAATGCACAATTCTGTTCTTGATAGGTTGTACAAATTTCAAGGTACTTGCTTCTATGTTTAAATAGCATTGTGAGCACAACTATTTCGAAATTCTGCGATTCCCCCAGATTTTGCATTCTCTGATAATCTTTTTTTTTATTTCTCGATCTATGTCGATCCATGCAGATGTGAGAAAGAAGAGAAGAGGAAGAATCTCGAGTATCTCTCTCTCTCTCTCTTCAACACAACCACGTATGTTCTTCATTATCCTTGTTTAGATTTATTTATTTGTATGCAAACTTATTCTTTTTGCTTATACACTTTTTGCACTGCTTTTGGAATTATTATGTTGCATCTGTGATATACCTAGCTTGATATTCCTCTGCGTCACGCACAGGAATCATGCAGCCACCTTTTCGTGCGCTGCTCCTTCTCTGCAGAAGTTTGGCTGCGCTTCCGGGCCTGGGAGGGTGCCTCCTTTCCGATCCCTGCTGCTGATGACAAGGGAACAAAGGATCGGTGGCTGCACGCGAGGGAGGTTACCCCTAAGCCGATCAGAAGGGACTTTGATGCGGTGGTGATACTGGTGCACTGACGTCTTTGGAAGGAGCGAAATGCTCGTATCTTCGACGGCCTCGCATCGGAGCCGGCCAGGGTGGTGGACGTGATCATTGAGGAGCTCAGATCTTGGCGCGAGGCAGGATGCTTTGCCATCGCCACGGCATTTTAGCCAGCACTCTTACCTCGGACTAGAGCTGCATGCTGGTAGCAAGGCTAGCTTCCCTTGCCGGCTGCTGCTCACTTAGATGTGGCGTTCTGGGTTCAGGTTTTGGCCTTGAGGCTGCTATGTGGCGCCGCCTCTTTGTACTCCTGGTGGCCTTCGCTGCCATGTAAATTTTCTTTCCAACCTTAATAAAGATCGGCTTCGGCCCTTCATAGCATTTGCATGTTATACTCCAGTCATAATGGAGATGCTTGTGATAAGATCATTACCTTCCTCTGCTACATCGCTTGGTGTTATCGGCCAATCTTAGATCTCTATGTTTTGCAGGAGGCCGTGTTATTTTGGTGTGCAGGGGAGGTATTGCAAGCCGACAGGTATTATCCCACTTTTTGTATATGTATTTTATCCTTTCTACCCTACTTAAATAGCACCATTTCTTAATGTTATTTCACTACGATTGTTGCTTCCACTATAGTGTTTCTCATCTGAAAATGGATTTGAATAAGTTCACTTTTGTATCAAGGTAAATCGCCTTATGTGCTCGACTGTTCATTGTATCTCTTGTGCCATTTTATTACAGACGTAACACATTCTTTGTATGAATTTTGATGGATTTTAGATGTGTTTGATTGATAACAGTTTTTTTGCTCTTTACACTAAAACTGATATGCACAAGCTATTTAAGAGAGCCAGAATGGAATAGCCTCACTTATACAGTTTTTGTCTGCTAAAAGTGCTATCATCAATGAGTGCTTCACTCTAAAGGTTGTTCATGAGAGGGTTGGGGTTCCTTCAACGGTGGCGCTGAAATTGGAGAATAAACAAGGGGTTGGTATGCTGGTGCAATTTCTATTAGGTATGTTTCTCCCTCTACCCAACTCTCTCAGTTCCTGAAGCACAAACCCTGTCAGTTTGAACATATATAGATTTTTTGCACTCAACTGATGTATGCATCTTATATCAAACTAAGAGCAGGAGGTATGCATAAACCTTTTTTGGGTGACATAACAACTCATCGAACCTTAGCCAGATTCTTCCATCTCTGGGGTATAACTTTTTGTGAAAAGAATTTCATGAACATAGAAATATAGCCAACTTTGTTTTGTACAAAAAAGGTAGACATGATAATCTATTTATCTCTCGCTGAACTATGAATTTTGTGGTACCTGGTGAAGTTTGAAAAAAGGTTATTCCCTACCATCTTTAGTGATAAATAAGATATCTAATGTGACTAAATAGTTCTGCTTAAGCATACATACCTGGACTCTTTGGACTCTTTTTAGATGGTATTGTCAAAACTTTGGCTGAGAGATTATATTAGTAGCTGTTTCAAAACGTTTCCTGTTCGGTCAAAGACATTGGTTGTGATCAGAACATCAATCAAGAGTGTGGAATGTTTGAGCTAAGAAATACTAGCATGCTGCCAATGATTAGTGGTTAGAGGTTTTTCATCTATCATGTTTACATGTCCACCAGGGTAACCATATCTGGTAGATTGCATCGCACCTAAAACATTTCCTCAAGATTCATGATACTGTGGCTGCACTTCAGAATATTACTAGTGCATCATGTCTCTCACTGCAAAAGTATATCCATATGATACAGAATCAGATTCAGCTCGTGGTGAAGGTTCTGATGATGACATGGGCAGCGGCTACACTAACTACATAAGATCGCCATAGCCAGTAAATTAATGTTAGATACTCTGTTATGCTCTAGCGCAGTATATCGTGAACACTATGTATTCGGCCCGCTCTAAAAACTTCCTATATCCCTTGTGTTAGTTCGTTGCTTAGATAACTTTCTTTATCCACTGTAATATGTGCATCTGCTGTGTATTGAACCTACCATCAATGGCATGTTCTATACGAGTATTTCCCTGTATGCTTGTTGTTGATCGTTGTATATTTTCCTCAACACTGATATGTCCTCTTTCAGGACAATTACATTGTACCTTCTACTTACGTAAGAGCACACTTCTATTCTTCTTCTTTGTTTGAATGCCCTTTATTTTTCCTGTGTTTTCTCGCTCTACGATGAGGTCATTTTCGATACCGATGTCACAGGCAGCAATGATTCTACCTGATCTTAGTTACCATAAGCTGGGTGACCAAGCCTATCTATATGACACATCTCAGCCTATGTAGCTTTGCTTATATCATGAACTGATCTCATGCCTTTATTTTTGCCATGTGAACCTACCATCAATGTAATATATAGTGTCATGCCTTTATTTTGTCATATGAACCTACCATCAATGTAATATATAGTGACATGTATGAACATCATACCTAAATATATACTTCCTTATGCTTCAAGGATTTTATGATTAGTGTCTGAATATTCCAACTTGCATGCTTTGAAAGCATGGTTCACTCTCGCCCTTTGCGCCATTGGGCAACGGGTCATCTAGCTTTGTATAACAAAAGAAATGGCTCCCATAAGTCGGCAACTTTGTAAAACAAAACCTATAATTTGTTTTTTATTCTAATTCCAGTTTGGTTTAACTGATGATCCATTGGTGAAATTTAACCATCCTAAAAGACAAAATGCATGTTCAATACACATCACAACACAGTTACCAAGGTTGAGTTGTATCGAAGGACCTGTTTTTAACATATCTTCAAAGGATACCAAAAGCACATAAATTTGGATTGTATAGTGCAGATTTGCTATAAGTACCTCAGGCTAAATATGTGCAGTCTCTACACATTTTATTTGAAAGACTACATGATCAGATCAGCAAAATCTTCAATGACACGGCTTACCTGTAAGGTGGTAATGTGCTGGGTTACCAACATTTGCACAAACCATTTTGGTTTAAACTGCATTTGAAGTTTTAAAGGCACGGTTTTTAATGACCAGAAGCTCAAAGCACATGCACTTCCAGTAAAAATAATGCTGCTAGCCACAAGAAAACAATTCTCATCACATAGATGCATATAATCAAGAAGCTAAGCATGAACTGTCGCAATTAATTACTCAAGTTCATGTAGTATCATCCAAGTACTGCTACTGAGGTATCATGTTTAAAGCTTCTTCTGTAAATGAAATGGAATATAGCATGTTATGCACCCTTCTCTTACTTCTTGCCATTGTTCGCTGATAATTATTATCACTATCCACATTTGAAGCTTTTTACTCTGAGTCAGACGACACTCTGCAATCTACTCAATTAATTCCTCTCGCCTACCAGTATTTTCAGGTCCACTACACCAAAGAAAACCTGAAAGAGTACATTAAGCCAGATAATGACACGCTCAAGGTCAAGCTCGCAAACAACAGTCTGCACACCAATTGTCGTATCATGTTGGGAACAAACAAGAGAGCCACAATAACCAGAAACTGGTCAGAGTTCCGCCGCCATGCAAACATCCATGAAGGAGGTATCTGCGCCTTCCGTTTCAAGGTTACTGTAGAGCGCCACCTGGTTCTCATCATCCATGTCCTCTAGATGGACCATCAACAGCAACACAGGCCCTCTGCACGCATGGCCTGGCATCTTAAGAACATCTAATTTGGCTCTATGACAGGATGAACCTTACCTGTGCTTTCCAACAATGCCATATGTTGCTTTTGGACAACTGCCTGCGATATTATAACCTATGTAACCCCAGATGTTATTACTCATGGGCAGCACATGCATCTACTAATCTTATGTGTGATTTTCTATCTTTGCTGCTTTTCTCTGCTTCAATCATCAGTTATTTGACAACAACACTGAACGTGCTAATCCACACAAAAAAAAGAGGAACAGGCGTGCAATCACTCAGGAGGTATAACATAGTCTCCACTACTATTAAACAATCAAACAAGAATTTTCTTACATGCACCCCGCAATTAAACACACAACACCACACGAATCAATCAGCACCGGACGATTAGGCCCATAAATCTCAATCTAACGGTCATCATTAATCTAATAGCCCAATGGTGTGGACCTAGCAATTTCCAATGACTGACCGTACTCCACCAACGAGGAATATTCCAACTACCAGTTCAGCATCCCCTACGATCACGCAATTCTGATCGCTAATGAAGGAAACTCAACGAAATCGGCACCCCTCGCCCTTAACCTCGAAGTTGTCTGTCTTGAGTCACCACAGCGCTGGACGCCACCCACCAACACCGTCTCCTGCCTGCACGGCGACCTCGCGGCACTGCACCGCTCCGTCGCCTCCCTGCACGATCGCCATCGCCGATTGTTGCCTCTCGCAGCGTGGAATCCGTCAGCGACATAGCGGGCGCCCAGGAGCCTGCCCTTGCAGCGTGGCATCCGTCTGCGAGATCGCCAGTGCCCAGGAGCCTGCCCCGGCACCCGCGCGGCCGCGCCCGCCCTGCACGTCCCCTGAACCAGCCGGCCACACGCAGCTGAAATTCTTCCTTGTGTGGCGACCCCGGCTTAATCGTGCACTAACCATACACACAAATGCACACGATCAAGCCTAAGGACTCACTTGAAGATATCACAACACAACTCTAAAATATAAATAAAGTCATACAAGCTTTATATTACAAGCCAGGGCCTCGAGGGCTCGAATACATAGCTCGATGGCATACAAGTGTCAGCGGAAGCATCAGATATCTGGGTACAGATATAACAGAGTTACAGATAGGCCTTTAGAAAGGCGGGGCAAAATAAAACACTACGATCGAAAGGCGTAGGCCTCCTGCCTAGGACCCTCCGAACCTACTCCTGGTCGTCGGACGGCTCCTCGTAGTAGTACTCGCCAGGAGGATAGTAGTAGTAGCCGTCGGCGGGAACAACGGTCTCAGGGGCTCCGTCATCTGGATGCAACAAAAGGGATATGGGGAGAAAAAGAAAGCAAAGCAAACGTGAGTACTCATCCGAAGTACTCAGCAAGCAAGGATCTACACTACATATGCAACATTATCAAAGGGAGGCTGTATATGTGGACTGGGCTGCAGAAATGCCAGAATAGAGGGGAAAGCCTAGTCCTATCGAAGACTAGCATCTTCAGCATCTTCAGCGGTCTTGCAACATTAGAAGAGTACAGATTAGCATAAAGTAAAGTAGTAGTAGTATTATCAACCTCGCCCAGAGATCCTTTCTCGACTCTCTGCGAGAAAGCAATCCCAGAGCCATACTATCCAGTTATCATCTCAAGTATCCAGTTCTAATTGTACTGATCGCGATACAACTCCGAGTGTCCGTTACCGTAGGACAGGCTATCGATAGATTGTTTCTTCCCTGCAGGGGTGCACCAACTTACCCACCACGCTCGATTAACTCCGGCCGGACACACTTTACTGGGTCATGCCCGGCCTCGGCCAAACGATACGCCGCAACCCGACCGAATACTTAACAGAGAGGTCAGCACGCCGGACTAACCTATGCCCCCAGAGGTCTTGGACCATCTCCCCGGACGCTCCTGCACGTTGCGTACACGGCCGGTGAGCAGACCTAGCCCCCCTTATACAAGTGCATGGCGTTACCAGTCCAACCCAGCGTGCGCCGCTCAGTCGCTGACGTCTATTAAGCTTCGGCTGAAGTATACGACGCAGAATGCCCCTACTATGCCCACGTGATGGTTAGTGCTCTCAGGCCAGAGGCCCCTCGGATCAAATATCCAAACCGTTAGTGTGTTGGTAGTGCGGTAACGAGCAGAGACTCACGAAAGATGTGACCCCGTCGCCCCGTCTCGAGGACTTGCGGCAAGGGCTAAGAATGCCCGGCCACGCCTCGTGTTCAGCTCTCGGGCACCATCCAGGTACACCCGACTCCACATCACTTCGTAAATATGCTCGCGCGGGTACCCCTCAGGGCTGACCCGTCTTTAGTAACATGTTTCAGTGTAAAGTCATAGTAACCATAGTAGCCGTGTGTCTAACACCAAGGGAACCCTGAGGAATCACCCTCGATGGAATTCCACCTGATGATATCGTCAAAGTGAACGAAGGAGGAATCACCCTCGAGGTCCACACTTGAGAAATTGCACGACGTGTCGTTATCGGGGGTGGTGTAGGAGGAATCACCCTCGCTGACCACGACCGATTAACTAACCTACAAGGTTATCATCAGAAGTGCTGACGAGGTATCACCCTCGGCACTCGATAGTAACCCAGTAATGTCGAGCAACTAAGGGGGAAGTGGTGTGCGGTGCCGGGGCCTGATCTTCGATCCCGTCGATCGGGTCTTCTGATAATCCAGCGGGGCTTTCGGGATAAAGTGAGGTCTCTGATGGGTCTCTACCCAACCTATACTAAACAGTTTAGGATAAGCAGGTAGGTAACAATAGCAGGTTACAATAAACAGGCTATGCAACAGAAATAGGATAACAGCAGCAGCAGTAACTTCTAATGCAAGCATAAGAGAGAAGAGAATAGGCGATATCGATATGCTCAAAAGGGGGGTGCTTGCCTGGAAGCTCTGTGGCAAGGGTCTGGTCGTCAGTGGCGTAGTCGACCTCCGGAGCTGCGTCGGTCTCGGGAGCTACGTCGACGTCGGGGTCTACCTGAAAGTGCATTATATCGACTAGAGAGGGGTGAATAGTCGATTTTTATGAATTCGTCGCTGAGGAAATACTACTTGAGGAATTTCCTAAGCAACGAACTACAAGCAGCGGAATAAGTACTCAGGTACATGGATAACAAAGCAGTAGCATAGTCATCATGATGAAATGAAACAAAACAGAGCACAGGTAGCGTGAAAACAGGATAAGCAGGCTGAAGACAAAGTGACTGAAGAAATAGGAATGAGGAAATTGAGAAATTCTTCAGTCAAAGTCTTCAAACAGTAACGATCAAGTACACAGCAAGTATGCGAGGAAATGAAAGGGTTGAGGAAATAAAACCAGTAGCTTGGTGAAGATAGTGATTTGGTAGACCAGTTACAACTGCTGAGACAGTTGTACGTCTGGTTGCAGCGGCTAGGTATTTAAACCTGAGGACACACAGTCCCGGACACACAGTCCTCACCGTATTCTCCTTGAGCTAAGGTCGCACAGACCTCGCCCAATCACTCGTGGTAAGTCTTTACAGGTGACTTCCAAACCTTCACAGACTTGGCCACTCGGCAATCCACAATTCCTCTTGGATGCTCTAGACCATGACACCTAACCGTCTAGAGGATGCACAGTCCTCAAAGATAACAAGCGTCGGTTCCACACAGGAACAATTTCTTCAGTGATGCTCAATCACTTTGGGTTTTAGGTGTTGGGTTTGGGTTTTTCCTCACTTGATGATTTTCACTCAAAGTTCTCGGAGGATGGGATGCTCTAAATGACAAGTATCAGTTTCTCTCAGAGCAGCCAACCAGCTAGTGGTTGTAGGGGGCGGCTATTTATAGCCGGGGAGCAGCCCGACATGATAAGACATAAATGCCCTTCAATGATATGACCGTTAGGTGGGTAGGATATTTTGGACAGCTGGCGCATAGCACAACAACGGTCGGAAATTTGAGCTCTCAAATTCCTCAGGGCTATCATGTTCCTCACTTGTAGGCAATCCGCACTGGCGAATTCCTAACTCCTCAGTCAGAACAAATTCCTCAGAGAACAGAAGAACTTCGTCTCTGTCACTGAAGAACTTGACTGAACTGTATGAGATTTCCAATGGCTTCACTCGAAAGGATTGGTAGGTGTAGGATTTGAGTTGAGCATCACTTGGAAACTTTTCCTTAGTTTTACCTCGACCCCCTTTAACAGTACGGTGTTTCCTATGACTCAAGAAAGGGAAAACAAAACTATGAAAACAAAAGTCTTCACGCTTCATAATCCTCGCATCAATATCAAGTCTTCAAGGTCACACCAATTTTCTCATTTTCAAAGTCTTCAACTGAAGACATTCATTTTTAGGGGTCGACATTCTTCGTAAATATCAAACTCCTCATTGACTTATAGAACCTGTGTACACTCATAAACACATTAGTCCCTTAACCTATAAGTCTTCAATACACCAAAATCACTAAGGGGCACTAGATGCACTTACACTACCGAGAGAGAAGAGGGGGAGGAAACAAATAAATACACAACAATATTGCAACACAGAGCATGCCATGCCTAGGATGCAGTGCAGGGTTGCCTAAAGATACGTCTAAGTCATATTAGTTATTTTAGGATTTAAGTTAGATTTATTAACCGGTGTATATGCACTATTCATCTACCGGAAATGGACGAAAAGTTACGGGTTCACCTCCGTAGGGGGTTCCGACATAGAAACATACAACACGATCAGGTTCGTCTCGTCGTTCTGAGCAACTTTCATGTATTAAGTTTTTCGATCAGAGCTACGGTTTATTTTCTACGAATTTTCAAAGTTTTTAAGCATTTCCTAAAAATTCCTGGATTTATATTAATTCTGAAAATGTACAGAAAAGCTGGGTGCACCCGGTGCAGTGCACCCAGAGGTGCACCAGTGGCCGACAGGTGGGGCCAGTCAACTGCTGACGCAGTAGTTGACTGGTCAACCTTTGACCGGTCAGCGGGTCCAGCGGGACTCGCGTGTCAGTCAGTCGCAGCCACCGACATGTGGGGCCGATCAACGCTGACTGGGCCAGGTCAAAGCTGACACGTGGGACCCCAGTGATTAAATCTAATCCTAACAGATAACTAAACTGGTTTTTATTAGAGCTAATTAAACTACGTGGGGCCCGCTGTCAGTCAGTGTTAGGAGGGGGTTAATTAGCAGGTAACGATGCCACATCGGTGCCATTAACACCGGTTATCGCTAAAGCTAACAGAGGTCGCCGGAGTTGGTCGTCCGGCCGATTCCAGCAGCCATTCATCGCGCGGATTGGCCCGGCGTGTTCCTGGGACCGGGCCGCATCCGTAGGTGGTGGTGATAGGCGCGGAGATGGCCGGAATCGAGCTCATCTTCATTAATGGCGGCGACGGTGTTCGGTGGTTGCACGGCGCGGCGCTACGGTTCACTAACGAGCGAAAGGAGAGGTTGAACGGCGCATACTGGGCACGAGGAGCACGCCTACGTTCCCCATTTGGCCAGACGCGGACTACATCGACGGCGAGCTACACGACGACGGCGGCAAGCTTCGGTCGTTGATGGATAGGCGTGCTTGAGCTCGAATCCGAACCCAAGAAGATGCAGGGGTGTAGGTGGAGCTCACATAGGGGTCAGGAGAGGGCTCGGGGACGACGGGTGTTGCCGGAAGACGCGGACTGACGGCGGCGGCCGAGGTGGATCCCGGCGAGGAAGAACGGCACGGGCGGCATTGTCGGTGCTCCTCGAGGTCAAGCTCGTGGTGCAGGCGACGGAGAAGAGCGAGGCACGGCTGATGGGCAAGCTCCCGGAGCTCGAGGTGGCCTCTGGCCGCGACGACGGCGAGGCGCGGCGGCGGCTTGTGTTCGGGACAGAGAAGAATGAGTGAGGGAGAGGGGATTTGAGGGGAGAGTGAGCGAGTGAGAGTGCCAGGAGGGAGAGAGAGGGAAATGGAGGAGGCGACCAGGGGGAAGGGACGGGGCGATCCTTATCCCCTCGCGCCCTGCTCCCGTCGCCGTGGCGCGCTGCGGCCGGTGGAGAGGCGCACGCCCAAGGGGAAGACGACACCGAGGCGAGGCAGGTATGTTGGGCTGGGCTCGGCCCATTACCAGGTAAGTGATTCGCCCACTTTTCTTTTCTGTATTTTTTTTCCTTTTTAGTTAAAACAGAGAGGGAGAGGGAATTATTTGGGCATCAAAATGATCTAAGAAAAATATGGGTCTTGACCCATTAAAACCAAGGTATTTTTAGGCACTGCCTCAATTATTTTGGAGGCCAGTGGAATTCATTTGCATTTTTCATAATTGAATTTGCAAATTAAATTGCTGGTTTGGCACTGTCATAAATGCTACTGCTCATGTTGGCATAAGGGTGATGTTGTATTCCTTAACAATTAGAGGTTATGGGATTTTTGCAACATCGTGAACATTTTATTTACTGGATATGAACAACTTTTGTTTTCACTTTAAGTTTGAAAATCCATTTGAATTGGAATTTGAAAAGAGATAAGATACTGATGATAATCAAGCGCTGTTAAACAAGGTGACTTGGCATTATCAGAAGGTGATCACTGTAGTGTGAGGCTGAGGATGTTACAAATCTCCTCCACTACAAGAAATCTCGTCGCGAGATTTCAGTGGGGAAGTAAAGAGTAACTTCGGGAGAACTGACCCTTTTCGGGTTAACTATCTGATGAACATTTCAGGAAATGTGGCAGAAGTATCTCTCGAGTTGAAACTTAGGAAACATCGAGAGCAAAGTATGAGGGTACAATAAGAAGTTTCAAGCGAATGGACATCCGATCGATACCTGAACAGAGTGTGAGAAGAGGGTTCAGAGTATCGGGAATAGATTATCTCTCGAAGAGTGGCTCGTGACAACACACAAATCCAAGAGCATAAGATACTTTGGAATCAAGGATGTACAGGAGAGTCAGGTTCCGATCCTGTGGAACTGTGGAGGGGTGTCGATCAAAAGTAGGGAGAACGGTGGCATCTTACCGGTCACGACAACAAGGTATGTCAGAGGATAGTCTGTCAATTATGTCGGTAACAACATCGGTACCAAGGGCGAGGGACGAAGAGAACCATTTTCCTGCTCGTAAGAACGAGGCGGACCAATAAGGCAAAGTTCTCGTCCATCGATGGTTACCGGAATATCATCAACAATAGTAACAGGGTCTTTCTGACAGAGTTGTAGACCGAGACGTTTCCATAAGCAGAGAGTTAATACTGCTTAGGTCATATAGATCACAAGAAAGGTTAAACAAACCAATGGAAAGGAAAATGAATTTATCGGATTAAGCAGACCAATGGAAAGGGGAAAATGTGTTTACACCAAGAATTGGGAGTATTTCCTTCCCAAGGAAGAGCGGAGCACGATATACTTGATAGGGCAGCAAGTTCAAAAGTATTTAGACGAAGGGGCGAGGGAAGAATCATGATATTACCCACACCATGGTGTTTGGATAATTGATCAAGAGTCATGTAGCATTGCACTTCCACTGTTCTCAATGATATTCGGAATACCATAGTCATGCTTCGAGGTAGCAATAACATGGTGCTTCAAGTAAGGGTTGGAGTTGAAGATCACAAGAATTACTCAAGGAACAATTGCGAGAATAGTTAGGGGATCAGAGTATAACCAAGACATGATCAAACATGTGTTGAAAAGAAGACAAGAGTGATGTCGATGATATTACAAATCATCGCGGGGCAAGGATGATACTTCTTATCATGAATTTCAATTGACATCTCATCAGAGGTCAAAATGTTGATGCTGATCATGACGCATTTGTCGAGAGGTTACAAGAAGATGAATTTGATCAGCAAAATGACCAAAGCAGATGGAATAAAGTTCAAGGTCAATGGAACCACAGATATTACGCTCGAACTCAGGCTGTGCAAGCAAAACGATAGGATGATGAAAGTTTAACACTGACTTAGCTCATTGCCAAAAGGTGCACCGGAAAGGAGGACCCGGTGGCACGGTTAGGATTAGCATGATAAATATGTAGCCGATCAGGCTAGGAATGGCATGATGAAGTAGTAACTTCCCAGCAAGAAGTACTAGGGTGTTGAATCACCGAGTAGATTTGATTCATTGTTCGTTGGTCTCAGTTGACGACAACCCAGAACCCATGGAGTGACTATGTCAGGGAAAAATATCGCTCTATCGGAAAATTCATAGAACGTAGTACAATAGGATGATATCATCGAGATAGTAGGGGGTTAATACTCGAGGTAGATCAAAATAGATGTTGGACAAGCATATTGATTTGCAGAAGACAGGTACTTTTAACTTGTCCGGGAAATGGAATCAAGAAGAAAATATGGTCGAAACCACGATTGCAAGGGATCAATTCGTAGATACAAGATGAACTTGTACCAAGGAAATAATTAATTTTTACAAGCAGCTTCCATGATAAGTTCTACATCGGGTCCATGGGCATGAACACAAAGTTCAAGGTCGACTCCCACTTCTTCAATGAACAACTTCTCATTCACTGCTCTCTGTTAAGAATGTTTAGAGTTTGAAAGTTTAACTGGTGGAATACCAGAAGGTATGGCACAAGAAGACTTTTGGGTTCTCTTAGATAGCGAAGGTATAGACACAACCCATAGGGGCATTTTACGGATCTATACCACACGCTTATAGAAGCAACAGACAACATCTCAAAATAGGATATGTACGAAAAGAATTAAATGATACCACATTGCCGCAGGCAATTGTAACTGGGGAAGAACTCACAAGGATAGAAGATGAAGGACATTGTCGGATAATAATCCAACAAAAGATCAGGTGGTCGGCAAAGGATCTGATGGGAGTATCAGTACTCAACCAGAAGAAGAAGACTGCAAAGGCATCGGTTCACGGAAACATCTGAATAAGTCGAAGCTTTAAATATGAAGGGTTTTCGGTACCAAAATCGGGGGATCAGAGACAAACGCTCTGATCAAAAGATGAGTAAGTTGGATCGAGTTGGACGGACAATCAATTGCAACTTGATTGGTCGAGAACCAGCTCATGTCCGGAATGACGTCTGAGCCGGAAGAATGAATTAGTAGGAAAGAGCTGATGATCGCGAGTATTCGCACACTTGTTGAATCAATGGGATCAGAATGATAGTGTCAAGGGATGTCAACGAGGATTACTTGACATATGGAACTATCCATAATGCAAGCAGATCAGAAGAATATCAAAAGCAGTAGGCTGCAGAGGATTTTTGGGAGATCGGAAAGCAATATGAAATATTTCAGGAACACAAGAACAACTGTGGATGGACGGATCCCCAGTAATATGAGGGGTTAACAGCAGTGCGAAAGAAGCTGCATGGCATTAGGCTCAAAGGATTCCCGGATTAATGAGGAGTATTTCGGGGTATCTCGTACATAAAGGAGTAACTGGAAAAGGAGATACAAATGGCAAAGATGTGTAGCTGTTCACGGTGACCATCGGTAGTAGGGAACTTGTAAGAGCAGTGGGCATAAGGATCTCAGGAAACTTCGAGGAGTATCCTCGAAGTCTTCTGATGATGACACGCCATCTTCTGGAATGAGGGGGGGGAATCTCCGGGAGAAAGCGTTTACGAGAACCTAGTGTTGGAGTTAGCAAAATCTTTAACCCGAATAGAAGAGAGATCAGAGTCCCAGAGTATAGGCGAGGAATAAAAGATCCTAATACCACCCAATTGGCGACGTGGGCCCGTAAGCCACACAGTCAAGTTAGTAAAACAGTTTTGGACGACTAGACTCAACTTCGGCCAAGGAGTTGGAAAGGGAAATTCGTACAGGCAGTCGGCTCTGATACCAACCTGTGACGACTCCGGCATAATCGTGCACTAACCATACACGCAAATGCACACGATCAAGCCTAAGGACTCACTTGAATATATCACAACACAACTCTAAAACATAAATAAAGTCATACAAGCTTTATATTACAAGCCAGGGCCTCGAGGGCTTGAATACATACCTCGATGGCATACAAGTGTCAGCGGAAGCATCAGATATCTGGGTACAGATATAACAGAGTTATAGATAGGCCTTTAGAAAGGCGGGGCAAAATAAAACACTACGATCGAAAGGCGTACGCCTCCTGCCTGGGACCCTCCGAACCTACTCCTGGTCATCGGACGGCTCCTCTTAGTAGTACTCGCCAGGAGGGTAGTAGTAGTAGCTGTCGGCGAGAACAACGGTCTCAGGGGCTCCGTCATCTGGATGCAACAAAAGGGATATGGGGAGAAAAAGAAAGCAAAGCAAACGTGAGTACTCATCCGAAGTACTCAGCAAGCAAGGATCTACACTACATATGCAACATTATCAAAGGGAGGCTGTATATGTGGACTGGGCTGCAGAAATGCCAGAATAGAGGGGAAAGCCTAGTCCTATCGAAGACTAGCATCTTCAGCGGTCTTGCAGCATTAGAAGAGTACAGATTAGCATAAAGTAAAGCAGTAGTAGTGTTATCAACCTCGCCCAGAGATCCTTTCTCGACTCCCTGCGAGAAAGCAATCCCAGAGCCATACTATCCAGTTATCATCTCAAGTATCCAGTTCTAGTTGTACCGATCGGGATACAACTCCGAGTGTCCGTTACCGTAGGACAGGCTATCGATAGATTGTTTCTTCCCTGCAGGGGTGCACCAACTTACCCACCACGCTCGATTAACTCCGGCCGGACAAACTTTACTGGGTCATGCCCGGCCTCGGCCAAACGATACGCCGCAACCCGACCGAATACTTAACAGAGAGGTTAGCACGCCGGACTAACCTATGCCCCCAGGGGTCTTGGACCATCGCCCCGGACGCTCCTGCACGTTGCGTACGTGGCCGGTGAGCAGACCTAGCCCCCCTTATACAAGTGCATGGCGTTACCAGTCCAACCCAGCGTGCGCCGCTCAGTCGCTGACGTCTATTAAGCTTCGGCTGAAGTATACGACGCAGAACGCCCCTACTATGCCCACGTGATGGTTAGTGCTATCAGGCCAGAGGCCCCTCGGATCAAATATCCAAACCGTTAGTGTGTTGGTAGTGCGGTAACGAGCAGAGACTCACGAAAGATGTGACCCCGTCGCCCCGTCTCGAGGACTTGCGGCAAGGGCTAAGAATGCCCGGCCACGCCTCGTGTTCAGCTCTCGGGCACCATCCAGGTACACCCGACTCCACATCACTTCGTAAATATGCTCGCGCGGGTACCCCTCAGAGCTGACCCGTCTTTAGTAACATGTTTCAGTGTAAAGTCATAGTAACCATAGTAGCCGTGTGTCTAACACCAAGGGAACCCTGAGGAATCACCCTCGATGGAATTCCACCTGATGATATCGTCAAAGTGAACGAAGGAGGAATCACCCTTGAGGTCCACACTTGAGAAATTGCACGATGTGTCGTTATCGGGGGTGGTGTAGGAGGAATCACCCTCGCTGACCACGACCGATTAACTAACCTACAAGGTTATCATCAGAAATGCTGACGAGGTATCACCCTCGGCACTCGATAGTAACCCAGTAATGTCGAGCAACTAAGGGGGAAGTGGTGTGCGGTGCCGGGGCCTGGTCTTCGATCCCGTTGATCGGGAATTCTGATAATCCAACAGGGCAGTCGGGATAAAGTGGGGTCTCTGATGGGTCTCTACTCACCCTATACTAAACAGTTTAGGATAAGCAGGTAGGTAACAATAGCAGGTTACAATAAACAGGCTATGCAACAGAAATAGGATAACAGCAGCAGCAGTAAACTTCTAATGCAAGCATAAGAGAGAAGAGAATAGGCGATATCGATATGCTCAAAAGGGGGGTGCTTAACTGGAAGCTCTGCGACAAGGGTCTGGTCGTCAGGGGCATAGTCGACCTCGGGAGCTACGTCGACGTCGGGGTCTACCGAGAGAGAAGAGGGGGAGAAAACAAATAAATACACAGCAATATTGCAACACAGAGCATGCCATGCCTAGGATGCAGTGCAGGGTTGCCTAAAGATACGTCTAAGTCATATTAGTTATTTTAGGATTTAAGTTGGATTTATTAACCGGTGTATATGCACTATTCATCTACCAGAAACGGACGAAAAGTTACGGGTTCACCTACGTAGGGGGTTCCGACATGGAAACAGACGACACGATCAGGTTCGTCTCGTCGTTCTGAGCAACTTTCATGTATTAAGTTTTTCGATCAGAGCTACGGTTTATTTTCTACGAATTTTTGAAGTTTTTAAGCATTTCCTAAAAATTCCTGGATTTATATTAATTCTGAAAATGTACAGAAAAGCTAGGTGCACCCGGTGCAGTGCACCCAGAGATGCACCAGTGGCCGACAGGTGGGGCCAGTCAACTGCTGATGCAGCAGTTGACTGGTCAACCTTTGACCGGTCAGCGGGACCTGCGTGTCAGTCAGTCACAGCCACCGACATGTGAGGCCGATCAACGCTGACTGGGCCAGGTCAAAGCTGACACGTGGGACCCCAGTGATTAAATCTAATCCTAACAGATAACTAAACTAGTTTTTATTAGAGCTAATTAAACTACGTGGGGCCTGCTGTCAGTCAGCGTTAGGAGGGGGTTAATTAGCAGGTTAATTAACGCCGGTTATCGCCGAAGCTAACAGAGGTCGCCGGAGTTGGCCGTCCGGCCGATTCCGGCAGTCATTCATCGCGCGGATTGCCCCGGCGTGTTCCTGGGACCGGGCCGCATCCGTAGGTGGTGGTGATAGGCGCGGAGATGGCCGAAATCGAGCTCAGCTTCGTTAATGGCGGCGACGGCGTTCGGTGGTTGCACGGCGCGGCGCTACGGTTCACTAACGAGCGAAAGGAGAGGTTGAACGGCGCGTACTGGGCACGAGGAGCACGCCTACGTGCCCCATTTGGCCAAACGCGGACTACATCGACGGCGAGCTACACGACGGCGGCAGCAAGCTTCGGTCGTTGATGGATAGGCCTGCTTGAGCTCGAATCCGAACCCAAGAAGATGCAGGGTGTCAGCCCCCCTGCCATGGTGACCCCACCTGTCAGTGAATCGGCCTGTCTCTCGCCAGGCCGGCACCCAGCATGGCCCTGCAAGTGAAGGCCCGGCCCAGCTGCACAGCTACATAAGCCTCGCAGCAAGAAGAGACGGGTATCCAGTGGATCAGAAACGGCAGGCACGGCGGCTCCCTTCTCCTACCTCCTTTCCTTCCTCCTGTTCTTCTTCTATCCATTACTTGTACCTCGAATTGAAGCTTGTATCCATTGTAAGTGAGCAATAGATCGAGAGAGAGACCACTGGTATCTTACATCTGGTATACAGAGCCAGGCACCACCCTTCCCCAAATTTTTTTCACCATCACCATCCGACAGAATCAACCATGGATCCGTTCCTCCAGGAGTATCTCGAGCGGCTCGGCGCCAGGCTCGATGCCTACACCAACGCCACCCGGTCCCTTGCCGAGAAACTGAACGCCCTTGACGTCAGTTGGGCCACCAGTTCACCCGCCGTCGTCCACAACCCACCATCAGCGACCACTTCGCCGGAGGGCACAACCAACGCGTCGGCGCCCATCCCGGACGTCTGCGGCTCCACCACCAAGGCTCAGGAGATCCCCACGGTTGCCCATGATGCAGGCTCGGTCTGCATCGTGATGGTGCCCGTCACATGTTCGACGGAGTGCTTGACCCAGGCCGACACCATCAACAGTGTCGACGAGGTCCATGACGCCGCCACCGCCGTCCACCTCGATCCCACGGTCGACCCCATCCACCAAGAAGTCGAGCAGCTCGCTCCGGTGCCAGCAACGGCCTCCATCGGCACCAACACTCCCTCTAGTGCCGAGGTCGTTACTCCCGTGACGACCACCACCGACGTCGACCCCAAGGCCGGCGTGCAGGAGCTCGATGCCCTCTCTGTCGACATCTCCACCCAAGTGACGAGCAAGGCGGACCACGACGTCGCCCTCATCATCCCCAGCGACCCTGCTCTGCCGGTGCTGACCACGTGTTCGACTCATTGCTTCAACAACAACCCCAGCGAGGGTGACAAGATGGTGCCCTTAACGTACTTTTTGTGTGCTCGCTCTCATGGAGGAGGGTGTAGGAAGCGTCCATGGCCACCACCTCAGGTTATTTCTATGATGATGGGGGTTTACTATACTGAACTGATATTCTTGGAGAAGCCTTTCAGTCGTTTGTCAGTTGCGCAGTTGCAGTCTAGGCGGCCACCAGATCATCAGCCAAAAACGAAGAGTGATGCTCCGAAATGTCTACCTCCTACTCAATTGCAGGTTCTGATGCTGGCTTGCGTGGAACTGCAACCATGGCCATCAATTCGGATGGATCGTACTTACGAAAATAAGGTACGACTCATGCCGTGGCCGTTGTTCGCTTGCTCTCATGTTGACATGACTAAAACATGATGGGGTGCGGCCACAAGTCACTGATGTGATGCAGAAATTATTTGGTGACCTGAATTCTCTGAGAGCCTCCTCAAGGTATCGGCCAAATGTGCATCTTATGACACCATGTATTCTTGAGAAGGTTGTTTGCCAGATCACCATGGTGCCAAGAGATATTCTTGTTCCGAGCCAGCTGATTATGCCTTTTATGGATGATTTGAACTTGGATACTAGAGAACGACAACTAGGTATCGTTTATTTGCAGCCCTCCTATGAATTGCATGTTCGAGATGTACAGCCGAAGATCAGGTTCAGTCAAAACAATCTTCACCTGAAACTGTCAAGGTCATCTGCTGCTATTTGGGTGTTCTGTGCAGTTCTCTCTGGCCATCCATCATTTATGCTGCAAAATGGGTTGACACCAGGCATGCAACAGCAAGCCGGCCAGTTACATTTCCATATTTGCCCAAGTAACGATCCTTCGTGGGGTCCTGGGATCCCGGTGTTCAAATGATGGCAAATCTGGCACTATGTTCAATTACCTCTGCTAGCATAATCTGGACATTACCTCTATTTGAAAGTGTGAATACATCCACTATTCAGCAACATGACGCTTGTAACAGGATTTGTCTTCAGCTACATCATTTTGGGCTGTTGACTATGCATCTTATTGATGGAATTCCTCTCTGCTTGTACGAATATACTGCAACAGGAGATTTTGTGTACGAATCATGGCAGCAGCAGTACAATTTCAGTGGACGCTACAGAGGGATACTCACCGACAAGTTCTTGCATTTGTGGTCCTTGAAGCATGACAATGATGATTCAAGTTTTATTAAGCATGTCAAGCTTCCCACTGCTTCCGATCAACATCACTCTTATCTTGCTACAGGGGTCGTGCATATGCTTGTTCTTGTCTTGCAAGATCTCAACGCTGCTCAATCCGTGGTGCTGGAAAAAAGAAAAGAGAGTTCGGTGGAAACCTGCAGTTCTGAACCTGTGTTAAACAGGAACAAACCTGTCAAGAAGGAAGGAATTGCTGTACCTACATGTCCTGATGTGACCAATGGATGCGAGGCTGGTGTTATAGATGTTTATTATAGTGATTCTGACATAAGCCCGAGTACTTTGCTTGCAAGGCTGGGTTCAAAAGATTGGGTCAAGACTTGTGAAGCTCTTAATAATGTTTGTCAGTTGGCAATATATCACCAGCAAAGGTTCCACGAGCTACTGGAGCCTCTAATTCTCTTAAGTGTGAAATCTGTTACAAATCTAAGGAGTGTTGCATGTAGAACTGCACTCATGATTTGTGCTGACATCTTTCAGGCATATGGTAAACAAATGACCGACTCGGTTGATCTGCTACTAATGCCACTATTTCTGAAATCTTCACAAGACAAGCGCATTGTTTGTGAAGCTGCTGAGGCAACCATTATAGCCAAAATGCAGCCCTACCTCAAGTACAGGAACCCTCGAATTCGAGCAAAAGCATCTGTTTGTATCAGTAAGAGTGTACCATGTCTTGGTCTGGAGGGAATCAACGGAATGGACAAGCAGACCATCACTGAATCCAAGCATGAAGTCATTCAAGCTGCAACTTATGTGCACAAGTCATGGCATCCGGGGGGCGACAAGACCACCACTGTATTCGCGCCCTCGGTGAACATATTGCAGTCGGTTTGCTGTTCTACATTCAGGTCCGGCAGGAATGAGAAATGGAGTTCAGAGTGTACCAGGCGCTCGGAGTCCAGCGAGCTCTGGTGTCACGACTCCAGATGCTTCACTGGCAATGTTGTCATGGGATCAGCTCGGTACACAGTTATCTGATGTTTTCCATGGGACCCTGGGAAACTACAAACAAATGTCTCTCAAGAGGTGAGTAAGTGCTGGTACGCCAATTCAGTGGCACGACAATGGCTGGTTCATGAGCAGACAAAACTACTCCTTCAGCTCACTTCCTTGGTGCTGAGGCTTGGGGGCAAGCCTCAGCTTAAGAAGGGGGGATGTCAGCCCCCCTGCCATGGCGACCCCACCTGTCGGTGAATCAGCCTGTCTCTCGCCAGGCCGGCACCCAGCACGGCCCTGCAAGTGAAGGCCCGGCCCAGCTGCACAGCTACATAAGCCTCGCAGCAAGAAGAGACGGGTATCCAGTGGATCAGAAACGGCAGGCACGGCGGCTCCCTTCTCCTACCTCCTTTCCTTCCTCCTGTTCTTCTTCTATCCATTACCTGTACCTCGAATTGAAGCTTGTATCCATTGTAAGTGAGCAATAGATCGAGAGAGAGACCACTGGTATCTTACACAGGGGTGTAGGTGGAGCTCACATAGGGGTCAGGAGAGGTCTCGGGGACGACGGGCGTTGCCGGAAGACGCGGACCGACGACAGCGGCCGAGGCGGATCCCGGCGAGGAAGAACGGCACGGGCGGCGTTGCCGGTGCTCCTCGAGGTCGAGCTCGTGGTGCAGGCGACGGAGAAGAGCGAGGCACGGCTGATGGGCAAGCTCCCGGAGCTCGAGGTGGCCTCTGGCCGCGACGACGGCGAGGCGCGGCGGCGGCTTGTGTTCGGGACAGAGAAGAATGAGTGAGGGAGAGGGGATTTGAGGGGAGAGTGAGCGAGGGAGAGTGCCAGGAGGGAGAGAGAGGGAAATGGAGGAGGCGACCAGGGGGAAGGGACAGGGCGATCCTTATCCCCTCGCGCCCCTGCTCCCGTCGCGGTGGCGCGCTGCGGCCGGTGGAGAGGCGCACGCCCAAGGGGAATGACGGAAATGGAGGAGGCGACCAGGGGAAAGGGACTGGGCGATCCTTATCCCCTCGCGCCCCTGCTCCCGTCGCGGTGGCGCGCTGCGGCCGGTGGAGAGGCGCACGCCCAAGGGGAAGACGACACCAAGGCGAGGCAGGTATGTTGGGCTGGGCTCAGCCCATTACCAGGTAATTGATTCGCCCACTTTTCTTTTCTGTATTTTTTTTTCCTTTTTAGTTAAAACAGAGAGGGAGAGGGAATTATTTGGGCATCAAAATGATCTAAGAAAAATATGGGACTTGGCCCATTAAAACTAAGGTATTTTTAGGCACTGCCTCAATTATTTTGGAGGCCAGTGGAATTCATTTGCATTTTTCATAATTGAATTTGCAAATTAAATTGCTGGTTTGGCACTGTCATAAATGCTACTGCTCATGTTGGCATAAGGGTGATGTTGTATTCCTTAACAATTAGAGGTTATGGGATTTTTGCAACATCATGAACATTTTATTTACTGGATTTGAACAACTTTTGTTTTCACTTTAAGTTTGAAAATCCATTTGAATTGAAATTTGAAAAGAGATAAGATACTGATGATGATCAAGCGCTGTTAAACAAGGTGACTTGGCATTATCAGAAGGTGATCACTGTAGTGTGAGGCTGAGGATGTTACACCTTGCACTTCTTCAGGTTCGACTTCTTCCTTTGACCTGTTGCAGCATTACTCAGGATTATAATTTTGAGAATAGAGTTGTAAAAAATAAAAAGTTGCACAGCAGAATGCTATAAGCCGTTCGTTTTACATCTCTAATTAATGGTTTTCTATGTGGAAAATGGTTAGTGTTTTATGTATCTGCAATTTTGTAACTAACTGAATCATTCACCCTATCTCCTTGGCCTGGTGTCAACAAAGTTAGCTTTCAGAATTTAGAAAGGTTACTTGAGTGGTCGCAGAACACCTGAAATATTGGATTTAGCTTAGAGAATTTACAAAGGTGCCAATGGTATTAATGTAAGCGCACATCACATAACGGGCAAATTAATCATAATTAGTTTCAGCTCTGGCCTATGGCGAGTACACATGCACATACATAGACACTCATATGCATGCACCATGTGAAGAGCCTATGGAAGCCATATGCCAAATTATAGAGTGCTGCTCTGAAACACCATGTAGCTATACAAGCACACACAAGGCTGTGGTGGTGCTTTCTATTAAATCACATATGACCCACCAAACCATGTAATTTGCTACTTGAGATGTCTAAAATTCTTTGATTTACGGACATGCACGGAATGAACTACGAACTGCACTAATATACCAACAGATACATACATACCTGATGCGTGTTCAAGGACATACCAAGGCCCCAGGCAGATACATAAAATCTGAACATACACGAGGAGAGAGAAGAGAAGTTCATTACCCCATCTGAAGATACATGAGTAAGAAGCAGGATAACGGTCGGTCATTACATAACCAGAATTAAATATTACTTTTATATTACCAGATCTATGAAATACCATAAGAACACTAAATCACAAAGTCCTCTTGAGAGATTAATTCTCTAGCTACAAAGCAACAGTTCTATGAAATCAAAGCATTACCCTTGCCAAGATCATCATCAGCGCCACCATGGACGTCAACAGCAGGGCCAACAACTGAATGTGGTAAACAAATATGCCCATCACATCAAGGAAATGTTCCATAGACAACTCCATGGATTTCTTAGAACAATAAAAATACTGGGCAATGCAACTCAGAATCAAAACATACTCTTTGATTCAGACTTTTTGCTCCCATCCCCTTTCGGCACCTCCTTATCCCTCGGGAAATCTGAACCATTAAGGGCCTTATCATCAACACAACCACCAACTAAGCGGATGATTTCTCATATAAAATTCTTGAAAGCGGACACTCATTCATGGTAACCACCATGACGAGCTTAATAGTATTACAAAAAGAATTGCCAGTTTTTACATTCAAATGTCATATCTGAATGTAGTATGCTTAAACATTTGCATATGCTACCTGATTAGTTTTTTTTATATTCAAATGTCATATCTGAATGTAGTATGCTTAAACATTTGCATATGCTACCTGATTAGTTAGTGTAGGAATGAGAGGCTTGCACTTGTTGTTCCATTTTATCTCTTGAGAACTACATGACACTGAATTCCTCTTCAATAGTAACTACTCCAACTTCCTTTCTTTCATGTTAACTCTTGGATCCACTCACAACCAGAAGGTGCAGCAATCTAGAGCAGGATAATACTCAGTTAAATCAGCTTTTCTAACAAAGCCCTATAACAGAACAAATTATACACAGTCTTGGGAACATTCATGGTGATTTCTCAATGAGGCGATGCACCTGGGGACGAACCGAATTGACGGGGTGGAGCAGGCGGCGGGGTTGGAGAGAGAGACTTACCTGCACCCAGACGACCGCGCGAGAGAGGGTGGAGAGGCTCATGGCGGCGACGGCGACGGCGACGGCATCAGGAGGAGCGAGAAGCCCGGCGTCGCACGCGAGCATGCCGAGCTCGAGCGCCTCCTCGAGCACTTCGGCAACCGGATTCGGAGAAGGAGCGGGGTAGAGAAGGCACGTGCGGTGCCACGCCTCCGCGTATGCCTCCGCTGGCGCCTAGCGCTGGCGCAAGCATGCCGAGCTCGAGGGCCTCCTCGGCCACTTCCGCGACCGATTCGACATGAAGGGGAGGAAGAGCAGCGGCTGCGAAGGGGAGCCTCGGCCTGACAGGGAGCACCCGCGGTGGTGACGGAGGGGAGCGCCGGCTGGACCAGGGAGCGCCGGCGTTCGTGACGAAGGGTGCCGGCTGTGGGGTGAGGGATTTGGCCACCATGGGAGAATGGGGAACGGGAAGAGATATGTGAGGGACTGAGGGGGCGGTGGGGAGGATAACTAACGTTTTTTTAATCATCATTTAGTACTCCTACTAACTAATGGTCACATACTACTACTTAGGCAGTGACCGGAGAGAGATTGTGAGTTTATTTCAAAAACAAAACAAAAATTGTGAGTGACTGCGCCTTTGTTCAAATCAATTTTTTTTATCTTCTAAAAAGATCCATTCTTTTTTATCCGATTTGCCTGCGTGCGTGCGATCTTGTTTTATCATCAGGCCTTGTTACAATCATTTTTATTTGATGATTTTAAAAGTTTACTATATGAATCTCTATAAAAGTTGTTTTTATTAAAAAAGAATCTATATAAAAGTTGATACAAAAATTTATTGAATATATTTAAGTTCCATAATCTTAAAGGTCATCTTGTGGTCTATGGATGTTAAATTTTATGTAGCACTTCAGTGGAGATATTTTTTCTAACACTCCTGCATCGGTATATTTTTGTATCATTATGCTTATTCTATGTTGTATCACTATTTCGAAACTAACTATGGTTACTACTTTCTAGGTTCATATGATAGATTTTAGAACAAAACTAGCTGTCACTTTAGTGGACTCGGAATTGAGTGATGATAATTTAAGAAAATGAGACTTGGAAAATGATGAAAACAACACAAATCTCACGGATTGTATGTTACACGCGCGATCATATTGTTGGGTATAAGACACATTTAAATAGCTCGGTGAAAATAACTCGCTAAAAGAGAAATTACATTCAAAATAGATGTTTCTATTAGAGATAGATTATGATACGTACGTTGCACGTGCACACTTACTAGTATATTCAAAAAAAAAATTATAATAAATCCGATATAATGCATATACATGAGATAGACCTAATACACAATACACACATTTTGAGATAGGTTACAAAGCCTGTAACACAGAACCTGCATTACAAGCACATCATACTAAAATTTTTTCTTTTATTTCTTTCTACTGCACACATACGACGACAAATAGGCTTAAAACAAAAAAATCCCAACCACCTTTTACAGGGCGGGCGAACGTTACTGGGCCAACCACCGCTGATCCACTTGCTCCACCTCTCGTATGACCTTATCCATCCATCTTCTACATCATGAGCTGGACCACTCTCACTACACCCATCCTCACTCCTCCGCATCTGACAAAGAACGCAAGCAGCAAGATCTGATTCCACGGCGACAAGATTTGGCTGCTCCATCTACGCATCGCCCAACATGGTCAGTTCATCACCTCAATCCTAGGCGGATTTAGTACCCGCAACCTCATCCAGTTAAAACCTTAGAACCACAGATGATAGGCGTGGTCGACAGACCCATACACATGAGCACATAATCAACGGGAGATCCAAGAGAGAAATTAGAGCTCATCTTCTTAAAAGAGTTGAACACAAACCTGCAGCAATCCTATCGCTCACCGGTGGACAAACACCACACGGACGCCAAGATCCGGCGCCTCAGCATCAGGCCCTGCATCAGTCAAGAAAACACAAAATTTAGCTTCTTAGACAAAGAAAGTTCAATGTACTATTTGCATCATCTAAACGATTTCATTCGTCTTTGAATGCCACCTGTATCATCAAAGATGCTGAAGACCAACTAGCAAACGAAGCTCTCAAATACATGAAAAGCATCCACATTAAAGTGCTGCAGGACATAAACTACGATAAGATGCAGCTGCTCCAGCAGAAGTGTGAAGCTCTTGAGCATCAGCAGAAAGAAAAGGACAACCTAATAGACTATTTTAGCAACAGCTGGTGCCATAGCCTCGGTGGAGATCACATGGCAGCAAAGGAACTTTACCGTATAATAGATAGCAACTTCACATCCGGATCAACATCCAAGGACAATGATCTGAGTCATATTTTGTCGCAAGTAAGATATGTTGCTGATCGTCTCACTGATACAACCACACAATCATAGTATGAACTCCAACAGACAAACAAGTACTACTGGAGCCTGGATGGTGATGTTGAAGGAATTTTTGCTATGAATAATTAAAACATTCAACCACAGCTACTATGAACAATTGCCTGAACAAGTTTTCAGCGCCGATGATCCACCAAGCATAATGCCTATAAGATGTATCTCTCCTTATCTACCTTCCTTCCTAATAGCATTGTAAAGATTCTTAAAACACTGTATCATGAATAATCCATGTGTACCAATCTACCCCTAAATATATTTATGTTCACTCTTTCAATACTTGCCTTACTTTCGCCCCTTGCGACATCGGCGCAACGGGTCATCTAGTTTAATCAAAAGACGTGTAATTCCAATGTACCTTTATTCTTGTTTGGCATACCTCTGAGAGCAGTGTTGCTGTTCTGTTATTGTGTGGGGGTGGCATGTGATCTGCTAGCCTCATTCTATCATCAAGTGAATTCTATTTGCGAGTAACCTGCTTAGTGGAATTACTTAATCAAGTTTGCTTTTGTAATGATCCTGTAAACCTCTTGCAGACTGTTACATCGGAGAGCTTGCTGAAACCAATTTTATCATCTGACGAAGTCTCTGGTATTTAATTGTGGTACTCCGTTTGCATTTTCTCCTGAATGGTCGGTGCCAATATCTTTCTATCCACAGTTTGTGTCCATGGGACCTACAGGAACAATCTTGATTCAATATTGCAACATGGACTAAAACGTATGGAAAGGCTACAATGCACATTTCTCAAGCGGTTTGCCATCAGATGAAGGAGTCATAAGCGGTATCATTTCTGTTCCAAACATACTGTTTATTGGGTTTATTCTTCTGAGCAAGTGGAAGAACTAGCACTGTTCACCTAGTAAAAGTGTGCTGAAAATTGTCTAATATTTATGTTTCCATTGTGAATCTAATCTGCTGGCAGTTATTGTTGTTGTTCCTTTATTTGGGTGCATCAGCTCATACCTGGCCTCTATCTTGTCCATTGATATCTTAATCGTTTGTTCCACCTCTGCCTTGTCACGGTTTGTCTTCTTTAGGTATGCGGCGTAGCGCAAACATATTGATATACCTGGACGTGCGCAAGGCACTGCAAGGTATGTATCAATGCCGTACCCCCCGCAAGCGATTCGAGTTCTCCATTCTCTCTCTCGCTAGACTAGATATGCTAGCATCTGATTGCCGAATTCGTTTCTTAGATGGGATGAAGCTATGCATCTCCGACAACAAGGTGATACTGACAGAGGGTTTCGACGGCGTTGTCCCTGTCAAGTACTTGGAGAAGATGGAGATGTGTCCAGGCGCATGCCGATACCGCTCCAAAGATAAAACCGTGGCTTTTGCGTTGATAGCTTGAACTGCACTGTCTCCCTTGATTAAACCATGTTGTAATATCTCAACAGAACCAGGGCCGGCCCTAGGCCATGGCAAAAGGTGCGGCGGTATGGGGCCCATCTCAAATAAGGGCCCACTATATACACATACCCAGATAAACTATAAAAATGTGGTTTGCGGAACATATATTCAAAACTGTTATGGGTGGACGGGGGCATTTGCCCTCCCCCCTTGCACTTCTCCACATTGTATTTATTCGGTAAGTTATTTATGGTTAAGTACATGTATCTTATAATTATCATTTATATTATGTAATCACATATACATGGTGTAGTAAGACTTTATTTCCTAATAAATTTTATTTTGATTTTTATAACTTTATAATAATTTTCATGATATGCAATATATACCGGTGAAAGTATTTATGTTACCCCCTAATACTTCATTTGCACTAGGGCCTTCATAATTCTAGGGCCGGCCCTGTCCAGAACGATGGAAGATGCAAGGGATTGAAGGTGTCGGCACCATCAGTGGCGGAGCATCGACGTGGCCATCCCGGGCCCTGCCCCCCCTACCTGTACCTACCTAACAGCACCACTCAGCCGACATGTGAGTGAGACAATTTTTTTATTTTTTTGCTTTTAGTTATTATCCTTTTCTTTTAGAATTGAGAACCGAGCGCTAGCTCGATGGCTAGAGTTTATGGTGGTAAACTCACCCACCCAGTTCGAATCCGCGAGGTGCTACTGCCTGTAATCCGCAGAAAGGTTTCACCTTCTACCTAACAACATAAAGGGAGGGCTCCATTATCCGCCCCTCTTTAAGCACGTTTGTTTTTTTAGAACTTCATATCATATACTCAAGATTAGTGCATCAATCATGCTGCAGCCCCATTAACTGCAAAAATTGGGCTATTAACAATTTTCTGCACCACACAAGATCACCCACTATTTAAAAAAAATTACTGTGAGGCAAAGCCCCCACAGTCCTTTTATTAAATAAAACCATAAAGAAGAGTCTGTACAAACAAGAAAGAACAAAACAGGGAAAAGGAGGGAGCCCTACCTGTACCTACCTAGTATTTACACGAGGTTGTTAATCCATGCCAAGAGTTTTGGCCTAACAGAGTCTTTTAGTCTACGAGATAATATAGAGATAGCATGTACAAATTTACATCACCATGCCCCAAAGGAGGCACGTTCCCCTCTGAAAGTCTTGCCATTACGCAGAATCCAGATGTTTCATGCAGCAGTAAGCATGACTATAGCACAATATGCATCATTCTTTTCGCATTCTTTCAAAAGCTTGCTGATGTTCTAACTGCATAGTCATCATCTGCTAATATTTTTTTTTTGCCCTGGTTTCATTCAGATTCGTTGTTGTATTAACTACCAAGTCATGATCCATTCATCACAAGCAAAATCTAGAACAATAGAAGTGCAAGGGATCAAAGGTGTCGGTGCCATGGAATACAAATGCTTAGGCCCTGTTTGGATTGTCGTTTTGGAGAGCTATACCCCTGTAAAATATACAGGCCTCCATCCCTTTTTTTGCAGGTGGAAACCAAACTGTGCCCGGTAATATACATGTGTAAAATAAATACAGGTGTATGAAGATACACCGGTTCCAAGCGCGGCCTTAGCTGGGTCCTTGAGTCTTCTCCATGTGGTTTTCATTTTGTCGCTGTCATCCTCTGACCTATGTTGTTGTGACCGGAAACTAAATGTTTTTGGAGCTGTACTCTGTTGTCGCGGCTTCCTCCCCTCTGCTGCTTGCTATCTTTCTTTGTACGAAAACGCCGTTAGTGTTGTTAGGATTTCATATATATTTTTTGTTATTTGTTTGGCACGTGGGAAACATGATGGATTGCGTTTTCTTTCTTATAATGCGGTGTTCCGGTGGGCCTTTCTTGCGGTGTGATTCTGTGCTATATACTAATCAGCTCTACGTATGCGGGGATTTTAATATTTTTTTTGTGTTGATGGGCGCATGTATTATATTTATGCTAGTGTCTTTTTTCTAGGTGGTGAGAGTATGTGTGGGACTGATGTAGTTTTACAGGCTGGTCGTTGCCAATTGGCTTAAAAAAATTATTGACCTAATCAAAATCATGGACCAAATTCAAATGGAACACCTCAATCGAATAAGATAGCTCCTTGAGAAACTGTTGTTGGCCGGGTTAAAATCATGAACAAAATCTAAAATTGAACACCTCAGTTGAATGAGAGAGTTTTAAACTTAGGAAGCATTTCAGAAGTTGCTAAAAGAAATCAAATCAAATCTTGGCGCACTTGTTAAAAAAGTCTGGGAAAGTTAAATAAAGTCAGCACATACTACTACTTCTTGTAAACCTTGAAAATGCATGTGTTGTTAATCGATAGTTTTTTGTGAAGAAAGGAATTTGACGCACTAATCCACCGTAAATGAATGCATCATTTTTTTCGATCAGCAGGGGAGGAAGCTCCCGGCTCCACAAAAGAAAAAAAAACACTCTATCGAACGATGCTCCCTCCCAATGGACGGCTGGATCGCTCAGGCCAGCCGATCTGACGGCCGCGCGACCCTCCTGCGCAGCCTCCAGCCTATACAGAAACCCTCGTCCCGCATCCCGCAGAGGCAGAACAGAGCAATCTCCACCCCGAGCGCCGCCGCCATCCCCTCTCCTCCTCGCGCCCCAAGAAGCACCGGCTCTCCACCCGCCGCCGCCCGCAGCTATGGCGACCGAGCTGGCGTACGCGCCGCCGATGAAGTCCGGCAAGGCCGGCTTCGAGGGCCCGCAGGAGGCGCAGCACCGCATCCGCATCACCCTCTCCTCCAAGAGCGTCAAGAACCTCGAGAAGGGTAGGCTACTTCCTCCTTGCTTCCTTCCTTTCCTTCCGATGATGATGGGTGGATCCCCTTCCTCCTCCTCTTCTGGTCTTGTTGATCTCGTTGATCTGACTGACGCGTGCGTGCTCCTCGTGTGCCGGCGACAGTGTGCTCCGATCTGGTGAGGGGCGCCAAGGACAAGCTGCTCCGGGTCAAGGGCCCCGTCAGGATGCCCACCAAGGTGCTCAACATCACCACCAGGAAGTCGCCGTGCGGAGAAGGTGACAGACCCGCCTCCCTCGTCGGCTCCCATTTTTACTTCGTTTCTGTGTCCTGTGTGTATGCTCGCGGTTATGCAACTACGGCGTGGGTAAAACGCTTCTCTATAGAATCAGGCTGCTTAGGGTTTAGATGATACTGCAGTAAATTGATTATAGGGGCAGTTCTTTGTTGTTAACTGTTAGCCAAGAGATCAAATGTCCCAGTTGAAGTTCATAGCCCATAGTAGGAATTTAGTAGTGATCGATCCTACTGTCGTCATGATATGATGTTGCTAGTGATCAGCTGTTTGCTGTTAATTTTTGTTTGGACTCTGTTTTAGGATGGGCTGCTCAGATGATGCTAAAACAACCAAGTTATTCCTGAGATTCTCTTTGAGGATTACAAAATCGAGCTTTTTAAAGCTGATGGCTAGCCACTCTAGTGCTTTGTTTTCTTCCAAAAACTTGTTCTTTCTACTTGGTAATGCAAGCGATGTGTTACAAGTGCAGTCCTCTGGATGTTTATGGTTGTAATATACTTGCATGATTTTAATTAACCAGCACCATATGATTGCCACTTGGGCTACAAATAGGATTAGTGCACCATATGAGCTTCTGGTTTCACTAAGAATGAAGTAGTTGCACTTGGCAGATAGGCTGAGCAAATGATGATTCCACATGATGTTTCTGATACATTTGATGTTTCAAAATCGAGCTTTTTAATGCTGAAGCTCGACCTGCCAGCTGTCTATACTTGTACTAATAATGCCATCTTCCTTTGGTGTGTAGGTACCAACACCTGGGATCGGTTTGAGATGCGGGTGCACAAGAGGGTGATCGACCTCGTCAGTTCCCCGGACGTCGTCAAGCAGATCACCTCGATCACCATCGAGCCCGGCGTTGAGGTCGAGGTGACCATCAGCGACCAGTAGAGAGCTATGCCTTTTTTTTTACACGTGTGGGGAGACACCAGCGAACCAAGACATAATTTTGAACGTTTGGTAGCATGTGAACTGGGTTTTGTATGGCTTATTAGGTTCTTTGCCTTGTGATTCAGAGTACCTCTTGTCGTCTGAGATATCATCTTGAATTTTCGTCGCCCTTTCGTGTTGCGCTGGATTGGATGTTTATACATGGCTCGCTATTGATGTTTCTGGGATTTGGTGTCATCAGTTGTCAAAATTTCCATTAGTTGATCCACCGTGAGGACATTGCTTCAGCTAATATCAGGTGCAGTATTCAAGAAATTATGACCTGCAAAGGGAAAAGCAAACAAAAGCTATCTGAGGGACTTAGTTAATGCCTTCAAAATTTTAAACCTATTTGTGAGATCCACTTTATGGACCTAAGAGTTTCTGCAATGTGGGTTACATTGCTTTATAGTGAATCACCATCTCTCTTTCATCTCAAGCCTTCTCTTTCATCTTCATCTGTAATTTTATGGCCTACATTTGAACTGATGGACAGAAATCCTCACAATGCCTTGGTTTGCAACGCTGCACTGCTAAACACCAATAATCAGTAGCTAGACAACTAGCTGCGTTCCAACATTGGGTAACCTTCAGACCGGCTTGAGTTGCATCTCATTTCGCCTTCTGTGCTCAAGCCGTTGATTCCATCGCCTCGGAAAGAAATACTCATCTGCATACATGGCAAACCGATAACAGAATAAATCTAAGTAATAGACAATCAGATGTATTTTTCCTTGTTCAGAGCAGCATAAGTGGGTAACTTTTCAGTGCGATTCTTTTTTTAGAACCTTTTCAGTGCCATTCTAACCAGTAGACCTTCTAGCTTTTCGGATGATTCTATTTTATTTCTCAATTACTTGTACATGACATGACTATTGTTTGAGGAATAAAACCTATTGCTGTAAAAAAAAGGGTCGTGAATCCCTTGGTTGAATCCCAAAATATAAGTCCAATGCCAGATGCTTGACAACAAGCAGTCCGTCATGCATTTCCAAGTAGACTGGTTGTGGGCTTAAATCCATTATATGCAATATGGATGGGCATGGTTGAGAGGTGTAGAGAGCCTATGACGCAGTAAATATGTGGTTTTACTACGCATAAAGGTGATGACAGCAAATCGGAGCTCACTAGAGAAGAATAGTGCATATGCTGAAATAATAATGCGGTGGGCCAGGAGGGCACCCTCAAGTCACCAATTCCCAAGCGATAAATACCAATCTCTCCCGTGCCTCATAGTTTCAATTCCATTTCCTCTACCAACGATGAACATGAGACAGTGCATACACCCAGACGGTAGAAAACGTGTGTTGTATAAAGACAAGTTGGATATGCTTGAAAGACATCGGGAATTATTTTACTGCAAGGAAACTTGGAACCAAGGGCGGAGGCAGCCCCAGGTAGGCCGGGCAGACGCCTAGGGCGTGGGTAAAATTTGCTCCGTTGACTGGTAGCTATTGTGGCACACTGTAGCTGCTGTAGTTGCAATGGTGGCCTGGGGCATGTCTTCGTGCTGTCACCGCTACAAAAACATGGTAATTGCGTCGGAAGGGAAAAAAACCTTTGTGGTCATGCAGTTGTGCAAAACAAGCACTTGTTCCACAATCCGTTGTCCCCTCACTCTTTGATCACTTTTACGGTGCCCTGAATTTAATATAGACAACTCATTTACCTTTCTTTTGGCTAATACGATTTAGTGCTGCACCTAATTAAGATTGTTTGGAATACTGACCCAAGAAGTCACTCAGTACCTCCAAATAAAGGGCAAAACCGTAATCCCATAGGAGTAATTTCTTTTTTGCGAAATTCCATATGGATACTCTGAACTATTTCCTCGTAGCCTGGCACGTTCAAGGGAACATTTGGCGTCTTGAAAGAAACAAACTAAAAAAATTATTAGGTGGATATTTCACCCAACCCCAAATAATCCCGAGCAAGTGAGGCCACCGAAGATCGGCCACCCACAGCGACCACTACCGAGGGATTAGGGGGAGGTGGGACTGGGACGAGCCCGGGGATGGGACATGACCAGACCCACGCCATGCACACGGGCGCGGATTCTCTACCTTGCCATGGGCAAGGTAGAGAGCTATTGTGCCCTGCCTTTGCCCCATAGCCGTTGGATCAGGGGGGCGGCCCAGATCAGGCGAAACACTGTAGCACACGCACTGTTTCCGTACTGTTCACACTACTATAGCACGGGTACTGTTCCATCAAATCTGGTCGGTCCGTTCGCGATCCAACGGACGAAAGAGGGGGAAAGGCAGGGTTACTCTCTACCTTGCCCATGGCAATCCCATGCACACGCGCCTGGAGGAGCTGATTCTGCAAAACCATGATTGATGTGACGGTATCCGCCAAGGACGGGGCGTGCGTGCGGTGAGGATCAGCCACGAGGATCCAAAGCCGTGTGGGGGCCCATGGCGGGGTGAGTTATGCACGGCCTAGATCAGGTGCATGCCCGTCACCGCAATGGCCACATGATCATTGGCATAAAACAAAACCATGAACTTGACTTTAATTAAAACGTAAAATTGAAGGTGAAGCAACCTGGTTGAATGCACCCCTGCAGATTATATTTGTTTAAATTCGACAGTGCTTTCAATGAGCTTTTTAGTTTTTCGTCCAAACTAGTCTTATTGAAGCTCAAGTCGTGTTTTGACCTCGTGATTGTAGTATACGTTGTCGTCGTATAAGGAAGCCATGCTATGTGGTTGATGGACATACACGATTTTGTAGCCTATTTGGTGACTGGTGATTTTAGTCGTGTCTTAAAGGGATATATGGTAAGAATGTTTCAATCTATTCGATGTCTGGACTAAGGGTCCAGAGTGTTTGGCCACGGTTCCCAATTGTTAAACGAAAATGTTCCCGGGTGAACGCCAGCAAGGAGAGGGGTGGCAAGCGAACGTTATCTGCTGACAGTTTTAGTTCTCAGGCGAGATCAAACGATAACAGTTTTTAAATGAAAATTGCCTTCTCAGGAAGAAACTGTCATGTCACCTGAAGAAAATGTCACCCCTCACCACTTTCTCACAACTAAAACTGCCACAAAATCATTCACATATGCCACCCTTCGTGGTGAACATTCGCCAGCTAACGATGTCCTTGTTAAAACCAGGTTATAGTTGGGAGTCATGCATCCGATGAAATGAGAGCCTATATATGACATGAGAGATATATAGTATTACTATGCATAATATAAAGGCGAAGATAGCAAAACATACCTGGCTACAGAAGCATACCCATGTGGTGAACCAACCTGTGGTTGGATGGTTAGAGGGACAGTGGTATCCCCAGCCCACCAGGGTTCAAGTCCTGGTGCTCGCATTATTCCTGGATTTATTTCAGGATTTCCGGCGATGCGCTTTCAGTGGGAGGAGACGTTCCCGTTGACGACGAGGCGTCTACGGTGACTTCGTAAATTTCAAGATGACATGCCGGCTCAGTCTTTCGGAGGTGCTCATAGGGGTAGGGTGTGCGTGTGTGCGTTCATAGGGGTGAGTGTATGCGTGTATGTATGAGCGCTTGCGTCTGTACTGATGTTCAAAAAAAAAAGCATACCCATGTGCTAAAATAATGTGGTGGGACAGCGGGGCACCTTCATGTGGCACGTACCCATTCGATAAATACAGGTCCTTTAGAGCCTCCGTGTGCCGATTCCTATATACTCTAGCAACGATGATAGAAGACTTTCCATAGATCCAGGAAGTAGAAAGTATGCGCCATATTTATGCAAATTATGTAGGCATGACAGGCATCGGAAATTATCTTATGGCGAGAAAGGGCACTCAGTATACTAGTTATATGTTTCTGACCAGTGGCGGAGGACGAAAAAAAAATTGAGGTGGGGCGGACTATAAAGAAGAAGAAAAATAGGAAGCAAAATCAAATTCACACCATGAAAAATACCACTAAAATCATTGTATTGTGGATTGTCAAGCAATTTTCATAACAGAAATTTACATATTTAGAACTAAAATTTTCAAAAAAATTATGCCTTACTCTGTCTTTGTTGTCCCCTTTCCCTTAATACCCATCTTCTACTTCTAGACTTCTACCACTCACCACCGCCCAGCCATCACACATCTGCATTGGATAGCAGCAATAGAATCATTCAGTATCAACAGCAGCAGCACAAATTACATTAATCAACCCCCCTCCGTCTCTCATAAAAAGAAATAGAAAATCAGTAGGAATCCCCATCCCAGCCGAAGCCTCTCCCATCTCTAGATCTCTCACAGCGATCGTTTCCAGCGCATGCTGCCTCCACACACGTCCATGGATCGCCGGAGCCTCCGGTTCCTGGATAGATAAGGGAGGCAGAGAGAGAAAAAAGAGAGGAGAGAATCAGGGAGCGATCAGGCATCAGGGTGTTGGTGAATTTTCTCCAATCACATATCGATTGATGACAGCGGGGGTTCACGGGCTGAGGGCCCAAATTACGGAGCCCGCGTGTGATGGATGGTCAAGCCCTTTCCTATTTCTCTGAAGGCAACGAGGAAGCAGTCAACCCCCCAAAAAAGACAGCGATGATGCATACTTGTACAAATCGTATCGCATAGAATCAAGGTAGGGCGGTCGCCCAACCTTGCCCTACCGGGTCCTCCGCCTGTGTTTCTGACCTTGCTTATTGGAGGCCATGGCAATTGGCCTGGTCGGGGAGAAAGCTCTGTGGTCCTACGTGTGCGCCAGAGACGAGTACAGTCGCCATGGTGGTGGACAGCGTCACTCTGCCAGCCGAGAGTCCCTCCGAAAACCATGGCCGAGACATGCACATGCATCCTGGCATGAGGGTGGGAATGCATCAAACATGATGGTAGTATGGAAGCGTGCATTGTATCTATCTAAGGCTTTGAGGTGCAGCCGACACGAGCTTTCTCCTCTCCTCCGAATATATTGCGATCATTCCAGCATGCATGGGAGATGGATCCATGGTCCTTGTCCACGACATAGAAAGCCTTCAGTGGGATCACCGAACCTGCGCCGTTCCTCGAAGTGCCTGAACCTGTTCTTGTCATCGTAGAGGCACGGCGGCACCCTCCCATTGGCCACGAGCAAAAATATTTAAACACTTCACCTAACATCAGAATATCATATCACTTAAATGTGGTCAAGAGATCAACATCCGTTTTCGGGCGAAAGAAAAATAACCAGAAACTCTATGCAATATTTTGACTGAGTAATATTACAGAGAAAAATCACGAGCTGCGGGTGCCATCTATCACAACGCTTCCCAAAATTTAGACGAAAACATAATCATTTTTATATACAGATACACCTTTTCAAATTCAGTGGAAATTATTAGGTACCGTTTCACTATCTAAAATAAAATGACGAATAAAGAAAACTATGCCTAGAAAGAACCAGGTTCATGAGATAGAAAAATCAGTTTCGTCCGCTAGATTCCTCTTCCTCTCTTTTTTCTTGGATCTGCATACATCCATTTTACAAAGTTCACACATTAGCAAGTCGAAATCAGAGAGTCGGAGAAAGTGAGAAGCAAAGAGAGGAGCACCTAACTCCTAACCTTGCATTTTACACTTTATCAACCAGGTAAAACCTATAAAAATAGCACAGAAGTCAGTCTTGCTTGCAGACAAGCAAAAGTAAAGCAACCAGATCTGAACATACCTTGTTCTATACTGGACGGCCGCCGCTGCTCTCAAAGGTGTTGCCGACCCTCTCGTGTCTGAGGGAAAATCAAGCAATCAACAATCCAAGAACAACTCGATAAGTTAACCACCCAGCAGTACCCCATTCAGTGAACCTATCCTTTGACATCAAATGGAATTTGTCAAAGGAAAACATGCAGCCTTATTATCCTCTGACACCACTAAGTCTGTGTGTTATACCTCCAGAAAATGATGCATACAAAGATTTTAATTTTAAATAACGGAGCTGGAGACGTCCAGATTCATACAAAATGTGAAACAAAAAGATTTCGCGAGTTTCCTGATTTACCGAACGAAACCAAACCCCAAAACAGGAAATGTACGTTTTCTGGTTAACATACAAACTTGCTAATTTTCTTCGTTGCATCACCTCAAAGCAGCCAAGCAAAGGGACATGGAGCAAACCTCACAGCAAAAAGGAAACTGACAAGTAACTTGCAACCTACAAATAGAGGAATGTTTTCTACTGTGAGGTAGACCATCAAACTCACTACTCCATTCACCTGAACCAGACTTATAAAAAGATAGGGAACAGACAAAAACATCTCAAATTCTATGTTCTTTCTGAACTGAATAACTCACATCAGAGTAAATGGGCGTTGAGGTCGAGGTGACCATCAGCGACCAGTAGAGAGCTATGCCTTTTTTACAAGTGTGGAGAGTCACCGGCGAACCAAGACATAATTTTGAACGTTTGGTAGCATGTCAACTGGGTTTTGCATGGCTTATTAGGTTCTTCGCCTTGTGATTCAGAGTGCCTCTTGTGGTCTAAGATATCAGCTTGAACTTTCGTCGCCCTTTGGTGTGCTGTGCTGGATTGGATGTTTATACATGGTTTGCTATCTTAGTGTTTGAAACTTTGAACCTATCGTCCTAAGTCATCAGTTTTACTTTGATCCACTGTAAGGACATTGGTTCAACTAATATCAGGTGCAGTATTTAAGAAGTTATATCCTCCAAAAGGAAAAGCAAGAAAAACAAAACAAAACAAAAAGCTATCTGAGAGACTTAGCAGCTAATGCCTTCAAAATTTTAAACCTATTTGAGTCTTGATGCCAGCTGATTCTGGATGCTTTTGTAATGATCCACTTTATGGACCTAAGAGTATCTGCAATGTGGGTTGCATTGCTTTATAGTGAATCACCATATTCTCTTCTCTTGCATTTCAAGCCTTTTGTTACAATGTTACAACTCGACTGCATCACCATCTTCATCTGTACTTATAGCTTACATTTGAACTGACGGGCAGAAATCCCCACAACACTATACTGTTTGACACCAATAGTGACCTACACAACTAGCTGCGTTCCAATACTGAATAACCTTTAGACGGGCTTGACTTGCATTTCGTTCGCTCTCCATGGATCAAGTGGTCGATTCCATCGCATTTTTTCCTTGTTCAGAGCAGCATAGGTAGGTAACTTTTCGGTGCGAATCTAACCAGTAGGTCGGAGTAGATCGTGAATTCCTTGGTAGAATCCCAAATATGAGTCCAATGTCAGATGCTTGACAACAAGTAGTCCGTCATGTTTAATTAGCTCTCTTCTAGTCTTATTCCATAAATAAAAAATTATATGCATTTCCAAGTTCAGCTATATTCTTCTTCTTTAAAGTGAAATATTGTGTGTGTGTGCGCGCGCGCGTGCAAATTCTAATCTATTTGACAAGAAGAGTACTTTGCTTTTCAACAATATATGAATCCAACTTGAAACCATGGCTTGTAATGAAGGGGTGGTGCACAACATAACACCAAAACCTCCCACCAACTCACCACAACATGATAAATAGTGGTTTTACTATGCATAAAGGTGATGATAGCAAATCAGAGCTCACTACAGAAGAATAGTGCATATGCCGAAATATTAGTGCGGCGGGCCAGCAGGGCACCTTCAAGTCACCAATTCCCAAGCGATAAATATCAATCTTTCCCGTGCCTCTGAGTTCCAATTTCATTTCCTCTACCAATGATAAATCGGAGACAGTCCATACACCCAGATAGTAGATAGTGTGTGTTGTATAATGACAGGTTGGATAGGCTTGAAAGGCACGGGGAACTATTTTACTGCAAGAAAAAAACCTGAAACCATAGATATTGTTGTGTGACTAGCTAATCTCTTCAGCGAATCCCTTTGATGCAATTGCCCTGGAAGGGAAGAAACCTTAGCGGTCAGCATGCGGCTGTGCAAAACAAGTACATGTTCCACCGTTTGTTGTTCCCTCGCTCTCTGAGCTCTTTTACGGTGCTCAGGAATACAGTACAAACAATCCATGTACCTATTCTTACGCTAATATCATTTGGTGCTCCACCTAAGATGGTTAGAACCAGTGAAGGATCCAGTGGGGGTTCTGTGGGCGCCCTAGCACTCCCTCCACAAATGCAAAAGCAAATTTATCTAGTATTATTTAGTCTAATCCAATGTGTATTATAGGGTTAAAATGATACACCGGCAATTTGTTATGGCTAGTGATAAGGTTGGCACCCCCCATGGTCAAGCTCTAGGTCCGCCATTCGTTAGAACACTGACTCAAGAAGTCACAGAGTACATCCACATAAAGGGCGGAACCGTAATCCCATAAGAGTAATTTTTTTTGTGGAACTCCATAAGGATAATCCGAACTATTTCCTCGTAGCCTGGCACGTTCAACAAGGTAACATTTAGCGTCTCAGAAGAAACAAACTAAAAGTTATCAGGTGGATATTTCACAGAACCCTAAATAGTTTTGAGCAGGTGAGGCCGGTGACCCTGACCAGCAAGGATGTGTGCATGAGGTGAGGATTAGCTAGGGGGATCCGAAGCCGTGCGCACGCCCATGGGCGTGTTATGTACGGCCAGGTTACATGCATGTTCGTCACTGCAACGGTCATGTGCTAAGATGGTTCGATGTCAACGAGAGATCATTGGCATAAAACCAACTATGAACACAAGTTTATAAAATGAAAAATAAGGTGAAGCAAACCGCCATTTTTGTTGATCGTTTGCAGTCACCACTGCAAATTATATTATGTTCAAATTAGACGGTGCTTTCTATCAGTGGCGGATCTAGGATTACACTACGCGGGGGGGGGGGGGGGGGGGGGGGGGTGTGCTACTAAAAAAAAAAATTTTTGCTGCGCAAAGCTCACAATTTAAGTGTAATGCAAACATCGCAAATTCACATATTGTAACAACTATGAAAATGTCGAAACACATACATGGTAATTACCTTGTTTGACTACACCAGACTTGCACACGCTTCTTGTTCTGGAGCAGTCCCCTGTTCTTGAGTGTGCCCTTCAGTAGCCTCTTCTACTAGAGCATTAAGAGCAGTAGCCACCGGTGATGCCGCCGGTCCTATTTTTTGCACATTTGCTTCATGCTTCCGAAATAGGGACATTATGGCATTATCTTTCTTCATGTTTCAATAAATCTACATAACAAATGATGAATAATTAGACAATAGCTTGCTGCTAGGTAAAGCAAATAACTAGTATCATCATTAGTCAGTACAGAGCACCACTTCAAAGGAAATTTAAAAGGAAGATAAGAACTACTCATACTATATGCCAAGCAACATCCATCCAGTCAGAAGAAAGCATATATGCTAATATCAGAAGTTCAGAACCATATGACTGAAACTCGGGATTACAGGAGAACTGCTTTCACCTGACAGCGCAACAAGAGCAACCAGTAATATACATACGCATTAACACTAGAGCTAGCTCAATTTACACTAGGACTACTCCGGTCATCAACATAAAGAGGCGAGAGGCCGAGAGGCTCAGACCTCGAGTCAGAGGCGAGAGCTCCAAGCCTCCAACAGGAAGTGAGGATGACCGCCGACCGCCCGACCGGCCACCCGCCAGCGGCGCAGCCGCAGCGCCGGTCGACACGCGCCCACGGCCCCACGCCGGTCGCCGTCCCCGCCGCCGCGAATCGGCGAAGCTAGGTTTCGGTCTATGCCTCACTGTGGTGAATCGATTCGTGCAGCTCGCTCTGTTGTGGCCGTGGCGTTGTAGTGTCCAGCAGTTCCCAAAAGGCCAAAACGTGAACATGGGCCGGCTAGTGAGCTTTAGGAATGGATGGGCTGCTCACAGATTCGTAGTTTATACCTCAAACAAATACCAATTTAGCATTTTTACACCTCTAATACATATAGAACTAGAGTAATTATTACTAGGTAAAAAAAATTCTGTATTTTTGCAGGGGGTGCCATGGCACCCCCACTGGATCCGCCACTGCTTTCTATGAGCTTTTAGTTTTTAGTCCTGACTAGTCTTATTGAATCTCTTTGTCGTTGTGATTGTAGTAAACCCTACTCATGCTTTCACGTCTTTCAATGTTGTTGTCGTCTACGGAAGTCGGGCTATGTGGTTGATGGACGTACCGGATTTTGTAGCCAATTTGGTGACCGGTTATTTTAACCGTGTCTTCATGGGATATATGGTAAGCATTTTTTAATGTATTTGACGTCTAGACTAAGAGTCCAAATTATTTGGCCACGGTCCCCAATTGCTAAAATCAGTTTTGGTTGGGAGTTGTGTATCCGATGAGATGAGAGCCTATATATAACATGGGAAATATATGGTATTATTATGCATAACATAAAGACGAAGATAGTAAAATATAACTGGTGTGTACCCATGTGCTAAAATAATGCAATGGGCCAGGTATTCAGCTAAGGCACCTTCATGTCAACAAAGTACCCAATCAATAAATACAGGGTCTTTAAAGGCTCTCGGTGTCTATTCCTATTTTCTCTGGCAACGATGATCGAAGACCGTCCATATATTCAGCTAGTAGAAAGTGTGCGCCATATTTATACAAATTGTGTAGGCATGAAAGGCATCGGAAATTATTTTACTGCGGGATGAGGTGTTCATTCGACTAGCTTTATTTCTCTGACCTCGCCTATTGGAGGCCATGGCAATTGGCCCGGACGGGGAGAGAGCTCTGCTGTCCTGCGTGCACTGGAGACGAGTACAGTCGCCACTGTGTAGTTCAACCTCCCTGTCCCGGCCGAGAGTCCCTCTGAAAATTTGGACGGTACGCCAGGGGTGGTCTCCTGGAAGCCTTCAATGGGTTCGCCGAACCTGCGTTGTTCGTCGGAGTGCCTGAACCTGCTCTCAGGGGCAGAGCCAGCGTATGAGCATTGGGTTCAGCTGAATCCAACGACTTTTCCTGGCCGGGGTATAGGTATACGTATTGTACGTGCATGAACCCAATAAAAACTAAGGGCTGAACCCATCAACTTGGAATGCACGCTCAATGAAAAAGCCAAAAGCCCACAAAGTGAATTCTCCCTCTGTGCCAGTGTTCGCTTCCGATCTAGTCCCTCGTTCTCCTCGATACCCCAACGAAAGAGATGAGCCGACAAGGGGAGGCAAGCCCCCCAGATCAAATTCGAGGTACTGACTCGCATGGTCAGTTGCTCACATCTCCCCTCTGTTGTGCATGCCGTAACCGGTTGCCCGTTGTTTTCCAGTAATTACTTATTCAGCTATTCCACGCACTTTGATTGATCTAGGCTATTGAATTGTATTTCAGTAATTGTCAGACTTAGATAATGATTGAATGATCTAGGCTATTGAATTGTATTTCTCAGGAAAAGAAAATCGATCATCAGATTTAGATATTGATGCTAGCACTTAGGGTCACCCATTAGACGTTTACCCATAGAGGGATATTGGAGTCTTTGGAGATATGATCCAGGCTGGTTTAACAAAGGAAATTGCCAATTATTTTGCAAAGCCGATTTCATCTTGACATTCGATCTGCCTACTATTTATGTTTTCTTACGAGTTAGAGATGTTCCCCCAATGAGTTATTTATATCGTCTATGAATATAATTTTGAATTCTATTATTGAACAAATCAGGGGTAATATATTCAGTTTGTTGATCGATGAGGCTACCGACATGTCTGACATTTATCATTGAACGATTAGTTGGAGTCGAAAATGTTAAGGAAACATCAGCAATTTGTGTCAAGGCTACTCTTGAAATACTATTCACTAATATTTGATTAAGCATAAAACATGTCAGTGGGAAATACTATGGTGTGGGCAAGCAACATGCGTGTCAGAGGATAATGCCACCATGGGGCAAGCAACATCCGTGGTGAGTTCAACTGAAACTTGAAATCAAAGATTTTGCAAGATAAGCCACCTTATTATGTGCATTATTTTGCTCAGCAACTCTAGTTGGTTACCATGGCAGCATTAAAGAACCATGACGATATTGCAGCTTTGTTCTACATGATCTTCATTTCATTCAATGTCATCCAACTGGTATGTCCCGCACTCTAAGTTTTTAGTGTAATACAGTATGTTATAAGTGATGTCGTATTTCTACTCCTTATGTTGATCATTCAGTGCGAAACTCTTGTTGTAAGATGGTATAAATTAGACCTTATACTAAATTGATTCATACCAAATCCCCATAACAAGTCAATGAGTGAACCCAATGGCAAAAATTTCTGGCTCCGCCCCTGCCTGCTCTTGTAGTCGTTTGGGTGGTCTCCGTCTACGAGCTCAGGGCCGGTCCTAGGATTTTAGGGGCCCGGGGCGAAATATGAGCTCGGGGCCCCTTAGAGCATTGCCTTAGGGATCGATTTTGTAGGTCTTTCCCGCTTCCCGTTGATCCCAATATTCAATCTTGCCTTCAATACCCAATGAAATTATTGTACACACTAGGATGCGGAATTGGAAGAGCTATCAAATTAACCATAATTATGGACTAGTTTCTTTTCTAGACTAGTGCTTGCATCTCCGTGTTCCATAGGACATTGCAAAGAACAGATGCAATCCAATCAATTTAATGGGAAAGCATATATACATTGCAATTTGAACCGGAGGTACGTAGTGGCTCATAGACAGATGCCACATTATTATTTTTATTTATATATTTTTTGTGAGTGTCACATCAAGGTCCCTATGGACGTGCCGCTAGTATTTGAAAATTAGTGCAGAGCTATAAAAAAACTACTATATTAACTGGACAAAAAATCTTAAACATTTTTTTTGGATCGGAGGGAGCAAATGACAATGCCTCTAAAATCTACAGTAACCATGCCCAATCAAACAATTATCAATGCCCTATGACAATAATAAAGAGGGAATATTGATTATCATTTATAATTTGTAATAATTATCATAGGAAAAAGCAAAAGGAATAGGGCACAATACCTTATCTAGAATCTACTTCTCGAATCGTTGATGGGGCATCTCCGCTAAAGTCGCAGCGATTGCATGGCTCATGCTCAAGGGCCGTCCCTCGTCTACCGTCATTCAACTGTCTCTGGCGGTCTCGAGCCGAAAAGCCATCCAGGCGTTGGCCGCCGACACCGTGCCTCGCGTGCTTGTAACTGACGCGCCTCTTGAAGAAGGTTGATTCGATCCATGATCGACGGTCATGCATAATTATTACTCCATCTTGGGCCAGCCTCACGTAGTACTAATCTTGGACCAGGCAGTGCGTTTTTTCAGTCCATGCAGACACATGCAGCAGCAGGCCTATATCTCTATATCACGTACGTCCCTGGGTGGGGGGCCCTCCGTTTCGGGGGCCCACACACGCACACCCACACCCACATATCAGGACCGGGCCTGTACGAGCTCGTAATCGTCCATGGCGCTCAACACAAGGTAGAGGCACGGTGGTAGCCTCCCATTGGCCACAAGCAAAAATATTTAAACACTTCACCTAACATCAGATCACTTAATGTAGTCCACAAATCAACATGCCTTTTCGGACCAAAGGAACATAACTAGAAACTCTAGCATATCTTGATTGAATAATATTACGTACAGATGTTATCTATCACAACTCTTTCCAAAAATTTAGACGAAAATATATAAGCATTTTCATATACAGATACACCTTTTCAAATTCAACATAGAATTATTTGGAAAATTTCACTATCTAAATAAATGATGAATAAAGAAAACTATGCCTAAAAAGAACAACGTTCACGAGAGAGAATAATCAGTTTCGTCCGCTATATTCCTCTTCCTCCCTTCTTTCTCAGATCTGCATACATCCATTTTACAAAATCCACATATTAGCAAGTCAAAATCAGAGAGTCGGAGTTAGTGAGAAGCAAAGAGAGGAGCACTTTCGAGAGAGGGGCACCTAATTCCTAACCTTCTATTCCTCTTCCTCCCTTCTATTTTACATCGGTTTGGATGGCGGTCGCATAACAGGATAGGAGTTTAGGGCCCTAGTCCTGTATCTATCACCGGTTGTAATTTTGAGTTCTTTTATGTCGTTTTGCTCCGTTTGCGAGCTGTAATACTTTGAATACTTTGTTTTTTCTTTGAGACTTTTAATAATATGGCTGCATGCATCGCTCAGATGCAGAGGCCGGGGGCAAGCCTCCTTTTCCAAAAAAAACGATGATCGAAGACCATCCATATATATGGCGAGTAGAAAGTGTGCATCATATTTATGCAAATTGTGTAGGCTTGAAAGGTATTAGAAATTATTTTAGAGTGAAAATGAGTGCTCAGTTGACTAGGTTTATGTCTCTGACCTTGTCTACTAGAGGCTGTGGCTATTGGCCCGTACGGGGAGAGACCTCAGTGGTCCTACGTGCGTGGTGTTGACACTGGATTTTGGCATGGTCAAAAACTTAGTTAAGATGACCTCAAATGGAAAAGGACCTTCGAATTTGTATGCAAAAGTCAAAGGCAAACACTTTGCGGACTGGTCCTGAATGAAAAGATGACGTGAGCGACCAGACACTTACCTGGATGGTGTCTGATGAGTCGCGTAAGTTATTCGGCCTTTGCCGGCCGCGGGAGTCTTGCCGAATCTGAAAGAAGAACTTGCCAGCAAGAAGCTTGCCGGGTCCGAGTAAAAGGCTTGCCGGTTCTGAATGCTTGCCGGTCTTAAGTGCTTGCCAGTTCTGAATGCTTGCCGGTCTTAAGTGTTTGCTGGGTATGAATGAACTTGCCAGCAAGAAGCTTGCCGGCGAGAGGCTTGTCGGGTCCGAGTAAAAGGCTTGCCGGTTCTGAATGCTTGCCGGTCTTAAGTGCTTGCCGGTTCTGAAGAGGCTTGCAGGGTCCAGGTAAAAGGCTTGCCGGTTATGAATACTTGCCGGTCTTGAGGCTTGCCGGATCTGAAAGAAGAACTTGCCAGCAAGAAGCTTGCCGACGAGAGGCTTGCCGGGTCCAGGTAAAAGGCTTGCCGGTTATGAATGTCTGCCGATCTTGAGGCTTGCCGGGTCTGAAAGAAGAGTTTGCCGGCGAGAAGCTTGCCGGGTCTGAGTAAAAGGCTTGCCGGTTATGAATGCTCGCTGGTCTTGAGTGCTTGCCGGTCTTAAGTGCTTGCTGATTTGGAAGGCTTGCCGGATTTAGTGAAGATCCAACCAGAAGTTGGAGATGGGCCCTAAAAGTCATAAAAACGGCCTTAAAAGGAGAAGTGGCACGCATGGTATTATGCAGATCGTTGAGACGGACAAGTTTGATGTTGAATTCGGCTCCATCCGAGTTAGTATGCGATTTCTACAGCCCACGCAAAAGCAGGACAGAAGTATGGGACAGATCCGAGTCAAATCCGAGTTGGACTAGAACTAGGACTTTTTAGGACGTGAATTGATGTAATATTCTTGTAAGGGAAGCCTAGATGAATACTTTACTTGTACGGGAAGTCCAGCCGCCTCTTATATATGTTGGGGGTGACGGCCGATTGAAGAACACACAATCGCAAACACATCTACTACTTTTTCATCTACGTTTTGTCCCTCCCCCGTTTTTGCTTCTCGTTCTTCGTGTTGGAGAGCTGTGAATCCCGAGGCTCTAGAGGCGGCTTGACCAACCTAGGGCAGCCCATAGCCGCCGCACTCCCCGACGGGGTCCCTCCCGGGAGTGTGGGGTTTCGGGTCCTCAAAAGTTCTCTCCGGTTGTCTTGAGAATCGCCCTTCCGGTGAGACTCCTTCGATGTGAGCTGCGGTGCATCACCCCCGGCGTCGTGGGTACATGTGACGTGTTCGTGTGCGAACACACTTTTTGGCGACTCCGCTGGGGAAATAAAGATCAATCATCATCATCATCCATCATGTTTGGCAACGACAAGATTCCCAAGCCCTCGGAAATCAACGCCGATAACATAATCAAGCCCAATTTTGAGGAGTTATCGGAGGAACACCGCCAAGCTTATGAGGAGCACAAGAAGGCACGTGAAGAGAAGGAGATGCAGGAGTTCCTTGCTAAGTTCAAGAAGGATCGTCAAGGCAATATCACTCCGGTTGGAGAAATCAAGTTTCCCCCTCTTCATGATGAATAGGTTAAACCCCCTGTGAGTAATACCTTCTCTCCCGAGGTATGGGCTGAAATTGATAGTCGCATTACTGATAGCAATAATCTTTTATTCCAAATTTTCTTGGAAAATAGTAATGCTCAAAAAAGTATGCCTCAATCATCTATTGGTAATGTTGGTGTGCCTGTTGCCGCAGAAATCCCTAATCCAACTTTACCTATTTCATCGGCGCCTCCCGTGCCGATGAATTTTTATCCTAGCCCAACAAATCAAATTGTTGCTGCACCCATTAATCCTATCATGAGTATGCCAGGTTCGGTGGTAACGCCGAACCGAACCCTACCAACAAGTGCAAACGCTGTTAGATCATCACCGAATTACAATTCAGCATGTATGCCACAATTCACACCTGCAACTACTAATCCTACTCCTCCTATGCCACTGCCCCAAGCTTCATCGTCCACTGTGGATGATGGTCTAGCTAATCTTAGAGAGGAGATGGCTAAGATGCTCCGAGAGAATTTTGGAGTTGAGTTACCAAGGAACCGTATTTACCAAAAACCATATCCAGAATACTTTGATGCAATTCAATGCCCTCCGGGATATAAAATTCCAGATTTTGTTAAGTTCAATGGAGAGGGCACAAAAACCACATGGGAGCATGTTAGTCAATACTTGGCACAATTGGGTGAAGCGGGCTCACTAAATGAATTGAAAGTGCGTTTATTTCCTTTATCTTTAACCGGTACCGCATTTTCATGGTTTGCCGCTTTACCACATGGTTCTATTCGTTTATGGTCACAACTAGAACAAAAATTTCATGATCATTTTTATAGTGGCGATAATGGGCTTAAGTTATCACAACTTACATCGGTTAGACAAAAGCACCGATTATGTCAAAAGATTTAGAGATACAAAAAACCGGTGCTATAGTTTGGTGATAACTGAGAGAGATTTGGCTGATCTTGTGCATAGTGGTTTGAGAACTCACATTAGAGAAAGGCTAGATGTCTTACAAAGGGCTTTGGCTCAAGAAAGCCGAAGCAAAGATCTTAAAGAGGTGCATAGATATAAAACTGATCATCCTAAGATGAATATGGTTGAGTATGATAGTCAGCACTTGGACGATGAGGGTGATATTTATGCTACTGAATTTGTTTGGCCATCTAAGGCCAAACCATTTACTTGCAATGATTTAAAGCCAATTCATAAGAATCGTGATGAAGAGATAAAATTTACTTTCAACATTGCTAAGTGTGATAGAATATTTGATGCTTTATTGCAAGCAAAGATTATTAGAATATCTCATACTTTACCGCCGTTTGAAGAGCTAAAACAGCGTGCTTATTGTAAATATCATAATTCTTTTTCTCATGCTACTAATGATTGTAATGTTTTCTGACGACAGATACAATCGGCCATTAATGACGGACGATTGAATTTTTGTGAGATGCAAGTTGATAAGTGATACGTCTCCATCGTATCTACTTTTCCAAACTCTTTTTCCCTTGTTTTGGACTCTAATTTGCATGATTTGAATGGAACTAACCCGGACTGACGTTGTTTTCAGCAGAATTGCCATAGTGTTATTTTTGTGCAGAATAAAAAGTTCTTGGAATGACCTGAAAATCAACGGAGATAACTTTTGGAATTAATAAAAAATATTGGCGAAAGAATCAGCAGCAGGGGGCCCACACCCTAGCCACAAGGGTGGGGGCGCGCCCTACCCCCCTGGGCGCGCCCTCCGACCTTGTGGGCCCCCTGGACCTCCACCAACCTCAACTCCAACTTCATATATTCACGTTCGGGGAGAAAAAAAATCGAAGAGAAGGATTCATCGCGTTTTACGATACGAAGCCGCCGCCACCTCCTGTTCTTCCTCGGGAGGGCAGATCTGGAGTCTGTTCAGGGCTCCGGAGAGGGGAAATCGTCGCCGTCGTCATCATCAACCATCCTTCATCACCAATTTCATGATGCTCACCGCCGTGCGTGAGTAATTCCATCGTAGGCTTGCTGGACGGTGATGGGTTGGACGAGATCTATCATGTAATCGAGTTAGTTTTGTTAGGGTTTGATCCCTATTATCCATTATGTTCTAAGATTGATGTTGCTATGACTTTGCTATGCCTAATGCTTGACACTAGGGCCCGAGTGCCATGATTTCAGATCTAAGCCTATTATGTTTTCATGAATATATTTGTGTTCTTGATCCTATCTTGCAAGTTATAGTCACCTACTACATGTTATGATCCGGCAACCCCGGAGTGACAATAGTCGGGACCACTCCCGGTGATGACCGTAGTTTGAGGAGTTCATGTATTCACTAAGTGCTAATGCTTTGGTCCGGTTCTCTATTAAAAGGAGGCCTTAATATCCCTTAATTTCCAATAGGACCCCGCTGCCACGGGAGGGTAGGTCAAAAGATGTCATGCAAGTTCTTTTCCATAAGCACGTATGACTATATTCGGAATACATGCCTACATTATATTGATGAATTGGAGCTAGTTCTGTGTCACCCTATGTTATAACTGTTGCATGATGAATGCCATCCAACATAATTATCCATCATTGATCCATTGCCTACGAGCTTTTCACATATTGACCTTTGCTACTTTACTTTTCCGTTGCCACTGTTACGATTACTACAAAACTGCTACTGTTACTTTTGCCACCGTTACCGTTACTTTCACACTACTTTGCTACTAAATACTTTGCTGCAGATATTAAGTCTTTCAGGTGTGACGACCCCGGCTTAATCGTGCACTAACCATACACGTAAATGCACACGATCAAGCCTAAGGACTCACTTGAAGATATCACAACACAACTCTAAACATAAATAAATTCATACAAGCTTTATATTACAAGCCAGGGCCTCGAGGGCTCGAATACATAGCTCGATGGCATACAAGTGTCAGCGGAAGCGGCAGATATCTGGATACAGATATATTACAGAATAGAGAGATAAGCCTTCACAGAGGCGGGGCAAAATAAAAACTACGATCGAAAAGGCGTGGGCCTCCTGCCCTGGACCCTCCGATCCTACTCCTGGTCGTCGGTCGGCTCCTCGTAGTAGTAGTACTCTCCGGGCTGGTAGTAGTAGTGGTCGTCGAACGGGACAACTGGCTCCAGGGCTCCGTCGTCTGGATGCGACAAAGGGATAAAGGGGAAAAAAGGAAAATAAAGCAAACGTGAGTACTCATCCGAAGTACTCAGCAAGCAAGGATCTACACTACATATGCAACATTGTCAAATGGAGCCTGTATATGTGGACTGGGCTGCAGAAATGCCAGAATAGAGGGGGAAAGCCTAGTCCTATCGAAGACTAGCATCTTCAACATCTTCATCAGTCTTGCAGCATAAGAAGAGAGCAGGATAACATAATGTAAAGTATAGTAGTAAAGTCATCAACCTCGGCCAGAGATTCTTCCTCGACTCCCTGCAAGAAAGCAATCCCAGAGCCGTACTATCCAGTTCTCATCTCAAGTCATGTTCTAGTTGTACCAATCGGGATACAACTTTGAGTGTCCGTTACCGTAGGACAGGCTATCGTTAGAAGTTTCTTCCCTGCAGGGGTGCACCAACTTACCCACCACGCTCGCTCAACTCCGGCCGGACACACTTTTCTGGGTCATGCCCGGCCTCGGCTAAGCAACACGCCGCAACCCGACCAAATACTTAACAGAGAGGTCAGCATGCCGGACTAAACCTATGCCCCCAGGGGTCTTGGGCCATCGCCCCGGGAACTCCTGCACATTGCGTCAGGCGGCTGAGAGCAGACCTAGCAACCCCTTAATACAAGCGCAGTTGCTTAACCAGTCCAACTTGGCGCGCGCCGCTCAGTCGCTGACGTCCGTTAAGCTCCGGCTGAAGTATACGACGCAGAACGCCCATACTATGCCCACGTGATGGTTAGTGCTATCAGGCCAGAGGCCCCTCGGATCAAATATCCAAACCGTTAGTGAATTGGGAGCGCGCGGTAACGAGCAGAGACTCATGATCGATGTGACCCCGTCGCCCCGTCTCGAGGACTTGCGGCAAGGGCTAAGAATGCCCGGCCACGCCTCGTAGTTATCTCGCGGGCACCTCTCAGGTCAACCCGACTCCACATCACTTCGCATTCATGCTCGCGCGGGTACCCCTCAGGGCCGACCCGTCTTTAGTATCATAGTATCATGGTTTAGTGTTCAGTCGTAGTAACCAAGTCTCCGTGTGTCTGACACCAAGGGGAACCCTGAGGAATCACCCTCGATGGAATTCCCGCTCGATGTTATCATCAAGGTGAACGAAGGAGGAATCACCCTCGAGGTCCACACTTGAGGTGTTGCATGACAGCGTCGGTATCGGGGGTGGTGTAGGAGGAATCACCCTCGCTTACCACGACCGATTAACTAACCTACAAGGTTAACATCTGAAGTGCTGTCGAGGTATCACCCTCGGCACTCGATAGTAACCCAGTAGTGTCGAGCAACATAGGGGGAAGTGACGTGCGGTGCCCGGGTCTGATCTTCAATCCCGATAATCGGGTCTTCTGATTATCCAGCGGGGCAGTCGGGACAAGTGGGTCTCTGATAAGGCTCTACCCATCCTATGCTATACAGTTTAGGATAACAGGCAGGTATCAACAGTAGGTTACAAGTAAACAGGCTATGCAACAGATATAGGATAGTAACAGCAGCAGTAACATCTAATGCAATCATAAGAGGGAAAAGAATAGGTGATATTGGAATGCTCAAAATGGCGGTGCTTGCCTGTCTGCTCGACGGCAAGGGCAGGGTCGTCGGGGACGTAGTCGTACTCCGGAGTGGCGTCTGCCTCAGGAGCTACGGCAACGTCGGGGTCTACCGAAAGAGAAGAGGGGGAGGAAACAAGTAAATATAATGCAATCAGATGCAACACAGTGCGTGCAATGCTATGATGCAGTGCAGGGTTGCCTAAATATGCCTCTAAGTCAATTTAGTTATTTTTAGAATTAATCTGGGATTTATTAACCGGTGTATGTGCACTATTCATCTACCGGAATCGAGCTCGGAGTTATGAGTTCTCCTACGTAGGAGGTTCCGACAAGGAAACAGACGGCACGATCAGACTCGTCTTGTTGTTCTGAGCAACTTTCATGTTTTAACTTTTTCGATTGAGCTACGGTTTAAAAGTTATTAATTTTTGAAGTTTAAATGATTTTCTAGAATTATTTTATTTACAGAAATGAATTATGACGTCAGCATGATGTCACTGTGACGTCAGCGGTCAACAGCGGCTGACCAGAGTCAAACCTGACATGTGGGTCCAGTGGGACCCACATGTCAGCCTCTGTTTAGACTAACAGCGGATTAGTTTAATTAGCCGGGTTAATTAGGGAGTGGGCCCCATCTGTGAGTGAGACATTTAGACTAACTAATTGATTTTAATTATTAAAGCATTTTATTTAAGCTAATTACTAGCGGGGCCCACATGTCAGTGGCTGGGCCGCGCCCAGTCAGCACGTTGACCATGGTTAGCGTGGTCAACTGGGCCAGGGGGGCCACTGGCAGTGACACAGAGGGGCGCCAGGAGGCGGCCAGGTCAGCTCCGGCGACCGGAGTGACGCTGGCGACCCAAACGCACGGCTGCGCGTCGCCGGAGTTGGCCGGAAATTCGCTACAGTGGCCCGTTTCGAGCGCGGCCACTTGCGTTCGATCGGGCGTTCGAAGCCGCGTCGTTTGGTGGCGGTGTTGGACCAAATGGTCGCCGGAAAAATGGCCGGCGACGAGCGAAGGCGGACGCCGGAGTTCGGGTCCTCGCGGATTCGGCGAAAAGCAGCGCAATAGCTCGAGCTGATCATCTAGGCAGCAGCAGTAGCACCCCAGGAGCTCACTAGAGCCACTGGCTCGAGCCATAGGGGCTCGAGAGCGCGCTAATGGCAGCGGCGGCGGCGGTCAGAGCTCGGCATCGCTGGCAGCTCGTCGGAGGCGCCCAAGTACGCGGGGAAGGAAGCAGGGGAAGAGGCGGAGCTCACCTAGCGGCTATGAAAAGCCTTCGTTAGCTTAGTAGCAGCAGGGGGCTCGGGATCGACGGGGATTGCCGGCGATAGAGAAGAAGAAGCCGAGGTCGATCTCATCCGTGCGGTCCTCCCCGAGCTCGAGGTCGATGTGCAGCCGATGCAGATGAGCGAGGCGAAGCCGCAGGATGTCTCGATGAGGAGAATGGTAGACGGTGGCCACGGTGGCAGGGGACGAATGGCGGCGACGGCGCTCGGTGACGACGAGATCCAGAGGGGGAGAGCGAGGGGAGAGGGGAGGAGTGGTCGAGGGGATCCAGGGGAAGCGAACGACCTCGACCTTATCCCCTCCTCGTCACTGTTTCGTCGGTGGCGTCGGCGTGTCGGCCTGCGGCCGGCGAGTGCGAGCTCGGCCACAGCGGCGGCGACACGCACAAGAGAGAGAAGGGGGAATGGGCCAGATGGGCCGGCTCCAGGCACTGTGCACTAGTGGCAGTGCACAGTGGCCTTTTCTTATTTTCCTTTCTCTGCTTTCTATTTTCTTTAATTCTTTTCTGTTTTGTATTAGTTAGGGCACTTTTGCATTTTTGTAAAGTATGAGAGTTGTTCCCAATATTACAATGCAATATTCCCTTCCACCAAAAATTGGTTTAGGCAAATTTGGATTTCTTTTGAAATTGAAATGATTTTAAATGGATTTAATACTGCTGTTTTGGTGCTATTTCAAATTGTTTAAGTCACTTAATTAATCCAAGTATTACTAGTGATATTTTTATGTGTGCTCCTGGAATATTTGCTAATTAGTGAACATTTTTCCAAAGGTGTTTGAGTAAATTTATTTTGCACTTTTGAATTTGAGTTGATTTTCAGATTGTAGTTTGAATCATTTTGGTTAACCACTATGACTAGTCTCTGCAAATGATATGACTTGGCAATATTAGCAGTTGATCACAGTGGCTATTACACAGGGGTGTTACAAGTTCTCCTCCTCTAAAAGAAATTCTCGTCCCGAGAATTTAGGAGGTAGAAGGAAAGAGGTCGGGATATTCTTCCCGAAGATGATCCTCGCGTTCCCAAGTGGCTTCATCTTCAGTGTGGTTCGGCCACTGCACTTTCAGGAACTTGGTCGTCTTCTGACGAGTTCGACGTTCAGCTTCATCAAGGATGCGGATCGGATGCTCCTTATAAGACAAGTCGTCTTGCAACTGAAGCATCTCGTGATCCACTGCACGGTGCGGAGATTCCTTGAAGCATTTACGAAGTTGCGACACGTGGAAGACATCATGAATATGAGAGAATTGTGGCGGCAACTCCAATTTATAAGCCACCTGTCCACGTCTGGCCACAATGCGAAAGGGAACAATATAGCGAGGAGCTAGCTTGCCCTTGATTCCAAAACGACGGGTGCCCTTCATAGGAGTGACACGCAGATAAGCTTGATCACCTGGTTGATAAGTCAGACCCCATCGTTTGCGATCATAGTTGCTCTTCTGGCGGTCTTGAGCTGCTTTGAGATTTTCCCGGACAATTCGGACTTGTTCTTCGGCATGCTGAATAATGTCCGGTCCAACAAGAGGTCGTTCCCCAGTTTCTGACCAATTCAGAGGGGTTCGACATTTACGTCCATAGAGAACTTCGAAGGGGGCCATTTTCAAGCTGGCTTGATAGCTGTTGTTATAAGAGAACTCGGCATACGGGAGAGATTCCTCCCATTTCTTCCCGAAGGATATAACACAAGCGCGAAGCATATCTTCAAGTACTTGGTTAACTCGCTCAACTTGGCCTTGGGATTGGGGATGATAAGCTGAACTCCATGTAATGTGAGTTCCCATAGCTTCTTGGAAACTTTCCCAGAACTTGGACGTGAAAAGACCGCCACGGTCCAAACTGATCTCCTTCGGAATACCGTGGAGTGAAACAATTCTGGAAATATACAGCTCTGCTAGTTGACTAGCAGTGATAGTCTCCTTGACAGGCAGAAAATGAGCAACCTTGGAAAGTTGATCGACGACGACAAGAATAGCGTCGTGACCTTTCTGAGACTTGGGAAGACCAGTAATGAAATCCATCTGCACTTTATCCCACTTCCATAGAGGAATAAGAAGTGGCTGAAGAATTCCAGCAGGCTTCTGATGTTCTGCTTTCACGCGACGGCATACATCACATTTAGCAACGTATCGAGCAATGTCCTGCTTCATTCTGGACCACCAGTACCTCTGTCGGAGATCGCGATACATCTTAGTGCTACCCGGATGGATAGACAGCGGTGTATCATGAGCCTCCTTCATGACTTTGTCAGTCATCAGCTCGAAGCGAGGTACTACAATGTGGTCTCTGAAATATAGTGTTCCATCTTCAGCAACTGAGAAATCCCGGTACTTATCTAGGTGAAGCTCTTTCTTCATCAGGTCAATCTCAGCATCTTTGGCTTGCGCTTCCTTAACAGCCTTTTGAAGGTCTGGCTGTACCACAAGGTTATTAAGAGAACCTTGGGGAACAATTCGCAGATTCAGCTGACTCAACTCCGCATAAAGACGAGGTTGAGCTTGCCTAACCATGAGGTTGTTACAATATGACTTGTGGCTTAGGGCATCAGCCATCACGTTAGCCTTGCCCGGGGTATATGAAATACCACAGTCATAGTCTGTAATTGTTTCTAACCATCATTGCTGACGGAGATTAAGATCCGGTTGGGTGAACAAGTATTTCAGACTCTGATGATCGGTATAAATCTCACACCGATTACCTAGAAGATAATGTCGCCATAACTTTAATGCATAGATCACTGCAGCAAGTTCAAGATCATGCACTGGATAATTTTCTTCATGCGGACGCAATTGAAGTGAAGCATATGCAATCACTCTTCGTTCTTGCATTAGGACACAGCCTAATCCCTGACGAGAGGCGTCGCAGTATATGACAAAGTCCTTGCGAGAATCAGGAGGAGCAAGCACTGGAGCAGAAGTAAGCTTGTCCTTGAGGGTCTGGAAACTTTCCTGACACTTGTCTGTCCACTCAAACTTCACGCCTTTGTGGAGCAGATTAGTCAAGGGCTTGGCGATCTTGGAGAAGTTCTCGACGAACCGGCGGCAATAACTGGCTAGACCGAGAAAACTTCGGACTTGCTTGGCATTCTTCGGAGGAGTCCAGTCAAGGATAGCCTGAACACGCTCCGGGTTAACGGCAATACCGTCCTTGGAAATCACATGTCCAAGGTAGGTCACTTCAGAAAGCCAGAATTCACACTTGGAGTACTTGGCACATAACTTGTGCTCTCGAAGCCTCTCTAGAACAAGGCGAAGATGTTCCGCATGTTCTTCCTTATTCTTCGAGTATACTAGGATATCATCCAGGTACACCACGACAAACTTGTCGAGGTAGTCCATGAATATGTAATTCATTAAACGGGAGAACGTAGCCGGAGCATTCGTCAGGCCAAATGACATGACAGTGTACTCATAGGAGCCATATCGAGTAACGAATGCAGTCTTTGGAATATCCTCTTCACGGACACGGATCTGGTGATAACCCAACCTCAAGTCGAGTTTAGAGAACACCGATGATCCAGCAAGTTGATCATATAAGTCATTGATCCGGGGAAGCGGATATTTATTCTGAATGGTTGCCTGGTTGATAGGACGGTAATCTTGGACCAACCTATTCGTACCATCTTTCTTCTTGACAAAAAGAGACGGTGCTCCCCAGGCAGAGGAACTAGGGCGAATGAAACCCTTCCTCAAGGATTTATCAATTTCTTCCTTGAGCTCGATAAGATGGTGCGGAGGCATCTTGTAGGGATGCTTCACAATAGGAGTGGTGCCAGGCTTCAAGTCGATGACGAACTCGACAGCTCTAGCAGGGGGTATTCCTGGAAGTTCTTCTGGAAAAACATCCGGGAAGTCACAGACAACTGGGATGTTCTCGATCCCCTCAAGCGGAGAAGCGTTCAACGCGTTCAAGGCATAAATCTGAGCCTCGGCGTTCTGAGTGATATGAGCTCGGTAGTTCACTAACTCATCTGATGGATGAAGGAGATGTACAACTTTACTGGCACAATTAATTGAGGCGTAGTGAGCCTTCAACCAATCCATTCCCAAGATAAGATCAATCGAGGAGGACTTGAGTATAATGGGAGAAGCGCGGAACTTCAACCCTTCAATATCAATGATGACATCGGGGCTGAACACGAAGGCGCGACACTGGCCCGCGGGAGTGTTCACAGCTAATGAATGGTGTAGCGCTTCACTTTTAACGTCATGCATGAGTGCAAAATGTTCTGACATGAATGAATGCGATGCTCCTGAATCAAATAAAACAGTTGCAGGAACTGAATTAACAAGAAGTGTACCCATCACAGTTGCTGGTTGTTCAGGGTCTTCATTCATGTTGACATGGAAGACCTGCCCACGACCATAAGAAGGTCTGGCATTGTTGTAGCGAGGCTGAGAATTCCCACGGCCATTACCACGGCCAGCAGAAGGAAGAGCCAACTGATTCTGATTCTGAGAGCAATCTCTGGCACGGTGACCTGGCTGGCCACACTTGAAGCAGAGTCCATTGTCAGGACGTGGTGCAGAAGCTCGAGGTGCTGGAGCTTGCAGAGGTTGCCTTGGTGGTGGAGGAGGCAGACGAGGTGCAGCATAGGATGGCCTGTTCACAGGGGCTGCTGGACGGTACATGCTCCGTGGTATCAAGATGCGGCGCTTCTGGGAAGACGAGCCCGAAGATGAGCCTGCCTCACGAGTGCGTCTGGTCGCTTCTTTATGTTTCTTCAATCCAGTCTCGACCATGATAGCCTTATTCACCAAGGTGGCGAAATCAGGATAGTCTTGGACAAGCAGGGCTAACTGAATGTCATGATGCAGCCCTTCACGGAATTTCTCCTGCCTTCGTTCATCAGTGGGAACGTCCTCTTCAGCGTATCGAGACAAATCAAGAAACTCGCGCTGATATACTTCCACAGACTTGTTGCCCTGAACGAGACAACGGAACTCGGCCTTCTTCCGTGCTATGACAGCTTGGGGAATGTAGCGGGCACGGAAAGCAATCTTGAATTCTGCCCAGGTGACGACGGTACCAGGTGGTAGGGTCTGTCGGTGAGTAGCCCACCACTGTGATGCGGGACCCTTCAGAAGGTATGTCGCATAGGTGACATAATTGGCCGGGGTGACACCAGTAGACTCCATCTCATGGGAGATGTCACGCAGCCAGTCATCGGCATCCAGCGGGTTGACTGTGTTGCGGAAGAACGACGGATTAAGTCGCATAAATTCTGGCAAGGTGATGGAAGGTGGCGGCTGGTCGGCATTGGGACGGGGGAATTGCTGCATAATCCCCGTCATGAATTGGCGGTTGAGTTCGAACTGTTGCATCATCGCAGCCATATAGTCAGGCGGTGGCGGCGGAGGTGGATTGTTATCTGCCATCCTGCTAAACCGACAGGGGTAGTTTAGCAGAAGCCAATGCGAGTGTTTAACGACATGCATGATGTAACACGACGGAATTTAAATAGTATAGCAGATGCTTAATAGTAGTCATTAAGTCATACAGATCCATACAGAGTCGGTTACATTCGGGCAGCATAACGGCACAAATTCAAAAGCTAGACATGCTAGGCGGCGCGCAGGCACGCGGTAAGGAAGTACACAACGAGACATAGCAAAGGCTACATCAACGTCGGAGAAAACCACTGAAACGGGGTAGCTGCAAGTGCGGACGACGGACGTTCGTCGCAGAAGGATCCTGCGCTCCATGTGCACTCTGATGCAGAACCCGGTCTCGAACTGTAAGAAGAGGTCCACGTGCAGGCGTGTGACCTCCCACAGCAGGCCAATCGATCCCTGATGGCATCTCGGTCCTGCTCGGGTAAAGAATATGCTCCGGATGTATCCCTGCACGAACAGCTGGTAGCAACTGCGTCATAGCCTCGTAGAGTCGTGCTCGAGTGGCAAACAACTCGACAGCAAGAGCGCGAACAGTGCGATCCAGAGCCTGAGTACAGTGAATCAGAACTCGCTGATTGTAGCGAGAAGGCTCATAAGGGGCACAGACAGCTGTGTAGAATCCAGAAGCATCTCCAGCAGGGGCATACGGAATATAACGATACTCTGAGGCATCCAAGTCAGCACTGAACTGTCCTCGAAGATGTGCGACAGCAGAGTAGGCGGCATCATGTACTGCCATCTCAATCGTTACGCCGATACCGTGGAAAAGATGTAGCTCAATGTCTGAGTCATCCTGCTGATCATAGATGCGAACATCAGCATAGTACTGCTCCTGGTTGAACTCACGATAAACCTCGTAGACCATGTACTCAGGGCACCAGCGGTATGCCAGCCTGATCAAGAGGGCGATCAGAACAGCTGGAAACCCAGGGACGTCTCGAGCACAGGTGCGAAGCACAAGCTGTGTCGCAGGGCGAGGTGGAAATAGACGGTCTATCTGAAATAAGAAGATTCAGGATTGTCATTCGGCGACGAGAAATATAACAGATCCAGAATGGAAAGATTAAACAAAACAATGGAAAGGAAATGATTATCAGACTAATCAGATCAAAGACAGGGAAATCGCACTGAATCCAGCTCTCCGGGTGGATAGAATTAACGAGATCCTAAGTGTCAGTGTTAGTAAATTTTATTAAACCCGAATAGAAGAGAGATCAGAGTCCCAGAGTAAAGACGAGGAATAAAAGATCCTAATTCCACCCAGTTGGCGAAGTGGGCCCGTAAGCCACACAACCAAGTTAGTAAAACAGTTTTTGACATCTAGACTCAACTTCGGCCAAGGAGTTGGATAGAAGGATTCCTAGAGGCAGTCGGCTCTGATACCAACCTGTGACGACCCCGGCTTAATCATGCACTAACCATACACGCAAATGCACACGATCAAGCCTAAGGACTCACTTGAAGATATCACAACACAACTCTAAACATAAATAAATTCATACAAGCTTTATATTACAAGCCAGGGCCTCGAGGGCTCGAATACATAGCTCGATGGCATACAAGTGTCAGCGGAAGCGTCAGATATCTGGATATAGATATATTACAGAACAGAGAGATAAGCCTTCACAGAGGCGGGGTAAAATAAAAACTATGATCGAAAAGGCGTGGGCCTCCTGCCCTGGACCCTCCGATCCTACTCCTGGTTGTCGGTCGGCTCCTCGTAGTAGTAGTACTCTCCGGGCTGGTAGTACTAGTGGTCGTCGAACGGGACAACTGGCTCCGGGGCTCCGTCATCTGGATGCGACAAAGGGATAAAGGGGGAAAAAGGAAAATAAAGCAAACGCGAGTACTCATCCGAAGTACTCAGCAAGCAAGGATCTACACTACATATGCAACATTGTCAAATGGAGGTTGTATATGTGGACTGGGCTGCAGAAATGCCAGAATAGAGGGGGAAAGCCTAGTCCTATCAAAGACTAGCATCTTCAACATCTTCATCAGTCTTGCAGCATAAGAAGAGAGCAGGATAACATAATGTAAAGTATAGTAGTAAAGTCATCAACCTCGACCAGAGATTCTTCCTCGACTCCCTGCGAGAAAGCAATCCCAGAGCCGTACTATCCAGTTCTCATCTTAAGTCATGTTCTAGTTGTACCGATCGGGATACAACTCCGAGTGTCCGTTACTGTAGGACAGGCTATCGATAGAAGTTTCTTCCCTGCAGGGGTGCACCAACTTACCCACCACGCTCGCTTAACTCCGGCCGGACACACTTTTCTGGGTCATGCCCGGCTTCGGCTAAGCAACACGCGGCAACCCGACCAAATACTTAACAGAGAGGTCAGCATGCCGGACTAAACCTATGCCCCCAGGGGTCTTGGGCCATCGCCCCGGGAACTCCTGCATGTTGCGTCAGGCGGCCGAGAGTAGACCTAGCAACCCCTTAATACAAGCGCAGTTGCTTAACCAGTCCAACTCGGCGCGCGCCGCTCAGTCGCTGACGTCCATTAAGCTCCGGCTGAAGTATACGACGCAGAACGCCCATACTATGCCCACGTGATGGTTAGTGCTAGCAGGCCAGAGGCCCCTCGGATCAAATATCCAAACCGTTAGTGAATTGGGAGCGCGCGGTAACGAGCAGAGACTCACGATCGATGTGACCCCGTCGCCCCGTCTCGAGGACTTGCGGCAAGGGCTAAGAATGCCCGGCCACGCCTCGTAGTTATCTCGAGGGCACCTCTCAGGTCAACCCGACTCCACATCACTTCGCATTCATGCTCGTGCGGGTACCCCTCAGGGCCGACCCGTCTTTAGTATCATAGTATCATGGTTTAGTGTTCAGTCGTAGTAACCAAGTCTCCGTGTGTCTGACACCAAGGGGAACCCTGAGGAATCACCCTCGATGGAATTCCCGCTCGATGTTATCATCAAGGTGAACGAAGGAGGAATCACCCTCGAGGTCCACACTTGAGGTGTTGCACGACGGCGTCGGTATCAGGGGTGGTGTAGGAGGAATCACCCTCGCTTACCACGACCGATTAACTAACCTACAAGGTTAACATCTGAAGTGCTGTCGAGGTATCACCCTCGGCACTCGATAGTAACCCAGTAGTGTCGAGAAACATAGGGGGAAGTGATGTGCGGTGCCCGGGTCTGATCTTCGATCCCGATAATCGGGTCTTCTGATTATCCAGCGGGGCAGTCGGGACAAGTGGGTCTCTGATAAGGCTCTACCCATCCTATGCTATACAGTTTAGGATAACAGGCAGGTATCAACAGTAGGTTACAAGTAAACAGGCTATGCAACAGATATAGGATAGTAACAGCAGCAGTAACATCTAATGCAAGCATAAGAGGGAAAAGAATAGGTGATATCGGAATGCTCAAAATGGGGGTGCTTGCCTGTCTGCTCGACGGCAAGGGCAGGGTCGTCGGGGACGTAGTCGTACTCCGGAGTGGCGTCTGCCTCAGGAGCTACGGCAACGTCGGGGTCTACCGAAAGAGAAGAGGGGGAGGAAACAAGTAAATATAATGCAATTAGATGCAACACAGTGCGTGCGATGCTATGATGCAGTGCAGGGTTGCCTAAATATGCCTCTAAGTCAATTTAGTTATTTTTAGAATTAATCTGGGATTTATTAACCGGTGTATGTGCACTATTCATCTACCGGAATCGAGCTCGGAGTTACGAGTTCTCCTATGTAGGAGGTTCCGACAAGGAAACAGACGGCACGATCAAACTTGTCTCGTCGTTTTGAGCAACTTTCATGTTTTAACTTTTTCGATCTGAGCTACGGTTTAAAAGTTATTAATTTTTGAAGTTTAAATGATTTTCTGGAATTATTTTATTTACAGAAATGAATTATGACATCAGCATGACGTCACTGTGACGTCAGCGGTCAACAGCGGCTGACCAGAGTCAAACCTAACATGTGGGTCCAGTGGGACCCACATGTCAGCCTCTGTTTAGACTAACAACGGATTAGTTTAATTAGCCGGGTTAATTAGGGAGTGGGCCCCATCTGTGAGTGAGACATTTAGACTAACTAATTGATTTTAGTTATTAAAGCATTTTATTTAAGCTAATTACTAGCGGGGCCCACATGTCAGTGGCTGGGTCGTGCCCAGTCAGCACGTTGACCACGGTCAGCATGGTCAACTGTGCCAGGGGGGGCCACTGGCAGTGACACAGAGGGGCGCCAGGTGGCGGCCAGGTCAGCTCCGGCGACCGGAGTGACGCCGGCAACCCAAACGCACGGCGGCGCGTCACCGGAGTTGGCCGGAAATTCGCTACAGTGGCCCGTTTCGAGCGCGGCCACTTGCGTTCGATCGGGCGTTCGAAGCCGCGTCGTTTGGTGGCGGTGTTGGACCAAATGGTCGCCGGAAAAATGGCCGGCGACGAGCGAAGGCGGACGCCGGAGTTCGGGTCCTCGCGGATTCGGCGAAAAGCAGCGCAATAGCTCGAGCTGATCATCTAGGCAGCAGCAGTAGCACCCCAGGAGCTCACTAGAGCCACTGGCTCGAACCATAGGGGCTCGAGAGCACGCTAATGGCAGCGGCGGCGGCAGTCAGAGCTCGGCATCGCTGGCAGCTCGTCGGAGGCGCCCAAGTACGCGGGGAAGGAAGCAGGGGAAGAGGCGGAGCTCACCTAGCGGCTATGAAAAGCCTTCGTTAGCTTAGTAGCAGCAGGGGGCTCGGGATCGACGGGGATTGCCGGCGACAGAGAAGAAGAAGCCGAGGTCGATATCGTCTGTGCGGTCCTCCCCGAGCTCGAGGTCGATGTGCAGCCGATGCAGATGAGCGAGGCGAAGCCGCAGGATGTCTCGGTGAGGAGAATGGTAGACGGTGGCCGCGGTGGCGCGGGACGAATGGCGGCGACGACGCTCGGTGACGACGAGATCCAGAGGGGGAGAGCGAGGGGAGAGGGGTGGAGTGGTCGAGGGGATCCAGGGGAAGCGAATGACCTCGACCTTATCCCCTCTTCGTCACTGTTTCGTCGGTGGCGTCGGCGTGTCGGCCTGCGGCCGGCGAGCGCGAGCTCGGCCACAGCGGCGGCGACACGCACAAGAGAGAGAAGGGGGAATGGGCCAGATGGGCCGGCTCCAGGCACTGTGCACTAGTGGCAGTGCACAGTGGCCTTTTCTTATTTTCCTTTCTCTGCTTTTATTTTCTTTAATTCTTTTCTATTTTGTATTAGTTAGGGCACTTTTGCATTTTTGTAAAGTATGAGAGTTGTTCCCAATATTACAATGCAATATTCCCTTCCACCAAAAATTGGTTTAGGCAAATTTGGATTTATTTTGAAATTGAAATGATTTTAAATGGATTTAATATTACTGTTTTGGTGTTGTTTCAAATTGTTTAAGTCACTTATTTAATCCAAGTATTACTGGTGATATTTTTATGTGTGCTCCTGGAATATTTGCTAATTAGTGAACATTTTTCCAAAGGTGTTTGAGCAAATTTATTTTGCACTTTTGAATTTGAGTTGATTTTCAGATTGTAGTTTGAATCATTTTGGTTAACCACTATGACTAGTCTCTGCAAATGATATGACTTGGCAATATTAGCAGTTGATCACAGTGGCTATTACACAGGGGTGTTACATCAGGTGTGGTTGAATTGACAACTCAGCTGCTAATACTTGAGAATATTCTTTGGCTCCCCTTGTGTCGAATCAATAAATTTGGGTTGAATACTCTACCCTCGAAAACTGTTGCGATCCCCTATACTTGTGGGTTATCAAGACCTTTTTCTGGCGCCATTGCCGGGGAGCATAGCTCTATTCTCTGAGTCACTTGAGATTTATATCTGTTGATCACTATGAGGAATCTGAAAGATGACAAAACCAAGATCTATCCCTCAACTACAAGGGGAGGTAAGGAACTGCCATCTAGCTCTGCGCTTGATTCTCCTTCTGTTTTGAGTAAACTTGCGACACCTACACCTGCTATTGATTCTGATATGTCGCATGTTATTGATGATGCCACCTCTGCTATGCATGATGCTTAGGATGAAACTACTTCTATGCTTGATAATACTGTGCCACTTGGTGAATTTCTTGATGAACAATTTGCTAGGGTTAGAGAGAATGAAATTTCTGAAACTGATGATATTATTGAAACTGATGATTATGATTCTCCCCCTAGATATGAATTACCTGTTGTACCTGAGGGTTATATTATGGATGAAGAAACTGCTAGAGATTTTCTTGCTTGCAATGATAGAGAAGATCTTAAGAAACTGTTAGCTAAGCTGAAAGAAAAATCCTTGAATGCTAGAATGAAATGTGATCCCGCTTTTGCTACTTCACCTATATTTGTTACTGATAAGGATTATGACTTCTCTGTCGATCCTGAGTTAATTACTTTGGTTGAATCTGATCCTTTCTATGGTTATGAATTTGAAACAGTTGTGGCACATCTTACTAAATTGAATGATATAGCCATCCTATTTTCTCATGAGGAAAAAATTCGCTACTATTATATTCTTAAGTTGTTTCCTTTCCCGTTAAAGGGTGATGCTAAGTTATGGTTTAATTCTCTTGCTCTTGGTTGTGTGCGTAGTCCCCAGGATATGATATATTACTTCTCTGCAAAATATTTCCCCGCTCATAAGAAACAAGCTGCTTTAAGGAAAATATATAATTTTTTGCAAACTGAAGAAGAGAGTCTCCCACAAGCTTGGGGGAGGCTTCTCCAATTACTTAATGCTTTGCCTGATCATCCTCTCAAGAAAAATGAAATACTTGATATCTTTTATAATGGACTAACCGATGCTTCCAGAGACCACCTGGATAGTTGTACTGGTTGTGTTTTCAGGGAACAAACTGTTGAGCAAGCTGAATTGCTATTGAATAATGTATTGAGTAATGATAATGATTGGACACTTCCTGAACCAACTCCTAAGCCAGCTCTGAAGAAAAGGGGTATTCTATTTCTCAGTCCTGAAGATATGTAAGAGGCAAAGAAATCAATGAAAGAAAAAGGTATTAAAGCTGAAGATGTTAAAAACTGACCGCCAATTGAAGAAATACATGGCCTTGATAACCCGACACAGGTAGTAGAGGTAAACTCTCTCTGTAGATTTGATGAAGGTGATATTCTTCATAATAAGTCTGCTAGTCAATGCCTTGATGAGTTTGATAATTTTATTGTTAAACAAGAAAATTTCAATGCTTATGTTAGTAGACAATCGAAACGTAATGCTTACATGCTTGACCACTTGGGTGATTATATGAGTAGAACTGTTAATGATCTTAAGCTTATTAGTAAACATGCTTCCATGGTTACAACTCAAGTAGAACAAGTACTTAAGGCCCAAGATGAATTGCTTAATGAGTTGAATAGTAAGAATAATGATAATGATGTTAGGGTTATGACTAGAGGTGGTAAAATGACTCAGGAACCTTTGTATCCTGAGGGCCATCCTAAGAGAGTTGAGCAAGATTCTCAGAGAATTAATACTGATGCATCTAGTCCTAGTAATAAAAAGAAAAAGAAAACTGATAGGACTTTGCATACTTGTAGTGAACCTGTCATAGACACACCTGAGAATCCAAATGATATTTCTATTTCTGATGCTGAGACACAATCAGGTGATGAACATGAACCTAGTGATAATATTAATGATGATTTCCATGTTGATGCTCAACCTAGTAATGATAATGATGTAGAGATTGAACCTGCTGTTGATCTTGATAACCCACAATCAAAGAATCAACGATACGATAAGAGAGACTTTGTTGCTAGGAAACATGGTAAAGAAAGAGAACCATGGGTTCAGAAACCCATGCCCTTTCCTCCTAAACCATCCAAGAAAAAGGATGATGAGGATTTTGAGCGCTTTGCTGAAATGATTAGACCTATCTTTTTGCGTATGCGTTTGACTGATATGCTTAAAATGCCTCCTTATGCTAAGTATATGAAAGATATTATTACAAATAAAAGAAAGATACATGAAGCTGAAATCTCCACCATGCTTGCTAATTATACTTTTAAGGGTGGAATACCAAAGAAACTTGGAGACCCGGGAGTACCAACTATACCATGCTCCATTAAAAGAAATTATATTAAAACTGCTTTATGTGATCTTGGAGCCGGTGTTAGTGTTATGCCTTTCTCTTTGTATCGTAGACTTGAATTGAATAAGTTGACACCTACTGAAATCTCTTTGCAAATGGCTGATAAATCAACTGCTATACCCATCGGTATTTGTGAGGATGTGCCTGTTGTGGTTGCAAACGTTACTATCTTAACGGACTTTATTATTCTTGATATTCCCGAGGACGACAGTATGTCGATCATCCTTGGTAGACCCTTTTTGAATACTGCAGGGGCTGTTATTGATTGCAACAAAGGCAATGTCACTTTTCATGTTAATGGTAATGAGCACACGGTACACTTTCCAAAGAAACAACCTCAAGTTCATAGTATCAACTCTATTGGAAAATTTTCAACTATTACTATCGGAGGTTTTGAATTCCCTCTTCCTACTGCCAAAAAGAAATATGATATTCTTATTGTTGGGGACATGCATATCCCCGTTGAGGTAACCTAGTGTTATTCGAAAATTCTCCGGCTTCATGTCACTTGGAAGAAGTTTGTTAATAAGACTTGATCAACCTTGTTAACGGATTCCTTTTGATGAGCATGAGATGGACGAATCTAGAAGGCACAACTCTCTGTACCTATCTTTTACTTTCTGTTATTTAGTTTAAATAAAGCAAATATAGTATTTTCTGTCTGTTTTCTGAATTATCCACGCAATAAAAAATGTCCCGAAAATAAAAGTTCTCCAAATGCCCTGAAAATTGGATATGATTTTTTATAGAATATTTTAGAATTTCTGGTACAAAGAACACACCAGGGGGCCTCACCAGCTGGCCACAAGGGTGGAGGGCACGCCCCCTGACCTTGTGGGCCCCCCGTGGCCCCCCTTCACTCATTCCAGCACCCATCCTCTCCTTCTTCCTCTAGAAAAAATCACTCCATAGCTCAAACTCGTGTTCTTGCTCTTCTTGCTGCCATTTTCGATCTCCTTGCTCAAAGCCCCATTTACAAAACTGCTTTGGGGGATTGTTCTTTGGTATGTGACTCCTCCAATGGTCCAATTAGTTTTTCTTCTAGTGATTTATTCATTGCAATTTTTTGCTACTGTGGTGACCCTATTCTTGAGCTTGCATGTCAAATTTATATGGTCCAAAGTAGTTTTGATGCATGGTTCAGCCTCTAGGCACTTGTAGGAGTAGTTGCTATCAATTTTATTGAGTTTGGTTCACTTTTATTTTGATTCACTAAAAATTCAGAAATTTTCAGAGGAAGAAAATGATAAGGAGATTGTTGAGAGGATCCTCGAGCCATGGTTCGAAGGAAAAAGAAAACGAGGAGAAGGAAAAGCCCAAGTATAATCTTCCTCGCACCACAGAAATTTGGCCGTGTGAATGGCCATGTGATGCATTCTTACAAGCAGCCGGAATTTATGATGATTTCTATTATTTGGCTGGGAATGCAGGCATCACCGACTTCCTCCTCGACCAGTGTGATCAGTATCTCCTACTCATTAATACTTTCGTGCAAAATTTTCATTTTCATGCTAGGAGATCACCACCCACGGTAGACTTTTACTTATATGATGAGTACAAAGAAATGACGCTTTATGACTTTTGTGAGGTTTATAAATTACCTTATGAAGGTAGCGTCGAGGAACCACGCCCTAGAGATGTGGAAAGTTTTATTCATGAAATTACCGTTGGGGAAAACAGAGGAGTGTCGGGAGCAAGGGTGGCTAGTATACATTTCCCTGTTTTACGCTACTACTCATTATTTGCTGGGAGATGTTTAATTGGTCGTGGAGAGAGTGGAGGCCTTAGTGCCCCTGACCTTGCTATTTTGCGCCACGCTTTACATAGAGATAGAACTTACAGTTTGGGTGCTATGGTCGCTAAACGGTTGAGTTTAAACCGTACTAAGGGTCCTATTTTTGGAGGTATCTTTGCCTCCCGCCTTGCTAAACATTTTGAGATACCCATTAGGCACTATGAAAAAGAAGAGAAACTCCTACCCACTATACATTTAGATTATGATAGCATGGTAGCACATAAGTTTATTCGCCATGATAAGGAAAAGAGGCTTATTTATAACCTGGTATTTAATGAGGTCACCTTTTAGATTATTACCTTGCCTGCACCTACTTTGTTCGATATGCATTCAGGCATGTACTTTGTTTTGCCCGCGGACATTCATGCATACTGGGAGGGGACACGATCCCCACCTCCTGAGCTGAAGCCATCACCTGATCCATATTAGGAGTCTATTTATCAGTGGGATCCACAGGAGCTCGCTAACCAGTGGAACCCCCAGGATCCTCCTCAGTACACCGTAGAGGGTTACTTTGATCCATGGGCTTAGACCAACTTAGGCCAAAAGCCTAAGCTTGGGGGAGTACGTATTTCTCACCGACATTACATTCTTGTTCACACACTCATTCCAGTTGTCGGTGTTCATACTTTTTCATTGTATTATCCATGTTAGTTTATTTCTTTTTCTCGCTTTCTTCGTGAGTGTTTGAAAAACTTTGAGAAATTACAAAAAAAAAAGTTGTAGCTTAGTTTACTTTCCATGTTTAGCTGTAGTATTAAAAGAAAACCCAAAAAGATTTCTCGTTCTTCTTTGCCTTGTTGGGAGCTTTCCCGTGTAAATAGTTTTTCTCATTCTTGTTTTACCTTCTTCAGAAAAACAAAAACTCCAAAAACATTTCAGTGTGTTTCTTAGAAATTCTTTTCTTTTCTTTGGGGGTCGAGAGGAGAAGACCACGATGAAAATGTTGAGTGGCTCTCATATGCATTATTGTTGATCTAACAAAGAGCCCAGATTACCTTGTCTTCTCCTTTGAATAAATGTTTGCAGATTCCAGCTTAGTCCAATGCACGTGCACTATTATAATTATCCACACCGTTCGGTCGTGCAAGTGAAAGGCAATAATGATGATATATGATAAAATGATTGAGATGAGGAAAAGCTGGTATGAACTCGACCTATCTTGTTTTTGTAAATATGATTAGTTCATCGTTCCTGATTCAGCCTATTATGAATGAAACATGTTTGCAATGACAATTAGAGATTATAGTTACTCATGCCATGCTTAATTAGCTAGGAGTTTATAATGGTTTACCTTGCATGCCAACATGGAAATTAAAATGGTTGTGATGTAGTATGATAGGATGGTATCCTCCTTTGAATGATTCGAGTGGCTTGACTTGGCACATGTTCACGCATGTAGTTGAAACAAAATCAACATAGCCTCTACGATATTTATGTTCATGGTGATTTATATCCTACTCATGCTTGCATTCAATGTTGGTTAATCTCGATGCATGTTTATGACTATTGTCGCTCTGTAGTTGGTCGCTCCCCAGTCTTTTTCTAGCCTTCACTTGTACTAAGCGGGAATACTGCTTGTACATCCACTTCCATAAACCCCAAAGTTGTTCCATATGAGTCCACCATACCTTCCTATATGCGGTATTTACCTGCCGTTCCAAGTAAATTTGCATGTGCCAAACTCTAAACCTTCAAATGATAATCTGTTTTGTATGCCCAAATCAATCATGTGGCGACTAGGGGCTGTCAGTATCTTCCATGCTAGGTGGGTTATTCTCACGATGAATGGACTCCTCTCATCATTCACGAGAAAATGGCTGGTAATCGGGATGCCCAGTCCCATGCTCAAATCAAATCAAAATAATTGCAAAACAAAACTCCCCCAGGATTGTTGATAGTTGGACGGCACCCGTTGTTTCGGACAAGCCATGGAGTGTGATTGATTGGTGGAGGGGGAGTAAAAAACTTTACCATTCTGTTTGGAAACCGCCTATAATGTATGTAGTATGGAAGATACCGAGATCTCTTGGTTGTTATGTTGACAATGAAAGCATGCCGCTCAAAATATTATTTATCTCTATTTCAAAAACTCGAGCTCTGGCACCTCTGCAAATCCCTGCTTCCCTCTGCGAAGGGCCTATCTATTTACTTTTATGTTGAGTCATCATCCTCTTATAAGAAGCACCAGTCAGAGAGCACCACTGTCATTCGTATGCATTGTTATTAATTTATATTGAGTATGACTGTGACTGGATCTCTTTTACCATGAATTACAATGTCTAGTCAGTCCTTGATCTTCAGGGGTGCTCTGCATTTATGTTTTGCGGTCTCAGAAAGGGCTAGCGAGATACCATCTTGTTATATCATATCATGATTGTTTTAAAAAAAAGTGTTGTCATCCGAGATTTATTATTATTGCTCGCTAGTTGATTATGCCATTGATATGAGTAAATGTGAGACCTAAAAGTTATTGTGAATATGGTTAGTTCATAATCTTTGCTGAAAACTTGAATGCTGGCTTTACATATTTGCAACAACAAGATCAAACAGAGTTTGTAAAATTTTTTCTTTATCACTTTCAGTTTATCAACTGAATTGCTTGAGGACAAGCAATGTGTTAAGCTTGGGGGAGTTGATACGTCTCTATCGTATCTACTTTTCCAAACTCTTTTGCCCTTGTTTTGGACTCTAATTTGCATGATTTGAATGGAACTAACCCGGACTGACGCTGTTTTCAGCAGAATTGCCATGGTGTTATTTTTGTGCAGAATAAAAAGTTCTCAGAATGACCTGAAAATCAACGGAGATAACTTTTGGAATTAATAAAAAATACTGGCGAAAGAATCAGCAGCAGGCGGCCCACACCCTAGCCACAAGGGTGGGGGGCGCGCCCTACCCCCCTGGGTGCGCCCTCCGACCTTGTGGGCCCCCTGGACCTCCACCAACCTCAACTCCAACTCCATATATTCACGTTCGGGGAGAAAAAAATCAAAGAGAAGGATTCATCGCGTTTTACGATACGGAGCCGCCGCCACCTCCTGTTCTTCCTCGGGAGGGCAGATCTGGAGTCCGTTCAGGGCTCCGGAGAGGGGAAATCGTCGCCGTCGTCATCATCAACCATCCTCCATCACCAATTTCATGATGCTCACCGCCGTGCGTGAGCAATTCCATCGTAGGCTTGCTGGACGGTGATGGGTTGGATGAGATCTATCATGTAATCGAGTTAGTTTTGTTAGGGTTTGATCCCTAGTATCCATTATGTTCTAAGATTGATGTTGCTATGACTTTGCTATGCCTAATGCTTGACACTAGGGCCCGAGTGCCATGATTTCAGATCTGAACCTATTATGTTTTCATGAATATATTTGTGTTCTTGATCCTATCTTGCAAGTTATAGTCACCTACTACGTGTTATGATCTAGCAACCCCGGAGTGACAATAGTCGGGAACACTCCCGGTGATGACCGTATTTTGAGGAGTTCATGTATTCACTAAGTGCTAATGCTTTGGTCCGGTTCTCTATTAAAAGGAGGCTTTAATATCCCTTAGTTTCCAATAGGACCCCGCTGCCACGGGAGGTGTGAAACCCCCAGCATCATGCTCCAGTTATCCCCTGCTAATGGTGCCATGTCATCAAGTTTGACTAAGTCAAATTATCACTTAGGGAAAACTCAAACCAATTCAAATTCAAATTATAAGTGAATAATTTAAATCCACAAACATGTGAACAAAAATGTCCATCTAGTGGCAATTATTCCTTGGATAATAATCATGCAAAAATCCAACTTGGAATAAAATGTTTAAATGGGCTAAACAATTGAAACAGCAGCAAAACCAATTTTTAAATGCCTTATTTAATTATTAAAATGTCATACTAATTTATTTGGAGGTTAAACTTTTTGTGACAGTGTGCTTAGTGGTAATATGAATTTAGGGATCATTTGTTTACTTTACAAAACTAAAATAAATGTGAAAGAAAAGAAAACATAAAAGGAAAAATAAAACAAAAGACAAAAACAAGAAATAAAAGGAAAAGGAAACTCCCCCCACTGGGCCACGGCCCAGCTGGCCGGCCCAGCCGGCCCATGCCGCACCCCTCGCCTATTTAGGCCTCGCCTCCCCCGAACCCAAACCCTAACCCCCGATTCCCCCTCTCCCTCCCTCTCACCAGCGACACCCGACGGCGCCGCCTCGCCCGACGCTGGCGCCGCCCGCCCCACCGTCGCCGCCCCGTCCTTGTTCCCCTCCCCGACGGCCTCCCTCGTGCCCCGCCGCCATGACTCCTCTCCCTCGCGCTCGGCCTCGTCGTCCTCCTCTGCCCCACCTCGCCTGTCACCGTCTCGTCGTCAACCACCTCCGCCCCGAGCTCCGACGCCTCCCCGAGCTCGCTAGCACGTCTACAGGGCCCTGTGAGCCCTCTCCCCTTCCCCTCTCCCTCCCGGACGGATCCGCCGCCGCACCCGCCCGCCGCGCCCCCTTTCGCGCTCGTCGCGCCCTCGCCGCGCCCACGGCCGCGCCTACGCACGCGCCCGCGCCCCCACCGCAGTCGCCCCGCTCCGGCGACGCCCACACCCAGTGCACGCGCCCACGCCCGTCTCCTCCTGCTCCGCCCCGCACCGCGCGTGCCTCGCCCGCCACGTCCCGCTGCCCTTCCAGCCGTGCCCGCGCTGCGCCCGCCTCCCGCGCGCGCTACTCCGCCTCGCCTCGCCGGCGCCGCTCGCTCGCCGAGCCTGGCCGCGGCTGACCTGGGCGAGCGCCCAAACGGGCTGGTGCCCGCATGCCCGCAGTGGCCTGTGGGCCACTGACGTATGGGCCCGGCCCCCTCTGGGCCACTGACTAACGGGCCCCACCCCAGAACGATTTTAAAAAAAAGGAGAAAAGAAAAAGAAAATTTAATTAAAAATAAATAATAACTAAATAAAATAAATATTAAATAATTAATTAACTAATTAATTAATTAACTTAATTAATTCTGTTTAAATAACTAATTAAGTTTAATTAACTTAATGATTTAATTAACCTAATTAACTACGGTTAATTAACTAAACAGACTGCTGATGTCATGCTGACGTCTTGATGATGTCAGCATACACTGTTTCAGGTAATTCTAATTTAATTAATTAAATAATTCCAGAATATTATTAAAACTTCAAAAAAATTATATAAAATAAACCGTAACTCGGATGAAAATACTTTGTACATGAAAGTTGCTCAGAATTTCGAGACGAATCCGAATACATGGTCCGTTCGTCCGTCACACGTCCCTAACTATCCGAACATGGAACCGTTCCCCTCCGGTCATCTGTCTGACAAATGTCCGGAACCGGGAAAACATTCCCGGATGGATTCCCCCTTCCTCGGTGACGTGCAACCATACGTTAGGACACACCCGACACTGCATGTTGTTATGTCGTACATTGTGTTGCTCATGTTTGCTGTGTATTTATACTGTTTCCTCCCCCTCTTCTCTCTCGTTAGACCCCGACGCAGTTCCCGGTACCGACGCAGTTCCGAAGACCGACGACACCATTGACGACCTTGCCTTTGTCGCCGAGCAACCAGGCAAGCACCCCCCTTGAGCATACCGATATCGCCTATTCTTTCTCTCTCATGCTTGCATTAGAATTGCTGCTGCTACTGCTTTACCTATTCTAATGCATAGCCTGTTTATTGTAACCTGCTATTGAAACCTTATCTGCTTATCCTAAACTGTCTAGTATAGGCTGGGTAGAGACCTATCAGTGACCCCACTTGTCCCGACTGCCCCGCTGGATTATCGGAAGACCCGGTTAACGGGATCGAAAACCAGGCCCTGGCACCACACATCACCCCCCTTAGTGTACGACACTACAGCGTTACTATCGAGTGCCGAGGGTGATACCTCGTGTAGCACTCCTGATGTTAACTCTGTAGAGTAGCTATTCGGTCGTGGTCATCGAGGGTGATTCCTCCTTCCCCACTTTCGATAACGACGCTGTCGTGCAACACAACAAGTGTGAACCCAACGAGGGTGATTCCTCCGAGTTCACCTTCACATATACATCGAGTAGGAATCCAACAAGGGTGATACCTCGGATTCCCCTGATGTTATGGACACACGGTTACTGTGACTTTACCCCTGCACCCTGTTAGAAACGGGTCGGCCCCGAGGGCGACCCGAGGGAGTTACTTTACTGCAGGACTGGAGGGACAGGCGGTACCGCCCAGTAGAGGTGGACCTGAGTTCCCGACAGTCTTTTGTGAGACGGGTTGACCTGGATGGTGCCCGAGTGATGAATATGAGGCGTGACCGGGCATTCTTGGCCCTTGCCGCAAGTCCTCAAGACGGGACGACGAGGTCACATCGATCGTGAGTCTCTGCTCGTTACCGCACTACCAACATACTATGATTTGGATATTTGATTCGAGTGGGCCTCTGGCCCGATAGCACTAACCATCACGCGGGAATAAATATGGGTACTCTGCATCGTATGCATCAGCCGAAAGCTTTGTCAGACGTCCAATTCAACATTGTGGCCGGGTCGGATCGTGCCGTTGGCGCTGGTATCCACCCTGCTCGCAACGACCCGGAGAGCACAGGGCGATGGCCCAAGACCCCTGAGCGCTTAGGTTGTAGACCGGCGGGGACCTCTCTGCTGAGCTCTAGGTAGGGCTGCGGTGTGTCATTTGGCCGAGGACGGGCATGACCCGGAAAAGTGTGTCCGGCCGGAGTTAAGCGAGCGTGGTGGGTAAGTTGGTGCACCCCTGTAGGGAAGAACTAATCTATGCATAGCCGGATCCTCGGTAACGGACACTCGGAATTGTATCCCGATCGATACAACTAGAATTGGATACTATGGCTCTGGGATTGCTTCTCACAGGGAGTCGAGAAGGGATCTCAGGACGAGGTTGATGACTGTATGGCTCTGGGATTGCTTTCTCGCAGGGAGTCGAGAAAGGATCTCTGGGTGAGGTTGATGTTACTACCACTTTATACTGTGCTGTTCTACTCTCTTCTATTGCTGCAAGACCACTGAAGATGCTAGTCTTCGATAGGACTAGGCCTCCTCTCTATTCTGGCATTTCTGTAGCCCAGTCCACATATACAGCCTTCCTTTGATAATGTTGCATATGTAGTGTAGATCCTTGCTTGTTGAGTACTTCGGATGAGTACTCACGGTTGCTTTGCTTTCTTTTTTCCCCATATCCTTTTGATGCAACCAGATGACGGAGCCCCGGATACAGCTAGCCCGGCCGAGGATCGCTACTACTACCCCGAGGGTGGTTACTACTACGAGCTTGCCGACGACCAGGAGTAGGATCGGAGGGTCCCAGGCAGGAGGCCTACGCCTTTCGATCATAGTGTTTTCTTTTGTCCCGCCTTTTAAGGGCCTTTCTGTGTTTTCTTTTATATCTGTACTCAGATATCTGATGCTTCCGTTGACGCTTGTACGCAAGCTTATGTATTCGAGCCCTCGAGGCCCCTGGCTTGTAATATAAAGCTTGTATGACTTTATTTATGTTTTAGAGTTGTGTTGTGATATCTTCCCGTGAGTCCTTAGGCTTGATCGTGTGCATTTGCGTGTATGATTAGTGCATGATTGAGCCAGGGGCGTCACAGGAGGGTAGGACAAAAGTTGTCATGCAAGTTCTTTTCCATAAGCACGTATGACTATATTCGGAATACATGCCTACATTATATTGATGAATTGGAGCTAGTTCTGTGTCACCCTATGTTATAACTGTTGCATGATGAATGCCATCCGACATAATTATCCATCATTGATCCATTGCCTACGAGCTTTTCACATATTGATCTTTGCCACTTTACTTTTCCATTGCCACTGTTACGATTACTACAAAACTGCTACTGTTACTTTTGCCACCGTTACCGTTACTTCCATACTACTTTGCTACTAAATACTTTGCTGCAGATATTAAGTCTTTCAGGTGTGGTTGAATTGACAACTCCGCTTCTAATACTTGAGAATATTCTTTGGCTCCCCTTGTGTTGAATCAATAAATTTGGGTTGAATACTCTACCCTCGAAAACTGTTGCGATCCCCTATACTTGTGGGTTATCAATAAGCAGACTTTCCCAATGAACACCATGGATTTGGAGGGGAAGAAGATGTTAATTCGGCCCAGTATAGCCGAATCAGCTAATGAGAACAATATTGTCATTGGTGAGCCCAGGGAAAACAAGGAGAGCGACAAGGTCTTGGGGAGACAAGTTGTGCTTGACAAGCAACCCGATGGCAAGGAGATAATCAAGATCACCATCAAGAATCCTACACTCGGGGGCAACCACAAGTGCAAGAGAACACTCATGTCAAATTTGTTAAGGCCAAGAGTCCAGAGGTTGGCAAGTGGAAGACGAATGAGGCTAAAGTGCATCGCAAGAGAATCAAGCCAACTTTTGATATGTTGTTGTCCAAATATGTCAATCAAGCGGCCGGTTCTAGCTCTAACCGGTCATCAAATTTGAAGCGCTCAAGGTCACCTCCTCGGGAAGAATTTCAGCATCATGCAAGGCCATATGGGTCGTGGGCACCGGGACCATGGATGGCGCCACCTCCCTATGCGCCATACTACATGGGAGACTTCAATGGAGGATGGGGGCAGCCCCCAATGGCCCCTTATGCTTTTCATCCGGGTTGGGCAGAACCAAGGAGGCCCGTTCATGAGAGGCTTTCTTATCCCACACGAGACCGTTTGAACAATGGTGTCAATCGACCAATGCAAGATAATAAAAAAAAGGGTTGGCAAGCAAGTGTGGTGTGTTAAATCACCAAGTGCTGAAATTTCAGAGCCTAGCAAGCAAAAGAAGAATACTAGTGCTGAAACTATTATGATAGGCACTAAAGAATTAACAATCAAAGAGCCGATTATTGTTGAAAATCTGGCTGATTCTAATAAAGATGTGGCTGCTGTCCAGCAAGGTCCCATGGCTAATGATCATGAAGCTAGCACAAGCAAGGCCAAATCAAGGGATCCAAAATATACTCAGCCTAAGTGGTGTCCTTCCGGTCTGACCAAGGCACAAAAAAGGAGATTGCAGTGCATGAGGAGCCACGAGAAGGAGGAACAAGAAGCAGAGAAGCAAAGGGATAAATTGTTCAATGAAACCCGTCCCATCGTGCCACCAAAACAAGTGTGGAAGCCTAAGCAAAAGGAAAACATAGCGGCTTCTGCATTGTGTTGGGGAACGTAGTAGTAAATCAAAAAAAAAATCTACGCATCACCAAGATCAATCTATGGAGAGACTAGCAACGAGAGAGAGGGGAGTGCATCTTCAAACCCTTAAAGATCGCGATGCGGAAGTGTTACAAGAACGCGGTTGGTGGAGTCGTACACGCATCGATTCAGATCGCGGTCGATTCCGATCTAAGCGCCGAACAACGGCGCCTCCGCGTTCAACACACGTGCAGCCCGGTGACATCTCCCGCGCCTTGATCCAGCAAGGAGGAGGGAGAGGTTGGGGAAGACAACTCCAACAGCAGCGCGACGGCGTGGTGGTGTTGGAGCAGCGTGGTTCTCCACCAGGGCTTCGCCAAGCACTACGAAAGACGAGGAGGTGGAGAGGTAGGGCTGCGCCAAGAGGGAGAGAGATTCGTGTTCTTGGCAGCCCCAAAACCCCCACTATATATAGGAGGAGGGGAGGGGGGTGCGCCCCCTCTAGGGTTCCCACCCTAGTGGGGGCGGCAGCCCTAGATGGGATGGAGGGGGGAGGCCAAGAGGGGGAGAGAGGGGGGGCGCGCCCTAGGGTGGACCTTAGGCCCATCTGCGCCTAGGGTTTCCCCCTTCTCCTCTTTTCTGCGCCTTGGGCCTTGGTGGGAGGCGCACCAGCCCACTCAGGGGCTGGTCCCTTCCCACTCTTGGCCCATGCAAGCCTCCGGGGCTGGTGGCCCCACCCGGTGGAACCCCGGAACCCTTCCGGTGGTCCCGGTACATTACCGGTGACGCCCGAAACACTTTCGGTGACCAAAACCTCACTTCCTATATATTATTCTTTACCTCCGGACCATTCCGGAACTCCTCGTGACGTCCGGGATCTCATCCGGGACTCCGAACAACATTCGGCAACCACGTACAAACTTTCCCTATAACCCTAGCGTCATCGAACCTTAAGTGTGTAGACCCTACGGGTTCGGGAGGCATGTAGACATGACCGAGACATCTCTCCGGTCAATAACCAACAGCGGGATCTGGATACCCATGTTGGCTCCCACATGTTCCACGATGATCTCATCGGATGAACCACGATGTCGGGGATTCAATCAATCCCGTACACAATTCCCTTTGTCTACCGGTATGATACTTGCCTGAGATTCGATCGTCGGTATCCCTATACCTTGTTCAATCTCGTTACCGGCAAGTCTCTTTACTCGTTCGTAACACATCATCCCGTGATCAACTCCTTGGTCACATTGAGCTCATTATGATGATGTCCTACCAAGTGGGCCCAGAGATACCTCTCCGTCACACGGAGTGACAAATCCCAGTCTCGATTCGTGCCAACCCAACAGACACTTTCGGAGATACCCGTAGTGTGCCTTTATAGCCACCCAGTTACGTTGTGACGTTTGGCACACCCAAAGCATTCCTACGGTATCCGGGAGTTGCACAATCTCATGGTCTAAGGAAATGATACTTGACATTAGAAAAGCTCTAGCAGACGAACTACACGATCTAGTGCTATGCTTAGGATTGGGTCTTGTCCATCACATCATTCTCCTAATGATGTGATCCCGTTATCAACGACATCTAATGTCCATGGTCAGGAAACCATAACCATCTATTGATCAACGAGCTAGTCAACTAGAGGCTTACTAGGGACATTCTGTGATCTATGTATTCACACATGTATTACGGTATCCGGTTAATACAATTATAGCATGAACAATAGACAATTATCATGAACAAGGAAATATAACAATAACCACTTTATTATTGCCTCTAGGGCATATTTCCAACAGTCTCCCACTTGCACTAGAGTCAATAATCTAGTTACATTGTGATGAATCGAACACCCATAGAGTTCTGGTGTTGATCATGTTTTGCTCGTGGAAGAGGTTTAGTCAACGGATCTGCGACATTCAGATCCGTATGCACTTTACAGATATCTATGTCTCCATCATGAACGAATGGAGTTGAAGCGACGCTTGATATGCCTGGTCTTCTTGTGAAATCTGGGCTCCTTGGCAAGCGCAATAGCTCCAGTGTTGTCACATAAGAGAGTCATTGGGCCCGACGCATTGGGAATAACTCCTAGGTCGGTGATGAACTCCTTCATCCAGACTGCTTCCTGTGCTACCTCTGAGGCTGCTATGTACTCCGCTTCACATGTAGATCCCGCCACGATGCTTTGCTTGCAACTGCACCAGCTGACTGCCCCACCATTCAAAATATACACGTATCCGGTTTGTGACTTGGAGTCATCCAGATCTATGTCGAAGCTAGCGTCGACGTAACCCTTTACGACGAGCTCTTCGGCACCTCCATAAACGAGAAACATATCCTTAGTCCTTTTCAGGTACTTCAGGATGTTCTTGACCGCTGTCCAGTGTTCCATGCCGGGATTACTTTGGTACCTCCCTACCAAACTTACGGCGAGGTTCACATCAGGTCTGGTACACAGCATGGCATACATAATAGACCCTATGGCTGAGGCATAGGGGATGACACTCATCTTTTCTCTATCTTCTGCCGAGGTCGGGCATTGAGCCGTGCTCAATCTCACACCTTGCAATACAGGCAAGAACCCCTTCTTGGACTGATCCATATTGAACTTCTTCAATATCTTGTCAAGGTATGTGCTTTGCGAAAGACCAATGAGGCGTCTCGATCTATCTCTATAGATCTTGATGCCTAATATGTAAGCAGCTTCTCCAAGGTCCTTCATTGAAAAACACTTATTCAAGTAGGCCTTTATGCTTTCCAAGAATTCTATATCATTTCCCATTAATAGTACGTCATCCACATATAATATGAGAAATGCTACAGAGTTCCCACTCACTTTCTTGTAAACACAGGCTTCTCCATAAGTCTGTGTAAACCCAAACGCTTTGATCATCTCATCAAAGCGAATGTTCCAACTTCAAGATGCTTGCACTAGCCCATAGATTGAGCGCTGGAGCTTGCATACCTTGTCAGCATTATTAGGATCGATAAAACCTTCCGGCTGCATCATATACAATTCTTCCTTAAGGAAACCATTAAGGAATGTCGTTTTGACGTCCATTTGCCATATCTCATAATCATAGAATGCGGCAATTGCTAACATGATTCGGACGGACTTCAGCTTCGCTACGGGTGAGAAGGTCTCATCGTAGTCAGCCCCTTGAACTTGTCGATAACCCTTAGCGACAAGTCGAGCCTTATAGATGGTCACATTACCATCCGCGTCTGTCTTCTTCTTAAAGATCCATTTGTTCTCTATGGCTTGCCGATCATCGGGTAAGTCTGTCAAAGTCCATACTTCGTTTTCATACATGGATCCTATCTCGGATTTCATGGCTTCAAGCCATTTGTTGGAATCCGGGCCCGCCATCGCTTCTTCATAGTTCGAAGGTTCACCGTTGTCTAACAACATGACTTCCAGGACAGGGTTGCCGTACCACTCTGGTGCGGAACGTGTCCTCGTGGACCTACGAAGTTCAGTAGCAACTTGATCCGAAGTTTCATGATCATCATCATTAACTTTCTCTCTAGTCGATGCAGGCACCACAGAAACATCTTCCTGAGCTGCGCTACTCTCCGGTTCAAGAGGGGGTACCTCATCAAGTTCTACTTTCCTCCCACTTACTTCTTTCGAGAGAAACTCTTTCTCCAGAAAGGATCCATTCTTGGCAACAAAGATCTTGCCTTCGGATCTAAGGTAGAAGGTATACCCAATAGTTTCCTTAGGGTATCCTATGAAGACGCATTTTTCCGATTTGGGTTCGAGCTTTTCAGGTTGAAGTTTCTTGACATAAGCATCGCATCCCCAAACTTTCAGAAACGACAGCTTAGGTTTCTTCCCAAACCATAATTCATACGGTGTCGTCTCAACGGATTTCGACGGAGCCCTATTTAAAGTGAATGCGGCAGTCTCTAAAGCATAACCCCAAAATGATAGCGGTAGATCGGTAAGAGACATCATAGATCGCACCATATCTAATAGAGTGCGATTACGACGTTCGGACACACCATTATGCTGAGGTGTTCCAGGCGGCGTGAGTTGTGAAACAATTCCACATTTCCTTAAGTGTGTACCAAATTCGTGACTCAAATATTCCCCTCCACGATCTGATCGTAAGAACTTTATTTTCCTATCACGTTGATTCTCAACCTCACTCTGAAATTCCTTGAACTTTTCAAAGGTCTCAGACTTGTGTTTCATTAAGTAGACATACCCATATCTACTTAAGTCATCAGTGAGGGTGAGAACATAATGATAGCCACCGCGAGCCTCAACACTCATTGGACCGCATACATCAGTATGTATTATTTCCAACAAGTTGGTTGCTCGCTCCATTGTTCTGGAGAATGAAGTCTTGGTCATTTTGCCCATGAGGCATGGTTCGCACGTGTCAAATGATTCATAATCAAGAGACTCCAAAAGTCCATCTGCATGGAGTTTCTTCATGCGCTTGACACCAATGTGACCAAGGCGGCAGTGCCACAAGTATGTGGGACTATCATTATCAACCTTACATTTCTTGGCATTCACACTATGAATATGTGTAACATCACGTTCGAGATTCAATAAAAATAAACCATTGACCAGCGGGGCATGACCATAAAACATATCTCTCATATAAATAGAACAACCATTATTCTCGGATTTAAATGAGTAGCCATCTCGCATCAAACGAGATCTTGATACAATGTTCATGCTCAAAGCTGGTACTAAATAACAATTATTGATGTTTAAAACTAATCCCGTAGGCAGATGTAGAGGTAGCGTGTCGACGGCGATCACATCGACCTTGGAACCATTCCCGGCGCGCATCGTCACCTCGTCCTTTGCTAGTCTCCGCTTATTCCGTAGCTCCTGTTTTGAGTTACAAATATGAGCAACCGCACCGGTATCAAATACCCAGGAGCTACTACGAGCGCTGCTAAGGTACACATCAATAACACGTATATCGCATATACCTTTGGTATTGCCGGCCTTCTTATCCGCTAAGTACTTGGGGCAGTTTCGCTTCTAGTGATCGTTTCCCTTGCAATAAAAGCATTCAGTCTCAGGCTTGGGTCCATTCTTTGGCTTCTTCCCGGCAGCTTGCTTACCGGGCGCGGCAACTCCCTTGCCGTCCTTCTTGAAGTTCTTTTTACCCTTGCCTTTCTTGAACTTAGTGGTTTTATTCACCATCAACACTTGATGTTCCTTTTTGATCTCCACCTCCGCTGATTTCAGCATTGAATATACCTCAGGAATGGTTTTTTCCATCCCCTGCATATTGAAGTTCATCACAAAGCTCTTGTAGCTAGGTGGAAGCGACTGAAGGATTCTGTCAACGACCGCGTCATCCGGGAGATTAACTCCCAGCTGAGACAAGCGGTTGTGCAACCCAGAAATTTTGAGTATATGCTCGCTGACAGAACTATTCTCCTCCATCTTACAACTGTAGAACTTGTCGGAGACTTCATATCCCTCGACTCGGGCATGAGCTTGGAAAACCATTTTCAGCTCTTGGAACATCTCATATGCTCCGTGTTGCTCAAAATGCTTTTGGAGCCCCGGTTCTAAGCTGTAAAGCATGCCGCACTGAACCAGGGAGTAATCATCACTACGCGACTGCCAGGCGTTCATAACATCTTGAGTTGCTGGGAAAACAGGTGCGTCACCTAGCGGTGCTTCAAGGACATATGCTTTCTTGGCAGCTATGAGGATAATCCTCAGGTTACGGACCCAGTCCGTGTAGTTGCTACCATCGTCTTTCAGCTTGGTTTTCTCTAGGAACGCGTTGAAGTTGAGGGCAACATTAGCGTGGGCCATTTGATCTACAAGACATATTGCAAAGATTTTAGACTAAGTTCATGATAATTAAGTTCATCTAATCATATCAATCAATGAACTCCCACTCAGATAGACATCCCTCTAGTCATCTAAGTGATACATGATCCGAATCGACTAGGCCGTGTCCGATCATCACGTGAGACGGACTAGTCATCAACGGTGAACATCTCTATGTTGATCGTATCTTCTATACGACTCATGTTCGACCTTTCGGTCTTCCGTGTTCCGAGGCCATGTCTGTACATGCTAGGCTCGTCAAGTCAACCTAAGTGTTTTGCATGTGTAAATCTGGCTTACACCCGTTGTATTCGAACGTTAGAATCTATCACACCCGATCATCACGTGGTGCTTCGAAACAACGAACCTTCGCAACGGTGCACAGTTAGGGGGAACACTTTCTTGAAATTTTAGCGAGGGATCATCTTATTTATGCTACCATCGTTCTAAGCAAATAAGATGTAAAAAACATGATAAACATCACATGCAATCAAATAGTGACATGATATGGCCAATATCATTTTGCTCCTTTTGATCTCCATCTTCGGGGCGCCATGATCATCATCGTCACCGGCATGACACCATGATCTCCATAATCATGATCTCCATCATCGTGTCTTCATGAAGTTGTCTCGCCAACTATTACTTCTACTACTATGGCTAATGGTTAGCAATAAAGTAAAGTAATTACATGGCGTTTTCATTGACACGCAGGTCATACAATAAATTAAGACAACTCCTATGGCTCCTGCCGGTTGTCATACTCATCGACATGCAAGTCGTGATTCCTATTACAAGAACATGATCAATCTCATACATCACATATATCATTCATCACATCCTTTTGGCCATATCACATCACATGGCATATGCTGCAAGAACAAGTTAGACGTCCTCTAATTGTTGTTGCAAATTTTTTTACGTGGCTGCTATAGGTTTCTAGCAAGAACGTTTCTTACCTACGCCAAAACCACAACGTGATATGCCAATTTCTATTTACCCTTCATAAGGACCCTTTTCATCGAATCCGATCCGACTAAAGTGGGAGAGACAGACACCCACTAGCCACCTTATGCAACTAGTGCATGTCAGTCGGTGGAACCTGTCTCACGTAAGCGTACGTGTAAGGTCGGTCCGGGCCGCTTCATCCCACGATGCCGCCGAATCAAGATAAGACTAGTAACGGCAAGTAAATTGACAAAATCGACGCCCACAACAACTTGTGTTCTACTCGTGCATAGAAACTACGCATAGACCTAGCTCATGATGCCACTGTTGGGGAACGTAGTAGTAAATCAAAAAAAAATTCTACGCATCACCAAGATCAATCTATGGAGAGACTAGCAACGAGAGAGAGGGGAGTGCATCTTCATACCCTTGAAGATCGCGATGCAGAAGCGTTACAAGAACGCGGTTGGTGGAGTCGTACACGCAGCGATTCAGATCGCGGTCGATTCCGATCTAAGCGCCGAACAACGGCGCCTCCGCGTTCAACACACGTGCAGCCCGGTGACGTCTCCCGCGCCTTGATCCAGCAAGGAGGAGTGAGAGGTTGGGGAAGACAACTCCAGCAGCAGCGCGACGGCGTGGTGGTGTTGAAGCAGCGTGGTTCTCCAGCAGGGCTTCGCCAAGCACTACGAAAGACGAGGAGGTGGAGAGGTAGGGCTGCGCCAAGAGGGAGAAAGATTCGTGTTCTTGGCAGCCCCAGAACCCCCACTATATATAGGAGGAGGGGAGGGGGGTGCGCCCCCTCTAGGGTTCCCACCCTAGGGGGGGCGGCAGCCCTAGACGGGATGGAGGGGGGCGGCCAAGAGGGGGAGAGAGGGGGGGCGCGCCCTAGGGTGGGCCTTAGGCCCATCTGCGCCTAGGGTTTCCCCCTTATCCTCTTTGCTGCGCCTTGGGCCTTGGTGGGAGGTGCACCAGCCCACTCAGGGGCTGGTCCCTTCCCACTCTTGGCCCATGCAAGCCTCCGGGGCTGGTGGCTCCATCCGGTGGACCCCCGGAACCCTTCCGGTGGTCCCGGTATATTACCGGTGACGCCCGAAACACTTCCGGTGACCAAAACCTCACTTCCTATATATTATTCTTTACCTCCGGACCATTCCGGAACTCCTCGTGACGTCCGGGATCTCATCCGAGACTCCGAACAACATTCGGTAACCACGTACAAACTTTCCCTATAACCCTAGCGTCATCGAACCTTAAGTGTGTAGACCCTACGGGTTCGGGAGGCATGTAGACATGACCGAGACATCTCTCCGGTCAATAACCAACAGCGGGATCTGGATACCCATGTTGGCTCCCACATGTTCCACGATGATCTCATCGGATGAACCATGATGTCGGGGATTCAATCAATCCCGTACACAATTCCCTTTGTCTACCGGTATGATACTTGCCCGAGATTCGATCGTCAGTATCCCTATACCTTGTTCAATCTCGTTACCGGCAAGTCTCTTTACTCGTTCGTAACACATCATCCCGTGATCAACTCCTTGGTCACATTGAGCTCATTATGATGATGTCCTACCAAGTGGGCCCAGAGATACCTCTCCGTCACACGGAGTGACAAATCCCAGTCTCGATTCGTGCCAACCCAACAGACACTTTCGGAGATACCCGTAGTGTGCCTTTATAGCCACCCAGTTACGTTGTGACGTTTGGCACACCCAAAGCATTCCTACGGTATCCGGGAGTTGCACAATCTCATGGTCTAAGGAAATGATACTTGACATTAGAAAAGCTCTAGCAGACGAACTACACGATCTAGTGCTATGCTTAGGATTGGGTCTTGTCCATCACATCATTCTCCTAATGATGTGATCCCGTTATCAACGACATCTAATGTCCATGGTCAGGAAACCATAACCATCTATTGATCAACGAGCTAGTCAACTAGAGGCTTACTAGGGACATTCTGTGATCTATGTATTCACACATGTATTACGGTATCCGGTTAATACAATTATAGCATGAACAATAGACAATTATCATGAACAAGGAAATATAACAATAACCACTTTATTTTTGCCTCTATGGCATATTTCCAACACATTGATCATAGCAACACCTACACCACCAACGGAGGACGATGCGGCTGCTATTACATCATCCACATTGCCTATTACTTCCTCTTCCCTTGGAGCTATTTCGGAGTCAGTGGACATGCTTGAGGAAGGAGATGAAATGCTTGATTATGAGTCTACGCCGGTTCATGAAGGTATGGATATTAATATGGTGTATTACTTACCCGCTGAATTTCGTGCTATAGATGAAGAAGGGGAAGTAGCTCAGCTAGATTTTGGCCCTAAAAATGCTATATTCGAGAAGCCAAAAGAACCGGTGACACACTTGAAGCCATTGTTCCTTAAAGGTCATATTAATGGATCGCCGATTGCTAGAATGCTTGTCGATGGTGGTGTTGTGGTGAATCTTATGCCATATTCGGTCTTCAAAAAATTGGGGCTGCGTGATGAAGAGTTAATAAAAACCAACATGGTGCTTAATGGATTTGAAGGCAAAAAGAAAACTGAAGCCAAAGGTGTAATGTATGTGGAGCTTACGGTGGGAAGCAAAACTTTGGCTACCTCATTCTTTGTCGCCGAGGTGCAAGGTAACTACAGTGTGATATTAGGCCGTGATTGGGTTCATGCAAACCAATGTGTGCCATCTACTATGCACCAGTTTTTGATTCAATGGGTTGATAATGAAGTGGAGGTCATTCATGCAGATAATTCGGCTTGTGTTTCTTTGGCCGATGCATCGGTGGATTGGCAACATCCTAATGCTACTTGCTTGACGGGGTGCGACTTATCAGAATTTGATTTTCTTAGCGCTACAAAAGGTGGTTTCATGCTCGTTTCTTTAAAGCCGGTTGGCGATAATCGGCTCCAAGATATGATGCATTTAAATGGATCCTAACTCAGAGTGGTTACAAAAGCGTCTTGTAGAATATCGGTCCAATGAGAACGATATATATGAGTCCATAGGAGAGTTAGATGATATGGATAAATTAGGACAAGGTTTTACGTCGGCCGATCCATTAGAGGAGATAGACATAGGGGATGGTTCAATTCCTAGGCCGACATTTGTAAACAAAAATTTAAGAGCCGATCATAAAGCTAAGTTGATCGAGCTATTGAAAGAATATGTTTGTTGCTTTGCATGGGAATATCATGAGATGCCAGGTTTAAGCCGAAAGCTAGTGGAGCATCGGTTACCTATAAAGGCCGGTTTTAGACCATACAAGCAATCGGCCAGAAAGTTTAATCCAAAAACATATGACCGGATCAAGAAAGAGATCGGTCGTTTGCTTAAAGCTAATTTTATTAGACCTTGCAGGTATGCCGAGTGGATTTCTAACATTGTACCAGTAGAGAAGAAAGGCTCCGGCAAGTTAAGGGTGTGCATTGATTTTAGAGATTTGAATAGAGCTACACCTAAAGATGAGTATCCCATGCCAATAGCCGATATGCTTATTAATGATGCTTCTGGACATAAGGTCATTAGCTTTCTTGATGGTAATGCGGGGTATAATCAATTTTTTATGGCCGAAGAGGACATGTCCAAAACGGCTTTTCGATGTCTCGGTTTCCTTGGTTTATTTGAGTGGACATTGATGACCTTTGGATCTAAAAATGCCGGTGCCACGTATCAAAGGGCTATGAATTTAATTTTTCATGATTTACTTGGTGTTATACTTGAGGTTTATATTAATGATATTGTTGTCAAATCGAATGCTTTTGAATCTCATCTAGCCGATTTGCGCTTAACTTTTGAGAGAATGAAAAAATATGGACTAAAGATGAATCCTTTGAAGTGTGCTTTTGTTGTATCGGCTGGAAAGTTTTTGGGTTTCATTATTCATCAAGATGGCATAGAAATTGATCCCAAAAAGATAGAAGCTGTACAAAAGGTGAAGGCTCGAACATGCAAGAGAGATATGCAAAAGTTCCTTGGCAAGGTCAATTATTTGAGAAGGTTCATAGCTAATCTGTCAGGGAAAGTTGATGCATTTACTCCTATCCTTCGGTTAAAAAATGATGTTGACTTCACTTGGGGGGCAAAACAGCAAGAAGCATTTGATATGATCAAGAACTATTTGTGCACTCCTCCGGTGATGAAAGCACCCAAGCATAGGGAACCCTTTAAGATTTACATTGCAGCAGAAGAAGGTGTTATTGGTGCTGTTTTGACTCAAGAAACCGAAGGAAAAGAGCATGCTATTACGTATTTGAGCAGGCGTTTATTGGACGCCGAGACAAGGTATACATTTATTGAAAAACTATGCCTATGCTTATATTATGCTTGCACAAAATTGAGACATTATTTAGTGCCGAGTGCTTGCATAGTAGCTTGTCAAACCGATGTCATTAAATACATGTTGCATAGGCCAATTCTTAGTGGTAGAATTGGCAAGTGGGCTTATGCTTTGATTGAATATGATTTAGCTTATGAATCTCTAAAATCCATGAAAGGCCAAATCGTTGCTAATTTTATTGTTGAGCATCGGATTAATGACAAGCATGATGTTGATATAAACCTTGTTTCATTAGTACCTTGGAGATTATATTTTGATGGTTCAGTTTGTAGCAATGGCCAAGGTGTTGGTATTGTTTATATATCTCCTCATGGTACTGTTTTTGAAGCCTCGTGCCGCTTAGAATATTTTTGCACAAACAATCAAGCCGAATATGAAGTGTTATTATTCGGCCTAGAGATGTTACTTGCTATAGGTGTTAAACATATTGAGGCTTATGGTGATTCGTTACTAGTGGTGCAACAAATATCCAAGGTCTTTCAGTGTTTGGACGAATCACTTAATGTTTATCTTGATAAATGTCTACATATAATTTCTACATTGGATTGTTTTAGCATTGCTCATATATCTAGGCATGACAATTGGAGAGCAAATGAGTTGGCACAGCAAGCATCCGGCTATCATGTTGATCATGGCATGTTTCATATTTCTCAAAGACCGATGTCTTGTCTTGCCAATATAGGAGAGGCCGAACCAGAACCCACTGATTCGGCCATTAGCAAAAATTCGAGTGCAGATGACAATACCGACTGGAGGAAGCCCATTGTTGCTTACTTGCGCAATTCGAGTGAAAGGGTGGACAGGGCTGTTCGGCGTATGGCTTTCAAATACACAATGAGGGATGATGACCTTTATCGCCGAACAGTTGATGATGTTCTTTTAAAGTGTTTAGGTGAGGACCAAGCAAGAGTTGCTATGGGAGAGGTACATGAAGGCATTTGTGGCACTCACCAGTCGGCTCCCAAGATGAGATGGTTATTGCGGCGTGCTGGGTTTTATTGGCCGACTATGATTAATGATTGCTTCAGATATTATAAAGGGTGTGAAGCTTGTCAAAAATTTGGTGATATTCAATTAGCTCCTGCTGCTATGTTACATCCTATTGTCAAGCCGTGGCCTTTCAGAAGATGGGGTTTAGACTTTATTGGAGAAATTCACCCGTCTTCCTCAAAGGGGCATCGGTTCGTGTTGGTGGCAACCGATTATTTCACTAAATGGTCTGAGGCAGTACCTCTCAAGAACATGACACATACAGAGGTAATTCAATTCATAACTGAGCACATTATTCATAGATTCGGCATTCCTCAAACGTTAACTACAGATCAAGGTTCATCTTTCATGTCACATCAAGTCAGAGAATTTGCTGAATCTTATAACATAAAGTTGCTCAATTCTTCTCCGTATTATGCCCAAGCTAATGGACAAGCTGAGTCCAGCAATAAAATTTTAATCAAACTTATCAAGAAGAAGATTGAGGATAATCCGAGGAGATGGCATGAATTGTTGTTTGAAGCTTTGTGGGCACATAGGATCTCAAGGCATGGTGCTACGAAGGTGACTCCATATGAGCTAGTATATGGTCAAGAGGTTGTTTTACCGGTGGAAGTAAATTTGAATGCTTTGAGAATAGCCAAACAAAATGATTTATCGGCAATAGACTTTTATAACTTGATGATGGACAATATTGATGAGGTTGCCGATAAACATTTGGCTGCTTTAAAGGCCATAGAGAGAGACAAGTTGAGGGTAGCAAGAGCTTACAATAAGAGAGTTAAGTTGAAGAATTTTCAAGTTGGCGATCTCGTCTGGAAAGTGATTCTACCGATTGGTTCAAGAGATAGAAAATTCGGGAAGTGGTCTCTGAGTTGGGAAGGTCCTTTTAGGATTACAAGAGTAGTTCCCGGAAACTCTTATTTGGTGGAATCCGTACAAGGGACATTGTTACCTCGAGCTCTCAATGGCAAGTACTTGAAGAAATACCACCAGAGTGTGTGGCAAGAAGCCTAAGTAGGCAATGGCCGATATACGATTATCGCCCTTAGCACAAACATGGCCGATACATAATTATCGCCCTGAGAAAAATAAATGGCCGATGGAGTGTTGACATCGTCCTTAGAACAAACAAGGTACAAATTATTTTTCGGCATACAAGTTTTGCCGAAAAACAGGGGGCACGTGTTGACACTGGATTTTGGCATGGTCAAAAACTTAGTTAAGATGACCTCAAATGGAAAAGGACCTTTGAATTTGTATGCAAAAGTCAAAGGCAAACACTTTGCGGACTGGTCCTGAATGAAAAGATGACGCGAGGGACCAGACACTTACCTGGATGGTGTCTGATGAGTCGCATAAGTTATTCGGCCTTTGCCGGCTGAATAAAGCTTGCCTGCCGCGGGAGTCTTGCCGAATCTGAAAGAAGAACTTGCCAGCAAGAAGCTTGCCGGCGAGAGGCTTGCCGGGTCCGAGTAAAAGGCTTGCCGGTTCTGAATGTTTGCCGGTCTTAAGTGCTTGCCGATTCTGAATGCTTGCCGGTCTTAAGTGCTTGCTGGGTACGAATGAACTTGCCAGCAAGAAGCTTGCCGGCGACAGGCTTGCCGGGTCCGAGTAAAAGGCTTGTCGGTTCTGAATGCTTGCCGGTCTTAAGTGCTTGCCGGTTTTGAAGAGGCTTGCCGGGTCCAGGTAAAAGGCTTGCCGGTTATGAATGCTTGCCGGTCTTGAGGCTTGCCGGATCTGAAAGAAGAACTTGCCAGCTAGAAGCTTGCCGACGAGAGGCTTGCCGGGTCCAGGTAAAAGGCTTGCCGGTTATGAATGCCTGCCGATCTTGAGGCTTGCCGGGTCTGAAAGAAGAGTTTGCCGGCGAGAGGCTTGCCGGGTCTGAGTAAAAGGCTTGCCGGATTTAGTAAAGATCCAACCAGAAGTTGGAGATGGGCCCTAAAAGTCATAAAAACGGCCTTAAAAGGAGAAGTGGCACACGTGGTATTATGCAGATCGTCGAGACGGACAAGTTTGATGTTGAATTCGGCTCCATCTGAGTTAGTATGCGATTTTTACAGCCCACGCAAAAGCAGGACAAAAGTATGGGACATATCCGAGCCAAACCCGAGTTGGACTAGAACTAGGACTTTTTTAGGACGTGAATTGATGTAATATTCTTGTAAGGGAAGCCTAGATGAATACTTTACTTATACGGGAAGTCTAGCCGCCTCTTATATATGTTGGGGGTGACGACCGATTGAATAACACACAATCGCAAACACATCTACTACTTTTTCATCTACGTTTTGTCCCTCCCCCGTTTTTGCTTCTCATTCTTTGTCGTTCTTCGTGTTGGAGAGCTGCGAATCCCGAGGCTCTAGGGGCGGCTTGACCGACCTAGGGCAGTCCATAGCCGCCGCACTCCCCGACGGGGTCCCTCCCGGGAGTGTGGGGTTTCGGGTCCTCAAAAGTTCTCTCCGGTTGTCTTGCGAATCGCGCTTCCGGTGAGACTCCTTCGACGTGAGCTGCGGTGCATCACCCCCGGCGTCGAGAGTACACGTGACGTGTTCGTGTGCGAACACGCGGAGGACGAGCACAGTCACTACTGGGCAGCGTCCTTCTGTGAGCCGAGAGTCCCTGTGAAAACCATGGCCGAGACACGCATATGCATCCTGGCAATATGGAAGCGTGTGTTCTATATATCTATCGATCAATAGGAGTTGCATGGGCTTCAAGATGTAGCCGACGTGAGCTTTGTTTTCCTGTCCCTCTCCTCTGATTTGGAATATACTGCGATCATTCTAGAATGCATGGGTGATGGAACCATCGTCCTTGTCCATTCATAGAAAGCCTTCAATAGAATCACCGATCGCTCAGGTCATGGTCATTTAGTTATTGAAATTATGTCTTTAGTGGTCAGTAGAAAGTTTGTTTTCTAGAAAATTAATAGGTCTTAAAATAGAGTTGTTAATTACCTGACAAGTATAGTCGCTTCGAGCGAGTCACGGCTGTGTGTTTTGACAAAGGACTCCATATATTAAGGATATCTTGCTTCTGAATTATAACTCTTATCATCTTGGAATAAACTACTCCTCCAATCAATATTATTATAGTTGTGACTCTTCATCGACGCCGGTTGCTGTTCTGATGCGTTGGTCCTATAGGGCCTTAGCACGACGACTTCCCAATTGTCTATTACAATAAGTTGTGCCCGGCTCCGGCGAGGGAGGGGCGATGACGGCGACGCGCCTTCGGCTCGCTTCAGTGTTTGTAGTCGTTGCCAAATGGTCTACATATCTGGATGCAATTTTTATTATTTCTGTTGTTTGTTGTACTGCCATGATTTTAAATGAATGGATCGAAAGTTTCTCGATTTTTTTTACCATCTCTAGAGGCTGCAACAGCTTTGTTATTCGAGTTGATCTCAATCTTACCATACAGCCCCCAGGAGCCTACATAGCTCCGTCGTTGAGTCTTATTGAAGCTCAAATCATGTTTTGTCCTCATGACTGTAGATTTTGTAGTAAACCTACTCATGCTCTCGAGTCTTCTGATGTTGTCGTTGTCTAAGGAAGCCAGGCTATGTGGTTGATGAACATACAAGATTTTGTAGCCTATTTGGTGACCGGTGATTTTAGCCATGTCTTAATGTGGTGTATGGTAAGATTTTTTCCCAATGTATTTCTATACCTACTAATAAAGTAAGGTGCATTTCGTCAATTTTTTCATTCGTTCATCGTAGAAACAATTTTTTTTCTATGCGAGGTGGTCCTAAATTTTTGTGCGTCTATTCGCTAGAAAAGAAAAAAGGTTTGTCCAGAATTCCGAAATTGGCCCGCGCGCGCTCTGGCCCAACGAAGCCAGCCCACTTATTATTGCCCACGCAGTTGGGAAGACATTATTTGTCGCAGGGAGCGATAAATAGTTGAAGCTTCGCATACGGCGCCTAAGTCTGGGCCGGCGCGTTTCCTCTTTTTCATTGTACTATTTCTGTATTTTTTTTCCTTTCTCTTTCGCTTTAATATTTATTTTCCATTTTTCCTTCTTTATTTTTATATTTTCTGTGAAGTATAAATTTACGAAAAATTCAGAATTTCATTTTTCTAAAATATTCAAAAAATGGTCAAAATTGCAAAATTTTGTTCCTGTTTTGAAAATGTTCAAAACTTTAAAAAAATCCTGTTTCGAAATTTTCCCAACATTAAAAAATGTTCTCATTTTTTAAAAAATGTTTGTGTTTTTCAAAATTTCTTTGAGTTCTTTTATAAAAATTACACTTTATAAAATATTCTTGTTTTAGTGAAATATTCACAAATCCAAACTAATATTTGCGTCTAAGAAAATATTTTTAAAATTGTTATGAATGTTCCCCTTTAAAAAAAATTCAAAATTCAAAAACATTTGTGTTTTATTTTTTTTAATGTTTTCAAAATATTGTTTGTGAATTTGCAAAACTATTCATGTCTCTAATTTTGTTTGTGTTTTTCCAAAAATATTGGAATTTAAAAAAATGTTCGCATTTTTTGAAAATTGTCCTCGTTTGCAATAATATTCGCCAATTTTTTTTTAATATTAAAAAAAATCAAATTTTTTCTAATCTGACACTATAGTATTTTCATAAATACACGCGTTGGTCATTGGTTAACGGTCCACTTTCGTTCAATGTTGGTTGACTATAAATGAAAGAAATTATCGGCATGTGCCAATAGAATAGAATATGTTGTTTGGCTTTAATTAGAACAAAATTATGGGCACTTGAGCACTAAAATAATCAAAGAGAATAAACCCTGAAAAGGAAGGAACATTTATGCCTGATTATGCTAATGAAATAGGATTTATGCGCTGCAATTAATAATCCACCCAGTTACACCATCGTAGGATATAATGGTCAAAGCAACCGTGTGCCGAAGGTCGCCGCGTAGCCACCAAATGAGGAGGCAGGCACAACCCCGAGATGGAGGCGGTCTCGGAGGAAAAAAATGCATGAGTTGGGTGCTCGCCACCACACCGACCAACCCCACCACTATCAAGATTTCGCGTGTCAAACATGTCCAGTGAGAAGACCATAACTCCTTGCTCTGTCGCCTACCATTGTGTAGACCCTTTTTTTGGATGACCATAATTATCTTTTCCGTTGCTTCTCACAAAAAAATATATCTCCCGGTGCAACGCACGGGCATATGTGCTAGTGGTGTCTAAACTAAGATTCCAGAGTGTTTGGCCACGGTTCCTAATAGTTGAAACTGGGTTATGGTTGAAAGTCGTGGATCCAATGTGATGAGATCCTATGTATGACATGTGAAATATATGGTATTACTATGCAGAACATAAAGGTGAAGATAGCAAAACATAATTGGCTGTAGAAGCGTACCCATGTGCTAAAATAATGCGGTGGGCGAGTAGGGCACCTTCATGTCACACACACTCAATCGATAAATACACGGCCCTTTAGAGCCTCTCAGTGCCGATTCCTATTTCCTCTGGCAACGATGATCGACGAGTATAAAGTATGTGTCATATTTATGTAAATTGTGTAGGCATGAAAGGTATCAGAAATTGTGATCAGTCGAATAGTTTTATGTCCCTGACCTCGTCTACTAGAGGCCGTGGCAATTGGCCCGGACGGGGAGAGAGCTTAGCGGTGATAGTGCGTAGGGTACGGGCACAGCTGCCACTGAGCGTAGTCCCTCTACATGCTGAGAGTATCATTTTCGAATAAACTACTCCCTCCAATCAATGTTCTTGCTGCGGCTATAGCATAACATTGTACAAAGGTTGTCCTAAAGCAGGGCCCCTAAAAAAAAGGAATTACCATCTCTCGTGGCTGCAACAACTTCTGGAATCACAGTTGAACCTGAACCAGCGAACGAACCGGTGGTCCGACCGAGCCGAGGCGCTCACCGGTTCGGTCAGGTCCGCTCCCCCCCACCCGCGAGCCAGAGGCGGTGTCTTGCCCGCCCCGTCTGGTCCAAACGATCCCGTCCGTCCATTCCGATCGGACGGCCGCTCGGTGACTAGAAGAACCCCCACCGCCGACCGCAGCCAAACCCTTCCTCCCCTTCCGCCCCGTCTCGTCTCCCTCCCCACTTCCTCGGCGGCCGCCGCCGCCCCCCATCGCGGCGAGCCCCCCCGCCCGCAGCCGGCCTAAGGTTTGCCTCCCCTCCCCATCCCCCTTCCGTTCTATCGAGTGTAGTCCGTTCACCCTCTCTGACCCGCGGACGGTGTTCGTTTGCGCATCCGTCAACCAGCTGCTGCCGCCGCGTGCGCCCGGGTTCACCGAGGAGGCGGCGCCATGAGGTTGGAGAAGTGCTGGTTCTGCTCCTCCACCGTGTACCCCGGCCACGGCATCCAGTTCGTCCGCAACGACGCCAAGGTATCCATCTATCTATATCTGTTTCTTCTGTCGGCAGCCTGTGCCTTTGGTGTCGTCCCTCCATGTGGTTGTGGTATCGGCATATGTTTGGGCGCCGTGGTATTTTCTTGTGTTAAGAACGTGGCGGCGAACATTATTTGGCAACTCCTGCTTGTATTTTTCTCACACCTGTAGCAGCCTTACGAAAATTTTCGGAGAATTTATTTAACATGGGAGAAAGAAAGCGCGCACCGAATGAAAAAACGAGTGAAAATAGAGCAATTATCATGTGGTTCGGTTCATGAATAATCTGTTTACTTTCACTTGTGCTTGTATAGTTGTATTTGGATTTGGCTGGGCGCCTGTAGCCTTATGAAAAGCTGAAGATGCAACAATTCTTGCGGGGTTCCTGCCTTGGAAGTAAGCTTGTGTAGCTTCACTTCTGCCAGTATCTGGATTTGTTTGGGGGCATGGCATGTAACCAGGTCTTGCATCTAATTTCTTGGGTCTTTCTCGTCGTTTCAAGAACCTGATGGTGAACAGCTATGGTCTTATATTTCTTTACAGAGGGAGCACTTTGTTTCTGTACCTATGCCTTGCATCGCCTCTAAATTTTTCTTGAGAGATTAACATGGGAGAAAGCGCACCGTATGAAAAAGTGAATGTAGAGCAATTGTATGGGATTCAATTCATAAATATAAACTGTTTAGCTTCACCTCTGCTTGTATTTGGGTCTGGCTGGACACCTGTAGCCTTACAAAAAGCTGAAGATACAATAATTCTTGTGCCGTTCCTGCCTTGGTAGTAGCTTTTGTAGCTTCACTTCTGCCTCTGTCTGGATCTGGTTGATGGCATAGCATGTAACCAGGTCTTACATCTGCTTTGTTAGATCTTTCGGTTCTGCCGATCAAAATGCCACAAGAACTTCAAGATGAAGAGGAACCCTCGCAAGGTTAAGTGGACCAAGGCGTACAGACGCCTGCGTGGAAAGGATATGACACAGGTAACGAGCTTTGCTATCTTCTATATCCTGCCAGTAGCTAGATAGTGCTGTGTGGGTCATAATCGAATCATTGTTTGAATCTACCAGGATGCCACGTTTGAGTTCGAGAGGAAGAGGAACAGGCCGGAGCGCTACGACCGTAATGTCACTGAGCAGACTCTGAAGGCCATCCCGCTTATCACAAAGATCAGACATGAACGGCAGAAGAAACACATTACAGAGAGGTCCGGTTGCTGTACCTTGATTATTCATTGTCTGATTATTCTGGGAGTGGTTTCTTCGTCTAACATGCACTGTTTTTCTCCTATAACAGACAGAAGGTTGGTAAGAGCATGGTGCGAAAGAGCGACGCTAAGGAGTTGGATCAGGATATTCTCATGATTCCCAAGAAGGATACCGAGAACTATGTAGCCAAGCAGAAGGTTCTAGTTTCTCAGCTGAAGACCGAAGAGAATCTCATGGAAGAGTAATGGAATCAAACAGTTTTGTGTGTGTGTGTGTGCGTGCATGTGATCCTTTTCTATATGAAGTACTTTGTGTTTCATCAGATTGTAGACGACAGTGAACATTTGTTTTCTACTTACCATGAGCAAGTTATGCATGTGATGTTATCGTGTGGACGACGGTCAGATTTGCTCTCTCCTGCTGTTTAGTAGAATCATGAAATTAACCGGTCACTGTTATTGTGTGTTCATTTTGTTTAATATAGTGTTTCCTGTACTTTCGGTACGATGCGCAACAATCATCAGCTTGGGGTTTTTAGCAAACCCCGGCTTTCTCATGGTTGGTGATTGTAAGCATATTACCAGAGATGACAGTGATCGAGTATATCAGTAAGTATGCACGTTAATGTATTTGAGAGTTGAAACTTATGCATTTTCTTGCTATTGCTTCTTGTGTCCATTTTTGCGATCAGGTACCCTTGATGTCCTACATTTTGCAGGTTATGGTTAGGTTATCCATCTTCCTTTCTCAGAAATATCATCAGCCGACCCATAGGAGTTAGTAGGAAGAACTTTCCCCTGCTACAGTTCCTGGGAGTGGCGATTTGGGCGAAATGCCGGCGACTGGCGAGATGCCGTATCTTTCTTCCCCTTGATTTCTTCTGCTTCTCCCTCCTCCTTTCTCCATCTCTAGCTCGTATATTCCCAGTCAATCACTTCTAATCTTCTCTGATCTCAGAAATCCCTTTCTCTCTTCCTCTTGCCTCTTCAATTTTTGAAAGGGGAAAAGCTTTAGGTCTTTCGCGTTCAGGCGTTTGGGTGGCGGCGGTGAGATAAGGGAGAGAGGATGGAGGTGGCCACCACCGAGGGCCCTAGGGCTGCTCGGGGGTTGCGGTTCAACAGCGGGGGCATCATCCCCGTCGATTGGGTCGCCCTGAGGAAGCGCGCCCTGGATATCGTCCGCCGATCGAGGGATCTGGCGAGTCTTCTGATTCGGATGAGAGAGAAGGCGGCGGTGGTTCTTGGCACTGAATTGAGAATTGGAGAGGCTGTTCCGGTGTTGAAGAAGAAGGAATTGGCGACAGCTTGCAAAGCTAATTCGTCCTCTGATGGTGCGATGCCTTTAATGGAAGCTTCAGTTTCTGGGCTGCTGGAGGCGAACGCTGCAGAGACGGACGCCTCGGTGATCGAGCTGGCGGAGCCTCTGCCTGATGTCCTTGCGTTCGAAGCTCCTGGGAGTTGCCATGGAGAGATGCCTCCGATTATGTCTGATGTTGAAGAGGCAGAAGATGAAGTGGATTTGGGGGCGACCGGCGAGGCTGTTGCCGTTGGTTCAAATGAGCAGGACTATGTCCAACTGTGTGATTTTGCTGATCTAGGAATTCAACAATTAATAGTGGTCTCATGCTCTGTTTTTGTCCATCCTAACTGCATACAGTTCGATCCTGGAGGTAGTTGCGTTCTGAGAGATTGGTTAGCAGAACAGAAGGAACAAGCTGGCTCAACTGATCCAACTAACTTGGCTATTGTAATGCACGCAAGCTCCACTAGTATAAAGAGGCAGCTATTTTTAGTTTTTGGTGTAGTGGATTGGGAAACCAGTGGAAGAAATAAGGTACAGTCTGGAAGCTCTGCAGCAAGATCAGATGGGTGCAGCTATGGGTTTAAACAACCTTTCAAATAAAGTTAACAGTCTGCAGGTCTCAGTTTGCTCTGCTGGTCTACTGCAGAATTCAGAGGAAAAACAAGATACGGATGGCTTGTTTGTCCAGGATAACTATCAACATGTGGAGGGGCAGAACACCTCTCGATCGAACAACTTGCAGAAGAAGCGACGATCCAAGTGGGTTGTCAAAGGGGACTTGGAGAAATATGCACCACATGATGCATCCATTGGCGAGAAGCGACAGAAGGTACTGTCAGTCTTTGACCGCATTGCCAAGAATATTTCAGCGGCGGACCCTGCCTCGCGGGGCCGCCGAGAGCAATGAACATCTTAGCCTGGAACTGCCGTGGTTTGGGGTTAGACGCGGCAGTGGGCGAATTGCGAGACCTGATTAGGTCCTACAACCCGGGGGTGGTGTTCTTGTCTGAGACAAAAAAGAAAGATGCAGCAATGAAAAAACTTCGGTGGAGTATGGGTTTTAAGCATGGGCAAGCTGTTGACTGTGTAGGCCGGAGTGGAGGAATGGCTCTATGGTGGAGAGACGGTATTGATGTTTCTCTCCTACCGTGGTGCCAATATTTCATGGATGCTGTTATTACTTCGGATGATGGTCGTTGGCGATTCACTGGAATCTACGGCGAACCTCGTACAGAGCAGCGGAAGAAAACTTGGGACGCTATTAGATATCTGAGACGTCAAGATGATTACCCTTGGTTGTGCGCGGGGGATTTTAATGAAGCTAGCTGGCAGGAGGAGCATAAGGGGAAGAATGATAGGGTATGGTCTCAGATGGAAGAATTCAGAGAATGTCTGACCGAGTGTGGACTGCTTGATCTGGGTTATTCTGGCTATGCATTCACTTGGGATAATAAAAGAGATGGAGAAGAAAATGTTCAGGTCAGGCTGGATAGAGCTACATGCAATGACGCTTTCCTCTCTATGTTTCCGTCGACGTCCGTTGAAAATATCCCAACAGAAGAGTCTGATCATATGGCGCTGTCCATTAGAGTGGCAAAAGAGATGACAAAGGGGAGGAGCTCTCGGCAATTTCGGTATGAGGAGATGTGGGGTCGGCATGAAGGATATGAAAGCATGATTTCAGCGGCATGGGATCGCCATGCACATGCTGCGAGCTCAATTGGAGGCACATGGAGCTGTCTGAAGAATATCACGTGTGACATGCAGCGATGGGCACGTACTGAATTCGGCTCGGTTCAAAAGGAAATTAAGAGATTGAGAGAGCAATTAGGGAGTGCTAGAGAGAAAATTATTACTTCTGGATCCTCACTGGAGGTCCGTAACATTGAGGCTCGGCTGCACGAACTGTATGAGAGGGAGGAGATCATGCAAAGGCAGCGTTCAAGAGTTGATTGGCTACAAGCAGGGGACCATAACACCAAATTTTTCCAAGGCTGAGCTACACATAGGAGAAGAAAGAATACCATTGTGAGGTTAAAAAAGGCTGATGGGAATTTTTGCACTTCCGATGATGATATGAGGTCCATGGCCAAAAATTTCTATGAAAACCTTTATTCGTCTGAAGGGACAGCGAACATAGAGAAAATTCTTGAGCACATTCCCCCCGGAATTACCAATGAAATGAATACTCGTCTTGTGGCTGCTGGTTCGGATGTTGAGATCAAGCAAGCATTGTTTCAGATAGGTCCTACGAAGGCACCGGGGCCGGACGGCCTGCCTGCACTTTTTTTTACCAAAAACACTGGTCTTTGGTTAAAAACGCGGTGTGTAATGCTGTTCGTGACTTTCTGGAGGGCAAGGAGGTGCCAGCTGATTTCAACAACACGCTGCTGGTGCTAATTCCGAAAGTAAAGGCCCCTGAGCTGCTTTCACAATTCCGACCAATTAGCTTATGTAATGTGTTATACAAGATAGCTGCAAAAGTGTTGGCAAACAGACTTAAAGGTGTTTTGCCAATTCTTATTTCGGAGGAGCAGAGCGCCTTCATACCGGGGCGTTTGATCACGGACAACGTCTTTATTGCGTATGAGTGTGTTCATGCTATCAGAAAGAGAAAAAGGAAGAAGACTCTATGTGCGGTGAAATTGGATATGATGAAGGCATATGACCGTGTGGAATGGGGTTTCTTGGATGCTATGATGACCAAGATGGGCTTCTCGAGGAGGTGGATAGATATGATTATGAACTGCATTATGTCGGTGAAGTTCTCTGTCCGGCTTAACAGTGGAGTGTCGGATGTTTTTTCCCCATCTCGGGGTCTTCGACAGGGTGACCCTCTCTCCCCCTATCTTTTCCTATTTTGTGTTGAAGGTTTCTCTGCTCTCCTCAACAGGGCTCAACAGGACAAGAGGATTTGTGGAGTTGAGTTCGGGAGGGATGGCCCTCACGTTACTCACTTATTGTTTGCTGACGATAGTATTGTGTTTCTGCAAGCAGATGAAAATAGTATGCTGGAGTTGACCCAAATTTTACATTCTTATGAGGAAGCTTCTGGTCAAAAAGTGAACATGCAGAAGTCTTCTATCTTTTTTGGTAGAGGCTGTGAGGATACCATTAAGGAATCGTTGAAGCAAATTTCTAATATTTCTTCGGAGGCACTGAGTGAGAAGTACCTTGGATTGCCTACGGTTGTGGGCCGATCTAAGGAAGGTTGTTTCAAATATGTCAGAGAAAGATCTAGCGCTAAAGTACCTGGGTGCAAAGGTCAAGGTCTTTCTAAGAAGGGTAGAGAGGTGTATGTTAAATCTGTCCTACAAGCCACTCCTACGTACCCCATGAGCTGTTTCCAATTCACCAAGAAATTGTGCCGGAATCTGTCGTCTATTTCTTCAAACTTTTGGTGGGGAGCAGAACAGGGAAAGCGCAAGGTGCACTGGGTTGCATGGGAGAAGATGTGCAGGAGTAAACAAACAGGAGGGCTGGGGTTTAGAGATTTTGAAGCTTTTAATAAAGCTCTTCTTGCCAAACAAGCATGGAGGATCCTTACTGTCCCGAATTCGTTGTGTGCTCGTGTCTTGAAGGCAAGATACTTTCCCCGGTCTGAATTCTTAATGGCGCAGTCTCCGAAGGGTGCTTCGGCTACTTGGAAGGGCATCATTCATGGACGTTCTTTACTAAAGGAAGGTCTAGTGTGGCGTGTTGGGGACGGATCCAAGATAAACGTATGGGCAGACAATTGGATTCCCAGGGAAGGCTATATGAAACCAGTTGGAGCTAAAGATGCGCAAGGCATTGTCAAGGTCGATGAACTGTTAGACAACTCAGGCAAGAGTTGGGACTTACATACTGTGCAGCAGGTGTTCCATGAGATAGATGTGCAGGATATTTGTCAAATTGCTGTTGGGGGGATAGGAAGAGAGGATATGCTAGCATGGAATTTCACAAAAAATGGACAGTTTACCGTCCGATCGGCCTACCATCTTGAGATGAAGATGAAGGCAATGAACTCAGGATCACCAGAAAGCTCGTCGTCGGTGGCCATGCATGCTGGCTGGAGTGATCTATGGAGCACGGAGGTCCCAGGGAAAGCGAAAGTTCATGTCTGGAGGCTACTGAAGAATGGTTTGGCGGTGGGTGCTGAGCTGCATAGGCGGCGAATTAAACCGGGCATTTTTTGCAAGGCGTGTGGGCGAGAAGAAACGGTTCTTCATCGCTTCTGGAGGCGCCCTTATGCAAAGCTCTATTGGCAGCTTGTGCGTGAGTGCAGAGGCCTCAACTCTGTTTTTAGCCCGCCGGCGTTTGTTGAGAACCCAAAGCAACTTGCGGGCTGGCTGCTTGACTGGATGAGCAGGAACAAGGAGCCGGAAAGAGCAGTGATGGTCATGAGTTTATATCATATGTGGCTTGTTCGAAATGCGGCTAGAGATACTGCGGTCTTTGATAGGGCCCAGGAGCTCCTCGAGAGGGTCTTCAGGTTATTGGAGGAATGGCTGGACATCCATGCACCCAAAGGGATTGCCCCGGCAGTGCAGAATGATGTTCGATGGGTTCCACCAGAGGAGAATTGGACTAAGATCAATGTTGACGGATCACTGAAGAAAAGCGGGACTGGTGGAGGAGCAGGCGTAGTGCTGCGTGATCACAGGGGTACTTTCAAGGCCGGCGCATGTCATTCGTTTGCTAATGTTTCAGTTGCTGAGCACGTGGAACTGCTCGCCTGCCATAGGGGGATACAACTTGCGTCTGAACTGGGCATCACCAAGGTCGTGCTAGAAACTGACAACCAAAATGTTGCTCGCGTCCTCAACTCGGGACAGCTCGACCGATCCAGGTTTGGGCCTCTCGTTCAGGAGATCAAGGAGCTGCTGGACGGCGTTGGCGAGTTTCGAGTGCTCTGGGCGAGAAGAGACGCCAACAAAGCTGCTCACATCTTAGCTAGGGAGGGCTGCCTTCTCAGGTTATGCAAAACCTGGTTTAATGTTTTACCTTCATGTATCCGTGATGTTGTTCTGGCCGATGGTGCCACAGACTAAGTTTTATTTAGGCAGCTATTTCCCCTTAAAAAAAAGAAATATCATCAGCCCCTGGTAGCACGGCAGCTTTGACACACACTCTTGCTTAGTTTCCTGGTTGCATCCCCAGTGAGCTTCTCATTCAGTGTACTTCAGTTCTGAACCTCCTTCACAGTTGCACTTCTCTTTCCATCTTAAATCAGTTTTTGCATACAGTGTCTCTCTTAGCTGAGTCTGTTCTCACTCTTGTCTGGTGGATACCGTCTCTATCCTTTCCCCTTCGAGCCCCTTCCACAAACCTCGTCTCCGGCCTCTCTCCCTCGTTCCTCCGGCAGCTCCGGCCGTCGGTTGGGAAAGGGAGGAGGTGCGGCTTCGCTATGTGAATATTTGGGAGCTCTTTCTCCTTCGTTGCTTTTGCCATTTTTGCTTTGCAGCTTCTGTTCTTGGCGTTGGTGCTTGCGGGCTGTGCCTGGTGCCTGCCGTTCGTCTCCCTCTTCGTCAACGTGCTCCAAGGGGTGGAGACAGAGGCGGGGAGTGGACTCGTCTTCGGTGTCCTCAATAATCTGCCTGCAGTGTCCCGGATCTGGAGGAAGGACAACCGATTCTTCCTGGTTTTTGAAGCTGCCGTGGTGGTGGATCACGAGCTAGGGAGGAGCGGGCATCTGAAGATCACGGATCGGGTTCAAGCTAAACAGCAGCGGTTATCGCGGCGGCGGCGCTTTGATGGTCGGCCGTCGCCGTCTTTCTGCTGCCTCTTCTGGCCGAAGGGCGGCCATCCATTTTCCTCCTGGCATCGAAGCCACATGGGAGGCAGTTCTTCGTCCGGGCGGTCGCCATGGCTGGTTGCTGTGGCTCCCTTGTCGCCCCAAGTGGTCTTGTCCCCGGCGACGACGAGGTGTATCCGGCGCGGACGAAGTGGACCTGATTGCGTTTTCCATCTTTAGATTGAGGTCCTTCTTGCAAAAGTCCAGGGACCTGTTTGCTCTTTGGTGTTTCTTTAGGGTCCTCTGTACTGAGTGCTGTACTTTTCCCTATCTGAATAAATAAATCGGGATCCTTCGGGTTCCTCAGTTGTTCAAAAAAAAAATACAGTGTAAGTCTGAAACTGTCGTGGACTGTATATCACCTAAAGAAAGCAACGAAGGAAATGAGACACACTGTCGGCAGTGGTGGGCAGTGGAGCTCTCTTATCATGCAGGATGTGACCGTTGCGACAGATAGGCGCACATTTGTGGTGGTGCCGCGAAGTTGAAGTCGTCGGGTAGTAAAAAAAAAATCCCCCGACCCCCGCGTCCCTCCTCGAGGCGACACGGGGGGAACCCTTAGTCTGCCGCCGCCGGCCGCCCCCCCTCCGCTTCGCCGCCGCCGTGGGCCGCTGCCGGGCAAAGCCTGGGCAGGGTCGGTGGCGGCAGGGCCCCCCACTCTAGGGCCATGGCGCGGTGCCCTGTCGCCGGTGGTGCTTGGTGGCGTGGTGCTGCGAAGGCACGGCGGCGGCCCGACGCGGTGGCTGCGGGGATGGCATGTGCCCCGTCCGGTGGTGCTGCCTGCGGCTGCGACGGCCTGGGGTCTCCGTCCCGTCCCGATCCCACCCTCTCTGGTTCTGGATCTGGCCGGCCGGAACACGGGCGTGGCTGCCGGCAGGCGTGGTGACGTCGGGCCTTCTCGGCTGCTGGCCACGATGGTGGTGCTGACGGTTGCGTTGGGGGCTCGGTGTGGTGGTGGCCGACGACGGTGCTCAGGGGGACGCGTGGAGATGCGGCGGTCTTGGCGGGGACAACAGCAGTGTGGTGAGGCGGACTAGAGGCGGCGGTGTGTACTGAAGGTGGCGGCGCTGCGATGGCTTGGCTAGGATGGAGTTCTTGGCGAGCAGCGAGCGTCCGGGCCACCTCTTGGTTGTGTGGCGAGTGGCGGTGCTCTTCCGGTGGTGCCGGCGTGGGAGTTGTCCGCGGCTAGGTGTTGGGTCATCGCAAGGCTGTCACTTGGAGCATTTGATAGCCTTTGTTGGCGGTCTTGGCCCTTGCTGGAGGAGTTGGATGGTTGTGGTTCCTTGGCCAAGTTGAAGGTGTTTGCTGGGCGGCATTTCTTAGTGCGGTCAGTTGGTGGTCCTCGGCTTTGCGGTGACGATGGCGAGGTGCTGCGGTGGCGGCGGTGTGAAACGTCTTGGGTGGTGCTGCCCAATTCCTTCGACGTGTGGAGATGCGTGATGATCGGATGAAAATCTTGCACGGCTTTTGCCGGGCCGACGGCGATGGCGCTCGTGGGTGTCGTTCCCCTCCTTGGAGGCGTCGCCGAGGTGTATTCGGCATTTTTCTCGCTCGTGTGGAGTTGGTTGTTGTCTCCGGACGAAAGCCTTGATTCGGTCGGATCGGCACGATGGCGGCATTTTCGACGTTGCTCCTCTGCTGGGAGCATCGTGTTTGGGGACACGGCTTGGTTCTTCGTCGCTCTCCTCCGGTGTTCGTCGTGGTCCTAATTTGATCCTTGACGGCGCTATGCACGGCCGTAGCCAGTGCGTCCAAGACGGTGTCTCCCTCGGTTCGGATCAAGTCCTGCCATTCACTTGCCACCTTCTTTTAGGCATTCAGGGTGGATGGTGCGTCGACAAGCGAAGTTCAGTGGGAGCGGTTGGTCTTCGGAGGTGCTCGGCATGGGTCAAGACGCGGTGTTGTTATCTGTTAGAACATGCGCTTTTGCTTTGTAGTTTTGTATGGTCGTTGGTGGTGTGGTGTTCTTGCTACGCTCGTTGTTCGCAATGAGTGATGGCTTTCTTGTATTTATAATTCTGCCTTCTATAAAGTTATGATACTCCTAGACGTACTTAAAAAAAAGTCGTCAGGTAGTGAGCGTGATTGGTGATGTACGGTAAGGCGGCTTTCGTCGATGGTGTTTCTAGGTCCGTGTTGTGTTTCCTCGGTCTTTTGGTGTTTCTGTCATTCTGTGTGTTGTGTTTTCTAAGGGTGTGTTCGGTAATCGTCTGACTTCTCAAATCCTTGAATCCACGCATGGAGTCCAGCCGAACGCGTCCACTCCTGGAGTTTAGCGACAGAAGCCGGCGACGAGCGCAGTGTATTTTTCGAGGAGTTGCGGAGCTGGTCATTCCGGGCTCCCAGCTTCTCGAGGAGTTGGAGTTTGCTCAAATTACGTGCGTATGCCACCGCCAAGTGAGCGTACCGGTTCGATTCTTATTTCACGAGCGACACATCCAGCGAGCGCCAAGTGAGTTCCTCCCTAGTTGGGCCATATCCAGCACAAATGGGCTCACAGGCCACCCATTATCCCAGGCGACTGGGCCACAATGAGCCTAAATGGGCTTCCGGCCTGTGAGGGTCGATCGAGCGATGAAGCTGCGCTGCCGAACGATCACTAAACTCCAGGATTTTTATCTAGAAACTGGCTGCTGGTTTGGGGATGTGGAGTCGAGGAGTTTGAGGTTGTGAAGGGCTCCCGAACACGCCCTAAGTCTTTTGGTGTTTCTGTATGACTTGTTAGGCTTTAGACCTACTTTATCTAGGTGTGGTGTTGTGCAGGTTTTGGTCCGGTTTTCCTCAAATAAACTGAGTAGTCTCAGTCATCGGCTTCTTCTTCTACAATGGAATCTTAGCAGCTCTCCTGCTAACCTTCAAAAAAGAGGCAAGGGCCAACTGAAAATATTAGAGCATCTGTAGCCGGATTTGGCAAATCCGCCCCTTTATACGCCCGCAGGCGCGTCCGCGGACGGCGTCCGCCGGCCTCTCATATGTTGCATCGCACATGCACACACCTCAAATTCCGATCCTCAAATCCATGCAATTCATGCACGTCGATCAAACGATACAAATTATCCAAATTCAACAGTTCGAAATAAAGCCAAAGCAAATCATAGTTCAACAAATCAGACAAGCCAAAATGAAATCAATGTCCGAGCGTGAGGGATGGCTTCAGATCACTGGCTGGGCGCCTGCTCCGAATGAAATGCGTCCTGCTCCGCCTGCATTCGGGCTGCATGATCCGCTGAAGCTTCTGCAGTTGCCCTCGCCGCCTCGTACTCCCTACAGTCGTTGATCTCCTTTTTCTTGTCCGCAAGTCACTTCTTTGCATGCTCATCCAAGAGGGTTTCGTCCGCCAACATGATCTTCGCATCCTCCGTGTCCCGTGCGAGTTGCAACCTCTTCTTCTCAAGCTCTATCTCGCCAAATGTCTTGGCCTTCTCGAGTTCCCATTTGATCGACGCCTCTTGCTTCTCCAACTCGATCTTCTCCCTCTTAATTTCGAGCTTCTTCTCAGCCCTCTTCCAGTCTCACTCCATCATCTCGTTTTGCGCATCCAACATGAGCTTGTATCTCTCCTCTTGTTCTCCCTTACCAAAAAATGCTCGTCCATGTGGATGAAATTTTTGTAGCCGCGGCGTCACGGGAGGCCCGTACCTTCTCTCACTTGTTTCCCATGACTTGTCGGTTATCCTTTGGCACGATGGCTCTTCCATTCGTGACGACAATATCGTCCTCTTCATCGTCCAACCCAATTGATTGGTGGGAGCTTGAGCCATCATTCCTCTTCTTGCCGGACTTGAGATCGGCCACAACTTGGTTCCACTTCGGCTTGCCATTCAATATGATTCAACAATGGCTAAAAGCAAACGGCTTCTTCTCCACCTCATGATACAAAGTGGCCGCCACCGCCGTCTAGCAAACAACATATGTATGAGCACGAGAATGCAAACACAAGAAGCATATGCAAATGGTGATAAGATGAAGCAATTGAGCTTACGTTAGTTGTGCCACTCCCATCCCACTTTGAGGGCGTTTGGTCACTTGTGAGTAGTAGCCGACGTACTTGTTCACTTCCCCCTGAATGATCCCCCATCGATGTTGAAGATATGCCACATTGCGGGTGGTCACGATAGGATGCGGCTCCACATACTCCTTTTGTTCGTGATACTCCTTCCAAATCTTCTCCCAATACGTGTTCCCCTTTTGCTGGGTGCCACATATTGGATCCATTGTTATGGCCAACCAAGCTTTGACCAATAAGATGTCCTCAAATCTTGAGAATGCCAGACCTCTTGCCTTCGCCGTCTTGGTCTTCTTCTTCTTACTCGGATTGGGATCAGATGTTGCCTCAACTTCAAATGCGGAGGTGCCCTCCAATTCATACTCCATTTCGGTCGGATTTTCATTGTCATTGATCATGTTCGACAAGAACGCCTCCTACATGATCATGGTTTTCAAGCATTCATCATGCGCGAAATGAACTAGTGGTCTATGCAAAAATTTGATCGGACAGGAGCAAAGAAAACGTACCGACTCTTGTTCTGTCATTCCGTCGAACATGTCGAGGGCAGCTCGGGCGCCGCCGGTGCCCGTGCTCATCCGCGCCCGAACGAGCCGCGGCGAGTCACATACATAGACCGCCGGCATCTGCGTCGGCGGAAAGCTCCCAAGAATGGCCCAGACGGCCGTTGAATCCTCCTCTGTCCCAACAGGGTCGGACGGCGTAATCCACGTCAGTGCTCGGATGGAAGGGGTGCGGGGTGTCGTGCACGGCAGGGGAGACACCTGCTCGACCATGTCCGAACCTCCCTGCGAAGCCGTAGCCGCCTCCCTCTCTCGCTGTCGGCGTCGCCACAACTTCCGGACGACGCTCTCCACCTTGCAAGACGGAGCCGGCGAAGGGATGCCGACGGATGAGACGGACTACGTCTCCATCGCGGTGGTTGGGAACGGCCTGGACGGCATCTCCGGCGGTGGATCAGGACCGGTGGTGAGGATGGGGAGCAAGGTTGGAGGACGGCGAGGGCTCGGGCGCGAGAAAGCTTGGAGGGCGGTGGGAGGAGGAGGAAGGGTTTGGGGGATTTGATGCAATTGGCGGTGGGGTTGGGCTATCGGGTCCGACGTGGCGGGCATGCGCGGGCGCCTCCATATGCGGTCATATTTGGGCTGGATATGAGGGGTGCCGATCAGCTTGGGCATTTGAGGCCCGTTAAGGAGCCCGTCTGGGTTGAAATTTCGTGACCGGACGGCCCGTCCGGACGTATGAGGCGGGTTTGAGGCGCCCGGCTGTAGATGCTCTTACTCTACTTGTCAAAGTACACACACTGCCATTTTTTTGAGTGGAACACACACTGCCATTCATTCGCGGGCCTCAATTCCAAGGCCCGGGACGATGGGCCTGGGCCGCCGCAGCCCGCGCGACGCTCGCTCGCAGTCGCACAAGGAGCCTCTATGTCTTGTATTCCCCCGTCCCCACCGGCGCCGCCGCCCGACTCAGCCGAGCTCATTTCCCTCACCCCGTCGCCGCCGCGCCGCGCCGCGCCGCCGGGACGCTGTACCCCGCCTCGCCGCTCCGCCTCCCTGGACCCGATAGCCCCTCGTGTCCACTTCGTTCGACAAGGTGGGTTGGTCGGGCCCGAGGGATCTCTCAGGGCTCCGTAGGGTTAGCCTTCTTGTTGCTGTTTTGTGCGCGGCCGCGGCGTCGGCGCTAACCTCGCCCCGGGATTTCTCGTCTGCAGGAGATTCTTCGGGGGACTGCAGGAGATGGCGGCGTTCCTGAGGTCAAAGTCCTCGTCAGGTATACAATTTTTCCTCTCACTCGCATCGCACTTTTCATCTCATGTATGGACAGGTCCTTGGGCGGTGAGATTTTTTCTAGGACCCCACTCGAGAGGTAGTATAGAGTAGTAAAAAAGAATCACCAGTTCATATGAAGCATGCATGTTTCACCAGCTGTCATGTTGAAACCCCTGTGTCTATCGTCTTGCCTGATGAATCAGCTAAAGGTTAAAATGCTAATGTGCAGCTGTGATCGATGACATGGCTGTATTATCATGACTGCAGTTGAACCTTGATCGGTTCATATTATTTGTTTGCCTGGTTAACTAACTAACCTTTGTAGCGATATAGGATGTGGCCAGGTGGATTATGATTGGTTTCCTAATTCCTATCAATTAATTTGCTCACGGAACTAGAATAGCTGGTTCCTAAAGATGCGGTCGATTTACTCGCTGCAAGGAAAGGACATCTTGGAAGCCTGTATCTAGTTGAAACCTTATGCACCCCTGATTCCTTTCAAATATGCCTTGCCGTGAAATTTTTTTGGTCACCATTCTGCAATGTGAAGCTCAGGTAATTGATTTACATCATGTAAATGCTTATTGATCCATGTAGTTGGGCGTACCTTGATGGGAAGCGTTGGAAACAATCTGTATGGCGGTATCAATTCGTCTGTTGAAACAGTGACAAGACCATCTCACTGTGATGCTATCAGCCAGGTACTACTGCTTTGTTTAAGCTTAAATGTTTCGTTCACCTCAACACATCCTCGAACTTCTTCTCTTCTGATATTTGTCATTAGTCAGAAAATTAAGACAATATTCCTGTAGAGATTTGTCAGCTTCTTATAGTGTGTTAGCGACTCAGAAGCTCTAAAGTGTCTACTGTTTGTCCCCCAATGAGGCAATGACGTACATGGCCCAGCTTGGTATTTAATTATGAAGTCATTTGCTTGATATAGTTTAGTTCAATAGCTTGTGTTTATAGTTGCTGTCAAGATCTGTGTCTTTCGGTAGATGCCAGCAATGCCATAAGGATTACAAACTAGATTCCTGTCATCCTGTGACATACTGAACTCCATGTTCAATGGTTTCATTTACGAGGCATTATTTTTATCTACTGTTCAGTCTTCATGAGCATTTTTCTTATTATTTTCAGTTTTCTCAGAATCACCATAGAGATTAAGTGAATTACTTTTCTGAAAGAAAAAAGAGAACCGTGTGACCTGTGTGGTGCAAAAGCAATCAGTATTATTGCTAGAGTATGTAGTTCTCTTGAAGTGCTTCTTGCTTTAAGCATGTATGTTTTCCAAGAGGTGAGCTGTGTCCTCGTTCTGGTTTCAGCAAATCAGGACATTCATCCAGATGAGAACGAACCTCAAGGTGGTAGACAACTCCGGAGCCAAGCGGGTCATGTGCATACAGTCCTTGAGGGGGAAGAAAGGAGCGAGGCTTGGGGACATGATAATTGGTTCTGTGAAGGAAGCGCAACCTCGCGGCAAGGTCAAGAAAGGTGATGTGGTCTATGGTGTGGTTGTCCGTGCCGCTATGAAGAAAGGACGCAGTGACGGCAGCGAGGTCCAGTTTGATGACAACGCTATCGTCATCGTGAACAACAAAGGGGAGCTGATTGGCACTCGCGTCTTCGGTCCTGTTCCCCACGAGCTCAGGAAGAAGAAGCATCTCAAGATCTTGGCGTTGGCTGAGCACATAGTTTGAGACCTTACCCTGCTTAGTCATATCTCGCTTTAATTTTCACGGAATGGAGTTAACATTGCTCCAAGGATGTTTGCGTTGCCCCTGCTGGTTATTCCACCTTTCCATTGGTAATTTGTGTTTGGAAAAATGAACCCTAAAATGATAATGTGTACCAATCAAACTATACAAAGCCCTCAGCAGATCAAGTTTTTTTAGCACATTTAATCTGAATGTTTCGCTGGAACGGCGGAAATATGTTCCTTATTTGCTCTGTTTTACATGGATCATCATGTGCTGCCTGTAATTTTCTGCTTGTTGAGTTAGTACTTTACATGGTATCATATCATTACGTCCCTGGAACATGAGGACAAACATCCATTTTCACCACATCACATTTGCTTGCCGTTTCACCATATATTTTCTTAATCCAATTTTAGCAGATATTAGGTCTTCACTTGTCACCCTTTTCAGCCGTTGCGTCGTCTGGTGTCTATCATCTTTCTTGATGAACTAAAAGGTCGAGAAATTGATGTGCAGCTGTGATCGACACATAACCGTATCATCTTTAACCTTGGACCAAAAAAGAAAAAAAAAACATCACAACATGATCATGGAGGATGAGGGTGAATATGCTGCCGGAGGTCTGGGATTTCAGAACATGGGTGATCCTACCCAACTTCCAAATCAGAATCTGGCCATATTTGATGAGTTTGTCTAAATACATCCACAAATTCGGCATCAACCAACTCATGAGCAGCTTAAGAAATATCTGATTGAGCATCTGTGGGTTGTCCATCCATTACGATCGGCCGGCCACCCTCAAAAGAACCCCAACTGTCGAAGATATCCCCAACACCTTGAATCATTCGGCCTATGACTTTATTTATAGACTAGGGTGAAAGTCTGTTTTAAGAGAGTAAGACAAAATTCGATGACAAAGCCATAGTCACCATGAACAACAGATGCGGTCTGACTAGCACTCGTCTCTTTGGCCCAGTTCCCCATGAGCTCGAGACGAAGCATATGAAGATCTTTGCGTTGGCTGAGCACATTGTTTGCGACATCATCATGCTTAGTCATATCTCGCAATTATTTCCCTGGAACGGAACAAAAATATTGGGTCATTTGTCATTTCCAAGATTGCTCCGAGGAAGTTTTGGTTGCCCTTTTGTTGTTAATGTATTTCCCTTTTGCTTCTGTAATTTGTTATTGGATGGATGCACTCTAATCAGAGAATATGTACCCCGACAAAATTGAAATTTGTATCGCATTTAATGTGAATGTTTTGTTGGAATGGAGGAAATATATTCCTTATTTGCTCTCTTTTACCTGGATTATCATGATGTGATGCCTGTAATTTTCTGGCCACACAATGCTGAGTTCATACATTTACATGATGTCCTATCATTACCTTCCTGATACATGCAGAGGATATTTTCGAAACCCAATTTTAGAAGATGTTAGATTCTCCCTTTGCGCCTTAACCGCATTGAAAGATTTTGGGAGGGAGGCATGCAGAATTGTAGAGAGTTTCTTGCCAAGTTTGGTTGGTCAGGGTTAGGCTTTTCCCTCCTATAACTAAGGGTATCCGTTGGAGTATTCATCTCGTTTCTCTCCTCTCATTTCCGCTCTCTCCTCATTGATGGCTACACAATCTTGTGGGTAAGCAAGACAAGAATTCGATTGGGGTGGCGGTGAGCGATCTGGTCCCATGGATGCGGAGGTGTGGACGCCGCGATCGGGAGGGCGGTCGAAGCCGACGAGCCGGAGCAGCAGCACCGGGAGCGGTGGGAGCCCAGGGTGTGGGAGCAACATCGAGTACACGAGCCTACGCGACATGATGTTGGAAGGAGGCGGTGGCGGTGGCGGCGGCGGGGAGAACCATGGCAGTGGCGGCTGTGTGTTCCGCGCGGGGAGCTGGAGGGACTGCAACAACGACAACATCCATGAGTTTGACGCATCCAACATCGGTATCCGGAACCAGCTGCTGAAGCACGCGGCCTCAGCGTACCTACAGTCGGCGGTGGTGGTGGGTGGCAGCGGCGGCGGGGCGCGCGAGGGCCAAGGGTGCTGCCTGGTACGCCTTTGGCATCGCATTAGCGGCGGGCGTGGGCGCGGGCATGTGCTAGAGGAGGCGTGCTCGTGGCAGGGGTGCGTCGACGACCCCGCCGAAATCTGCGCCGCTTTCGTCACCCAGTCCGCCCGCCGTGTCGCCGCCTTCTTCGCGGGCATATGGACCTAGCTTAGCTAGTCATAGCATCAGCAGCCATCGGTTGTGGTGCTTCCATCATTGTTGTTGTTGTATCTATATTGTGAGATATATGTTGGCCTGGCGTTCTCTTGCCATGTTTGTTTAGTCAGATAGAATCTTCCATAGTGTTATGGCAAGCATATCCTTGGAGTTGCAGCAACAGTGCTTTGTGATTTGAGGAACGGGTAGCAGACATTTGTTGTTGAAAATTTCACATGCTTCTTTCGTTCATAGGGGAAAATGGAGGGAACATGTAGAAATAGAGAAGTTTCTCTTGACAACACTGTTCATCGATATAATTTACTGGAATGGGGCAAAATAAAAAATAGAGGAAATTTTGTTTGATCTTAGTATCAAAGGAAAAACACACAATTTTTTTTTACAACTCATCCGACCTCCTTTTAGATTTCCTACACAAGAACCGAAATGGGGTCTTGAACGACTTAAACGTAATAACATCTTAATTATACTTTGAATGTGGGTTTTAACTTGATCATGCTTATTAGGATTCCGGTGTTTTTCTGTTACTATGGACTAAACACTTATGTTTTCAAAATTTATGTTTCTCTATTCTTGTGAGCTAAACACTTATGTTTGCAAATTTTCTATGTGTACCATTCCTCTTGTTTTGCAGATATAGTACTATCATACTTCACTGTTTTTTCATATTCCTCTGTTTTTAAAATACTGTGAACTAAAGAGTCGCTTAATAATACTTTGAAATGTATAGGATCGTAAAACTATACTCCACATGAACAACAAAGGAGTAGAGTGCAAAAGATGTTTATGAAGGAATAGTTTTAAGGATCCTAATCTTGCAAAACTATGCGGGAAAATCGCTAATTATAACGACTATGGATGCGGAGGTGTGGACGTCGTGGTCAGATCGGCGGTCAAAAACAACGAGCCAGAGCAGCGGCATCGGGAGCACAGGGAGCAGGAGCAACATCGGACACACGAATCTCCGCGTCATGAAGTTGGAAGTAGGCGATGGCGGGGAGAACGATGACAGTGGTGGAGGATTGGCAGGAGTGCAACACTGAAACATCGATAACTTTCATGAGTTCGACGCATCCAACATCGGCATCCGGTACCAGCGGCTGAAGCACGCGGCCTTCGCATACCTACAGCCAGCGGTAGTGGCAGCGGCGTTTGAGAGGGCCAGAGGTGCTGCCTCGTCCGGATTTGGCACCGCGTCGGCGGCGGGCACATACAGGGGCGCTGGGGCAGGTGCTGGTGCAGGCAAGCTCGTGACACGGGGTGTGTACATGGGTGTGTCGATTATTGTAGAGTGAAAGTAAAAGAGACAAATGAAGAGTCCAAATGATCCACTACTTCCATTGCAATATGGGAGATCCACTTATATACATGGTGAAGGGGTGTGTTGGGAAGATACCTCTTCCCCCAACAAACACCTTCTGGCCGGGAGGCATCCCTCGCATACAATTGATCATATATTTTTATTTCTCAACACTACTCCTTGATCAATTCGTCATATGTATATTGCAAACTGAAAACTCCACCAAAAACCTGTGGGAAAAATTGAGGAGAAACCTTATAATATATGTGCCATCGAAAACTCCTTTAAAACCCAGTGGAAAAAATATAAGGAGAAACCAATATGGCATATATCCGCACTTGTATTTATATTGTCTCGTTAAAAACCTTATATGAGAAACCATCATGGAAAACTCATAAAGGGAAAAAGAGTACAATATGAGCGATCTGAAGATCACCAACGGGTTATAACTTGGGATTTTACTCCCCCTGAACTTTGCAAACCTCAAGGTTATCTCATACCAATTCCACGAACCTAGTTCTGGAATATAAACATTGGTGGATATATAGTGAATATCACAATAATTTGTTTGCAAATTACCCTCTTACATTTCTGTAACTCATGAGGATAAATATAACCCGTAAGCAATACAAGTGACATTATCTTGGTAGATAATGATAATCTCCACATGATTTCACATGTGACCAATGTGACGCCCCCGGCTTAATCGTGCACTAACCATATACGCAAATGCACACGATCAAGCCTAAGAACTCACTTGAAGATATCACAACACAACTCTAGACACAAATTAAAATAATACAAGCTTTATGTTACAAGCCAGGGGCCTCGAAGGCTCGAATACATAAGCTCGATTACAAGCGTCAGTGGAAGCATCAGATATCTGAGTACAGATATAAAAGAAAGACAGACAGGCCTTTAAAAGGCGGGGCAAAAGAAAACACTGCGATCGAAAAGGCGCAGGCCTCCTGCTTGGGACCCTTCGATCCTACTCCTGGTCGTCGGCAAACTCGTAGTAGTAGCCACCCTCGGGGTGGTAGTAGTAGTCTGATAACCCACAAGTATAGGGGATCACAACAGTTTTCGAGGGTAGAGTATTCAACCCAAATTTATAGATTCGACACAAGGGGAGCCAAAGAATATTTGTAAGTATTAGCAGCTGAGTTGTCAATTCAACCACACCTGGAGATTAATTATCTGCAGCAAAGTGATCAGTAGCAAAGTAATATGATAGTTTTGATAATAGTAGCAGCAGCAATAGAAACGGTAACAGTGATAGCAGTGATATTGTAGCAAGTGCAATAGTAACAGCAGCAGTAGTAACTTAGCAAGATCAATATGTAGGAAAATCGTAGGCATTGGATCGGTAATTTGTTGGATGATATTCATCATGAGACAGTTATAACCTAGGGCGATACGGCACTAGCTCCAGTTCATAAATATAATGTAGGCATGTATTTCGTAAATAGTCATACGTGCTTATGGAAAGAACTTGCATGACATCTTTTGTCCTACCCTCCCGTGGCAGCGGGGTCCATATTGGAAACTAAGGGATATTAATGCCTCCTTTTAATAGAGAACTGGAACAAAGCATTAACACACGATGAATACATGAACTCCTCAAACTACGGTCATCACCGGGATTATCACCGGGAGTGGTCCCGACTATTGTCACTCCGGGGTTGCCGGATCATAACACGTAGTAGGTGACTATAACTTGCAAGATCGGATCTAGAACATAGATATAATGGTGATAACATAAACGGTTCAGATCTGAAATCATGGCACCCGGGCCCAAAGTGACAAGCATTAAGCATGGCAAAATCATAGCAACATCAATCTCAGAACATAATGGATACTAGGGATCAAGTCCTAACAAAACTAACTCGATTACATGATGAATCTCATCCAACTCCTCATCGACCAGCGAGCCTACGAAGGAATTACTCACTCCCGATGGGGAGCATCATGGAATTGGCGATGGAGAAGGGTTGGTGATGACGAATACCGAAGATCCCCCTCTCCGGAGCCCCAAACGGACTCTAGATCTGGCCTCCTGATGAAGAACAGGATGTGGCGGCGGCTCCGTCTCGCGAAACGCGATAATTCTTTCTCCTTTATTTTTTTTTGGAAAAATAGGATTTTATAGAGTCGGTTTCAGGGTCTGCGGGGCCACCAGGTGGGGACAACCCACCTGGGCGCGCCTGGGGGGGGGGGGGCAGGCGCGCCCTAGTGGGTTGTGCCCACCCAGGTGCCCCCCTCAGGTGGCTCTTGGCTCCGGAAATTCTCTTATTTTGTATAAAAATTTCTCGCAAAGTTTCGTTCCATTCCGAGAACTTTTATTTCTGCACAAAAACAACACCATGGTAGTTCTGCTGAAAACAGCGTTAGTCCGGGGTTAGTTTCATTCAAATCATGCAAATTAGAGTCCAAAACAATAGGAAAAGCGTTAGAAAAAGTAGATACGTTGGAGACGTATCAACTCCCCCAAGCTTAAACCTTTGCTTGTCCTCAAGCAATTCAGTTGATAAACTGAAAGTGAAAAAGAAAAACTTTTACGAACTCTTTTGCTCTTGTTTGCATAAATAAGCTTAAACAGCACCCAGGTTTTCAGCCAATATTATAACTAACCATGTCGACAATAACTCTTAAAAATTATATTAACTCATATCAATGACATAATCAGCTAGCGAGCAATAATAAGATATCTCAAATGGCAACACGTTATTAAAACAACCACGATATAATATGACAATAGTGGTATCTCTCTAGCCCTTTCTGAGACCGCAAAACATAAATGCAGAGCACCTCCAAAGTTCAAGCAGCGACTAAACATTGTAATTCATGGTTGAAAAGATCCAGTCATGATGCACCCAACATTAACTACACACAATGCATAAGCATGACAGCAGTGCTCTCAGGTTCTGGCGCTTATTTGAGAAGGTGATGACACAACATAAAAGTAAATAGATAGTCCCTTCGCAGAGGGAAGCAGTGATTTGTAGAGGTGCCAGAGCTCAAAGCTTAAATTGAGAGATAAAAATATTTTAAGAGGCATACTTTTCCCACCAACGAAAACGACTTAGAGTTTCCAATACTTTCCATGCTAGATATATCATAGGCGGTTCCCAAACAGAAATTAAAGTTTATTCCTTTTTCCACCATTTCTTTCAGTTTCCATGGCTAGCCGTATCCACGGGTGCCCTCCATACCAACACTTTCCAAGGAATTTATTATTTGACAACATAAAGTAAATTTATTTTTATCATTTCGGGACTGGGCATCCCTAATACCTTTGCCGTACTCTCGTGCAATGACAAGTGAATAAACACTCATCATGAGAATAACACATCTAGCATGGAAAAATATCGGCCACCCCTCGCCGCCTCGCGAGCGGTACGTGACGATGACATGTACCTAGGGTAGGGTCATAGGCATGACCGAGACGCCCTACCCAAGGACACTGCTCAAGAGTCAAGGACACTCAAAGTACAACTGAGGATACCGACTGAGATCACCTTGGAGTGCAATCCACTCGACCAGCTATCCCACTCGGACACCCCAATTCCACTCGACAAAGTTAGAGTCACTCGACCATACGAAGAATCACTCGGAGTATAGAAGACCTACAGTCACCCCAGGATGGCAACGGTCAGGCATTCACTCCGTAGTCATAAAGATCATTAATAGCAGGCGTTACCAGTAACGCCCCTGCCTTAACTCACATTGAACCCTGTGTAACCGAGGGCTGGAGGGGCCTGGCGCACTCTATATAAGCCACCCCCCTCCTCTGGCACAAGGGTTCGCTCCCCCTGTAACTCACACGGATATTCCAGTCGACCAGCCTCAGGGCATCGAGACGTAGGGCTTTTACCTCCTCCGAGAGGGGCCTGAACTCGTAAACTCGCGTGTACAATCTCACCGTAGCTAGGACCTTGCCTCCTCCTACGTACCCCCTATTCTTACTGTCAGACTTAGAATCACGACAGTACGAGCACACAAAAGAGAAATTTATTTTGAAAATTAGAGATGGCACATGCAAATTTACTTAGGACGGCAGGGTAATACCGCATATAGGTAGGTATGGTGGACTCAACTGGAATAACTTGGGTTTCAGGTTTTTGATGCACAAGCAGAATTCCCACTTAGTACAGGCGAAGGCTAGCAAATAGGTTGAGAAGCGGCCAGCTAGAGAGCAACACGGTCATGAACATGCATTATGCATAAGTAACATTGGATACTAGCATGAGTAGGATATGAACACCATGAACATAAATATCATAGAGGCTATGTTGGTTTTGATTCAACTACATGCATGAACATGTGCCAAGTCAAGCCACTCGAACGTTCAGAGGAGGATACCATATCATCATACAACATCACAATCATCTTAACGCAATGTTGATATCCAAGATAAATCATTATTCACTCCCAGCTACTTATGCATGGCATGAGAAACTATAATCTCTAATTGTCATTGCAAACATGTTTAATCATAATGGGTTGAATCATGGATACTAGGTTAAACATATTTAAAAAATAGAACAAGTCGATTTCATACCTGTTTCTCTCTGCCACGGTCAGTTCATCGAATATCGTCATTATTGCCTTTCACTTGCACGACCGAACGATATGAAAATAATGATAGTGCAAGAGTGCCATGGACTAAGCTGGAATCTGCAAGCATTTATTCAACAGGAGAAGGCAAGGTAAAATGGGCTCTTTGTTAGATTAACAATAATGCATATGAGAGCCACTCAACATTTTCATCGTGGTCTTCTTCTCGGTATGACTCAATAAAAGAAAAGAAGTTCAGAGAAACACACTGAAATATTTTTGGAGTTTTTGGTTTTCTGAAAGAAAGCAAATAGAAAGGGAAAAACAAAAACGAGAAAACTATTTACACGGGAAAGCTCCCAACAAGAAAAAGAAGAACAAGAAAATCTTTTTGAGTTTTCTTTTTAGTACTACAACAATTTAAACTGGGAAGAAAAATAAAAAAGAAGCAGGAAATATATTTTTGGATTTTCTCAAAGTTTTTCAAACACATAAGAAGAAAGCAAGAAAATAATTCTAACATGGATAATGAAGGAAATATGCCCTAGAGGCAATAATAAAGTTATTATTTATTTTCTTATTTCATGATAAATGTTTATTATTCATGCTAGAATTGTATTAACCGGAAACATAATACATGTGTGAATACATAGACAAACAGAGTGTCACTAGTATACCTCTACTTGACTAGCTCGTTGATCAAAGATGGTTATGTTTCCTAACCATAGACATGAGTTGTCATTTGATAAACGGGATCACATCATTAGGAGAATGATGTGATTGACTTGACCCATTCCGTTAGCTTAGCACTTGATCGTTTAGTACGTTGCTATTGCTTTCTTCATGACTTATACATGTTCCTATGACTATGAGATTATGCAACTCCCGTTTACCGGAGGAACACTTTGTGTGCTACCAAACGTCACAACGTAACTGGGTGATTATAAAGGTGCTCTACAGGTGTCTCCGAAGGTACTTGTTGAGTTGGCGTATTTCGAGATTAGGATTTGTCACTCCGATTGTCGGAGAGGTATCTCTGGGCCCACTCGGTAATGCACATCACTATAAGCCTTGCAAGCATTGTAACTAATGAGTTAGTTGCGGGATGATGTATTATGAAACGAGTAAAGAGACTTGCCGGTAACGAGATTGAGCTAGGTATTGAGATACCGACGATCGAATCTCGGGCAAGTAACATACCGATGACAAAGGGAACAACGTATGTTGTTATGCGGTTTGACCGATAAAGATCTTCGTAGAATATGTAGGAACCAATATGAGCATCCAGGTTCCACTATTGGTTATTGACCAGAGACGTGTCTCGGTCATGTCTACATAGTTCTCGAACCCGTAGGGTCCGCACGCTTAAAGTTCTGTGACGATTTGTATTATGAGTTTATGTGTTTTGATGTACCGAAGGTAGTTCGGAGTCCAGGATGAGATCGGGGACATGACGAGGAGTCTCGAAATGATCGAGACATAAAGATCGATATATTGGACGACTATATTCGGACATCGGAAAGGTTCCGAGTGGTTCGGGTATTTTTCGGAGTACCGGGGAGTTACGGGAATACGGGGAAGAAGTATATGGGCCTTATTGGGCTTTAGGGGAGAGAGAGAGGCAGGCCGCGCGCCCCCCCAAGGCCTAGTCCGAATTGGACTAGTGGGAGGGGCTGCGCCCCCTCCTTCCTTCTCTTCTCTCTTCCCCTTCCTTCTCTCCTACTCCTACTACTTGGAAGGGGGGGGGGGGGAATCCTACTCCCGGTGGGAGTAGGACTCCTCCAGGGCGCGCCATAGCTAGGCCGGCCCTCCCCCCTCCTCCACTCCTTTATATACGTGGACAGGGGGCACCCCATAGACACAACAATTGATCATTGATCTCTTAGCCGTGTGCGGTGCCCCCCTCCACCATAATCCATCTCGATCATATCGTAGCGGTGCTTAGGCGAAGCCCTGCGTCGGTAGCATCATCATCACCGTCACCACGCCGTCATGCTGACGAAACTCTCCTGTGAAGCTTTGCTGGATCGGAGCTCGCGGGACATCATCGAGTTGAACGTGTGCTGAACTCGGAGGTGCCGTGCGTTCGGTACTTGGATCGGTCGGATCGTGAAGACGTACGACTACATCAACCGCGTTGTGCTAACGCTTCCGCTTTCGGTCTACGAGGGTACGTGGACACACTCTCCCCTCTCGTTGCTATGCATCACCATGATCCTGTGTGTGCGTAGAATTTTTTTTGAAATTACTATGTTCCCCAACAGATATTACAATGAAAAAGTGTGGACACCGACAACTGAAATGAAATGTGTAAACATGAATATAATGTCGATGGAAATACGTACTCCCTCAAGCTTAGGCTTTTGGCCTAACTTGGTAATCACCAGTCGTAGAAGCCATGAGGTCCTATGTTGAAGTGCTGAGGTGCGGGCACCTGAGGGTCCCACTGCTGAGGCTCCTCCTGTGCCGCAGCTTGGTTGTTCCGGTAAGCGATGATGTCCGCATGCATAATCCTGTATCCACCCCTGGCAATGGGATCAAACAAAGCAGGTGCAGGCAGTGGAATAATATCATGAGTTTTCACACTAAAAACCAGATTATAAGGAAGAGGAATGTCAGGATAATCGGCAACAATAAACTGATGGTATTCCATAGCAGCGCGATCTAGGTGAACCTTGGGCAAAGGGTAATCATGCTGGCGTATCTGAACATTAAAGTGAGCTGCCAGGCGAGTAGCGTAAATACCGCCATGTATTTTACCCTTGGATTTATTAATGTGGAGGCGGCGTGCCACAATAGCTCCCAAGCTATAAGTGTTGTCGCCTTCCAGTGCACGACGTAAAACAGCAAGGTCTGGGGCACTGAGTGCACACACCTTCTCTCTAGCAAGCAAGCACTTTGCAATGAAAAGAGCAAAATAATGAACAGCAGGAAATTGCAAGCTAGTGGCGGTGACACTCGACACTCCTCTCTCGTCCCCCACAGACAGAGTACGGTAAAAACCTTCAAACTCTGCAGGCCTAGGCTCTACCAACCCACCATCAGAAGGAAGCAAGCATATTTCGCAAAATTCAGTAAGCGGTATCTGATGGGGTTCATCGTATAAATTAAACTGCACTTCAGGGGGATTGTTCTTAGGAAGGAAAGTAAAACTTTGCACAAAGGAATTTGTGAGGAGATGATACTGTTCGCATTCAACTGTGATGAAGTCGGTGAGGCTAGCATTAGCAGTATATTGTGCAAACTCTTGGAGGATTCCGGCCCCTTCCATGAACGGGGTATGCGGCCATTCGCACGGCCGTAACTCCGCCAACCTCCGGGTGCGGAGATCACTATCAGATGACTCCCCAATTACTCCCTTGGAGTTCTTCTTGGAAGCAAACTTCCGAAAGATACTCATGTTTTTCCTATGAGCAAAATTCTGAAATTTTTAGTCCACAAAAATTTTTCTCAACAAAACTTAACAAGATTGAAAACAACTACTCATAGGGAAGCATAGAGGCCATAGCAAGCATTCAAACTACTTAAAACTCTAAGGATTCAACATGCAAGCTCATCTATAGCAGCACCAAGAGTAGCTAATTATTCAAAATATAAACAACTAAAGCAAAAACTAATTGGACACACGGAGGAGTCACATACCAAGCAAAAATCCCCCGAAACAGTTTCGAAAACAGGGCTTCGAGCAAAGAGATCGAAATCCACGGGTTTGAGAGCAAGAATACGATAGCAAGAGCAATGGTGAATTTTTTCTGGAGGTAGGTGATGACGTGGGATGAAGAGATAAGTGAGGGGCCCACATGGGGACCACAACCCACCAGGGCGCGCCCAGGTGGGTTGTGCCCACCTGGTGCACCTCCCTCTGATATTATTTGCACCACAAATTCTTAAATATTCAGGAAAAAATCGTATTAAATTTTCAGGGCATTCTGAGAACTTTTATTTTTGGGTCAATTTTTTATTGCACGGGAAAAATCAGAAAACAGACAAAACATGGCATTTTATTTTATTTAACTAATAGGAACAGAAAATAAAAGGTAGGGACAGAAGGTAGTGCTCACTAAATTCATCAACTTCATACCTCTCAAAAATGATCCATTAATAAGGTTGATCAAGTCTTATTAACAACCACTTTCGATTAGCATGAAACCGAAGAACTTTCGTAAATCACTAAGTTACCTCAACGGGGATATGAATGTCCCCAACAATAAGCATTTCATATTTCTTTTTGGTAGTAGGTAGAGGTAGTTAAAAACTTCCAATAGTGATTGTCGGAGATTTTTCAATAACATTAATACCATTCACTTGGAATTGTTTCTTCGGAAAGTGCACCGTATGCTCATTACCATTGATATGAAAAGTGACCTTGCTTTTATTGCAATCAATAACAGCCCCTGTAGTATTCAAGAAGGGTCTACCAAGGATAATCGACATGTTGTCGTCCTCGGGCATCTCAAGTATAACAAAGTCAGTCAAATTAGTAACATTAGCAACAACAACGGGCACATCCTCACAAATACCGATAGGTATGGCAGTTGATTTGTCAGCCATTTACAAAGATATTTCAGTAGGTGTGAGTTTATTCAAGTCAAGTCTTTTATATAAAGAGAAAGACATAACACTAACACCAGCTCCCAAATCACATAAAGCAGTTTTCACATAATTCTTTTTGATGGAGCAAGGTATAGTTGGTATTCCCGGTTCTCCAAGTTTTTTAGGTACTCCATCCTTAAAAGTGTAATTAGCAAGCATGGTGGAGATTTCAGCTTCTGGTATTTTTCTCTTATTAGTGATGATGTCCTTCATGTACTTTGCATAAGGAGGCATTTTCAAGATATCAGTCAAGCGAGTACGCAAAAAGACTGGCCTCGACATTTCAGCAAAGCGTTCAAATTCTTCTTCATCTTTCTTTTTAGTTGACTTAGGTGGAAAGGGCATAGGTTTTTGAACCCATGGTTCTCTTTCCTTACTGTGTTTTCTAGCAACAAAGTCTCTTTTATCATATCTTGCATTTTTGGGTTGTGGGTTATCAAGATCAACTGCTGGTTCTATCTCAACATCATTGTCTGGTTCTTTATTATTTGTTTGAGTTTCTTCATGAACCTCATCATTATCTTTTTCATTATCAAAAGGTGAGTGTTCATTACCAGATTGAGTTTCAGCATCAGAAATAGAAACATCATTATCATTATCAGGAGGTTCCTCTACTTCAGGTTCATTAGAGGCATGCAAAGTCCTATCATTTTTCTTTTTCTTTTTCTTTTTAGAAGGACCAGGTGCAGTGGTGTTGTTCCTTTGTGAATCCTGTTCAATTCTTTTTGGGTGTCCCTCAGGATAAAGTGGTTCCTGAGTCATTTTACCTCCTCTAGTTGCAACTCTAACAGCAAAGTCATGTATGTTGTTATTCATTTCATCAAGCAATTCTCTTTGAGATTTAGCAACTTGTTCTAACTGGGTTTGTACCATAGAAGCATGTTTTCCCACACCTCTAACATCATTTGAGATTCTAAACAACAAGTCACTTAAGCGAGTAATCATATCAGAATTGTATTTCAATTGTTTCATAACATTTGCATTGAAGTGATCTTGTTTTCTAATATAGTTTTCAAACTCATAAAGGCATTGGCTAGGGTGCATATTGTGAGGATTATCATTATCATTGAATTTCATTAGAGAATTTACCTCTACCACCGCAGGTGGCGGTGGTGTATCAAGCCCATGTATTTCTTCAATAGGAGGTAAATTTTTGACATCCTCAGCTTTAATACCTTTTTCCTTCATAGATTTCTTTGCCTCTTGCATATCTTCGGGACTGAGATATAAAATACCCCTCTTCTTTGGAGTGGGTTTAGATGGTGGTTCAGGAAGAGTCCAATCATCATAGTTTTTCAATATGTTATTCAATAATTCTTCAGCTTGTCCAATAGTTCATTCCCTGAAAACACAACCAGAACAACTATCTAGGAAATCCCTAGAAGCATCGGTTAGTCCATTATAGAAGATATCAAGTATTTCATTTTTCTTAAGAGGATGATCAGGCAAAGCATTAAGCAACTGGCAAAGCCTCCCCCAAGCTTGTGGGAGACTCTCTTCTTCAATTTGCACAAAGTTAAATATTTCCTGTAAGGCAGCTTGTTTCTTATGAGCAGGAAAATATTTTTCAGAGAAGTAATAAATCATATCCTGGGGACTACGCACACAACCAGGAGCTAGAGTATTATACCAAGCTTTAGCATCACCCTTTAATGAGAACGGAAATAATTTGAGAATATAGTAATCGCGAGTTTTCTCATCATGAGTAAAAAGGGTGGCTATGTCATTCAACTTAGTAAGATGTGCCACAACAGTCTCAGTTTCATAAGCATGGAAAGGATCAGATTAAACCAAAGTAATTAACTCTGGTCGATAGAGAATTCATAATCCTTATCATCAATAAAGATAGGTGAGGTAGCAAACTTAGGATCATATTGCATTTTAGCATTCAGAGATTTTTCTTTATACTTGCATAATAATTTCTCTAGATCATCTCTATCCTTACAAGCAAGAATATCTCTAGTTGTCTCCTCATTCATAACATAACCTTCCGGTACCTTAGGCAATTCATATCTAGAAGGGTTAGTTCTAGTAGGTGTTTCAATACTTTTAGTTTCAAGCTCATCATCAGATTCAACAACATCATGTTGTCTTACTCTAGCAATTTGTTCATCAAGAAATTCACCTAATGGCACATCATCATCAAGCAAGGTACTAGCATCATCATAAGCATTCATAGCAGAAGTAGCATCATCAATAACTTGCGACATATCAGGATTAATAGCATGTGGTGGTGTTGCAAGTTTACTTATAACAGGAGGTGAATCTAAAGCGGAGCTAGATGGCAGTTCCTTACCTCCCCTCGTCTTAGAGGGAAAAATCTTAGTCTTAGCATCCTTCAGATTCTTCATAGTGATAATTTGATAATAATCCCAAGTGACTCAACAAATATAGCTATGCTCCCCGGCAACGGCGCCAGAAAAAGGTCTTGATAACCCACAAGTATAGGGGATCGCAATAGTTTTCGAGGGTAGAGTATTCAACCCAAATTTATAGATTCGACACAAGGGGAGCCAAAGAATATTTGTAAGTATTAGCAGCTGAGTTGTCAATTCAACCACACCTGGAGATTAATTATCTGCAGCAAAGTGATCATTAGCAAAGTAATATGATAGTTTTGATAATAGTAGTAGCAGCAATAGTAACGGTAACAGTGATAGCAGTGATATTGTAGCAAGTGCAATAGTAACAGCAGTAATAGTAACTTAGCAAGATCAATATGTAGGAAAATCGTAGGCATTGGATCGGTAATTTGTTGGATGATATTCATCATGAGACAGTTATAACCTAGGGCGATACGGCACTAGCTCTAGTTCATAAATATAATGTAGGCATGTATTCCGTAAATAGTCATATGTGCTTATGGAAAGAACTTGCATGACATCTTTTGTCCTACCCTCCCGTGGCAGCGGGGTCCATATTGGAAACTAAGGGATATTAAGGCCTCCTTTTAATAGAGAACCGGAACAAAGCATTAACACACGATGAATACATGAACTCCTCAAACTACGGTCATCACCGGGATTATCACCGGGAGTGGTCCCGACTATTGTCACTCCGGGGTTGCCGGATCATAACACGTAGTAGGTGACTATAACTTGCAAGATCGGATCTAGAACATAGATATAATGGTGATAACATAAACGGTTCAGATCTGAAATCATGGCACCCGGGCCCAAAGTGACAAGCATTAAGCATGGCAAAGTCATAGCAACATCAATCTCAGAACATAATGGATACTAGGGATCAAGCCCTAACAAAACTAACTCGATTACATGATGAATCTCACCCAACTCCTCACCGACCAGCGAGCCTACGAAGGAATTACTCACTCCCGGTGGGGAGCATCATGGAATTGGCGATGGAGAAGGGTTGGTGATGACGAATACCGAAGATCCCCCTCTCCGGAGCCCCAAACGGACTCCAGATCTGGCCTCCCGATGAAGAACAGGAGGTGGCGGCGGCCCCGTCTCGCGAAACGTGATAATTCTTTCTCCTTTATTTTTTCTGGAAAAATAGGATTTTATAGAGTCGGTTTCAGGGTCTGCGGGGCCACCAGGTGGGGACAACCCACCTGGGTGCGCCTGGGGGGGCAGGCGCGCCCTGGTGGGTTGTGCCCACCCAGTTGCCCCCCTCAGCTGGCTCTTGGCTCCGGAAATTCTCTTATTTTGTATAAAAATTCCTCGCAAAGTTTCGTTCCATTCCGAGAACTTTTATTTCTGCACAAAAACAACACCATGGTAGTTCTGCTGAAAACAGTGTCAGTCCGGGGTTAGTTTCATTCAAATCATGCAAATTAGAGTCCAAAACAAGAGGAAAAGCGTTAGGAAAAGTAGATACGTTGGAGACGTATCATAGTCGTCGGCGGGGGTAGCTGGTTCCGGGACTTCGTCATCTGGTTGCATCAAACGGATATGGGGAAAAAGAGGAAGCAAAGCAACCGTGAGTACTCATCCGAAGTACTCAGCAAGCAAGGATCTACACTACATATGCAACATTATCAAAGAAAGGCTATATATGTGGACTGGGCTGCAGAAATGCCAGAATAGAGAGAAGGCCTAGTCCTATCGAAGACTAGCATCTTTAGCGGTCTTGCAGCATTAGAAGAGTGTAGATTAGCACAGTATAAAGTAGTAGTAGCACTAAGTATCAACCTCGGCCAGAGATCCTTTCTCGACTCCCTGCGAGAAAGTAATCCCAGAGCCCTAGTATCCGTTTCTATCCAGTTCTAGTTGTATCGATCGGGATACAACTCCGAGCGTCCGTTACCGAGGATCCGGCTATGCATAGATTAGTTCTTCCCTGCAGGGGTGCACCAACTTACCCACCACGCTCGATTAACTCCGGCCGGACACACTTTCTGGGTCATGCCCGGCCTCATCCAAATGACACGCCGCAACCCAACCTAGGCTTAACAGAGAGGTCAGCACGCCGAACTAAACCTATGCGCCCAGGGGTCTTGGGCCTTCGTCCCAGGAACTCCTGCATGTTGCGTACGCGGCCGGTGAGCAGACCTAGCAATCCACACTATCAAGGCGGTTGTGTTACGCGGTCCAACCCAGCGCGCGGCACTTAGACGCTAACATCCATTAAGCTTCATCTGATGCATACGACGCAGAGTGCCCATAACTGTTCCCACGTGATGGTTAGTGCTATTGGGCCAGAGGCCCACTCGGATCAAATATCCAATCCGTTAGTGTATTGGGGGTGTGCGGTAATGAGCAGAGACTCACGATCGATGTGACCCCGTCGCCGTGTCTCGAGGACTTGCTGCAAGGGCTAAGAATGCCTGGCCGTGCCTCGTACTTAATTCTCGGGTACCCTCCAGGTCAACCCGTCTCCACATCATTCGCGGGTACCCCTCAGGGTCGACCCGCCTTTCCAAGTAGCCGTTGTAAAGTCCAAGTATCCGTGTGTCCATAACATCAAGGGAATCCGAGGTATCACCCTCGTTGGATTTCTACTCGATGTAACCGTCAAGGTGAACTCAGAGGAATCACCCTCGATGGGTTCACACTTGAGGTGTTGCACGACAGCGTCGTTACCGGAAGTGATGAAGGAGGAATCACCCTCGATGACCATGACCGAGTAACTACTGCACAGCGTTAACATCAGAAGTGCTTACGAGGTATCACCCTCGGCACTCGATAGTAACGCTGCAGTGTCGTACAGATAAAGGGGGTGTGATGTGCGGTGCTAGGGCCTGGTTGTTGAGTCTTCCGATAATCCAGCGGGGCAACCGAGACAAGTGGGGTCACTGGGGTACACAAACCAGCCTATTCTAATCAGTTTAGGATAAACAGATAATTATCAAAAGCAGGTTACAAAATCAGGTCTTGCATCAAAATAGGTAAAGCAGTAACAGCAGCAATTCTAATGCAAGCACAAGAGAGAAGAGAATAGGCGATATAGGCATGCTCAAGGGGGGGTGCTTGCCTGGTTGCTCGGCGGCAAAGGCAAGGTCATCAACGGTGTCGTCGGGCTCCTGAGCTGCGTCGGTCTCGGGAACTGCGTCGGTACCGGGGTCTATCGAGAGAGAAGAGGGGGAGGGAACAAATAAATACACAGCAAACATATGCAACACAGAGCATGCTATGCTAAGATGCAGTGCAGGGTTGCCTAAAGACATGTCTAAATCATATTAGTTATTTTAGGATTAAAGTTGGATTTATTAACCGGTATGTATGCACTATTCATCTACCGGAAACAGGCTAAAAGTTGTGGGTTCACCTCCGTAGAGGGTCCCGACAGGGAAATAGATAGTACAGTTGGATTCGTCTCGTCGTTCCGAGCAACTTTCATATATAAAGTTTTTCGATCTGAGCTACGGTTTAATTTCTATGATTTTCTGAAGTTTTAAACATTTTCTGGAATTATTTCATCTACTAAAATCAACATTATCCAGAACAGTAGCAGTGACATCAGCATGATGCAATGATGACATCATCAGTCAACAGGATGGCTGACCAGGTCAAACCTGACCAGTGGGCCCCACTGGTCAGTGACTGATCTAATTAACACTGGTTAATTATCTTAAACTAACTTAATTATCTAACGGGACCCACTTGTCAGTGACTACACTAATTAACCATTTAATTTAATTTCAAATTAACCAAATTAATCGTGGGGGCCCCACATGTCAGTGGCACTATGTGCCCAGTCAGCACAGTTGACCACGGTCAACATGGTCAAATGGGGCCTGGGGGCCCACGGGCAGTGACCCTGGGGGTGGCCCCAGGTCGGCCACGTCGGCGTCGACCGGCGACTCAACGCCGGCGACCAAATCGCGCGGCGGCGCGTTCGGGAGGCGGCCGGAAATCATGTATGGTGGCTCGTTTCGAGCGCGGTTGCTTGCGTTCGAAAGTTGGGAGAGTGCTATGATGCAATTGAAGAGGTTGGGGAGGTTCTACGCGGTGCGGTGAAGCTGCTAGGCGCACGCCCGTGACCATTTGGTCACCGGAGGCACGCCGGCGACGAGCTTGGCGGCGGAGCGTTCGGGTTCTCGATGGGAACGACGCTAGGGAGCTCGGGGGAGCGCGTGCGCGTGCTTGTTGTGCTCCTGGGAGCACGAGGAGCATGGCAGTGTGCTCAGGCGAGCGTGACAGTGGCTGTGGCCGCGGCGGTGAGGTGCTCGGCGGCAGCGGGTACGGCCATGGCGGAGATGCTGGCTAGCGAGCTCGCACGGCGAACGGAGAGGAGAGGAAGGGGGAGCAGCTCACCATGGAGTCGCACGAGGGCCCGGTGGCAGCTTAGTAGCAGCAGCGGTGCCAGAGCGGACGAAGATCGCTGGCGACCGAAGCAAAGGGGGCGTCCTTATTCGCGTGCTGCAGTGGCTCCCGGCTAGCGTTCAAGGGCGCAGACGATGTGGTCGAAGACGACGAAGACGAGGAGCACGATGGCGAGGCGGATAGACATCGCTGGCCATGGGAACGACGGCGAGCGGCGACGGATCCACTCGGTGGAGGTGGGAGCGAGTGAGAGAAGGGAGGAGAGCGAGCGGAGTGAGGGGGAAATGAATGAGGATGACGAGGGAGTGGACAGGGGTTGATCTTATCCCCTCACCGACGTTGTAGCGTCGCGGTGTCGCCCGCTGGCCGATGAGCGCACGCTCGGCCACGGCGCGGCTGACACGGCGAGGGAGAGAGAAGAGAGGAGGGGAAGGTGGGCCTGGTGGGCTGGGCTGAGTGCACTGTGCACTTAGGCCCAGTCCCCAGCAGTAGTCTAGGCCTTTTTCTATTTTCTTTTCTGTTTTGTTTTATCAGCAGGCTTTTGCAATATTTAAACTACCAAATGCCTCTGTAAAAATGTGAAACTTGGTCACAAAAATACAGTGGAATATTATGTTGTGCCACAAAAAGTTTGGGCAGGTTTTGAATCCATTTGAATTTTAAAAAAATGGAAAGGCATTTAAAATGCTTCTTTTGGCACTGTTTTAAATGCTTTGGCCCACTTTGACTTGATGATGATGTTGTATTCCTTAACAACAAATGGTTTTGGAATATTTGCTAGAAGGTGAACATTTTTCCAGCAATTTTTGAACCACTTTATTTTGCACTTGAATTTGAATTGATTTTCAGAGTGAAATTTGAATTGAGTTGAACTAACACTGTGATCAAGCATTGCATAAATGATGACTTGGCATGTTTAACAGAGAGTCAGAGTGCTAGGTTACATAGGGGTGTTACAAATTCTCCTCCTCTAAAAGAAATTCTCGTCCCGAGAATTCAGGAGGTAGAGGGAAAGAGGTCAGGGTATTCCGCCCGAAGATGATCCTCGCCTTCCCAAGTGGCTTCATCTTCTGTATGATTTGACCACTGCACTTTCAGGAACTTGGTCGTCTTCTGACGGGTCCGACATTCAGCTTCATCGAGAATGCGGATCGGATGCTCCTTATATGAAAGATCATCTTGCAATTCGAGCATTTCGTGATCTACTGCTCGGTGTGGAGATTCCTTGAAGCAACGACGTAGTTGCGACACATGGAAGACGTCGTGGATATGAGAGAATTGTGGCGGTAACTCCAATTTATATGCCAACTGACCACGTCTTGCAACAATGCGGAAAGGACCAATGTAGCGTGGAGCTAACTTGCCCTTGATTCCGAAACGGTGAGTGCCTTTCAACGGAGTGACGCGAAGGTAAGCTTGCTCGCCAGGCTGATAGACCATTACCTTGTGCTTTCGGTCATAGTTGCTCTTCTGACGAGATTGAGCAGTTTTTAGATGTTCCCGGACAATGCAGACTTTTTCTTCAGCTTGTTGGATAATGTCCGGTCCGACGAGTGAGGGTTCCCCAGTTTCTGACCAATTCAGAGGGGTTCGACACTTACGTCCGTAAAGAACTTCGAACGGTGCCATCTTCAGACTAGCATGATAGCTATTGTTGTAAGAGAATTCGGCATACGGGAGAGATTCCTCCCACTTCTTACCGAAGGAGATGACACAAGCTCGAAGCATATCTTCAAGCACTTGATTAACTCGCTCGACTTGACCCTGTGACTGAGGGTGAAAAGCGGTGCTGAAGGACATATGAGTTCCCTTAGCTTCTTGGAAACTTTCCCATAATCTGGAGGTAAAGAGGCTGCCACGATCCGAACTAATCTCTAATGGAACACCGTGGAGTGACACAATTCATGAAACATACAAGTCTGCTAACTGACTAGCAGTGATTGTCTCCTTGACTGGCAGAAAGTGAGCAACCTTTGAGAATCGGTCAATGACGACAAAGATAGCATCATGACCCTTCTGAGATCTAGGAAAACCAGTAATGAAATCCATTTGGACCTTATCCCATTTCCATTCAGGAATATCAAGGGGTTGCAGAGTTCTAGCAGGTCTTTGATGTTCTGCTTTAATGCGACGGCAATGTCACATTCAGCAACAAGCATTGGCATTGTATGGAATCATTCATGAAGTACTCACGCACAACAGAAGGAAGCGCAGTAGATACAACATCACAGTCATCATGACATACAGATCCATACATAAGTTCGGTTACAGACTAGCATTATAACAGCATGAAGGTAAGCTAGACAACTTAGGCGGCTCGCAGGCACGCGGTGGAGGGATATAGCAACGCGACATAGCAACATGCTACATCAACATCGAGGAAAACCTATGTAACGGGGTAACTGCAAGTGCGGACGACGAATGGCCGTCGTAGGAAAATCCTGCTCTCCATGTGCACTCTGATGCAGAATCGGGTCTCGAGCTGGAAGAAGAGGTCCACATGCAGGTGTGTGACCTCCAACAGCAGGCCAATCAATACCAGCATACATCTGAGTCCTGCGCGGGTAAAGGATGTACTCTGGTTGTATCCCTGCATGAACAGCTGGTAGCAACTTCGTCATAGCATCATAGAGGCGTGCTCAAGTGGCAAACAACTCGACGGCAAGCGCCCGGACAGTGCGATCCAGAGCCTGAGTATACTGAATCAGAACCTGCGGGTCGTAATGACGACGCTCATACGGGGCACAGGTAGCGGTGTAGTACCCAGTAGCATCTCCAGCAGGGGCATACGGAATGTATCGAAACTCAGAGGCATCCAAGCTAACGCTCAGCTCTCCTCGGAGACGTGCGATAGCAGAGTAGGCGGCATCATGGACTGCCATCTCAATCGTCACGCCAATACCGTGGAAAAGGTGCAGCTCAGTGTCTGAGTCATCGTGCTGATCATAGATACGAACATCAGCAAGGTACTGCTCCTGGTTGAACTCGTGGTAATCCTCGTAGACCATGTACTCGGGGTACCAGCGGTAGCCCAGTCTGGTCAGGAGGGCGATCAGGACAGCTGAAAAACCAGGGGCATCACGAGCCCAAGTACGAAGCACAAGCTGCGTCGTAGGGCGTGGTGGAAACAAACGATCCATTTGAAACAGAGGAAATTCAGGATTGTCAGATGACAATGAGAAGTATAATATAACTCGGAGAGAAAAGGTTAAACAAACCAATGGAAAGGAAAATGATTGTCAGACTAATCAGATCAATGGTAAGGAATAAGAATAGATATCCAGCTCTCCGGGTAGACGAGATTTACGAGATCCTAAGTGTCGGCGTTAGTAAAATTCATTTAACCCGAAAAGAAGAGAGATCAGAGTCCCAGAGTATAGAAGAGGAATAAAAGATCCTAATACCACCCAGTTGGCGATGTGGGCCCGTAAGCCACACAGCCATGTTAGTAAAACAGTTTTGGACGACTAGACTCAACTTCGGCCAAGGAGTTGGAAAGGGGGGTTCCTACAGGCAGTTGGCTCTGATACCAACCTGTGACGCCCCGGCTTAATCTTGCACTAACCATACACGCAAATGCACATGATCAAGCCTAAGGACTCACTTGAAGATATCACAACACAACTCTAGACACAAATTAAAATAATACAAGCTTTATGTTACAAGCCAGGGGCCTCGAGGGCTCGAATACATAAGCTCGCTTACAAGCGTCAGTGGAAGCATCAGATATCTGAGTACAGATATAAAAGAAAGACAGACATGCCTTTAAAAGGTGGGGCAAAAGAAAACACTATGATCGAAAAGGCGCATGCCTCCTGCCTGGGACCCTCCGATCCTACTCCTGGTCATTGGCAAGCTCGTAGTAGTAGCCACCCTCGGGGTGGTAGTAGTAGTCATCGGCGGGGGTAGCTGGCTCCGGGACTCCGTCATCTGGTTGCATCAAATGGATATGGGGAAAAAGAGGAAGCAAAGCAACCGTGAGTACTCATCCGAAATACTCAGCAAGCAAGGATATACACTACATATGCAACATTATCAAAGAAAGGCTATATATGTGGACTGGGCTGCAGAAATGCCAGAATAGAGAGAAGGCCTAGTCCTATCGAAGACTAGCATCTTTAGCGGTCTTGCAGCATTAGAAGAGTGTAGATTAGCACAGTATAAAGTAGTAGTAGCATTAAGGATCAACCTCGGCTAGAGATCCTTTCTCGACTCCCTGCGAGAAAGCAATCCCAGAGCCCTAGTATCCATTTCTATCCAGTTCTAGTTGTATCGATCGGGATACAACTCCGAGCGTCCGTTACCGAGGATCCGGGTATGCATAGATTAGTTCTTCCCTGCAGGGGTGCACCAACTTACCCACCACGCTCGATTAACTCTGGCCGAACACACTTTCTGGGTCATGCCCGGCCTCGGCCAAACGACACACCGCAACCCGACCTAGGTTTAACAGAGAGGTCAGCATGCCGGACTAAACCTATGCGCCCAGGGGTCTTGGGCCTTCGCCCCGGGAACTCCTGCACGTTGCGTACGCGGCCGGTGAGCAGACCTAGCAACCCACACTATCAAGGCGGTTGCGTTACGCGGTCAACCCAGCGCGCGCCGCTCAGATGCTGACGTCCATTAAGCTTTGGCTGATGCATATGACGCAGAGTGCCCATAACTGTTCCCACGTGATGGTTAGTGCTATCGGGCCAGAGGCCCACTCGGATCAAATATCCAAACCGTTTGTGTATTGGGGGTGTGCGGTAACGAGCAGAGACTCACGATCGATGTGACCCCGTCGCCCCGTCTCGAGGACTTGCTGCAAGGGCTAAGAATGCCCGGCCGCACCTCGTACTTAACTCTTGGGTACCCTCCAGGTCAACCCGTCTCCACATCATTCGCGGGTACCCCTCAGGGTCGACCCGCCTTTCCAAGTAGCCGTTGTAAAGTCCAAGTATTCGTGTGTCCATAACATCAAGGGAATCCGAGGTATCACCCTCGTTGGATTTCTACTCGATGTAACCATCAAGGTGAACTCGGAGGAATCACCCTTGATGGGTTCACACTTGAGGTGTTGCACGACAGCGTCGTTACCAGAAGTGATGAAGGAGGAATCACCCTCGATGACCATGATCGAGTAACTACTCCACAGAGTTAACATCGGAAGTGCTTACGAGGTATCACCCTCGGCACTCGATAGTAACACTGCAGTGTCGTACAGATAAAGGGGGTGTGATGTGCGGTGCTGGGGCCTGGTTGTCGAGTCTTCCGATAATCCAGCGGGGCAACCGGGACAAGTGGGGTCACTAGGGTACACTAACCAGCCTATTCTAATCAGTTTAGGATAAACATGTAATTATCAAAAGCAGGTTACAAAATCAGGTCATGCATTAGAATAGGTAAAGCAGTAACAACAGCAATTCTAATGCAAGCACAAGAGAGAAGAGAATAGGCGATATAGGCATGCTCAGGGGGGGTGCTTGCCTGGTTGCTCGGCGGCAACACTACAGGAAACAGGTAATTTGCCGTCTGTGGATCACAGACGGCAAAGACCCAAATCCAGACGGCAAACTCAGACGGCAAAGATAAGTCGGCAAAGAATACTTTGCCGTTAGCCTTTTGTCGAGATGACAGCAAAGATTTTGCCGTCAGTCAATATAGTTTTGCCATCTGCCGCAAAAATAACAGACGGCAAAAAACGTTTCTTTGCCGTCAGTCAAAACGTGTGCTTTGCCGTCATCCAGACTAAAGTACAGACGGCAAAGATTATTTTTCATTTTTTTTAAGTTTTTCATTTTTTTTAAAAGTGACGTCCGAGCAGAGCATCTCGCCGGACACACAAACAACAAACCAAAAAAGTTTTAGCTCACGGAGATTTTGGATTCGACACGGCCTTGCTGTGTTGCTTTCATCGTCGGTGGTTACAGAGAAGTTACAGAAGTGTCCTCAAAATTTACACAAGGACCCCTCGAAACTAAAAATGAAAAGCAATCAAGTCCTCCATCACAGCAACAGGTTCTTCACCGTCGGCCGTCCTTCTCGCCAGGGACAATACCACAGGGACACCACTGCCGCCGCCTCGCCCTGCTCACCGCGCCGCTCGCCCGACCCTACTCGCCGCGCCACCGGACAACCACGCTCGCCCGCGCCGCTTGGCCGACCCTGGTATCCGCACGACCGCCCGGCCGTGCTCGAGCTCGCTGGTTCCTGGAGAGAGAGAGAGGGGGGCACCGCCGCGCGCCAGTGCAGTGTCGGGCGGCCGATGCTGGAGGGAGCAGCTCCTCTGTAGTGGCCGTCACGCGCCATGCTCGAGGGACGAGGCCGCCGCACGCCAGAGGGATGAGGCCGCCGCGCGCCCGAGGGACGAGGCCGCCGCGCGCCTGCGCTGAGCAGTCGACGGTGGAGTGAGCCGCCGCCGCGCGCCATGCTCGCCACCCGCGGGTCTTCCATGCTCGTCGCCCGCGCGTCCGCCATGCTCGCTGCCCGCGTGGCCGGGGGTAGGCGGGGGCGACGGGGAACGGGGCCAGGGCCGAAGTAGGCAGGGGCGACGGGGGACGGAGCCGAGGCCAGCGGACGGTGGGGGGGACGGAGCCGAGGCCCGCGGCCGGTGGGGGCGACGGGTGACTCGCGCTGAGGTCGGCCGAGGCGACGGGGGCCGGGGCCGGGGGCCGGCGGGGGCGATGGGGTCGGGGACGGCGAGCAAGGCCGTGGCCGGCGAGGCAGAGGCCGGGAGGAGAGGTGGCCGTGGGTGCTGGTGTTCTCCAGATCGAGAGAGAGAGAGAGAGAGAGAGAGAGAGAGAGAGACGTACGAGAGGGATGAGTGGTGGGGGCGTGGGGGTGTCGGGTGGATAAGGTGGAGAGAGGGCGTGGGACGTGGGGCTGGTGGGTTTTGCCTCGTGGGGACGTGCGGAGGAGATTTAGCCATGTCAGCGATCCGCGTGATCGATCCGTGGACTTGTGTTTTTTCTTTGCCGTCTGTGGTTCTATTTACAGACGGCAAAGTAAGCACTTTGCCGTATGTTAATAAAATCACGGACGGCAAAGAACTTTGCCGTCTGCATTTTATATTAAAGACGGCAAAGTCAGTTCTTTGCCATCTAAAATAAAAAAGACAGACGACAAAGCTCTTTGCCGTCTGTATTTATTTTTACAGACGGCAAAGTCTACTCTTTGCCGTCTGTAATATAAAAGACAGACGGCAAAGTCTATTTTGCCGTTACTTTTTCTTTGCCGTCTACTGATGACGGCCAACCATTTCTTTGCCGTCTGTCCCGACGAAATGCTGACGGCAAAGAAAGTACTGACGGCAAATCTCCTGTTTCCCGTAGTGCAAAGGCAAGGTCGTCAACGGTGTCGTCGGGCTCCTGAGCTGCGTCGGTTTCGGGAACTGCGTCGGTACCGGGGTCTACCGAGAGAGAAAAGGGGGAGGGAACAAATAAATACACAACAAACATATGCAACAAAGAGCATGCTATGCTAAGATGCAGTGCAGGGTTGCCTAAAGACATGTCTAAATCATATTAGTTATTTTTGGATTAAAGTTGGATTTATTAACCGGTATGTATGCACTATTCATCTACCGGAAACAGGCTAAAAGTTGCGGGTTCACCTCCGTAGAGGGTCCCGGCATGAAAATAGATAGTACGGTTGGATTCGTCTCATTGTTCCGAGCAACTTTCATATATAAAGTTTTTCGATCTGAGCTACGGTTTAATTTCTATGATTTTCTAAAGTTTTAAATATTTTCTGGAATTATTTCATCTACTAAAATCAACATTATCCAGAACAGTAGCAGTGATGTTAGCATGACGCAATGATGACATCATCAGTCAATAGGACGGCTGACCAGGTCAAACCTGACCAGTGGGCCCCACTGGTCAGTGACTGATCTAATTAACACTGGTTAATTATCTTAAACTAACTTAATTATCTAACGGGACCCACTTGTCAGTGACTACACTAATTAACCATTTAATTTAATTTCAAATTAGCCAAATTAATCGTGGGGGCCCCACATGTCAGTGGCACTATGTGCCCAGTCAGCACAGTTGACCACGGTCAACATGGTCAAATGGGGCCTGGGGGCCCACGGGCAGTGACCCTGGGGGTGGCCCCAGGTCGGCCACGTCGGCGTCGACCGGCGACTCAACGCCGGCGACCAAATCGTGCGGCGGCGCGTTCGGGAGGCGGCCGGAAATCGTGTACGTTGGCTCGTTTCGAGCGCGGTTGCTTGCTTTCGAAAGCTGGGAGAGTGCCGCGTCGAGTGGTGGCGGTGGCCTCGCCGGAAACGGCGCCGGCGACGACCGCGGCGGACGGCCGAAATCGGGCAGTGACGAAAACGACTAAGCAACGCGCTACGATGCAATTGACGACCGCGTCGAGTGAAGCTGCTGGGCGCACGCCCGTGACCATTTGGTCACCGGAGGCACGCCGGCGACGAGCTTGGCGGCGGAGCATTCGGGTTCTCGATGGGAACGACGCTAGGGAGCTCGGGGGAGCGCGTGCGCATGCTTGTTGTGCTCCTGGGAGCACGAGGAGCACGGTAGTGTGCTCAAGTGAGCATGACAGTTGCTGTGGCCGCGACGGCGAGGTGCTCGGCGGCAGCGGGTACGGCCATGGCGGAGATGCTGGCTAGCAAGCTCGCGCGGCGAACGGAGAGGAGAGGAAGGGGGAGGAGCTCACCGTGGAGGCGCACGAGGGCCCGGTGACAGCTTAGTAGCAGCAGCGGTGCCGGAGCGGACGAAGATCCCCGGTGACCGAAGCAAAGGGGGCGTCCCGATTCGCGTGCTGCAGTGGCTCCCGACTGGCGTTTGAGGACGCAGACGACGTGGTCGAAGACGGCGAAGACGAGGAGCACGATGGCGAGGCGGATAGACGTCGGTGGCCACGGGAACGACGGCGAGCGGTGACGGATCTGGTCGGTGGAGGTGGGTGCGAGCGAGAGAAGGGAGGAGAGCGAGCGGAGCGAGGGGGAAATGAATGAGGATGACGAGGGAGTGGACGGGGGTTGATCTTATCCCCTCACCGACGCTGTAGCGTCGCGGTGTCGCCCGCTGGCCGGCGAGCGCGCACTCGGCCACGGCGCGGCTGACACGGCGAGGGAGAGAGAAGAGAGGAGGGGAAGGTGGACCTGGTGGGCTGGGCTGAGTGCACTGTGCACTTAGGCCCAGTCCCCAGTAGTAGTCTAGGCCTTTTTCTATTTTCTTTTCTATTTTGTTTTATCAGCAGGCTTTTGCAATATTTTAAGCTACCAAATGCCTCTGTAAAAATGTGAAACTTGGTCACAAAAATACAGTGGAATATTATGTTGTGCCACAAAAAGTTTGGGCAGGTTTTGAATCCATTTGAATTTTTAAAAATTGGAAAGGCATTTAAAATGCTTCTTTTGTCACTGTTTTAAATGCTTTGGTCCACTTTGACTTGATGATGATGTTGTATTCCTTAACAGCAAATGGTTTTGGAATATTTGCTAGAAGGTGAACATTTTTCCAGCAATTTTTGAACCACTTTATTTTGCACTTGAATTTGAATTGATTTTCAGAGTGAAATTTGAATTGAGTTGAACTAACACTGTGATCAAGCATTGCATCGATGATGACTTGGCATGTTTAACAGAGAGTAACAGTGCTAGGTTACATAGGGGTGTTACAACCAATCATTCTATGAAGTCATACACATTTTGTGATGCTTCAAATAAAATAGAATGATCACTGGAAGGACTAGTTTAGAGTCTATTCTGAAGACTTCCCTCAAAATACTCTTCCAGCAAACCCAGCCTTTGTTATGGCATTGTGGGATCAGATAATTAGCCACTATCAATATATGAAACCATGGTCCCATCTTGATTTTCCAGATGGAATTGATCAAGACCCTTTGTGCCCTGTATATATCCGAGGATATTCCTTACACAAATCTTATACCTTTCAGGGAGTTGCACTATCAATAAATTGTCAAAAACTATAGTGTCAGGCCTGACATATTTTGCAAGATATATGAGTGCTTCGATGGTATTTTGATATGACACTTCATGTCTCACTATCACTTCACCATCTCCCCTATGTCTTAAGGATTTGTATCCTATATTAGGTATAATATGACCATATATGTGTCTTTGATATAATATATCCACATTGAAGTTCTCCAATATTTCTGGATATATGAAGACTGATATCTTAGGGGAATATGCTCAAGTCACAAACTTAGCATAATTTGGTTTAACCCAAATATCAGTCTTAACATGATTGTGTGTATTTCATGTCTTATATAGACTTTGATGATAAGATCATCGACACCACAAATTAAGGTGATGTAAAATCCAATCCAGGATTTCTTCATGAATACACGCCAACAATCATTAGTATGAGAGTAATCCTTGTCATGGAATAACTCACTTAGTCAGTTGCACCACACAATTCTCCGACTACTTCAAGTCATAAAATGACTTTAGAAGTTCCACACATGCATGTTGCGATTTACCTTTGGATTCAGAATATTAAGTCATTCAATGACTTCAATATATACATCCAAACTAATTGATCCATGGGAGTATGTAGACATTACATACATCAACCGTATGGATCTGTACTGCCGTTAACATTCAGCATCAAAACATAATTCCACTCATACCAAGAAGATATGCTACATCGTAACCGATGCCGGGTCTCTGCGAAAAACCCTTTTGCTACAATCCTCGCTTTCTCACCACCTCATCTATTTTTGTTTTTGAACGAAAAATCACTTCTCTTCTCTATAGAAGATACTTATGAGCAGGTTTTACTATGGTAAACACCTCTCTTTTCATGAGCGAGTGCTACTCTTCTTAAATTGCTTCCTTTCATTTGAACCAATATAAGTGCAACAACACTCTCCATGGATTTGGTTTAGGGCCCAAAAGGACTCTAGAAATTCTCGAGAAGAATTTTATGTCGACATATGTAGACTTTCTCATATACGATTCTCATGAATCAATATCATTGTGGAATTCTTATTACTCCTCTTAACTCCTTGTGATTTCCCACAACAACGGAGTCAAGGTGTTTCGATTTCCCAACACTAAAAAATGTGTGCACATATGTGTTGGACTTTGGATGCCGCGCATCCCTCAGGTGTCATTCAACCCGAGGTTGAATCATATTTACTGATCGAGGGGTCAATCTCCTCTGTTTCCGCTAAAACATATGAGAACTTAATCTCATGCGCCCAGAATTCTCCCCCTCTTGCTCTCATCTAGGGAGACGAGTGGTTTATTAGGTACCTCCACTCGTTGGTACTTGACCATAGTGACACCTTTGTCATCAGTAATATACTTGGCAGATTATTTGCAACATGCTGCAAATTTATCATAACCAGAACCTGGAGTTCAGATCCTTAAGTACGTGGACAAAATGTCTACAACATTTATTATCCATTTTCTGGCATTCTTTGTGGTACTCATCTCCCCCTAATGCCAGAAAATGTTCTTATTGCAAAAGCAATCAGCGTATGGGCTGCAAATAACTCCCTTACTAGGGTTAAGGTATTCGGCGGATTAATGAACATACCACATTTATTCCTCACATAGATCCCAACCATATGTGAAGGCCCATGATGTACGCTGGGGTGGTGATATCGGTATACAACTGAATTACCGCAGATGGGAAATACTTTACTTATTTTCACGTACAAACTGCAAGGGGGTGCAGTATCACTTGATCTTATTTAGACCAAATATGCGGAGTGTGAGACCGCATGTTACCATCAACAAAATGTTGATAAATCACAATGCTGTAACATTGGCCAAGCAATATTGAATCTCTTTCATAAGATATCAAGCCAAACCATTCTGGTTATGTGCACTATATACTGAATATAACCATTGAATGCTCGTGAATCAACTGCAACGATATTTGCATTCCAATGGAATTATCCCACAATAGGATAATTTGCTCTAAATTCGTTAATTTGAGCAATTAATTCAGTAAACACGTGGTTTTGTGTGGATGATACACATCTAAGACCATCTTCTAGATGCGTCTATTAACATCATGAAGTACCAACATAACCCAGATAATGGTTGAATAATCTAAACATATTCTTGAATGCAATCAAGAATATTGGCTGGCTCATTTCAAAATTTTAAGGTGAGAGTGCCTTAAAATTAATTCCCCAATGTCACATGCAGTGCACAAAACAATCTGATGATTGTTGGGAATATTGCAACTTGTCAAGTTGTGGCCAACAGAATTGTCAATAATTTCTCTAATCGTCCAATACCATGATGATAAAGGAGAAAAAATTATTGTGTATGCAACAAGATTGAGTATGAACTGATTCATACACTCAATTATCTCAACTATCATGTCTGAGGGACAAGATGTTGCAATTTATACTATATGTAGTAGTACAATTATAGGCTAATGATATTTAGGGATAACTAGGAGACTACACGAGATCTCCAAAATATCTTTGGAATATCATTCCACAAGCATATCATCAATATAGAGGAGTCCATTCTCCTTCTACCATGCCAGAACATTTTCTAGTTGTTTTCTTTTGAAGTAGAACTTCAAACTTATCCCATTAAAATCATTTGCCTCTAGTGAGTCGGTGGTATGATTCAACCCAATACTTGACCAATTGGTAATCATTAGTATGACATTTCGTACAACCACCACTTTGACAAACTTGAAAGTTGTCATTATGATCATTTAGATTAGATGATCAATTCCCTTTTGAGATATACACTCCATTTCTGCTTGTCATTTTTCCGTCACTTTACGTTCAACTCCTCGTGGTTCTCTAACCACTATTGCTTAGTACTAAGAGCACTAGCATGAATTTCAGGCGCAACCTGAAATAAAGATGATATTTCTGTTTACCATCCTAGAAGAACGTAAAGTGCAATAAGGACTTATAGTCAGATATGCATCTGAAGCAGCCTTATCACATAATGTCAACATAGTGTTGATTTAAGACAACATAATTATAAGGCTCAACGGACTTGAAGTCCTGAAAACGAATGAATAATCATTCATGTGATGCTTACAATAATATATCTCGCCTCAATGAAGGCTCTAAGGGAAAATGGATATTCATCATCCATTACATACTCAATTTGAGAACCGAGTCATTGCGATAACACATAAATGCAAATATGCATATTCTTAGCTATTTAGAAATAGCCATGACATTTTTGCAGGTGGAGTTTCTACGGAGACAAGGTCATGGTCGACATAATAATTAATGTCTACAACCCATGCCAAATAATTACTCCCACCTAATGTTATCTCATCGCATTTCCTTTTCGTAAAGGTCAGCCATATGTTGCATGAATCCTCATGCATTAATCTACCTTTAGTAAATTAAGTTGGATGAATATGTTATGGCTAAACATAATCATGGTCATGGTGATTCTTAGTGATCCACAGGATAGTCCTTCCACCAAAAGATAATCACCACTACGTGGTGTAGATCTTCAATTTAAATGTAGTCACCTCATAAAGGATAAACCTTTAATTCCCAAAAACACATAGAGGTAATCAACCACCTAGTGGTGCCTCACTCTTATGGACAGTTTCAATCGATCATAGCCTCCACAACCTTATGTTATTTAAAACACATGAAGGTAATTACCACAAAGTGGCATAAACCTCTCAGTTGTGCACAAAATTTAATTCACTCCTATGATTACGTCTCATAAGTTGTGTATGCATGGAAGGTAATCACCAAAATATGCAAGTATTTTGCATAATTCTCTTCATAGCACAATATGTAGCATCGTCACCACTAATGCCTTGGATTCCTCTCCCAATGGAGTATGTGACGCTATAGTCACAACCAATGACAAATGCTATGAAATTGACAAAAACATCATGAAGGAGGCACCAACAGTGTAGGCCTCATAATGGCTATGTCATAAGTTTTGTGCCTTCACTTTTGCTTTGAACATATGGAGATAATCACTACTATGTAGTGTAGACCTCACTCTTATGGAGCATCTCACAACCTTATGTTAATTAAAAACACATTGAAGGTAATCACCACATGGTGTGGTGTAGACCTCGCAGTTGTGAACGAAATTAATTCGTTGCCATAATGCAATCCATAAGTTGTGTGCAAAATTGAAGGTAGTCATTATGTCAAAATGACATAATATAGACCTCACAATAACATTAGATAATCTACAATTAAGCAGTAGGTATCATTTGTCGATTCCTTGTGACAAATTTAAATTTGACATAGTCAGGCAGTGTCATGCACTTCACTACCTCATGTTTCCAAACTTGCAAGCAAATTCCAGCGAATAATGGAACCAGCATATTGCTTTGCAACAGTATTATGAGTAATACTGTTAAATGCAAAAGTGTCAAGACTTATATGTGATTTGCATAGAAACTGATGGCTCATTGGCAAAATCACCAGAAGCCGTGCGGTTGCAAATTCCTCGAGGGGAATAACCGTCGGTGGCGTCCAGTATGGTTCGGCCGCACCGGAGCGCTTCACGGCACACGAGATGATCACCCTGGGGTCGAGGCCACGCCGGACCAGAGGGCACCGCCGGACGGGGTGTCCGCCGTTGGCCGCCGCCAGATCGCTCGCCGCTGGACACTGCAGACGGACCCCGTCTTCCGGAGCGTCATGCCTTGCGCCGTACATGGCAATCTCACGGGAAGCCGTTGGCTGCCAGTATTCGCCTACACACGCAAATTAGATGGTTAATCTTAATCACAAGACAACAAATTTGCGTTTGCTAATCGATTTCCTGATGCATGCATGCAATGGGTGCATGTCTTTGCCGTGGCCGTTCTGGAGGGCGTGGCCGTCCCGTCGCGCTGGATGAAGCCGCACCGCGCTTCGCGCCAGTCGGCTGCGCCGACGCCACGCGGAGAACCACACCAGGATGCCGCGGTTGCGGGCCGCTGGTTTGATGTCGCCGAGCGCGATGTAGTGGCCGTAGTTGCGTCTGTTGATCTTGTCGCAATGGATGCATGCGGAAGCCACAACATAATTGATTAACATATATAACAGAATTGATTAGCATATTTGTTTAATCAAAACGAGAACAAACCACATGCGTTGAGATCCATTAAGATTGATTCCTTTGATCTTTCTCAGAGAGAAGTTTGGCGTCTGTGCAGTCGATCGCTTGTGGATCGCGTGATTGCTATTTAGCGCCGCCGGCGACGTAGCATCTCGCGCCTTCACGCCGGGATGGGCGCCGCCTCGTGCTGGCCTGCCGCCTGCCGCCGTTTCTCTTCAGACGATTGATCTATTTTTCCGTGTCTGTTCACTTCAATGAAAAAATTCACGTAAGCCATCCATGAAAACACAATAATGAGATTGTTGATCTTAATCACAAGAAGACAATAAATTAATGTTTCTCAGATCGATTTCCCTGTAGGGATGCATGCCCGTCTTTGCTGCCGCCGCCGTGCGTTAGCCGGCCGTGCTGTTGGGAGCCGCGCTGGAGCGCGCCACGCCCGCTGGGCGCTTCCTCTTCGTGGAGCAGCGGCTTCATGGCTGAAGTCCGCAGTACGACATGTCTCCACGCAGTGGCGTAGCCAGGTTGGAGACAAGCCCCGGGCCAAAATCATTGCTACAGTGTCAAACAGTGATCATGTAGCTACAGTCACCAAAGGAGTGACCCGGCACGCGCCAGGCCACGGTCCTGGTAGCCTGGGGCCTTGCGCGCCGGATTATTTTCCTGTGCGTTACTCTTTGGTAGAGTCTACATGCTGATAACGTATTGTAGAGTGAAAAGTAAAAGAGACAAATGAAGAGTTCAAATGATCCATTAGTTCCATTGCAATGTGAGAGATTCACTTATATACATGATGAAGGATGTGTTGGGAAGATACCTATTCCCCCAACAGACATCTTCTGGGAGGCATCCCTCCCATACAATTGATCATATATTTTTATTTCTCAACATCGATGACCCTACCGAGCGCAGTTGCCCGGTCGGCCCGTCGCTTCGCTGTCTTCTTCGCCCCCATCTGGACCTATAGCTTAGCTAGCTACATTATTTGTAGCCACCGGTAGGCCATGGATGGGTGCTGGTGCTTCCTTGTTTGGTGTTGCTGTCTTTTGTTAGGGCATCTCCAAGAGGACTCTCAAACCATCCGGATCGCGCGGTCGATCAGGACGTGTTTAACCATCCAACGTGGTTCTGTATCGGTCCGTCAAGTCGTCCGGATGCACTTTTTCCAACAAACCCGAGACAAATTGGGAGGCTTTGCGGTAGTCCGGGCAGCAAACATATAGAACAACGACATCTCCGGCCCACCCAAAACCCTTCCCAGTCGCTGCGCCTCCATCCTCCCATTTTCTCCCCTTTTCTTTTTCTCTCTTGCCTTCGTCGCCGCTTCACCACCCTGGCCGCCCCGCCACACCCCTGCCGAAACTGGACGAGTCCGTCACCTCAAACGGTACACCAGGGCTCCAAGCCGCTTCTGATCCGCCGCCGTTCCACACCTCTCCTCCGACCGCCGTGCAGGCACCATCAGCTCCTACAATACTCACCATGCCTTGTAACTGTTCGATGAAATGCCCATGCTAAAAAAATGTCCCTTCTTCTTCAAAGCAATGGATTCGTATATGGAGTGCATATACGGGCACTATGTTGAGTCGTCGGACGAGCCGTCCGACGAGGAGGACTACACGGATGAGACGGCGATGATGTAGACGGTCCTTGCAGACGCTGAGCGTGTGGAAGAGCATGTTTCAATTTCAAGGGAGCGATCAAGGGTCATCGAATGCTCAACCGCAACAAGGCGCACGTCCATTTGACGCTGATGGCCGACTACTTTGCCCCCGATGCCCTCTTCGCTCACAATTTTTGCCCGCACTTTCGAGTGCGCAAAAATGTCTTCGATCGTCTCTAGCATGGGGTCCGGTCCTTTGATGACTACTTTATCTTGAAGAAGGACGCCGTGGGAGGATTGGGTTCTCTAGTTACTAGAAGTGCACGGCCGCACTGCGGATACTTGCACATGGCACGACTGCTGATTAGTGGGACGAGTACCTACGGATGTCTGAGAGCACATGCGGAGATGCCATGATCAGGTTTGCAACTGCCGTGGTCGAGGTGTTTGGACCTCAGTACCTGAGAGAACCAACTGTCGTAGACACTGAGAGGCTCTTGGCAATCTCGGAAGCAAGAGAGTGGCTACATTTGCTCGGATCTCTTGATTGCATGCATTGGAAATGAAAGAACTACCCAAAAGCTTTACAAAGGCAATATCAGTGTCATGTTAAGAAGCCCACCATCATTCTTGATGCAGTTGCATCACATGATCTTTGGATTTGGCACACTTTCTTTGGCATGCCCGGGTCTCACAATGATATCATTATGCTGTAACGTTCACCATTGTTTGCTAGGCTGACTGAAGAAAAACCTCTTCCTTGTCACTACACTGTCAATGAGCATGAGTACAACATGGTTTAATATCTGGTTGACGGTATCTGGGCTACCTTTGTCAACACCATCTCTAACCCAGTTGACTAGAAAAAGGCTCACTTTGCCCAAGACAAGAAGCAACTAGAAACGATGTTGAGAGGGCATTTGGAGTTCTGCATGCACGTTTTGCAGTTGTTCGTGGACCTGCTAAACAATGGGATCCAGAGACCTTATGGGAAGGTGATGACCTGTTGTGTGATAATGCACAACATGATTATGGAGAATGATGGTGAGAATGCTGCCGCAGGTCTTTTGAGAACATGGGTGATCCTATCGAACTTCCTGACCAGAATCCGGCCACATTTGAAGAGTTTGTTCAAATGCATCAACAAATTCAACATCGAGCAACTCACGAGCAATTGAAGGAAGATCAAATTGAGCATCTGTGGGCGGTTAAAGAGGACAATAATGTTGGAGTGTAATATCTGAACATATTTAAATTAAAACTACTACTGCATTTGAACATTTGAACTATTCTAGACTATATATGCGGCTATTCTAGTGTGTGGACTTTAAAAACAAATTTGGGGCCGGATGTATGCGGCTAGCTTTGGATGGCCGACTCCCGCATCAGTGTCTGCGGACTGGTCCTCTCCATGGACGAACGCCGAAACAAATTTGTGGGTCAATGTTGAATATACCCATATTGCGAAAAGGTATTGTTATTGTTGGTAGATGATCTTGTCAGATATTATATGCTAGTCGGATCAATGGTTTGTTAGCCATTATTGTTTAGTCAGATACTTCCTTCGTCCCGAAATACTTGCCGAAGAAATTAGAGACATCCATTTCTTCGACAAATATTTCGGGAAGGAGAGAGTATAATATTGAGCACAAACATATCTTTGAAGTTGCCGCATCAAGATTCTGTGATACGTGGAAGGAGTAGGACATTTATTTTTGAAGTCCAGTTGTTGCTTAAAGCTGAGATGGCCGCTGAAAATTTCGTAGGCTTCTTTCATCCATATACTTATCTAAACGTTTTATATTTGTTTGCAGAGGCACTATCAATTTACAGAGTACTATGAAGACATAATCATCAGTGTGTTTTCTGGCTGCTAACTTTTATTTTCAGAGTAGGACAATTACGGAAAACAAGAAAGCACTCATCCAACTAGTGGCGAGTAGGATGAAGGTTATGATTAGTGGCTACATTGACATACGACATCATGGGTGTGTTTGGTTTGTGCCCAAGGTTGCCCCACCAAAACATTGGCTAGCTAAAATTTTGGTTGAGGTTTTGGTTGCCCATAATTTGGCCAATATTGGCAAGAAAAATGAACTAGAGTTGGTTAGAGTTCATTGGCATGCCAAAAACTTGGCAACCAACCAAACAAAGACCAATCCTTGAGTCATGACCAAAATTTTGGTAAGGTACACTTTGGCCACAATCCAAACGCGCCCTATGACTCTGTCAGCACTTATTTAGCGCAAAATCTTGTTATTGGCCTGAGTTGCTGCACCAGCTCTGTTGATTGCTGCTTGCGCCGCTTTCTGATGCAGCATTTGGTAGCTCTCAAATAGTTGCTAGTCTTTTTTTTTTGTCTACGTGAGAGTTTCATGATTAATGCCATTGACGGCAATATCGATAATCTGGCGAGAGACATACACCATTTGAGCGGCCTGCAGATTTAACATTAGCAGCGATGTCATTAGGTAAGCATCAAAATTTATTTCTCAAGCAAACGCTTTTGGATTTCTATTTTGCACTGTAAGACCCCCTCCATCGCGTCACTGGACACTACACCGCACAATCGGATTTTTGCTACTCCTTCGGCCGGCGGGACCCATCTCTGATGTTGTCTCGAAGGTGTGCGAACAGTCGCATATTGTATCATCGGTTTGCATATCATAAGCTCTTTGAGATAGCTCTCGACAAATAGATTAGTGGCCAATGGCCCTTGGAATACCTGCTCGTGAAGGGCCTTTCTACAAGCATGCCAAATCGCCCATGTGTGACAAGTATTCTGATGAAATCCTCATGCGGTAACGCCTCCATCAATGAGAAAATGAAGCGCCTAGCATCTGGTTCTCTATTCTCCATCATAATTTCCACCAGATCATCATCCTCTAGTGCCCAAACGCAACGTGCCATGTTGCACTCCATCAAAAAAATTCGCCAGGAATCTTGAGTGCCGCATAATCCACACTCAGATTGTACAGCCATCTTCCGATGTTTGAGCATGTCTGAAGTTGGCAAGGATTGTTGGGCTAGCCTCCATAGAAATATTTTTATTTTTGATGGAACATCAATCTTCCACATTTCCGTCCATGCTTTCATCTCTCCCTCAGAGTTTGAATTGTTGGCATGGCCTTCCAACCATGCTTCTCGTCGGAGTTTAGTGGATACCAGCATACGATATGCACAGCGTCGAAGAAGTACCATTTCGCTCATGTACCCATGGTTAGAAATCATAGAGCTGTCTAATGCAGAGGGGGATGGACATTATCACTTGAGCATCAGTGGGCAGGAAGACCTAGGAGATCCTCGCTCGGTCCCATACCATCGATGGCAAAATAAGCTCATTGACAAGCTATGGTGGATCAATTACTAATGATGCTATTGGCCGCATGTTGTGCACCCTCGGCAACTATTGGTCTCACCAGTACCCTGTAGTAATGCCGTCCCCAACGCAGAGAATCAAGCCTTGCACCATTACTTCCCATCCTTCAAGAATGGACCTCCATATCTGGGACGGTGCACCACCATGCTCCGCACGAATAAAATCAGAGCCAGAAAAATACTTAGCTTTCAAAATCCTGGCACTCAAGGAGTTGGGTTCTGTCAAAATCCGCCAAGCTTGCCGCGCCAAAATGGCAAGGTTGAAAAGCTCGATATCACGAAATCCGAGGTCACCAGCATGAAGGAAATATGCCCTAGAGGCGATAATAAAATTGTTATTTTATATTTCCTTATTCATGATAAAGGTTTATTATTCATGCTAGAATTGTATTGATCGGAAACTTAAATACATGTGTGAATACATAAACAAATACCGTGTCCCTAGTGAGCCTCTACTAGACTAGCTCGTTGATCAAAGATGGTTAAGATTTCCTAACCATGGACATGTGTTGTCATTTGATAACGGGATCACATCATTAGGAGAATGATGTGGTGGATAAGACCCATCCGTTAGCTTAGCATAATGATCGTTCTGTTTATTGCTACTGCTTTCTTGAATGTCAAATACATGTTCCATCGACTATGAGATTATGCAACTCCCGGATACCGGAGGAATACCTTGTGTGCTATCAAACGTCAAAACATAACTGGGTGATCATAAAGATACTCTACAGGTATCTCCAAAGGTGTTTGTTGAGTTGGCATAGATCGAGATTAGGATTTGTCACTCCGAGTATCGGAGAGGTATCTCTGGGCCCTCTCGATAATACACATCATAAGAAGCCTTGCAAGCAAAGTGACTAATGAGTTAGTTGCAAAATGATGTATTATGAAACGAGTAAAGAGACTTGCCGGTAACGAGATTGAACTAGGTATAGTGATACCGACGATCGAATCTCGGGCAAGTAACATACCGACAGACAAAGGGAATTGCGTATGTTGTCATTACGGTTCGACCGATGAAGATCCTCGTAGAATATGTAGGAACCAATATGGGCATCTAGGTTCCGTTATTGGTTATTGACCGGAGAGGTGTCTTGGTCATGTCTACATAGTTCTCGAACCCGTAGGGTCCGCAAGTTTAACGTTCGTTGACGATATAGTTTTATATGAGTTATATGATTTGGTGACCGAATGTTGTTCGGAGTCCCGAATAAGATTAAGGACATGACGAGGAGCTCCGGAATGGTCCGGAGGTAAAGATTGATATATAGGACGATGGTATTCGGACACCGTAAGTGTTTCAGAGTGTACCGGGTAGTCATCGGAATACCGGAGGGGGTTCCGGACACTCCCGGGAGGGTGATGGGCCTATTGGGCCATTAGAGGGGAGCACACCAACCCACAAGGGGCTGGCGCACCCCTCTATGGCAGCCGGCCAAGTGGGAGAAAGGAAAGGGGGGGATTCGGGGGGGGGGGGGGGGGGGGGGGGGGGGGGGCGGCCATGGCAGGAGCCCAAGTAGGATTCGGACCTACTTGGGGCGCCTCCTGGCTGCTCCCCTCTCCCCCACCTATATATATGTGGGAGAGGGGCGCCACACATAACCACGACAATCTCTTAGCCGTGTGCGGCGCCCCCCTCCACCGTTTACACCCTCGGTCATATTTTCGTAGTGCTTAGGCAAAACCCCGTGGAGATAGCATCACCATCACCGTCACCACTTGCTGCCGGAACTCATCCACTACCTCGCCGTCTTGCTGGATCAAGAAGGCGTGGAAGTCACCGAGCTGAACGTGCGCTGAACGCGGAGGTGCGTACGTTCGGTACTTGATCGGTTGGATCACGAAGAAGTTCGACTACATCAACCGCGTTACTAAACGCTTCCACTTAAGGTCTACGAGGGTACGTAGACACACTCTTCCCCTTCGTTGCTATGCATCTCCATGGATAGATCTTGCGTGTGCGTAGAATTTTTTTTGTTTTTCATGCAACGTTTCCCAACAGTGGCATCCGAGCCAGGTCTATACGTAGATGATATGCACGAGTAAAACAGAAAGAGTTGTGGGCGGTGATAGTCATACTGCTTACCACCAACGTCTTATTTTGATTCGGCGGTATTGTAAGATGAAGCGGTCCGGACCAACCTTACATGTCTACGTACATGAGACTGGTTCCACCGACAGACATGCAACTAGTTTTGCATAAAGGTGGCTGGCGGGTGTCTGTTTTCTTGTACTTTAGTTGAATCGAATTTGACTACGGCCGGTCCTTGAAGAAGGTTAAAACAGTAAACTTGATAAAATCACCATTGTGGTTTTTGTCGTAGGTAAGAACGGTTCTTGCTAGAAGCCCGTAGCAGCAACGAAAAACTTGCAACAACAAAGTAGATGACGTCTAACTTGTTTTTGCATGGCATGTTGTGACGTGATATGGTCAAGACGTGATGTGATATACGTTATTGTATGAGATGATCATGTTTTGTAATATCGACAACCGGCAGGAGCCTTAGGGTTGTCTCTTAATTATTGTATGAAATGCAAGCGCCATGTAATTACTTTACTTTATCGCTATGTGTTAGCAATAGTTGTAGAAACAATAGTTGGCGAGACGACCACGACGCAACGATGGAGACCAAGGTGTCGAGCCGGTGACGATGGAGATCATGATGATGCTTTGGAGATGGAGATCAAAAGCACAAGATGATGATGGCCATATCATGTCACATATTTTGATTGCATGTGATGTTTATCCTTTATGCATCTTATTTTGCTTAGAACAGCGATAGCATTATAAGATGATCCCTTCACTAAATTTCAAGATAAAAGTGTTCTCCCCGAGTATGCACCGTTGCTAAAATTCATCGTTTCGAAGCACCTCGTGATGATCGGGTGTGATAGACTCTACGTTCACATACAACGGATGTAAAATAGTTTTGCACATGCAGAATACTTGGGTTAAACTTGACGAGCCTAGCATGTACAGACATGGTCTCGGAACACTGGAGACCGAAAGGTCGAACGTGAGTCATATAGTAGATATGATCAAAATAGAGATGTTCACCATTGATGACTACCCCATCTCACGTGATGATCGGGCATGGGTTAGTTGATTTGGATCATGTATCACTTAGATAACTTGAGGGATGTTAATTTAAGTGGAAGTTCATTAGTAATTTGATTAATTGAACTTAATTTATCATGAACTTAGTCCTGATAGTATTTGCGTATCTATGTTGTAGATCAATGGCCCGTGCTACCGTTCCCCTGAATTTTAATGTGTTCCTAGAGAAAACTAAGTTGAAAGATGATGGTAGCAAATACACGGACTGGGTCCGTAACTTGAGGATTATCCTCATTGCTGCACAGAAGAATTATGTCCTTGATGCACCGCTAGGTGACAGACCTGCTGCAGGAGCTGATGCAGATGTTATGAATGTCTGGCAGGCTCGATTTGATGACTACTCTATAGTTTAGTGTGCCATGCTTTACGGCTTAGAACCAGGACTTCAAAGACGTTTTGAACGTCATGGAGCATATGAGATGTTCCAAGAGTTGAAGTTAATATTTCAAGCAAATGCCCGGATTGAGAGATATGAAGTCTCCAACAAGTTCTATAGCTGCAAGATGGAGGAGAACAGTTCTGTCAGTGAACACATACTCAAAATGTCTGGGTATCATAACCACTTGACTCAGCTGGGAGTTGATCTTCCAGTTGATAGTGTTATTGACAGAGTTCTTCAATCACTGCTACAAAGGCTTCATGATGAACTATAATATGCAAGGGATAAATAAAACTATTCCCGAGCTATTCACAATGCTTAAGGCCGCGGAGGTAGAAATCAAGAAGGAGCATCAAGTATTGATGGTTAACAAGACCACTAGTTTCAAGAAAAAGGGCAAATGAAAGAAAGGGAACTTCAAGAAGAACGACAAGCAAGTTGCCGCTCCCGTGAAGAAGCCCAAAGCTGGACCTAAGCCTGAAACTAAGTGCTTCTACTGCAAAGGGAGTGGTCACTGGAAGCGGAAATGCCCCAACTATTTGGCGAATAAGAAGGACGGCAAAGTGAACAAAGGTATATTTGATATACATGTAATTGATGTGTTCCTTACTAATGCTCGTAGTAGAGCCTGGGTATTTGATATTGGTTCAGTTGCTCATATTTGTAACTCGAAACAGGAGCTGCGGAATAAACGAAGATTGGCTAAGGACGAGGTGACGATGCGCGTCGGAAATGGTTCCAAGGTCGATGTGATCGCCGTCGGCACGCTACCTCTACATCTACCTTCGGGATTAGTTTTAGACCTCAATAATTGTTATTTGGTGCCCGTGTTGAGCATGAACATTATACCTGGATCTTGTTTATTGCGAGACGGTTATTCATTTAAGTCAGAGAATAATGATTGTTCTATTTATATGAATAATATCTTTTATGGTCATGCACCCTTGAAGAGTGGTCTATTCTTGTTGAATCTCGATTGTAGTGATACATATATTCATAATATTGATGCCAAAAGATGCAAAGTTGATAATAATAGTGCAACATATTTGTGGCACTGCGTTTAGGTCATACTGGTGTAAAGCGCATGAAGAAACTCCATGCGGATGGACTTTTTGAGTCACTTGATTATGAACCATTTGATACTTGCGAACCATGCCTCATGGGCAAGATAACTAAAACTCCGTTCTCCGGAACAATGGAGCGAGCTGATGACTTATTGGAAATAATACATACCGATGTATGCGGTCCGATGAGTGTTGAAGCACGCGGCAGGTATCGTTATTTTCTGACCTTCACAGATGATTTGAGTAGGTATGGGTATATCTACTTGATGAAACACAAGTCTGAAACATTTGAAAAGTTCAAAAAATTTCAGAGTGAAGTGAAAAATTATCGTAACAAGAAAATAAAGTTTCTACGATCTGATTGCGGAGGCGAATATTTGAGTTACGAGTTTGGCCTTCATTTAAAACAATGTGGAATTGTTTCACAACTCACGCCACCTGGAACACCACAGCGTAATGGTGTGTCCGAACGTCGTAACCGTACTTTATTAGATATGGTGCGTTGTATGATGTTTCTTACCGATTTACCACTATCGTTTTGGGGTTATACATTAGAGACAGCCGCATTCACGTTAAATAGGGCACCGTCTAAATCCGTTGAGACGACACCGTATGAACTATGGTTTGGCAAGAAACCTAAGCAGTTGTTTCTTAAAGTTTGGGGATGCGGTGCTTATGTCAAAAGGCTTCAGCCTGATAAGCTCGAACCTAAATCGGAGAAGTGCGTCTTCATAGGATACCTTAAGGAAACAATTGGGTACACATTCTACCACAGATCCGAAGGTAAGATTTTTTTTTTTGCTAAGAATGGGTCCTTTCTAGAGAAGGAGTTTCTCTCGAAAGAAGTGAGTAGGAGGAAAGTAGAACTTGATGAGGTAATTGTACATTCTCTCGAATTGGAAAGTAGCACATCAGGGAAAACCGTTCCCGTGATGTCTACACCAACTAGAGAGGAAGCTAATGATGATAATGAAACTTCAGATCAAGTTACTACTGAACCTTGTAGGTCAACCATAACACGTTTTGTACCAGAGTGGTACGGTAATCCTGTCCTGGAAGTCATTTTATTAGACCAAGGCGAACCTACGAACTATGAAGAAGCTATGATGAGCCCAGATTCCGGCAGATGGCTTGAGGCCATGAAATCTGAGATAGGATCCATGTATGGGAACAAAGTGTGGACTTTGGTGGACTTGCCCGATGATCGGCAAGCCATAGAGAATAAATGGATCTTCAAGAAGAAGGCTGACGCTGATGGTAATGTTACTATCTACAAAGCTCGACTTGTCGCAAAAGGTTTTCGACAAGTTCAAGGGGTTGACTATGATGAGACTTTCTCACCCATAGCGATGCTTAAGTCTGTCCGAATCATGTTAGCAATTGCCGCATTTTATGATTATGAAATCTGGCAAATGGACGTCAAAACTGTATTCCTTAATGGATTTCTTAAAGAAGAGTTGTATATGATATAACCAGAAGGTTTTGTCGATCCTAAAGGTGCTGACAAAGTGTGCAAGCTCCAATGATCCATCTATGGACCGGTGCAAGCATCTCGGAGTTGGAATATACGCTTTGATGAGGTGATCAAAGCATATGGTTTTATACAGACTTACGGTGAAGCCTGTATTTACAAAAAAGTGAGTGTGAGCTCTGTAGCATTTCTGATATTATATGTGGATGACATATTGTTGATTGAAAATGATATAGAATTTCTGGATAGCATAAAAGGATACTTGAATAAGAATTTTTCAATGAAAGACCTCGGTGAAGCTGCTTATATATTGGGCATCAAGATCTATAGGGATAGATCGAGACGCTTAATAGGACTTTCACAAAGCACATACCTTGACAAAGTTTTGAAGAATTTCAAAATGGATCAGTCAAAGAAAGGATTCTTGCCTATGTTACAAGGTGTGAAATTGAGTCAGACTCAAAGCCCGACCACTGCAGAAGATAGAGAGAAAATGAAAGTCATTCCCTATGCCTCAACCATAGGTTCTATCATGTATGCTATGCTGTGTACCAGACCTGATGTGTGCCTTGCCATAAGTTTGGCAAGGAGGTACCAAAGTAATCCAGGAGTGGATCACTGGACATCGGTCAAGAACATCCTGAAGTACCTGAAAAGGACCAAGGATATGTTTCTCGTTTATGGAGGTGACGAAGAGCTCGTCGTAAAGGGTTACGTCGATGCTAGCTTCGACACTGATCCGGATGACTCTAAGTCACAAACTGGATACATATTTATATTGAATGGTGGAGCTGTCAGTTGGTGCAGTTCCAAGCAAAGCGTCATGGCGGGATCTACGTGTGAAGCGGAGTACATAGCTGCTTCAGAAGCAGCGCATGAAGGAGTCTGGATGAAGGAGTTCATATCCGATCTGGGTGTAATACCAGTGCATCGGGTCCAATGACAATCTTTTGTGACAACACTGGAGCAATAGCCTTGGCGAAGGAATCCAGGTTTCACAAGAGAACCAAACATATCAAGAGACGCTTCAACTCTATTCGTGAAAAGGTCAAGGATGGAGACATAAAAATTTGCAAAGTACATACGGATCTGAATATAGCAGACCCGTTAACTAAGCCTCTTCCGCGACAAAACATGATCAGCACCAAGACTCCATGGGTGTTAGATTCATTACAATGTAATATAGATTATTGACTTTAGTGCAAGTGTGAGACTAAAGGAAATATGCCCTAGAGGTAATAATAAAGTTATTATTTTATATTTCCTTATTCATGATAAAGGTTTATTAGTCATGCTAGAATTGTATTGATCGGAAACTTAAATACATGTGTGAATACATAAACAAATACCGTGTCCCTAGTGAGCCTCTACTAGACTAGCTCGTTGATCAAAGATGGTTAAGGTTTCCTAACCATGGACATGTGTTGTCATTTGATAACGGGATCACATCATTAGGAGAATGATGTGATGGATAAGACCCATCCGTTAGCTTAGCATAATGATCGTTCTATTTATTGCTACAGCTTTCTTGAATGTCAAATACATGTTCCTTCGACTATGAGATTATGCAACTCCCGGATACCGGAGGAATACCTTGTGTGCTACCAAACGTCAAAACGTAACTGGGTGATCATAAAGATACTCTACAGGTATCTCCGAAGGTGTTTGTTGAGTTGGCATAGATCGAGATTAGGATTTGTCACTCCGAGTATCGGAGAGGTATCTCTGGGCCCTCTCAATAATACACATCATAAGAAGCCTTGCAAGCAAAGTGACTAATGAGTTAGTTGCAAAATGATGTATTATGGAATGAGTAAAGAGACTTGGCGGTAACGACAATCTCGGGCAAGTAACATACCGACAGACAAAGGGAATTGCGTATGCTGTCATTACGGTTCGACCGATGAAGGTCCTCGTAGAATATGTAGGAACCAATATGGGCATCCAGGTTCCATTATTGGTTATTGACCGGAGAGGTGTCTTGGTCATGTCTACATAGTTCTCGAATCCGTAGGGTCCGCAAGTTTAACGTTCGTTGACGATATAGTGTTATATGAGTTATATGATTTGGTGACCGAATGTTGTTCGGAGTCCCGGATAAAATCAAAGACATGACGAGGAGCTCCGGAATGGTCCAGAGGTAAAGATTGATATATAGGACGATGGTATTCGGACACCGGACGTGTTTCGAAGTGTACCGGGTAGTCATCGGAATACCGGAGGGGGTTCCGGACACCCCCGGGAGGGTGATGGGCCTATTGGGCGATTAGAGGGGAGCACACCAGCCCACAAGGGGCTGGCGCACCCCCGTATGGCAGCCGGCCAAGTGGGAGAAAGGAAAGGGGGGATTCGGCCTCCCCCTTCCTTCCCTCTCCCCCCTTTCCCTTTTCCCCTGTGTCAAATAAGGAAGGGAGGGGGGGGGGCGCGGCCAGGGCAGGAGCCCAAGTAGGATTCAGACCTACTTGGGGCGCCTCCTGGCTGCTCCCCTCTCCCCCATCTATATATATGTGGGAGGGGGCACCATACATAACCACGACAATCTCTTAGCCGTGTGCGGCGCCCCCCTCCACCGTTTACACCATCGGTCATATTTTCGTAGTGCTTAGGCGAAGCCCTGCGGAGATAGCATCACCATCACCGTCATCACTTGCTGCCGGAACTCATCCACTACCTCGCCGTCTTGCTGGATCAAGAAGGCGTGGACGTCACCGAGCTGAACGTGTGCTGAACGCAGAAGTGACGTACGTTCGGTACTTGATCGGTTGGATCGCGAAGAAGTTCGACTACATCAACCGCGTTACTAAACGCTTCCGCTTACGGTCTACGAGGGTACGTAGACACACTCTCCCCCTTCGTTGCTATGCATCTCCGTGGATAGATCTTGCGTGTGCGTAGAATTTTTTTTGTTTTCCATGCAACGTTTCCCAACACAGCATACTTGGGCCGCGTCATTACACTCCATGACGCCCAACTAGCTTTTCTTTCTCATTCTTTGCTTCCCCACCAAAATTTCCGAATCAGAGAGTTAATATGTTCACATAGGCCACGTGGGAGCTTAAAACAGGACACGGAATAAACAGGTACCGCCTGGGCAACGGATTTATGAGTACATCCTTACCTCCTACCGACAGCAGCTTTGCCATCCAAGCCTTAAACTTGTTCCACACACGATCTTTGAGAAACTTGAAAGCACTGTTTTTACTATTGCCCACATCCGAGGGCATACCAATATATTTGTCGTACAATGACTCATTTGGAACGTTAAGAGTGCTCTTGATTGACTCTTTCAAATTCACTGGGCATACCTTGTTGAAGAAAATAGATGATCTTGACAGGTTGACCCTTTGACCAAAAGCATTGCAATAGTTATCCAACGGGAAAGACAACTCAACAGCTCCATCTGTGTAGGCCTCGACAAACAATAGGCTATCATCTGCCAAAAGTAAGTGGCTTACCGGTGGTGCCGATGAAGCTACTTTAATTTCACTGAGGTTCGATGATTCACTTTGGTTTTTTAACACGCACAAAAGGCCTTCCGCTGCTAACAAGAGCAAGTATGGAAAAATTGGGTCTCCCTGTCGGATCCCTCTAGACGGCTTGAACTCTTTCAATTTACTGCCATTAAATAGTACAAAGAACGGTACAGAGCTTACCATCCTCATTATCAGATTAACCCATGAATGTGCAAAACCCATCTTGTACATAATGGCTTTCAGATATTCCCACTCGACACGGTGATATGGTTCCATCATATTTAGTTTCAGTGCAAAAAATCTATTTTTCTTTGCTTTATTCCGCTTCATAAAATGAAGGCACTCATAAGCTGTAATGATATTATTTGTAATCAACCGACCAGGGACATAGGCCGATTGCTGCTCCAAAATTATACCAGGCAATATTTGTTTCAATCTGTTAGATATAACTTTGGAAGCGATCTTGTAAAGCACATTGCACAAGCTAATTTCTCCTTGCAAACAAACCCTACGGGTGTGCTTCGTAGCCCGCATCCCTCCCTAGCCAGTGTTTCTGTTGCAAGGCAGACGTTGCATCGCCTACGGGGCATTGCAGGTGGACCAGCCCAGTAGGACGTGCACGTCATGCTGACACCACTCAATTTTTTTATTTTATTTATATATTAAAAAGTTTAAATTTCCTCAGAAAATTTAGAAAAACTGATTTGAAAAAAAATTGTGAACATAGTATAAAAAATTGATAGCGCAGCTTTGAAAATGTTGATTACTCTAAAAAAATGTTCACGACAATGAAAAAATGTGTTCGCATTTCAAAAACAATGTATGCAAATTTTTTGAAGAATTTGTATACAATGTAATAAAAATGTGTGTGTAGTGTTAAAAAATGGTTCATGCCTTTAAAAAATGCACGTGACATTTTATGAAAATATTCCTGCATTTAAAAAAAATACTAGTTGCATTTAAAAATATATTACTCCCATATATCATCTTCATGTAGATTAAAAAATGTTTATTTCCAATAAAAATGTATGTGACATTTTAAAGAAATAATCATATGTTTCCAGAAAATGTCCATGGAATTTTCAAAAAAGCATTATACAATGTAAAAAAATTTCTTGCCAATCAAAATTGTACAAAGTGTATAGTGTCAAACAGCGCTTTGAGCTTTCTTGAGGATTTGGCCCGAACTGTTCGGCAGATTCCCACACGTTACGCACCCGATCGCCACTTTGTTCTCAACTATTCCGATTCCAGCAAACGGAGGCCGTTAGGTCAAAGCCGTAGCGCGCGCCTTGTAGTTTTGAAGCGGAGGGGGGGGGGGGGGGGGGGGGGTGGGGGGGTGGGGGGGGGGGGGGGGGGGGGGGGGGGGGGGGTGGGGGGGGGGGGGGGGGGGGGGGGGGGGCTAGGAGCCTCTTTTCCTTCTGCCCAGCTCCCTAAAAATAACGTTCGACTTGCATGTGTGAAGCATATAGCTAGTGTTCCTTCTGGTCCAGGATCGAACACAGATTTTCGACTAAAAATATTCTTAACATCTATTTAAGAAAAATGTACATCAAGTATTTGAAAAATGTCCAATGTCTATCAGAAAAATGTTTTGCGTTTGCTCTAAAAATGTACATTGTGTACTGAGAAAAAGTAGACATTTTTTCAAAAAATAAAACCGACAAGAAAACACAAAGAAAAGAAAAAAAAACCCAAAGAAAACAAAGAAAAGAAAAAAAAGAACCAAAAACGAAAATTATAACGAATAAAGAAGGAAAAAAAAGCCAATGAGAAAGCAAAGGAAATCAAAGTAAATGAAGAAAGAAAGAAAGAAAATTCAAAGAAAACCATGAAAAAACAAAGAAGAAGCAAAAGAAAACGAAAAACGTAAAATCCCAAAAAACTTGACAAAACAAACCTACAATGATACTACGAATGAAAACGACCACCGCGGTAAAATAGGCCAGCTCGCTAGTGGTTCCTCGTAGGCGATTCCTATTAGGAATCAGTACTGACGACATATAGGTTTCACGTGTTTTGAGGGGTCAAGTCTAAGTTGCTGGGCTGCTTGGTCATATGAATTAGGCCCGCATGATACTCAAAAGAAAATGCCTGAATTAATCAATTCTTTAGATCATTAGATGCAGACTTGTAGCAGTGCAATATACATATTCAGGCCATATTTTTTTGAGATGTGGTACAGAATATGATGGGACCCCTATTTCTCGCGTTCAGCGACACGAGGGGATGCGCTCGCTTCAGGGGGCGCCCCAGATGGGCCGGCCCAGCCGCGGGAGCCACAGCCAATTTTTTTTCTGTTTTCTGTTTTCATTTTTTACTTTATTTTTGTAATTATCTTTATACTTTCAAAAATTATATATCTATATGTGTGTGTGTGTGTGTGCTTGTATATATTACAAAAAACATTCTTCAAAACACATTTGAAAAATTGTTAAATAAGTATTAGAAAATGTTGAACAAGATTTGGAAAATATTGAACAAGTATTTGGAAATGTTGACTAAGTATTAAAAATGTTGAGCAAGTATTTGAAATTTTTTGAATAGGTATTAAATTTTTTTTGAATGAGTATCTGAAAAATGTTGAATAAGTATTTGAAAATGTTGAACAAGAATTTGAAAAATGTTGAAAAAGTATTTGAAAAATGTTGAATAAGTATTGAAAATGTTGAACAAGTATTTGAAAATTGTTGAATAGGTATTAAAAAATGTTGAACAAGTATCTAAAAAATGTTGAATAAGTATTAAAAATGCTGAACCAGTATTTGAAAAAATGTTGAATAACTATTAAAATGTTGAACAATTACTTCAGAAAGTTGAATAAGCATTCAGACAACGTTGAACGTGTGTACAAAAAATGTTAACCACTTGTTATGAAAATGTAGAGTGAAAACGAAAACGAACATAAGAAAATACAAAAGAAAAAAAATAGGGAAGAAAAAAGAAAACCAAACAAAAATGGAGAAAAAAACCAAACAAAAAATGGAGAAGATAAAAGAAAAGAATGAAAAAATAAACCAAAGAAACAAAAGAATGGAAATAAACCAATAAAAAATGTAAACCAAAAAAGAAATAAAATAAACCAAAGAAAAAGGAAAATGAATAAAACTGAAGAAACAAATGAAAAAACCAGGAGAATGAAAAAGAAAAGAAAACCAAAAAAGAAAAAAAATGGAAAAGAAAAAAATGGAGAAGAAAAAAGAAAACAAAATGAGAAAAGAAAAAAAAAGGAGAAAATCGGCACTTCTTGCCAATTGGTTCGCTGGCGCAGTGACTAGGCCCGCTGCGTGTGTCCGTGACGACCAGGGATCGATCCCTGCCGATCCCCCTTTTAACCCTTATTTTTCCAGCGCGATAATGGGCCAGCCCACCAGAGAAACTCTCGACGCGAGACTAGTCTGAGGGATCGCTTAATGAGACAAATAGCTCTCGTGGAATATGATCTAGAACCTACGCTACCTTAAACAGGCTTCACTAGGTCCAAGCTCTAGAAAAACACAAAAAGGATGCAATGAGGCCGAGGGAGCGACTAGCCAGCGGTTACCCCTGGGGCCCTTTCCCAGCGGGTGTGAGGGGCACGCGAGGTCAGGCCGCGTTGTGCGTCCAGCCGTTGCCAAGTGTCACATGCTGAGAGAATTATTTTTTGCACGTGTTTTTATATTTGCTTCGTCTTTCCTAGATTTTCTTAAAAGAAAATTAGTTTTTTTCCTCGCGCGAAGCACATCGACAGTTGTGCTTTCGTAAAAGTGAAGATCACAACTCTGCTTCACGATGAAGCATAGTTGTGCTTCACAATCCTGAAAAGTGAAAAGCACAATTGGTCATCGTGGTGAAGCATGGACGTGTTTCCGCGTGAGGCACAATTGTGCACCCCTGACGCATAGTTGTGATTCCGTGTGAAGCACAAACTATGCTTCCTAAAAAGTGAAAAGCATAAAATGTGCTTCCCTTGTGAAGCACAGTTGTGCTTCTGGTTTCCCCCTGGGTTTTTTTGGTTTCTGTATTTTTCGGTTATTCTTATTTCCATTTTTTTGCTCTTTTTTAGATTTGACCCTGGGCGAGGACCGAGTCAAAATCCACAAGCGCTATGTCTAGCATTAAGCGAAATAAATTTGATCCCATGTCGCTTTGACAATGCGACAAACTGCTAGCCACTGCGCCATTGTTGCATTCGTGGATACAGAGGAGCCGCGGACTACTTGATGTAAAAGACCTGAGTTTTTTTATTTCTCCGTTCTTTTTCTTTTTTGGTTTCTTTCTCCGTTCTTGGTTACAGAGGAGCGCGGACTACTTGATACATAGTCAACATTTTTTCCTTTTATTTCTTTTCTTCTTTCTTCTCCATTATTATCATTCCTTTTTTTCCCTTTTGCTTCTTCATTTTTTTCATTTTCTTTTTATTTTATTTATTTTTCAGTTTTTTTGGATATAATTTCTACATTTTTTGTATATGTCAGCAATTTTTTTTCTAATACACTTCTAACATTTTTCCAATAAAAATTAAACATTTTTGTAAGACATGGTCAACTTTTCTACACACATTTTTAATATTTTTCAAATGCTTGATTAACAATTTTTAAATACAAAATTAACATTTATGGAATACATGTTCAACATGTTTTGTACATTTTAAACATTTTTTCAAATGCTTGATTAGCAGTTTCAAATCAAAAATTACATTTTTCTGAATACATGGTCAACATTTTTTCTATACACATTTAACATTTTCCAAATGCTTGATTAACATTTTTCAAACACTTGTTCTACATTTTTTTAAATGCTTGATTAAAAAATTTATATACATGATCAAAAAATTCTTCATTTTTTAAAACATGGTCATCTTTTTTTTCTCTCTACACATTTAACATTTCCAAATGCTTGATTAATATGTCAAATACTTGTTCAACAGTTTTTTAAATGCTTGATTAACTTTTTATATAAATGATCCATTTTTTTATCATTTTTAATATATGGTCAACATTTTTTCTATACACATTTAACATTTGCCAAATGCTTGATTAACATTTTTCAAATACTTGGTCAACATTTGTTTTTCAAAATGCTTGATTAATATTTTTATATACATCATCAACCGTTATTCTATTTACATTTAACATTTTTCAGAATGCTTGATTAACATTTTTCAAATACTTGTTCAACATTTTGTTCAAATGTTTTTAGCTAGAGTGTTTTTTGTAATAAATAGATATTTATAATATTTTAAAATATAAACAAAAGTAGAAAAATAAAGCAAAAAACAGAAACAGAAAATAAATAGAAAAAGAGGTAGTGGCCTGCCGTGCGCGTGGGCTGGCCCATCTCGGTCGGGCCACCTTCGGACTCGCCGAAGGCGAGATATAGGGGCGCCTGTAGATTTCAAAATTCAAACCTGGAGCCTCAACTGACTCTCATGCCTTTAAAATTAGGGAGCATAGTGTTATCGAGGATAACATCAACGACGTACAAGTGAATAATCCATGTCGTCCAAACATATACTTTCTTCTGTTACTGTGATCATTTCCTATGTATTAGCACATTATCGATCCACCCAGTACCTAACTATGCATGTGTGATTGTTGGTCAGCCCTTGTTAACTAACACTTGTTTGGTGTGATTGTTGGTCAGCCCTTGTTAACTGACCAGTTGGTGAGTCGTTTAATTCACACCCTCAATAAGTCAATATGTGTATGTTGCTAGCTAGCTGTCCCAACTTGGTACTTTTAGGCTGGTCACGGTGGGAAGTAACTGTGACTAATAACATGCATATTTTACTACTCTCTTTGTTTCTAAATATAAGTCATATTAGAGATTTGAAAGTGCAACTAATCCATGGGTGATTTTGGTAATTCTTAACAACATATAGCCCATTGAACTAATACTCTTTCAAGATGATCTTTTCAGAAAGTTCAATGATTGGCATGGCATGGACTAGAGATGTGGACCCTTCAAAATGCTAAGGGCATATATTGGCAAAAGCTCAAGACTCTACATTTTCTTTTTGGTGATCCAAGATCACATTGAGTCCATAGGAAAAGCCAATACTATTAAAAGGGAATGATGTGTTGCTTAATGGCTTGCTTGCTCAAAATGCTTAGTGATATGCTCCAAAAGCCCTCAACCACTTTCTCATTTCCACATATGTCCTAAACCTAAAGTCAAACTCGGCCCCACCGATTTGATCTATCCGACGCCACCGAGTTCACTTGACATAGCCATAGTCAGAAACCCTAATCAGTTCGGTCTCACCGAGATGGGATTGCAAACTCTCTGTTTTCCTTCGTAATGTTTTGGTCTAACCGAAATTAGCGATTGGTCCCACCGAGTTCGCAATGCAAACTCTCTGTTTTCTTTTCGTAACGTTTCGGTCTAACCGAAATGAGCGATCGGTCCCATCGAGTTTGCCTAACCAACTCTCTGTTTGCCTATTACTGAAATCGGTCCCACCAAGTTCATGTGATCGGTCTCACCGAGATCAAGTCATACCCTAACCCTAGCACATCGGTCCCACCGAGTTGATCACGTCGGTCCCACCGAAAATCCTAATGTTCACATTTTGAACTAAGTCGGTCTGACCGAGTTTCACTATTCGGTCCCACCGAGTTTGGTAAATTATGTGTAACGGTTAGATTTTGTGTGGAGGCTATAAATACCCCTCCACCCCCTTCTCCATTTGTGAGAAAGCTATCAGAACGTGCCTACACTTCCATTACTCATTTTCTGAGAGAGAATCACCTACTCATGTGTTGAGACCAAGACATTCCAATCCAACCACTAGAATCTTGATCTCTAGCCTTCCCCAAGTTGCTTTCCACTCAAATCATCTTTCCATCATATCCAAATATATGAGAGAGAGTTGAGTGTTGGGGAGACTATCATTTGAAGCACAAGAGCAAGGAGTTCATCATCATCACATCATCTATTACCTTTTGGAGAGTGGTGTCTCCTATATTGGTTAGGTGTTACTTGGGAGCCTCCGTCAAGATTGTGGAGTTGAACCAAGGAGTTTGTAAGGGCAAGGAGATCGCCTACTTCGTGAAGATCTACCCGAGTGAGGCAAGTCCTTCGTGGGCGATGGCCATGGTGGGATAGACAAGGTTGCTTCTTCGTGGACCCTTCGTGGGTGGAGCCCTTCGTGGACTCGCTCAACCGTTACCCTTCGTGGGTTGAAGTCTCCATCAACGTGGATGTACGATAGCACCACCTATCGGAACCACGCCAAAAATCTTCGTGTCTACATTGCGTTTGCTCCCTCCAAACTCCTCCCCTTTACCTTCATATGCAATGATTTACATTCCGCTGCTATACTCTTAGAATTGCATGTGTAGGTTGATTGCTTGACTTGTGCTAAGTTGCTAAAATCTGCCAAGACTTAAAATTGGGAAAATGCTAGATTTTTATTTGGTCAAGTAGTCTAATCACCCCCCCTCTAGATATACTTTCGATCCTACAAGTGGTATCAAAGCTTTGGTCTCCATTTGCCTTGATTTCCATAGCTTTGGTGATCGTAGCCTTGGTTTCACAACCTAGGAGAGTATGGCATCTAGCGAGGGAATTACCACCGTAGAGGTCCTTACTTTGATGGTACTAATTTTGCTAGTTGGAAGCATAAGATGAAAATGCATATTCTTGGACATAACCCCGCCGTTTGGGCTATTGTGTGCATTGGTTTGCAAGGTGAATTCTTCGATGGGAGAGAACCGAACCGTGAAGCTACTGCTGAAGAATTGAAGATGTTGCAATACAACGCTCAAGCTTGCGATATCCTCTTCAATGGATTGTAACCCGAAGAATTCAACAAAATCAGCCGTCTTGAGAATGCAAAGGAAATTTGGGATACTTTGATTGATATGCATGAAGGTACCGACTCCGTCAAGGAATCCAAATTGGATGTGCTTCAAAGTCAACTTGACAAGTTTAAAATGAAGGATGGTGAAGGTGTCGCTGAAATGTACTCTAGGCTTGCTCTCATCACAAATGAGATTGCCGGCTTAAGAAGTGAAGAGATGACCGATAGATTCATCATCAAGAAGATCCTAAGAGCCTTGGATGGAAAATATGATACCGTGTGCACTTTGATCCAAATGATGTCCAATTACAAAGATCTCAAACCAACCGAAGTCATTGGAAGAATTGTTGCTCATGAGATGTCACTCAAGGATAAAGAGGAGCTTCACAACAAGTCTAGTGGTGCTTACAAAGCCTCATGTGATGCTCCTACATCATCAAGTGAGAAACAAGCCTTTAATGAAGAATTGAGCCTAATGGTGAAGAACTTCAACAAGTTCTACAAGAGTAGAAGTTCCAAGTCAAGGTCCTATAATGACAAAAGATCTTCTAGTCGTGAGCGAAATTGCTATAATTATGGAAGACCCGGACACTACTCCAATGAGTGTACGGCCCCACACAAAAGAAGGGAAGACTCACCTAAGAGAAGAAGTAGAAGAGAAGAATCACCTCCAAGAGAGAGAAGGAGTAGAGATGATCGTTATGAACGAAGACCCTCTCGTAGAAGCAAGGACTCGGAAAGGAAGGACAAGTCATCAAAGAGCTACACAAGACGAAGACATCAAGCTCATGTTGGTGAATGGGTATCCGGTTCCGACTCCGACCACTACTCCGAGAGAAGTTATCACTCCGACTCTGAACATACTCAAGATGAAGGTGTTGCCGGTCTAGCACTTGTGTCAACCAACTCCTATGACATATTTGATTCACCAAATGAAGGAATTGGAAGATGCTTCATGGCTAAAGGCCCAAAGGTATCACACCCCGAGTATGTTGATTTCAATAGTGATGAAGATGATTTGCTAGAAGATGATGATTTACTTGTTGACAACTCTAGTGATGAAAACTATGATGAACTTACTATTAATCATGCTAATCAAGATAAAACGAATGACAATGATAAGGAGGAGATTGAGCGTCTAACTAAAGAACTAAACACTCTTAAGTTAGCTCATGAAACTACTTTAGAAGATCATCGAGAACTTTTAAAGAATCATGAGAAGCTACGCTTTGAAAAGCTCAATCTAGAGCTAGAGCATGAGTTCTTAAAAGCCATCAATGATGATCTTCGGAAGAAAAGTTCTTCTTACATTGCCAAGCGTTTACTCTTGTCTACTTACATGCCACAAGTAAAATCTAGCAACAAGAGTAAGAAAGATTCTTCTTCTAGTAGTAACAATAATCATGCTAAATCCAATATTGTTGCTTCTAGTAGTTCTCTTGATTCCACTAATGATTCTCTTAGCCAAGTTAAACTTGAGCAAGAAAATAGCTTATTGAAGGGAATTATAGAGAAAGGTGTTTACAAGAGCCTTTCCGGAAGTAAGCAATTTGAGGAAATTATACGCAAGCAAGGAAGGCACCGGAAGAATCAAGGTGTTGGTTTTGAACGAAAGTTCAATGCCAATGGAGTTGAGTGGGAAGAAGATCAATACCCCAAAACGAAGTTTGTTCCTCAACAAGAGAAGTATGATCCTACTTCCTTCGAGGGTTCACAAGCTCAAGATGATCTTCCACCACGAGACCACAAGCTAAAAGGCAAGGACAAGCTTCAAGAGGAGATTGATGCATTTGAAGAAGCTCCAACGGCCTTGGTCAAGTGGGTTCCCAAGACTACATCAAGTTCTACTTCATCAAGTTCATCTACAACCCCAAGGATTCCCATCAAGATGGTGTGGATCCCGAAGAAGAAGAACAAGAGAGTTCTTGAGGGTGACTCCGCCAACATACTTCACTCACATTCACTTTGGCAAGGACAAGTGCAATCAACTTCCACATCTTGCACGATTTCAAGGAGTCACAAACCCTCTTGTTGGTAAGTCAAGGGACAAGGTAACCTAATGCTTTCATGGACATCATCTTGTGTGTACTTCACTCTATGTCTATGGATTTTCTTGCTTGTTCCTTGTGGGACTAACCCATATAGGTATTGAAAGTGCAACTCACTCCAATGGATTGCTCCAAATGATCTACATCAATATTGAGCATCCACATTTTCAACATCTACATGAAGTCATCATCGACAAAACCCAAGGTTAGTTCATCCCTCATAGGGGGGACATCACATCTAGGGGGAGCTTTACTCTAAGAATTGAGCTAAAGCAACTCTAATGGTGTGAACACAACAATACTTTATGTAAAAGTGGTAACCGCACTTGTGCTTAAACGATGAGTATGACCTATGATCAAATGTTCTCATTTGACTCCTAAGTCAATATACTCATATATAGATGACCTAGTCATCGCCAATTGCTTGATAGATGCTAGAGTGTTTGTGCATGCTTTGCCACATATTTCATTTGCCATCTTATTGTGTGAGCATGTGTGACACCCACTGTAATGAACAACAGTGATCACCCTTAGTTAATGCCAAGTCAGCAAGTTTAACAGTGCCTAATCATCATTTGCATCATATTGCATTTCAACTCCTAGTTCAAACTTCAATTAAATTCAAAATGGAAAATAAAAGTTATTCAAAACAGAAACTAAAATGCTCATTAAATAAAAAATATTCCAGAGACAATTCTAAAATTGTAACCAATATTTAATAAATTAATTAGGTGACTCTAACAGTGTCAAAGCAACAATATTTAATCCCATTTAGTTCTATAAAATTGCAAATGAAATGATATGAACTCAAAACCATTTTATGGCATTAGTAGATGTTGCACTGGAGTTTTGTGGCTAGTTCACATATTTTACAAAACTAAATAGGAGGCCACACATTATTGCAAAAACAGAAAACAGAAAAGAAAAAGACAAAACAGAAATAAAACAAAAATAAAAAGAAACCCCCCCGGCCCCAGCTGGGCCACGGCCCAGCCAGCGGCCACCAGGCCGGCCCACCCCGCCCCCTATGTGGCCTCCCCTGGCCAAACCCTAAATCCCCCCCTGTCGCCCCCCCATATACCCCCCCGATCCAGATTGGGGCAACGGCGCCCCGACCCCGAAGCCCGACGCCGTCGCCTCGCCGTTCGGCACCGCCTCCCCCTCTCCGTCGACGACCTCGTCCCCGTCATCCTCCCCGCGCCCCGCTGCCATTGCCCTGCACCGCACGTGAGCGCCCCATCCATCCTTCCCCGTCTCCCTGCTCGTGCGCGCCTCGCCTTCGCCCGCCTGGCCCGCGCCCGTCGTGGCCTCCTCCGGCCTTCCATGTCCGCCTGGGCCTCGGCTGCCCAGGGCCGCGGCTCCGCAGCCCGCGCTCGCCATCGCCGTCGCGCTGCGCTCGCCTCCTCCCCTGCATGCCGCTCGGGGCCGCGCCCAGCGCGCCCCTACACGCACCTCGGGCGCGATGCCCGCGTCCCTCCCCCCCCCCCGCGCAGCCGCCTTGCTCCGCCCGCTCACCGTGGTCGCGCTCCGGCGACTACCCCGCCTCTACGGCCTTGCCGCGCCATTCTATCGCTCGCGCCGGCGCCCCGCAGCGACCGCTCCGCCTCTCGCCGCGCTCGCCCCGCTCTCCCTGCTGTGTCGCTCGCCAGCCACCGCCGCCCCGCACGCGCCCTCACCGGCTACGGCCGCCGCCGCTCTGCTCGCCGGCGCGCCCGTTCGGGCGACACCGCGCCCGTCGCCCGCTAACGCCCGCCCCGTGTGGCCACATGGGCCACTAACGGTTGGGCCCCGCCCCATGTGTCTATGACACAGGGGCCCCACTGCCCAGAACGAAAATAAAAATAAATAATAAAAATAAATTAAATAAAATATGTAATTAATTAATTAGTCAATTAATTAAGTTAATTAATTCTGTTTAGTTAAACTAAGTAATTAGTTAGTCTAATTAAACTATAATTAATTTAGTTAAACCCTAATTAACCTAAACAGCCAATGACAGGTGGGACCCACACGTCAGTTTGACTAGGTCAACAGTACTGTTGACTGCTGACGTCAGCATGATGTCATGCTGACGTCATCTGATACTGTTTTGGATAATGCTGGATTAAATGATTAAATAAATTCAGAAAATAATTAAAACTTTAGAAATTAATATAAAATAAACCGTAACTCCGATGAAAATAATTTATATATGAAACTTGCTCAGAACGGCGATACGAATCTGGATACGCCCTCCGTATTCCTGTCAGATGCCCCTAGCTAGATGAACATGAAACTTTTAGACCAATTTCAATAAATGAATAGTTCCCAACTTTAATTAAATAAATTTGGATAAATTCCTAAATTAACTAAATCATTTAGTTAGGCAGTAGAACACCTCGGCATAGCATTTAGGCATGTCATGCATATTGTTTGCATTTTGCCGTGAATTTACTGTTTCTCTCCCCCTCCTTCTCTCTCGATAGACACCGAGACCGACGTCGTTGCAGATGAGTACGACTACGCTATAGACGAGCAGCCCATTGACGACCCCTCTTTCTTGCCAGAGCAACCAGGGAAGCCCCCCTCCTTGAGCATCCAGATATCGCCCATTCCATTTCTCCTGCTTGCATTAGATTTTGCTACTGTTAATGTTTGCTCCTATTCTGATGCATAGCCTGCTTTTGTAACCTGTTTATTGTTACCTTACCTGCCTATGTTAAACTGTTTAGTATAAGCTGGTAGTGAACCATCAGTGACCCCCACCACCTTACCCTTGTTGCCCCTACTTGATCATCGACGGATCGATCAATGTGATCGTCGACCAGAGACCGACACATCACCTCACCCCCCTTAGTTGTACGACTCTGCAAAGTTACTCTCGAGTGCCGAGGGTGAGACCTCGTAATGCACTCCTGATGAATACTCTGCAGTGTAGCTGTTCGGTCGTGGTCATCGAGGGTGATTCTTCCTTCTCCACTTTCGATACGACTCTGTCATGCAACCCCTCAGTGTGAACCTTGAGGGTGATGCCTCATACATTCACCCTGATGATTTCATCGAGTGGAATCCACCGAGGGTGATTCCTCGGGGTTTCTCCCTTGATGCTATGACCACACGGTTACTTTGACCTTTGTTACAGGCGGGTCGACCCTGATGGGTACCCGCAGGGGATCTATGATGTCGGGTGTGCCGGAAGGGCACTCGAGTGTGATATTGTGGCGGAGTTTCAGAAACTCTGATTGTCTCCGCGTGTTACTAAATGAGCATATCGGATTTGGGTGTTTGATCTGAGTGGGTCGACGTGCCCTATACGCACTACCACCACGCGGGATAATGGTATATGGGGCCCTCTGCGATGTACGTTTCTCCCGAAAGCTCTTCAGACATCACGGTTCACCGTGCGGGCTGATTGTCGGGATTGGGCTGGATACTTCACTAACGAGTTCAGTGTCGCTCCTGCATCCCGGCCAGTCTCGAACGCGCAGGGTGCCCAGGGCGATGGCCCAAGACCTCTGGGTGCATAGGTTAGTCCGGCGTGCTGACCTCTCTGCTGAGCCTAGGTAGGGCGCTGCTTCGTGTTGATCTCCCGAGGCCGGGCATTACCTAGCAAGTGTGTCCGGCCATAGGTGATCGAGCGTGTTGGGCAACAGTATTGCACCCCTGCAGGGATGAATAATCTATCGATAGCCGGTCCTACGATAAAGGACGCTCAGTTTGTATATCCCGATCTACTACTTGAACTGGATACTTATTACTTAATTGAAGATTCGAGATCGCTTTCTCGCAGGGAGTTGAGGAAGGATCTCTAGGCTTTGCTTCAACATGTTTGCTTAATAAAATGCTATTCTACTCTCTTCTATTGCTGCAAGATGGTGGCCTGTGAAGATGTTTGAAGATGCTAGTCTTCGATAGGACTAGGCCTTCTCTCTATTCTGGCATTTTTGCAGCCCAGTCCATATATACAACCTTTCCCCTTTGATAATGTTGCATATGTAGTGTAGATCCTTGCTTGCTGAGTACTTCGGATGAGTACTCACGGTTGCTTTGTTACTTCTTATTCCCCATACCCCACTTTGATGATACATCAGACGATGGAGCCCTAGAGCCAGATGCCACTGCAGGAGCTTACTACCAGGAGGGTCCAGACGGCACTTACTACTGGATCGAGCCAGCCAACCAGGAGTAGGATCGGAGGCTCCTAGGCAGGAGGCCTACGCCTTTTGATCTAGAGTCGTTGTTTGTGCTAGCCTTCTTAAGGCAAAAACCTGTCTAACTATGTCTGTACTCAGATATTATTTGTATGACTGACTTATGTATTCAGATCTTTGTGATCCCTGGTCTGTAATATGGTGGATCTCCGTTTATTTGTGTTAGAGTTGTGTTGTGATATCTTCCCGTGAGTCCCTGTGCTTGACCGTGCATGTTTGCGTGTATGATTAGTGCACGATTGAGTCGGGGGCATCACAACATGTTGATTGCATATTTTTCTTCATTCAAGTATATCCATTTGTTGCTTTGATTGTTTGGTCTTTTCTTTTGCCAAATGGATGGACAAGAATGCCTAAGAACTTCCTCTAGCTATCTATGCTTTTCTCGTCTCAAACTCTATTCTTGCTACATCACAAAGTTTGATCAAGTCAGATTCGAACCCTCTGGGTGAGGAGCACTCGGAGCCACCGATTCGTCATAGACTTAAACTTCCAAAACCTCTCACTGTATTTCGGTCTGACCGATTCATTCCATTCGGTCATACCGATTTCATTGAGTTGATCTAGGTTTTCAATCTCGGTGCAACCGATTTGAGCAATTCGGTCACACCGAGTTGCAGTAACCGCTTGTGGTTCTGCATCCCGGTGCCACCGAGTTGTTCCACTCGGTCACACCGACAGTGTCAGGATATATATACCCACGGCTCAAATTTTGGAAATTTCTCCAAAAACCCTTCACCCGCGCGTATCCTGCTCTGCCGACTCGAGTCTCCAGATCGTCTCCTCATCGCCAGTGACCTCCTGCCGCTGGTCTCCATCTCCGTCAACGGAAATCTTCGCCGCCATTGCCACCGTAGCGAGTTCACCGCCAAGTTAGGGTATGAACTCGACTCCTATGTGCAATCTTTACCTCCGATTCCTGCACTTAGGTCAATGCCATGATTCTTACCACGTATGAGATTACTCGATCTATCCAGCAAAAACTTCCTTTAGATTAGTTTTGATTCAAAAATTTAGGGTTAGGTTTCCAACGAACTCATCTCGGACCGACCGAGTTATAGAAATCGGTCTCACCGATTTGGCCTAGGCCATTGCACTTGTAATTTTCAGTCTGACCGAAACTTACGAATCGGTGCGACCGAGTTCAACTCTCATTGAAACCCTAGCAATCTCGGAGTCACCGAACTGTGTCTCAGTCTGACCGATTCCACTTGTTTAGACTCTTATGTTGCTTCGGTGTCACCGAGTTTAACAAATCAGTAGATCCGAAATGCTTTCTGCAGAAAACTAAAACTAAGTTTTTGACTCAATTGTTTTGCAAAATCTCTGCACTTTGTGATGCTCATCCACTCTATCTCAACTACATCTATTCACAGGGTTAGCTTTCAGTTTGCAGTGTCAGCTATGTCAGATCAAAGTGACAGCCAGAACAAGTCTGAGGAGCAAGTTAGCATGAGTGAGGGCACTAGTCCCTCTGGCAGCTATGATGGGGGTAGTAGAAGCACCCCAAGCAACTTGCCCAAAGCAGCTACCAAGACAAGGAGAAAGAGAAACTCAGATTCTAAGGATGAAGATTATGTTGCTGTTGAGGAGGAGGTCAGCTCAAAGAAGAAAGTTGTCAAGAAAGAATTTGGCACTATAGCTTCAACCAGGCCTAGACTGCACAAGAAAGCTCCTACCAAGAGAGTGCCCATGTCTAAGGCCAGAGCCTCAACTCTTGAAGCCTCCAAATCAACTGTTGAAGAGGCTGCTGGTGAGGGCAAGAAGAGAAAGGAAAGGGTCAAGAAGACCATGGCCAGAGTGATTGGCAAACCCTCTATGATGAGAGACCCAGCTGAGCATGAAGAAGAAGATGAAGAAGAGGATGCTGCACCAGCACCCAAAGCTCAGAAGCTGATGGGGGATGCCATCAAGTCTGGGGCTGCTCTATCAAAGCCCAAGACTGCCCCCAAAGCTACTGCTCAAGCCTCTAAGACTGCACCAAAGAGAAGCACCAGAAACATACCTGCTGCAGAAAAGAACAAGGCCCCAGTACCTGAAATGGAAGAAGAAGAGGAAGCCCAAGTGCTCAGAAACTTGAAGCCAAAGATCCCTGATCATGATGATAATCATCCAGTGGCTGAAAACATGAAGGAAAGAAAGGATGCAGGTCTTAGATTGTGGAGACAATCAGACCCCTATGCTGCAAGGAGAAGAACTGCTGTGGACTACAGATTTCACACCAAGGAACAACAGGACTTTTATGAGACAATTCTATTGGATAAGAAGCCCATAGTAAGTGACATGAGATGGGTTGATTGGGAATACATTGATGAAAATGAAAACCACTTCCCTGGAGTACATGAGAGCTTCAGACTCAATGGAGTTGACACCTTTGTGGGTCAGAAATTGACCAAGTGGAATGATGATCTTATCATGCAGTTTTATTCAACAGCTCACTTCTACCCGGATGGAAGAATTGTTTGGATGTCTGAGGGTACAAGGTACCAGTCAACTGTTGCAGAATGGGCTAAGCTTATCAATGCCCCTGAAGAGCATGAGGATGACACTGATGTCTATGCAAAGCGCAAGAAAGATCACAACTCCATGGCCAATATGTACAAGGAGATACCTGACAAGGCCTTGGTGTTGGGGAACGTAGTATTTCAAAAAAATTCCTACGATCACGCAAGATCTATCTAGGAGAAGCATAGCAATGAGCGGGGAGAGTGTGTCCACGTACCCTCGTAGACCGAAAGCGGAAGTGTTTAGTAACGCGGTTGATGTAGTCGAACGTCTTTGCGATCCAATCGATCCAAGTACCGAACGTACGGCACCTCCGCGATCTGCACACGTTCAGCTCGGTGACGTCCCTCGAACTATTGATCCAGTTGAGGCCGAAGGAGAGTTTCGTCAGCACGACGGCGTGGTGACGGTGATGATGAAGTGATTCCGGTAGGGCTTCGCCTAAGCTCTCCGAAAATATGACCGATGTGGAGATCTGTGGTGGGGGGCACCGCACACGGCTAAGACAAATCTTGGTGTGCCTTTGGGGTGCCCCCCGCCCCCGTATATAAACGAGGGAGGGAGGAGGTGGCCGGCCTAATGGGGAGGCGCACCAAGGGGGAGTCCTATTAGGATTCCCAATCCTAGTAGGACTCCCCTTCCTTTTCCAAGAGGGGGAGAGAGGGAAGGAGAGAGAGGGAGAAGGAAAGCGGGGGGCGCCGCCCCCTCCCTAGTCCAATTCGGACTTGCCATGGGGGGGGGGGGGCGCAGCCACCCCTTGGACTGCCTCCTCTTTTCCCGTATGGCCAAATAAGGCCCATTACTTCTCCCGGTGAATTCCCGTAACTCCCCGGTATTCTGAAAAATACCCGAATCACTCGGAACCTTTTCGATGTCCGAATATAGCCTTCCAATATATGAATCTTTACCTCTCGACCATTTCGAGACTCCTCGTCATGTCCCCGATCTCATCCGGGACTCCGAACAAACTTCGGTTATCAAATCACATAACTCATAATACAAATCGTCATCGAACGTTAAGCGTGCGGACCCTACGGGTTCGAGAACAATGTAGATATGACCGAGACACATCTCCGGTCAATAACCAATAGCGGAACCTGGATGCTCATATTGGCTCTACATATTCTACGAAAATCTTTATCGGTCAAACCGCATAACAACATACGTTGTTCACTTTGTCATCGGTATGTTACTTGCCCGAGATTCGATCGTCGGTATCATCATACCTAGTTCAATCTCGTTACTGGCAAGTCTCTTTACTCATTCCGTAATGCATCATCCCATAACTAACTCATTAGTCACATTGCTTGCAAGGCTTCATATGATGTGCATTACCGAGAGGGCCCAGAGATACCTCTCCGACAATCGGAGTGACAAATCCTAATCTCGATCTATGCCAACTCAACAAACACCATCGAAGACACCTGTAGAGCATCTTTATAATCACCCAGTTACGTTGTGACGTTTGATAGCACACTAAGTGTTCCTCCGGTATTCGGGAGTTGCATAATCTCATAGTCATAGGAACATGTATAAGTCATGAAGAAAGCAATAGCAACAAACTAAACGATCATCATGCTAAGCTAACGGATGGGTCTTGTCCATCACATCATTCTCCTAATGATGTGATCCCGTTCATCAAATGACAACACATGTCCATGGCTAGGAAACTTAACCATCTTTGATTAATGAGCTAGTCTAGTAGAGGCATACTAGGGACACTCTGTTTTTCTATGTATTCACACATGTACTAAGTTTCCAGTTAATACAATTCTAGCATGAATAATAAACATTTATCATGAAATAAGGAAATAAATAATAACTTTATTATTGCCTCTAGGGCATATTTCCTTCAGTCTCCCACTTGCACTAGAGTCAATAATCTAGTTCACATCGCCATGTGATTTAACACCAATAGTTCACATCACCATGTGATTAACAACCATAGTTCACATCGCTTATGTGACCAACACTCAAAAGGTTTACTAGAGTCAATAATCTAGTTCACATCGCCATGTGATTAACACCCAAAGAGTACTAAGGTGTGATCAAGTTTTGCTTGTGAGAGAAGTTTAGTCAATGGGTCTGCCACATTCAGATCCGTATGTATTTTGCAAATTTCTATGCCTACAATGCTCTGCACGGAGCTACTCTAGCTAATTGCTCCCACTTTCAATATGTATCCAGATTGAGATTTTGAGTCATCTGGATCGGTGTAAAAGCTTGCATCGACGTAACCTTTTACGACGAACTCTTTTATCACCTCCATAACGAAGAAATATTTCCTTAGTCCTCTTAGGTAACGAAGGATAACTTTGACCGCTATCCAGTGATCTATCCCTGGATCACTATCGTACCTCCTTGCTAAACTCATAGCAAGGCACACAACTGGTCTGGTACATAGCATGGCATACTTTATAGAACCTATGACTGAGGCATAGGGAATGACTTTCATTCTCTTTCTATCTTCTGCCGGGGTCGGGTTTTTAGTCTTACTCAATTTTACACCTTGTAACACAGGCAAGAACTCCTTCTTTGACTGATCCATTTTGAATTTCTTCAAAATCTTGTCAAGGTATGTGCTTTGTGAAAGTCCTATTAAGCATCTCGATCTATCCCTATAGATCTTGATGCTCAATACTTAAGCAGCTTCACCGAGGTCCTTTTTATTGAAAAATTCTTATTCAAGTATACTTTTATGCTATCCAGAAATTCTATATCATTTCCAATCAACAATATGTCATCCACATATAATATCAAAAATGCTACAGAGCTCCCACTCACTTTCTTGTAAATACAGGCTTCACCGTAAGTCTGTATAAAACCATATGCTTTGATCACTTCATCAAAGCGTATATTCCAACTACGAGATGCTTGCACCAGTCCATAGATGGATCGCTGGAGCTTGCACATTTTGTTAGCACCTTTAGGATTGACAAAACCTTCTGGTTGCATCATATACAACTTCTTCTTTAAAAATTCCATTAAGGAATGTAGTTTTGACATCCATTTGCCAGATTTCATAAAATGCGGCAATTGCTAACATGATTCGGACAGACTTTAAGCATCGATACGAGTGAGAAAATCTCATCGTAGTCAACACCTTGAACTTGTCGAAAAACTTTTGCGACAATTCAAGCTTTGTAGATAGTAACACTACTATCAGCGTCTATCTTCCTCTTGAAGATCCATTTTTTTTTTTCAATGGCTCGCCAATCATCGGGCAAGTCAGTCAAAGTCCATACTTTGTTCTCATACATGGATCCTATCTCAGATTTCATGGCCTCAAGCCATTTATCGGAATCTGGGCTCATCATCGCTTCCTCACAGTTCGTAGGTTCGTCATGGTCTAGTAACATGATTTTCAGATCAGGATTACCGTACCACTCTGGTGCGGAACGTACTCTGGTTGACCTACGAGGTTCTGTAGTAACTTGATCTGAAGTTTCATGATCATCATCATTAGTTTCCTCACTAATTGGTGTAGGAATCACTAGAACTGATTTCTGTGATAAACTACTTTCCAATTCGGGAGAAGGTACAATTACCACATCAAGTTCTACTTTCCTCCCACTCACTTCTTTCGAGAGAAACTCCTTCTGTAGAAAGGATCCATTCTTAGCAACGAATATCTTGCCTTCGGATCTGTGATAGAAGGTGTACCCAACAGTCTCCTTTGGGTATCCTATGAAGACGCATTTCTCCGATTTGGGTTTGAGCTTATCAGGTTAAAAATTTTCACATAAGCATTGCAACCCCAAACTTTAAGAAACGATAGCTTAGGTTTCTTGCCAAACCACAGTTCATATGGTGTCGTCTCAACGGATTTAGATGGTGCCCTATTTAATGTGAATGCAGCTGTCTCTAATGCATAACCCCAAAACAATAGTGGTAAATCGGTAAGAGACATCATAGATTGCACTATATCCAATAAAGTATGGTTATGGCATTCAAACACACCATTATGTTGTGGTGTTCCAGGTGGCATGAGTTTGCGAAACTATTCCACATTGTTTTAATTGAAGGTCAAACTCGTAACTCAAATATTCGCCTCTGCAATCAGATCGTAGAAACTTTATTTTCTTGTTACGATGATTCTCTACTTCACTCTGAAATTCTTTCGAACTTTTCAAATGTTTCAGACTTATGTTTCATCAAGTAGATATACCCATATCTGCTCAAATCATCTGTGAAGGTCAGAAAATAACGATACCCGCCGTGAGCCTCAACACTCATCGGACCGCATACATCGATATGTATTATTTCCAATAAGTCATTAGCTCGCTCCATTGTTCCGGAGAACGGAGTCTTAGTCATCTTGCCCATGAGGCATGGTTCGCAAGCATCAAATGATTCATAATCAAGTGATTCCAAAATTCCATCCGAATGGAGTTTCTTCATGCGCTTTACACCAATATGACCTAAACGGCAGTGCCACAAAATATGTTGCATTATCATTATCAACTTTTGCATCTTTTGGCATCAATATTATGGATATGTGTATCACTACGATCGAGATTCAATAAACCATTTATATTGAGTGCATGACCATAGATGGTTTGATTCATTTAAACAGAACAACAATTATTCTCTGACTTAAATGAATAACCGTATCGCAATAAACATGATCCAATCATATTCATGCTCAACGCAAATACCAAATAACATTTATTTAGGTCCAACACTAATCCCGAAGGTAGAGGGAGTGTGCGATGGTGATCTTATCAACCTTGGAATCACTTCCAACACACATCGTCACCTCGTCATTAACTAGTCTCTGTTCATTTTGCAACTCCTGTTTCGAGTTACTAATGTTAGCAACTGAACCAGTATCAAATACCCAGGGGCTACTATGAACACTAGTAAAATACACATCAATAACATGTATATCAAATATACCTTTGTTCACTTTGCCATCCTTCTTATCCGCCAAATACTTGGGGCAGTTCCGCTTCCAGTGACCAGTCCCTTTGCAGTAGAAGCACTCAGCTTCAGGCTTAGGTCCAGACTTGGGCTTCTTCCCGGGAGTAGCAACTTGCTTGCTATTCTTCTTGAAGTTCCCCTTCTTCCCTTTGCCCTTTTCTTGAAACTAGTGGTCTTGTTAACCATCCACACTTGATGCTCTTTCTTGATTTCTACCTTCGTTGATTTCAGCATCACAAAGAGCTCGGGAATTGTTTTTGTCATCCCTTGCATATTATAGTTCATCACGAAGTTCCAGTAACTTGGTGATAGTGACTAGAGAATTCTGTCAATTACTATCTTATCCGGAAGATTAACTCCCACTTGATTCAAGCAACTGTAGTACTCAGATATTCTGAGCACATGCTCACTGATTGAGCTATTCTCCTCCATCTTGTAGGCGAAGTACTTGTCAGAGGTCTCATACCTCTCGACACGGGCATGAGTCTGAAATACCGATTTCAGCTCTTGGAACATCTCATATGCTCCATGTCGTTCAAAACGTTTTTGAAGTCCCGGTTCTAAGCCGTAAAGCATGGTGCACTAAACTATCAAGTAGTCATCATACCGAGCTTGTCAAACGTTCATAACATCTGCATCCGCCCCTGCAATAGTTCTGTGACCTAGCCGTGCATCAAGGACATAATTCTTCTGTGCAGCAATGAGGATAAACCTCAGATCACGGAACCAGTCCGCATCATTGCTACTATCATCTTTCAACTTAGTTTTCTCTAGGAACATATCAAAAATAAAACAGGGAGCTATACACGAGCTATTGATCTACAACATAATTTGCAAATACTACCAGGACTAAGTTCATGATAAATTAAAGTTCAATTAATCATATTACTTAAGAACTCCCACTTAGATAGACATCCCTCTAATCATCTAAGTGATCACGTGATCCAAATCAACTAAACCATGTCCGATCATCACGTGAGATGGAGTAGTTTTCAATGGTGAACATCACTATGTTGATCATATCTACTATATGATTCACGTTCGACCTTTCGGTCTCAGTGTTCCGAGGCCATATCTGCATATGCTAGGCTCGTCAAGTTTAACCCGAGTATTCCGCATGTGCAAAACTGTCTTGCACCCGTTGTATTTGAACGTAGAGCCTATCACACCCGATCATCACGTGGTGTCTCATCACGAAGAACTTTCGCAACGGTGCATACTCAGGGAGAACACTTGTACCTTGAAATTTAGTGAGAGATCATCTTATAATGCTACCGTCGTACTAAGCAAAATAAGATGCATAAAAGGATTAACATCACATGCAATTCAATATGTGACATGATATGGCCATCATCATCTTGTGCTCTTGATCTCCATCATCGAAGCACCGTCATGATCTTCATGGTCACCGGCGCCCCAGCTTGATCTCCATCGTCACCGGCGCCCCAGCATGATCTCCATCGTAGCATCGTTGTCGTCTCGCCAACTTATTGCTTCTACGACTATCGCTACCGCTTAGTGATAAAGTAAAGCAATTACATGGTGATTGCATTGCATACAATAAAGCGACAACCATATGGCTCCTGCTGGTTGCTGATAACTCCGTTACAAAACATGATCATCTCATACAATAAATTATATCACATCATGTCTTGACCATATCACATCACAGCAAGCCCTGCAAAAACAAGTTAGACGTCCTCTACTTTGTTGTTGCAAGTTTTACGTGGCTGCTACGGGCTGAGCAAGAACCGTTCTTACCTTCGCATCAAAACCACAACGATTTTTCGTCAAGTGTGCTGTTTTAACCTTCAACAAGGACCGGGCGTAGTCACACTCGATTCAACTAAAGTTGGAGAAACTGACACCCACCAGCCACCTGTGTGCGAAGCACGTCGGTAGAACCAGTCTCGCGTAAGCGTATGCGTAATGTCGGTCTGAGCCGCTTCATCCAACAATACCATCGAATCAAAGTATGACATGCTGGTAAGCAGTATGACTATTATCGCCCACAACTCTTTGTGTTCTACTCGTGCATATAACATCTAAGCATAGACCTGGCTCGGATGCCACTGTTGGGGAACGTAGTATTTCAAAAATTTCCTACGATCATGCAAGATCTATCTAGGAGAAGCATAGCAACGAGCGGGGAGAGTGTGTCCACGTACCCTCGTAGACCGAAAGCGGAAGCGTTTAGTAACGCGGTTGATGTAGTCGAACGTCTTCGCGATCCAACCGATCCAAGTACCAAACGTACGACACCTCCGCGATCTGCACACATTCAGCTTGGTGACGTCCCTCGAACTCTTGATCCAGTTGAGGCCGAAGGAGAGTTTCGTCAGCACGATGGCGTGGTGACGGTGATGATGAAGTGATTCCGGCAGGGCTTCGCCTAAGCTCTCCGAAGATATGACCGAGGTGGAAATCTGTGGAGGGGGGCACCGCACACGGCTAAGACAAATCTTGGTGTGCCTTTGGGGTGCCCCCCGCCCCCGTATATAAAGGAGGGAGGGAGGAAGTGGCCGGCCTAAGGGGGAGGCGCACCAAGGGGGAGTCCTATTAGGATTCCCAATCCTAGTAGGACTCCCCTTCCTTTTCCAAGAGGGGGAGAGAGGGAAGGAGAGAGAGGGAGAAGGAAAGAGGGGGGCGCCGCCCCCTCCCTAATCCAATTCGGACTTGCCATGGGGGGGGGGGGCGCAGCCACCCCCTGGACTGCCTCCTCTTTTCCCGTATGGCCCAATAAGGCCCATTACTTCTCCCGGTGAATTCCCGTAACTCCCCGGTATTCCGAAAAATACCCGAATCACTCGGAACCTTTCCGATGTCCGAATATAGCCTTCCAATATATGAATCTTTACCTCTCGACCATTTCGAGACTCCTCGTCATGTCCCAGATCTCATCCGGGACTCCGAACAAACTTCGGTCATCAAATCACATAACTCATAACAACATACGTTGTTCCCTTTGTCATCGGTATGTTACTTGCCCGAGATTCGATCGTCGGTATCATCATACCTAGTTCAATCTCATTACTGGCAAGTCTCTTTACTCGTTCCGTAATGCATCCTCCCGTAACTAACTCATTAGTCACATTGCTTGCAAGGCTTCATATGATGTGCATTACCGAGAGGGCCCGGAGATACCTCTCCGACAATCGGAGTGACAAATCCTAATCTCGATCTATGCCAACTCAACAAACATCATCGGAGACACCTGTAGAGCATCTTTATAATCACCCAGTTACGTTGTGATGTTTGATAGCACACTAAGTGTTCCTCCGGTATTCGGGAGTTGCATAATCTCATAGTCATAGAAACATGTATAAGTCATGAAGAAAGCAATAGCAACAAACTAAACGATCATCATGCTAAGCTAACGGATGGGTCTTGTCCATCACATCATTCTCCTAATGATGTGATCCCATTCATCAAATGACAACACATGTCCATGGCTAGGAAACTTAACCATCTTTGATTAACGAGCTAGTCTAATAGAGGCATACTAGGGACACTCTGTTTGTCTATGTATTCACACATGTACTAAGTTTCCGGTTAATACAATTCTAGCATGAACAATAAACATTTATCATGAAATAAGGAAATAAATAATAACTTTATTATTGCCTCTAGGGCATATTTCCTTCACTTGGACACTCACAGGCTAGGCTCAGTATACTATCTGTTTTCTGGACTGGCCACCATAAACACCATATTGAGGCACACCCTGTTGCCCAAATCAGGAGATCACAGGATGATCAAAGGCCACTCCATCAACTTGCTTCATTTGTTTGATGTGCCACAAAAATTCAAGGTGATGAGCTTGATAGTTGAAACCATCAAGATAACTGCAGCAGACCAAAAGAGATCATGTGGGTATGCTCCACACATTCAGATGCTCATCAACTCCAAGATGGGCAAAGGCATATATATGTTGGACAAAGAGAACCTTCCCTTGAGGCCTGATTTTGAGGACAACACAGTTGTCATGGTTGCTACAGATCCTACTTCAGTAGAGGCTCAAGAGAAGAGAGAAAAAGCAAAAGCAGAGAAGGCAGCCAAGATGCCAAGTGTTGAAGAGGCATCTCAAGTTTTTCTCAAGTATAAACAAGATCAACTCAGCTATCTCATTCAATCTACTTTGATGATTGAGAAAGGATTGGCCACCCTGACTCAGGATCAAGAGAGTCTTGAGAGAATTTTTGAGACAAAACTTCATGACTTGGATGTCAAGGTGACAGAGATTTAGACTTCTGTGAAGAAGATTGAAAGTGCGTTATATCGACTAGAGGGGGGGGTGAATAGGCGATTTTTACAAATTCATCACTGAGGAATTTCATGGTGAGGAAATTCCTAAGTAACGAACTACTTAGCAGCGGAATAAGTACTCAGATGCAAACATAACATGGCATAAGAACAGTCATCATGATGAAATGAAATAGGCACAGAGTACAGGTAGCGTGAAACACAGGATAAGCAGGCTGAAGATTATGTGACTGAAGAAATAGGATTGAGGAAATTGAGAAAGTCTTCAGTCAAAGTCTTCACACAGTAACGATCAAGTACATTAACACATGAATGAGGAAATGAAAGGGTTGAGGAAATAGAACCAGTAGCTCGGTGAAGACGATGATTTGATAGACCAGTTCCAACTGCTGTGACAGTTGTACGTCTGGTTGGAGCGGCTAGGTATTTAAACCTGAGGACACACAGTCCCGGACACACAGTCCTCACCGTATTCTCCTTGAGCTAAGGTCACACAGACCTCGCCCAATCACTCGTGGTAAGTGTTCAGGTGACTTCCAAACCTTCACAGACTCGGTCACTCGGCGATCCACAATTTTTTCTTGGATGCTCTAGACCATGACGCCTAACCGTCTGGAGGATGCACAGTCCTCAAAGGTAACAAGCGTCGGTTCCACACAGGAACAATTCCTTCAGTGATGCTCAATCACTTTGGGTTTGTAGGTGTTTGGGTTTTTGGGTTTTTCCTCACTTGATGATTTTCGCTCAAAGTCCTCGGAGGATGGAATGCTCTAAATGACAAGTGTCAATCTATCTCTCGGAGCAGCCAACCAGCTAGTGGTTGTAGGGGGCGGCTATTTATAGCCTAGGGAGCAGCCCGACATGATAAGACATAAATGCCCTTCAATGATATGACCATTAGGTGGGAAGGATATTTGGACAGCTAGCGCGTAGCACAGCAACGGTCGGAAATTTGAGTATCAAATTCCTCAGGGCTATCATGTTTCTCACTTGTAGGCAATCCGCACTGGCGAATTCCTAATTCCTCAGTCAGAACAAATTCCTCAGAGAACAGAAGAACTTCGTCTCTGTCACTGAAGAAATTGACTGAACTGTATGAGATTTCTAATGGCTTCACTCGAAAGGATTGGGTAGGTGTAGGATTTTGAGATGAGCATCACTTGGAAACTTTTCCTTAGTTTTACCTCGACCCCCTTTAACAGTACAATGTTTCCTATGACTCAAGAAGAAGAAAATGAAACTACGAAAACAAAAGTCTTCATGCTTCATAATCATCGCATGAATATCAAGTCTTCAGGGTCACACCAATTTCTTCACTTTCAAAGTCTTCAAGAAAACCAAAGTCTTCATTTGAAGACATTGATTTTTAGGGGTCGACTTTCATCGTAAATATCAAACTCCTCATAGACTTATAGAACCTGTGTACACTCACAAACGCATTAGTCCCTTAACCTATAAGTCTTCAATACACCAAAATCACTAAGGGGCACTAGATGCACTTACAATCCAAGAAGAGCTTGAGGATAGGAATGACAAGACCACCACTGATGCTTATCAAAGGGTGCCCAGAAGATAGAGGTCTGCAGCAGTGCCAGTGACAAACACTAGAGCTACAACTTCAGCTCCTGCAGCCACAACTTCAGTTGCCCCTCCAGTTGCAACTCCACCAGCTCCTACAACCTCTTCAGATGCATTTGTTGCAGGACTCCTCTCCACGCCACCTCCAGAAGATCAAGCTTAGAGAGCCGCATAGCACTATGCATTTTCAAGCTTTTTGGTAAGTTGTTGCCAAAGGGGGAGAAAGTATATAGATCATAGGCTTCGAGAGAGAGAGAGCTTTGCTTCTTTTTGCCTCTTTTGCTACTTATTTGCTACTTATTTGTTTGCCTGCTTAGATGATACTCTATGGTTGTGCGTGTGAGATACTTGTATGGTCATGTGCTTGATCATATCATACGTTAATGCTTGTGCTTGGATGATGATATTCTCTATCTCTCATATGATCATTCACTTTGTCTTGGTGATGAGTATATATTTCATATTCTATCATTTTGAGCGCTCCACCAAGATGTATGTGACATGAAAGAGTAACCCATGATCCTAATCGTTTGTGCATTTGCATTCAAAAGAAAATTTTAAATAATGCACAAATTTAGGTGGAGCTCTTGCTTATCACATACTTCTCAAAGCGACGATGTATTTCATTCTTATTATCTATTGTCCAAGCTTTGATCTATATGTTGTCATCAATTACCAAAAAGGGGGAGATTGAAAGTGCAACTAATCCCTGGGTGGTTTTGGTAATTCTTAACAACATATAGCTCATTGAACTAATACTCTTTCAAGATGATCTTTTCAGAAAGTTCAATGATTGGCATGGCATGGACTAGAGATGTGGACCCCTCAAAATGCTAAGGACATATATTGGCAAAAGCTCAAGACTCTACATTTTCTTTTTGGTGATCCAAGATCACATTGAGTCCATAGTAAAAGCCAATACTATTAAAAGGGGATGAGGTGTTGCTTAATGGCTTGCTTGCTCAAAATGCTTAGTGATATGCTCCAAAAGCCCTCAACCACTTTCTCATTTCCGCATATGTCCTAAACCTAAAGTCAAACTCGGCCCCACCGATTTGATCTATCCGGCGCCACCGAGTTCACCTGACATAGCCATAGCCAGAAACCCTAATTAGTTCGGTCTCACCGATAGGGATCTCGGTCTCACCGAGATGGGATTGCAAACTCTCTGTTTCCCTTCGTAACGTTTCGGTCTAACCGAAATGAGCGATTGGTCCCACCGAGTTCGCAATGCAAACTCTCTGTTTCCTTTTCGTAACGTTTCGGTCTAACCAAAATGAGCGATCGGTCCTACCGAGTTTGCATGACCAACTCTCTGTTTGCCTATTACTGAAATCGGTCCCACCGAGTTCATGTGATCGGTCTCACCGAGATCAAGTTATGCCCTAACCCTAGCACATCGGTCCCACCGAGTTGATCACGTCGGTCCCACCGAAAATCCTAATGTTCACATTTTGAACTAAGTCGGTCTGACCGAGTTTCACTATTCGGTCCCACCGAGTTTGGTAAATTGTGTGTAACGGTTAGATTTTGTGTGGAGGCTATAAATACCCCTCCACCCCCTTCTCCATTTGTGAGAAAGCTATCAGAACGTGCCTACACTTCCACTACTCATTTTCTGATAGAGAACCACCTACTCATGTGTTGAGACCAAGACATTCCAATCCAACCACTAGAATCTTGATCTCTAGCCTTCCCCAAGTTGCTTTCCACTCAAATCATCTTTCCACCATATCCAAATCTATGAGAGAGAGTTGAGTGTTGGGGAGACTATCATTTGAAGTACAAGAGCAAGGAGTTCATCATCATCACACCATCTATTACCTTTTGAAGAGTGGTATCTCCTAGATTGGTTAGGTGTTACTTGGGAGCCTCCGTCAAGATTGTGGAGTTGAACCAAGGAGTTTGTAAGGGCAAGAAGATTGCCTACTTCATGAAGATCTACCCGAGTGAGGCAAATCCTTCGTGGGCGATGGCCATGGTGGGATAGACAAGGTTGCTTCTTCGTGGACCCTTCATGGGTGGAGCCTTCCGTGGACTCGCGCAACCGTTACCCTCTGTGGGTTGAAGTCTCCATCAACGTGGATGTACGATAGCACCACCTATCGGAACCACGCCAAAAATCTCCGTGTCTACATTGCGTTTGCTCCCTCCAAACTCCTCCCCTTTACCTTCATATGCAATGATTTACAATCCGCTGCTATACTCTTAGAATTGCATGTGTAGGTTGATTGCTTGACTTGTGCTAAGTTGCTAAAATCTGCCAAGACTTAAAATTGGGAAAAGACTAAATTTTTATTTGGTCAAGTAGTCTAATCACCCCCCCTCTAGAGATACTTTCGATCCTACAAGATTTCTACAAAGTACATACAGATGTATATAAACATATTTTAAAGTGTAGATTCATTCATTTTATTCCGTATATAGTTCATATTAGAATCTCTAAAATGTCTTATATTTAGAAATAGAGGGAGTAGTTTTTGTTACAATCTTCATAGTGGGTAGTAACACATGTGTGATATTATGCAAAGCTTCATTTATTAGATGTAGAATTATTTTTCCTTGAGGTGCGTTATGTTCCGTAACATATTATGTTAGCATAAACATTTTTCTTCTCATTAACTACTTGTTATACAAGCAAATTTACTGACTTGGCATATATGTTACTAGCTAAGTTACACCACCTTCCCGTGGCCAATAGAGTTAGCCCGTGGCGAGGGAGATTTATGTCCTCCGCCGCTCGGCTAATCCTCACAAACTCGACTCTCTCCTCCTTCCCGCTGTTTACTATGGGGATGTTTCTCCTAGCTGATGGAGTTCACGCTAGGCTTGATACCCCTCGCTCTAGGTTCTTTGGGGAAGGAACCGGCATCAAACGTAAATACCATTTAGTTAAATGGGCTGCTGTTTGTAGGCCAAAAAAATTTGGGGGCCTGGGTATCACAAACTCTAAACTCATGAGCGTAGCATTACTCACAAAATGGTGGTGGCGTCTTGCCCGAAACGAGTCGGGACTCTGGGCAGATCTACTACGAGCCAAATATTTCCCCAATGGAAACCTCTTCACGGCGTCTTCGTCCAGATCCGCGTTTTGGAATAGGATCCAAGCGGTGCGGCCCGCCTTTGCAGTTGGGGCCAAGTTTCAGATCAACAACGGTCAATCCACTCGGTTTTGGCTTGACTGTTGGCTGGGGCCTGTTCCCCTTTGGCAGAGCCACACCTCTATATATCAGGTGGCCACAGATGCCAACATAATGGTGGGGGAGGCTCTGATCTCCTCCCCGCCCGCCATTCAGTTTATGCGGGCCCTCACCCCTACCGAACGAGTGTCATGGGATGACCTGGTTCAAAAAGTTGGTGGTTTGCGACTAGGCTTGGGGGCCCACTCGGTGGAATGGAACCTGTCTGCCTCCAGGAAGTTTTCGGTGAAGTCGCTCTATAGCAAGCTTACCGAGGGGAGCGCGCTGGATATAGCCAGGGGGCCATGGAAGGCCGGTCTGCCACTCAAGATAAAAATCTTCTTGTGGCAAATGTTTAGGAACTGTCTACCTACTTCCGACAATGTAGCTAAACGTAACGGCCCGTCAGACGGGTCCTGTTCGGTTTGCGATCTAGGTGAAGACGCAAATCATGTGTTCTTTAGATGTCACCTAGCCAAGTTTGCGTGGAGCGTGGTTAGGGACGCGTTTCAAACGAACTGGAATCCCTCCTCGGGTGCGGACCTTCTCACCGTGATCAAAACTCAAAAGGGATCCAGTGCTAGAATAGCGTGGCGATGCGTAGGGGCGTTGCTTTGGGCTATTTGGACGACTCGTAACAAAATTACGATAGAGAAGAAATTCCCTAACCACCCCGCTGATGTGATCTTCAAATTCCATCTATTTTTACAGACTTGCATACCGTTGGGGAAGGAGCGCGATGCTGAGCGCATGCTGGAAGTCTTGGAGTGTATCAGGATTACTCAGACGTTGGCCAGGCAAGACTCGACGCACGGCTGAGCCGCTTTTGGGGAGGCCCTTCACCCACGCGGTGGTCGTTTGGGCTTGTTGGAACTTATGTTTGCTATGTTTAAGCCTCCGTGCTTTTAGATTACATGTTATTTCGTTGTACTTGCTGGCCTGTATGTTTTCCGTTTCCTTTTGAACCTTGTTCGACTGCTGCCGAATGGCTTTATTAATCTAAAGCGGGACACTCTTAGCGTCTTCGTTCCAAAAAGTTACACCAGGCTTAGACTCATCTCATCACAGGATACTGGTACTAGTATTCTATAAGGAGGTCACACCAATCTGACTCAACGTCTTGGCACGTACTCCCTCCGTTCGGAATTACTTGTCGCAGAAATGGATGTATCTAGACGTATTTTAGTTCTAGATACATCCATTTCCGAGACAAGTAATTCCGAACGGAGGGAGTAGCTTCGTGGCCCCAAAAAAGTCCGCTGTCCAATTAGTGAAACACATATGCCAATTAATAAATGCAATCCTATTCTATTTGATCATGTAGTTTTGAATATCTTATATCTGCAACAGTAGGTGGTAACAAGCCAACAGAAAAAACATATTTAAGAACGCTGTGGTTTGAATTCCTCCGCAGGAGTCATGCGCGATTGGTGAGTAGTGATACAGAGTTAGGTTGGTTGGACTCTTACTTGGCTTTTGCACTTTGGTTTATAAGCCAAAAAGCTCCTATTTAGGGCTTTCGGCTTCGGTCATGACTTTTGGCCTATTAGGACAAAAGCCAAAGCCGAATGCCTTTAAGAGCCTGTTTTGAATGTCTCCCACTCCAAACTTCACAATTTCTGAGAGAGGAGCCCGCCCGAACGCTTTACCTCCAAGAAGCTAAATTCAGGAAGCCATCTTGAACCGCGGTGCAATTTGGTGAAGCAAGGGAAGCCCAGCTCCAGGTTTTCCTGAATCTGGAGTTCCTCTTATTTACGATTAGAACGCCACCGCAAAACAAAACGGTTCGAGCCGTGCTCTTCCTCGCTCGAACAGGTACACCACGACTTCTTTCTCCAGCGCGAGCGCTAGGGTTACGCGCCGCCGCTACCCGCATCAGCATGTAGCTGCGACGCCAACGCCACCGCAACTAGCCCCGCTGCCTCCTCTCCTCTGAGTTCCACCGCAGCAGCGTGCCCCAAGTCCCTGATGCTCCAGCGCAGAACAGAACGCTGTAGTCCAGCCATGGCGAATGCATTTTTTATCTCCTTTGTTAATGAACAATAGGTTGTGCACTCTGATGGAATGGATTCGCGATGAATAGGGCGACAAATTTGATGTTCAAGTTGATGTGATTTGAGGTCTAAATCACCCGATTTGATGTGTAATTGCTAGTAGTTATGTGTCCAGTTTGTCCCTATGCGTGAACTGAAGGTTGAAGACGACCTGTAGCAAAGATGGGTTAGGTGGGAGGATCCCCCTATTGCAGCCCAACTGACCCAATATGGCGCTAGACAGGCCAGTAGCCGCTGCTAGCCCAAGGTAGCGATGGAGAAGCTGATTTTGCTGCCGAACGGATGAAAGTCGCTGCATGGAGCTAGAAGCCATGATGAGAAGCATGAATTGTGGAGTTTTGAGAAGCTAGAGAGTTTCGGAACATGCCCTAAATAGGAGCTTTTTTTGGCTTATGAGCCAAGGTGCAAAACAAAGAAAAAGCCCAACCAAAGACACTCTTAATGCTGCTACTTGCCTTCGGGTCACTTGGTGATTGCATGTGACTGCAAGCCGATTGTGGATGACATAAAAAAGGGATATGAGGGCCCCATATCACAGTCGTCAAGGAGATAAATAATAGAAGAGTGTATTTTGCTAGTTGTGATTTTATGTTTGAAGGTCATGCTTCGAATCTAGAGGCGCACATTCTTGTTAAATTTTCTGTCTCGCTTCCGCAGGATCATCATTTGTGGCTTCTATCCCCTCATGACCCCCCTTTGTATCCCTATGAACACAGTTTCTAATTAATAAAGTGTGGAATCCCTCAACAAAATGCTAGTTGCCTTTGGTGAAGTTTTTTACTTTGAAAGACAATGAGCTAAACTTTGAAAGGCGATTGGGTTTCGTGAAAAGTCTCCCTTGTTTACCTAGTACACAAGCATGATAGTTTTTCAAAATAGAAACCTTAAATTTCAGACTTTGACGTGCGTCGGTGATAATATTAGATGATCTGAAATATAGTGATTATCATGACCGACAAAGTTAGGCACCTTGCAGGTCTTACGCGTACACAGCATGCATGGTTTTTGGCCACTTTGTAGTTCGGAAGACGGAATAATTCATGTCGTTTGAACATATTATTTTTCATCACACTCCGCTTTATAGCAACGCAATGCATACAACTCGACATCACACCATACACACCAAAGGCAGGATGTAACAACGTGTACGAACAACTACACCACCCCAACCCACTCCAAGCCCACAATAAGAATAATACACAGAGAGTCCCGCTTGAAGCAGTCGGAGTTCTCCACCGTGATTGAGGCGTCACGAAGAGATCATGCTGCGCCCGACGAACAATAGACTCCAATATTGCACCTTCAGGAAGGATACGACACCGGAGTACTGCCACCGTTTGATCCAAAAATATCATGGTTTTCACCCTGATGCCCTTTCGCCGAAATAGGGTTTCCCCCCGCTTTATATTATAAAGCAACGAACACCGATCACAGGTAACTGCTGGGGCGAGAAGCACATCAAGCCCAAAGACAAAAAAAGAAGAAGAAAAGAATGCCAACAACGACAGCTCGGCAAGCACGGAGGATCCGCCACCACTGCGCCCACCAACTACGTCCCACCACACACCATGACACCGGATCGCCGCGAACCAAGCAACACCTCCAACAAGGAATGCCACGCCAACGACGCTGCTGCCCGGACAAGTCCTAGGGTTTCCCCCGGCACGCGAAGGGGAGCGGGGGATGGATAGCACCGACGCCCTTTAAGAAGGAAGGGCGGCACCCACAGGCGTCACCACGTCGGAGCCGGATAGACCGGCAAGGATTTCTCCCGCATCTCCATGCACCACCACCCACTCGAACCGGAGCCATCCCACCATCTTGCCACCCACAAGCACGCGCCACCACGGTCTTGGACCCCACCACGCCGCCTAGCTGCGAGTACCACCACGAGGTCGAGAGGACAGGGGCAAAGAGCATCCAAAGGCAAGGGTGGAGACACCGGAGCCGAACGGGAGGGAACCGCCTCCACCGCAGCCGCGCAGGGGCCCGTGCCCCCAGCGCCGCCGCAATCTGCCATCCGGACGCAGCAGCCGAGGCATACCAGGCCACCTGGGCCCGGCCGGGCCCATCTCGGGCCTGCAAAGCTCCGGCCGCCGCGCTGCTGCACGCCGGCAACCTCGCCGCAACCCACTACCATCCAGACGTCCCGCCACCGCCGCCCGAGAGCTACGCCGCCGCCCAGCAGCCGCCGGCCCGCCCAGATCCAGATGGGGCCCGAAGGGCCTAGATTTGGGCCTGGCGGGCGCCGCCAGCCCGCGCCACCGCGACACCCCGCCACCAACGGCGCCGCCGCCGCCCAGCACCCGCCCCCGCCCGCGCAGGACTGTCGCCGCCTGACAGCACCACCTGCGCCGCGCCCGCCCCGGGCCGGAGCTGCAGCAGGAGGGGAATCGCCCCGGGCCGCCGCCGCCGGGGCCGCCCTGGGCCGAGCCCGGCGCCGCACGCCGGCGATGGCGGAGGAGGAGAGGAGGGAGGGACCGCTGGGAGGAGGGAGGGGGCGCGGCCGGTCGCCCGCGCGGGGGGCGAGCCGGTCGCGAGAGGAGAGGTTTGGAACCTGCCCTCTGCTCAGGGGCTCGTCGCACTCGGTTCGCCAACGACGTTCACCCTGATGCCCTTTAACATCCGGTTTGGATAGCAAAAATGTTCCTTGCCTTTTCCCTGAAGAGAGACCCTAAGTTATCGAACCCATGAGAGGATATGCACTATGACAAACGCTCTAGAAAAATTCTTGCAAAACAATTAAATTTCAGTTTTTAGCCTGACCTTTAACAACATTAGGTGTGTAAACACTTAGAATTAAACACATGTGTAAGATGTCTTGATTCTTACAACCATATATTTGCGTAGGGATCATCATGATATTAAATTGTGCTATGGAAGACACATGTTAAGATGTGCTTGCGACGCGATGATGTGGGGGATGTGTCCAAATTACGTTTTGACCAGTGCGCGACCTGCATCAAGAGTCGTAGGCCCTTGCTGTCTCGCGGGGTTACCTCGATTATTAAGAATAAATATTCGGACAAAAGCATTGGGCGTTTAATGATTATACCTCATGAATCCCTAAGGACTGGCTTTTCGCTTCCGTACTAAATCTTTCTGTCACCGGTGTCGAGAATGGCGTTCCGCGTCTTCCTCGCTCCTTACCTCCTTCTTGATTGAACTCCATGATCCTGGGCACCTGTAGGGTTGTAGAACGAGAAAGAGCAGATATAACTCTGTTTCAATCAGACACATACATGACATTAATTACTAAAAGCCATTCCATCGATCCCTCATACAAATATATCGGGTTGGAAGGCTATGCCTCAACCCATTGATCACAAGAGGAAATCATCGGAGAAGACATAAAGATGAATTCTTTATTGTTAATATGTTTTACAATGGTTGTCGGGTGCGATACATGATTGCAAGTATGGCTAACTGAAGGAAATATGCCCTAGAGGCAATAATAAAGTTGTTATTTATATTTCCTTATATCATGATAAATGTTTATTATTCTTGCTAGAACTGTATTAACCGGAAACTTAATACATATGTGAATACATAGACAAACAGAGTGTCACTAGTATGCCTCTACTTGACTAGCTCGTTAATCAAAGATGGTTAAGTTTCCTAGCCATAGACATGAGTTGTCATTTGATGAACGGGATCACATCATTAGAGAATGATGTGATTGACTAGACCCATCCGTTAGCCTAGCACGATGATCGTTTAGTTTGTTGCTATTGCTTTCTTCATGACTTATACATGTTCCTCTGACTATGAGATTATGCAACTCCCGAATACCGGAGGAACACCTTGTGTGCTATCAAACGTCACAACGTAACTGGGTGATTATAAAGATGCTCTACAGGTGTCTCCGATGGTGTTTGTTGAGTTGGCATAGATCAAATTAGGATTTGTCACTCCGATTGTCGGAGAGGTATCTCTGGGCCCTCTCGGTAATGCACATCATATGAAGCCTTGCAAGCAATGTGACTAATGAGTTAGTTACGATATGATGCATTACGGAACGAGTAAAGAGACTTGCCGGTAATGAGATTGAACTAGGTATGATGATACCGACGATCGAATCTCGGGCAAGTAACATACCCATGACAAAGGGAACAACGTATGTTGTTATGCGGGTTGACCGATAAAGATCTTCGTAGAATATATGGGAGCCAATATGAGCATCTAGGTTCCGCTATTGGTTATTGACCGGAGATGAGTCTCGGTCATGTCTACATAGTTCTCGAACCCGTAGGGTCCGCACGCTTAACGTTCGATGACGATCGGTATTATGAGTTTATGTGTTTTGATGTACCAAAGGTAGTTCGGAGTCCCGGATGAGATCACGGACATGACGAGGAGTCTCGAAATGGTCGAGACATGAAGATTGATATATTGGAAGACTATATTCGGACACCGGAATAGTTCCGAGGTGTATCGGGTATTTTTCGGAGTACCGGGGGGTTACCGGAACCCCCTGGGGGGTTATTGGGCCTTCATGGGCCTAGTGGTGGAAGAGAGGAGGCAGGCCAAGGTGTGGCGCGCGCCCCCCTAGCCAAACCGAATTGGACTAGGGCTAGGGGGGCCGGCCCCCCTTTCCTTCTCTCCTCCTCCTCCTTCCCCCCTTCTCCTTGTGGAAGTAGGAAAGGGGGGGCCGAATCCTACTTGGAGTAGGACTCCCCCCCCCCTTGGGCGCGCCTCCTCTTGGCCGGCTTCCTCCTCCCTCCCTCCTTTATATACGTGGGGAGAGGGCACCCTAGGACACAGAAGTTGATTGTTTAGCCGTGTGCGGTGTCCCCCTCCACAGATTTCCACCTCGGTCAAATTGTCGTAGTGCTTTAGCGAAGCCCTACGCCGGTAACTTCATCATCACAGTCACCACGCTGTCGTGCTGACGAAACTCTCCCTCGGCCTCAGCTGGATCAAGAGTACGAGGGACTTCACCGAGCTGAACGTGTGCAGATCGCGGAGGTGCCGTGCGTTCGGTACTTGGATCGGTTGGATCGTGAAGACGTTCGACTACATCAACCGCATTACTAAACGCTTCCGCTTTCGGTCTACGAGGGTACGTGGACACACTCTCCCCCGCTCGTTGCTATGCTTCTCCTAGATAGATCTTGCGTGATCGTAGGAATTTTTTTGAAATTCTACGTTCCCCAACAGTGGCATCCGAGCCAGGTCTATGTGTAGATGTTATATGCACGAGTAGAACACAAAGAGTTGTGGGCGATAATAGTCATACTGGTTACCAGCATGTCATACTTTGATTCGGCGGTATTGTTGGATGAAGCGGCTCAGACCAACATTACGCGTACGCTTATGCGAGACTGGTTCTACCAACGTGCTTCGCACACAGGTGGCTGGTTGGTGTCAGTTTCTTCAACTTTAGTTGAATCGAGTGTGACTACGCCCGGTCCTTGTTGAAGGTTAAAACAGCACACTTGACGAAAAATTATTGTGGTTTTGATGCGTAGGTGAGAACGGTTCTTGCTCAGCCCGTAGCAGCCACGTAAAACTTGCAACAACAAAATAGAGGATGTCTAACTTGTTTTTGCAGGGCTTGCTGTGATATGATATGGTCAAGACATGATGTGATATAATTTGTTGTATGAGATGATCATGTTTTGTAACAGAGTTATCGGCAACCGGCAGGAGCCATATGGTTGTCGCTTTATTGTATGCAATGCAATCGCCATGTAATTGCTTTACTTTATCACTAAGCGGTAGCGATAGTCGTAGAAGCAATAAGTTGGCGAGACGACAACGATGCTTCGATAGAAATCATGCTGGGGCGCTGGTGACGATGGAGATCAAGCTGGGGCGCCGATGACGATGAAGATCATGACGGTGCTTCGACGATGAAGACCAAGAGCACAAGATGATGATGGCCATATCATATCACATATTGAATTGCATGTGATGTTAATCCTTTTATGCATCTTATTTTTCTTAGTACGTCTGTATCATTATAAGATGATCTCTCACTAAATTTCAAGGTACAAGTGTTCTCCCTGAGTATGCACCGTTGCTGCAGTTCGTCGTGCCGAGACACCACGTGATGATCAGGTGTGATAAGCTCTACGTTCACATACAACGGGTACAAGCCAGTTTTGCACACGCAGAATACTCGGGTTAAACTTGACGAGCCTAGCATATGCAGATATGGCCTCGGAACACTGAGACCGAAAGGTCGAGCGTGAATCATATAGTAGATATGATCAACATAGTGATGTTCACCATTGAAAACTACTCCATCTCACGTGATGATCGGACATGGTTTAGTTGATTTGGATCACGTGATCACTTAGATGATTAGAGGGATGTCTTTCTAAGTGCGAGTTCTTAAGTAATATGATTAATTGAACTTTAATTTATCATGAACTTAGTACCTGATAGTATTTTGCATGTCTATGTTGTTGTAGATCAATGGCCCGTGCTACTGTTCCTTTGAATTTTAATGCATTCCTAGAGAAAGCTAAGTTGAAAGATGATGGTAGCAACTACACGGATTGGGTCCGTAACTTGAGGATTATCCTTATTGCTGCACAGAAGAATTACGGCCTGGAAGCACCGCTAGGTGCTAGGCCTGCTGCAGACGCTACTGATGATGTTAAGAATGTCTGGCAGAGCAAAGCTGATGACTACTCGATAGTTCAGTGTGCCATGCTTTACGGCTTAGAACCGGGACTTCAACGATGTTTTGAACGTCATGGAGCATATGCGATGTTTCAGGAGTTGAAGTTAATATTTCAAGCAAATGCCCGAATTGAGAGATATGAAGTCTCCAATAAGTTCTATAGCTGCAAAATGGAGGAGAATAGTTCTGTCAGTGAGCATATACTCAAAATGTCTGGGTATCATAATCACTTGACTCAGCTGGGAGTTAATCTTCCGGTTGATAGTGTCATTGACAGAGTTCTTCAATCACTGCCACCAAGCTACATGAGCTTCGTGATGAACTATAATATGCAAGGGATGGATAAGACAATTCCCGAGCTCTTCGCAATGCTAAAGGTTGCGGAGGTAGAAATCAAAAAGGAGCATCAAGTGTTGATGGTCAAAAAGACCACCAGTTTCAAGAAAAAGGGTAAAGGGAAGAAGGGGAACTTCAAGAAGAACGGCAAGCAAGTTGCTGCTCAAGTGAAGAAGCCCAAGTCTGAACCTAAGCCTGATACTGAGTGCTTTCACTGCAAAGGGACTGGTCACTGGAAGCGGAACTGCCCCAAGTATTTGGCGGATAAGAAGGATGGCAAAGTGAACAAAGGTATATGTGATATACATGTTATTGATGTGTACCTTACTAATGGTCGTAGTAGTGCCTGGGTATTTGATACTGGTTCTGTTGCTAATATTTGCAACTCGAAACAGGGACTACGGATTAAGCAAAGATTGGCTAAGGACGAGGTGACGATGCGTGTGGGAAATGGTTCCAAAGTCGATGTGATCGCCGTCGGCACGCTACCTCTACATCTACCTTCGGGATTAGTTTTAGACCTGAATAATTGTTATTTGGTACCAGCGTTAAGCATGAACATTATATCTGGATCTTGTTTGATGCGAGACGGTTATTCATTTAAATCTGAGAATAATGGTTGTTCTATTTATATGAGTAATATCTTTTATGGTCATGCACCCTTGAAGAGTGGTCTATTTTTATTGAATCTCGATAGTAGTGATATACATATTCATAATATTGAAACCAAAAGATGCAGAGTTGATAATGATAGTGCAACTTATTTGTGGCACTGCCGTTTGGGTCATATTGGTGTAAAGCGCATGAAGAAACTCCATACTGATGGACTTTTGGAATCACTTGATTATGAATCACTTGGTACTTGCGAACCATGCCTCATGGGCAAGATGACTAAAACTTCGTTCTCCGGAACAATGGAGCGAGCAACAGATTTATTGGAAATAATACATACCGATGTATGCGGTCCGATGAATATTGAGGCTCGCGGCGGGTATCGTTATTTTCTGACCTTCACAGATGATTTGAGCAGATATGGGTATATCTACTTGATGAAACATAAGTCTGAAATATTTGAAAAGTTCAAAGAATTTCAGAGTGAAGTGGAAAATCATCGTAACAAGAAAATAAAGTTTCTGCGATCCGATCGTGGAGGAGAATATTTGAGTTACGAGTTTGGTCTTCATCTGAAACAATGCGGAATAGTTTCGCAACTCACGCCAGCAGGAACACCACAGCGTAATGGTGTGTCCGAACGTCGTAACCGCACTTTATTAGATATGGTGCGATCTATGATGTCTCTTACTGATTTACCGCTATTGTTTTGGGGTTATGCTTTAGAGACGGCTGCAATCACGTTAAATAGGGCACCATCTAAATCCGTCGAGACGATACCTTATGAACTGTGGTTTGGCAAGAAACCCAAGTTGTCGTTTCTTAAAGTTTGGGGCTGCGATGCTTATGTGAAAAAGCTTCAACCTGATAAACTCGAACCCAAATCGAAGAAATGTATCTTCATAGGATACCCAAAGGAGACTATTGGGTACACCTTCTATCACAGATCCGAAGGCAAGACATTCGTTGCTAAGAATGGATCCTTTCTAGAGAAGGAGTTTCTCTCGAAAGAAGTGAGTGGTAGGAAAGTAGAACTTGATGAGGTAACTGTACCTGCTCCCTTATTGGAAAGTAGTTCATCACAGAAATCAGTTCCTGTGACTCCTACACCAATTAGTGAGGAAGCTAATGATGATGATCATGTAACTTCAGATCAAGTTACTACCGAACCTCGTAGGTCAATCAGAGTAAGATCCGCACCAGAGTGGTACGGTAATCATGTTCTGGAGGTCATGTTACTTGACCATGACGAACCTACGAACTATGAGGAAGCGATGATGAGCCCAGATTCCGCGAAATGGCTTGAGGCCATGAAATCTGAGATGGGATCCATGTATGAGAACAAAGTGTGGACTTTGGTTGACTTGCCTGATGATCGGCAAGCCATAGAGAATAAATGGATTTTCAAGAAGAAGACTGATGCTGACGGTAATGTTACTGTCTACAAAGCTTGACTTGTTGCAAAAGGTTTTCGACAAGTTCAAGGAGTTGACTACGATGAAACCTTTTCACCCGTAGCGATGCTTAAGTCCGTCCGAATCATGTTAGCAATTGCCGCATTTTATGATTATGAAATTTGCAAATGGATGTAAAAACTGCATTCCTGAATGGATTTCTGGAAGAAGAGTTGTATATGATGCAACCCGAAGGTTTTATCGATCCAAAGGATGCTAACAAAGTGTGCAAGCTCCAGTGATCCATTTATGGACTGGTGCAAGCATCTCGGAGTTGGAATAAACGTTTTGATAGTGTGATCAAAGCGTATGGTTTTATATAGACTTTTGGAGAAGCCTGTATTTACAAGAAAGTGAGTGGGAGCTCTGTAGCATTTTTAATATTATATGTGGATGACATATTGTTTATTGGAAATGATATAGAATTTCTGGATAGCATAAAAGGATACTTGAATAAAAGTTTTTCAATGAAAGACCTCGGTGAAGCTGCTTATATATTGGGCATCAAGATCTATAGAGATAGATCAAGACGCTTAATTGGACTTTCACAAAGCACATACCTTGATAAAGTTTTGAAGAAGTTCAAAATGGATCAAGCAAAGAAAGGGTTCTTGCCTGTGTTGCAAGGTGTGAAGTTGAGTAAGACTCAATGCCCGACCACTGCAGAAGATAGAGAGAAAATGAAAGTCATTCCCTATGCCTCAGCCATAGGTTCTATCATGTATGCAATGCTGTGTACCAGACCTAATGTGTGCCTTGCTATAAGTTTAGCAGGGAGGTACCAAAGTAATCCAGGAGTGGATCACTGGACAGCGGTCAAGAACATCCTGAAATACCTGAAAAGGACTAAGGATATGTTTCTCGTTTATGGAGGTGACAAAGAGCTCGTCGTAAGTGGTTACGTCGATGCAAGTTTTGACACTGATCCGGATGACTCTAAGTCACAAACCGGATACGTATTTATGTTGAACGGTGGAGCTGTCAGTTGGTGCAGTTCTAAGCAAAGCGTCGTGTCGGGATCTACGTGTGAAGCGGAGTACATAGCTGCTTCAGAAGCAGCGAATGAAGAAGTCTGGATGAATGAGTTCATATCCGATCTAGGTGTCATACCTAGTGCATCGGGTACAATGAAAATCTTTTGTGACAATACTGGAGCAATTGCCTTGGCAAAGGAATCCAGATTTCACAAGAGAACCAAACACATCAAGAGACGCTTCAATTCCATCCGCGATCAAGTCAAGGAGGGAGACATAGAGATTTGCAAGATACATACGGATCTGAATGTTGCAGACCCGTTGACTAAGCCTCTCTCACGAGCGAAACATGATCAGCACCAAGACTCCATGGGTGTTAGAATCATTACTGTGTAATCTAGATTATTGACTCTAGTGCAAGTGGGAGACTGAAGGAAATATGCCCTAGAGGCAATAATAAAGTTGTTATTTATATTTCCTTATATCATGATAAATGTTTATTATTCATGCTAGAATTGTATTAACCGGAAACATAATACTTGTGTGAATACATAGACAAACAGAGTATCACTAGTATGCCTCTACTTGACTACCTCGTTAATCAAAGATGGTTAAGTTTCCTAGCCATAGACATGAGTTGCCATTTGATGAACGGGATCACATCATTAGAGAATGATGTGATTGACTAGGCCCATCCGTTAGCCTAGCACGATGATCGTTTAGTTTGTTGCTATTGCTTTCTTCATGACTTATACATGTTTCTCTGACTATGAGATTATGCAACTCCCGAATACCGGAGGAACACCTTGTATGCTATAAAACGTCACAACGTAACTGGGTGATTATAAAGATGCTCTACAGGTGTCTCCGATGGTGTTTGTTGAGTTGGCATAGATCGAGATTAGGATTTGTCACTCCGATTGTCGGAGAGGTATCTCTGGGCCCTCTCGGTAATGCACATCATATGAAGCCTTGCAAGCAATGTGACTAATGAGTTAGTTACGAGATGATGCATTACAGAACGAGTAAAGAGACTTGCCGGTAACGAGATTGAACTAGGTATGATGATACCGACGATCGAATCTCGGGCAAGTAACATACCGATGACAAAGGGAACAACGTATGTTGTTATGCGGTTTGACCGATAAAGATCTTCATAGAATATGTGGGAGCCAATATGAGCATCCAGGTTCCGCTATTGGTTATTGACCGGAGATGAGTCTCGGTCATGTCTACATAGTTCTCGAACCCGTAGGGTCCGCACGCTTAACGTTCGATGACGATCGGTATTATGAGTTTATGTGTTTTGATGTACCAAAGGTAGTTCGGAGTCCCGGATGAGATCACGGACATAACGAGGAGTCTCGAAATGGTCAAGACATGAAGATTGATATATTGGAAGACTATATTCGGACACCGGAATAGTTCCGAGGTGTATCGGGTATTTTCCGGAGTACCGGTGGGTTACCGGAACCCCCTGGGGGGTTATTGGGCCTTCATGGGCCTAGTGGTGGAAGAGAGGAGGCAGGCCAAGGTGTGGCACGCGCCCCCCCTAGCCAAACCGAATTGGACTAGGGCTAGGGGGGCCGGCCCCCCTTTCCTTCTCTCCTCCTCCTCCTTTCCCCCTTCTCCTTGTAGAAGTAGGAAAGGGGGGGGGGCGAATCCTACTTGGAGTAGGACTCCCCCCCCTGGGCGCGCCTCCTCTTGGCCGGCCTCCTCCTCCCTCCCTCCTTTATATACGTGGGGAGGGGGCACCCTAGGACACACAAGTTGATTGTTTAGCCGTGTGCGGTGCCCCCCTCCACAGATTTCCACCTCGGTCATATTGTCATAGTGCTTTAGCGAAGCCCTGCGCCGGTAACTTCATCATCACCGTCACCACGCCGTCGTGCTGACGAAACTCTCCCTCGGCCTCAGCTGGATCAAGAGTACGAGGGACGTCACCGAGCTGAACGTGTGCAGATCGCGGAGGTGCCGTGCGTTCGGTACTTGGATTGGTTGGATCGTGAAGACGTTCGACTACATCAACCACGCTACTAAACGCTTCCGCTTTCAGTCTACGAGTGTATGTGGACACACTCTCCCCGCTCGTTGCTATGCTTCTCCTAGATAGATCTTGCGTGATCGTAGGAATTTTTTTTGAAATTCTATGTTCCCCAACACTAACTTGGAGGGGAGTTGATGCGAGGTGATGATGATGACGGCGGCTATGATGATGAGATGGGAAATGGCGGCAACTAGGGCTGGAAGATGGCTTCTATTTCGCGAATGGTACTCTCGACGCTCTCCTGTTGGGATTCTGGTAGGGGTACCTTTAAATTTGTTCTTTGGTTGGACGTCCCAGCGCCGTTGGCACTTGGTACGAGCGCCGGTTAAGAGCTCAATCTGGTTGACTTGCTGTGCCCCCAATTCTTTCCTTCCTTTTCCCACAAACTTGTTTCGTTCTTAGTGATGATTTTCCATCCATGTTTGGCCTATTTTCTTGTGGAAACAAATTAAACAATGTATTTTGTGATCTTTCACATTCATTAGTCATTAGTGGCAATATCGAAGTGATTTTCTCGAGATTTCCAAGATTATCTGGTTTAAATAATGGTGTGATGAGCATAAAAATATCACTCATCACACCTCGAGCAAATCAAAGGAGAGTAGTTGTGACGGAGCCTTCACAAAGGAAACGACACCCACAGACGTTGTCGCTGTTGGTCTGGCCCTAGCCAGACAAGGGTAACCCCCAATAAACACTCTTTGCCTCTGAGACCACCATTGATTGCCGAACAACGGTCATCACACTGTCCGCACGACCATGACCACCGACCCAAACCTGAGCTAGAACTCCGCCCTTAGGCATTGCGTCTCCCACCACCAAGGCCGCCACGCTGGCACCCAAGACCACCCCTCCAACGCCACCACGGCATAAAAACTCCGCCAACCGATGAAGGATAGAAGGCCCCTCCTTCCACCCTCATGATGAACCCTTGTTATGAAGGTGGAACCGGGTAGGGGAGGGTTGTCGGCAGGATCCGGCCGCACTGTAGCCACCCCACCGCTCCCCCGGGGACCATGGTCCCCGACACGACCAATTCAACACCTCAAGATTTCGTGTTGGGAAGGCCATGAGGCCTCATTCTTCCCTCCCCGGATAGCCCGTGCCACCATCAGTCGGCCAATGCCGCCTCTCGCACGGAGCCGCCTACACCACACCGTAGGCCGCCACGAGCTGTAGAGCAGAGGAAGGGGAAGTCGACCACCACTGCTGCGCCGCCACTCCTACCACCCGATGGCCATAGCAGGGGCGACTGCCTGTAGCCCTCTCCGCCTGATGTCGGATCTAGCCATGCCACCACAAGCAGCAGCCACCGCCGCCCCGACCCGACGCGAGCACCGCCACCAAGCGGCCCGGCATCTACCGCTCCCACGCGTCGCCCAACACAACGTTCATGCCCGCTCGATCTGGCCCGCGCCTGACCTCCCTTGCGTGGAGACGAAGCATCCCCGGCACCGGCTTTGCCCACCCGTGCCCTTTGGCAGGGGCAAGGGAAGAGGAAGGGGGATTCCCGATGGTGGCTGGGGTTAGCCTCCCCATTGCGCGCGGGTGGAAAACAGGGTGTTTTCCTGAGGAGGACCTGGAAGAGGTGAAGTCTACGTATATTTCTGATGCTCGCCGACTTAGGCCCTTCCTAGTGCTCCATGGTGTACAGGTGCTTAGCATGCCACATAGGCAAAAAAATTGATGTGGCATGGTAGTTAAGAGGAGATGGAATATTTTGGTGACCCGATGAAGAACCAACGCCAAGTGCGCGGACCTATGCAAAACACTTAAATGAAAGAAGTTTGCCCTATACATGAGAGAGTTTGGTTGTTAAACAATTAAATGTAGAAAGCTTAGCAACAACAAACTAAGCACTTATGCATTGTGAACTTCAGTTGCTTAACTATTTAATGCTCTTGGCACCCCATCTAAACACTAATGCATTGGAAGTAGCCTTACCTCGCGGCAGGTCCCCTGAGTCTGCGGCCACTCGGTTGTCTTTTTTCTTTATTTCTCTTATATGCTTTCTTTGGCGTGTTTGTGCTGATGCCTCAGTAAAATATTTTATTTTGTTGCACTTGAAACTCTTGTATGACGTGGTGGTGATTTTATTTATAAAACAAGGCGAAAGCCTATTTCGTGGAAGAGGTGAACTCTATCCTGCCTTTCTTAATTAATCTTTTCTATTTTCTATAGGCACATTATTGATCAATCGATCCATCACCCAATCATGCATGCATATGTGGTTGTTGGTCGGCCCCTGTCATATAAGTACGTAGTACAACAAACAAGTGGCTGTAGAGAACAACTGCCAATTAACAAAGCAATCTCGTCGTGCTAAGCGGGCTCTGGTGCTCGTTCGCTTCATATCTAAATTATACATCAAGTAACCATACTCTATGATTTGATGAGTTGTTTCATTCACATCCTCGGACCAGCTACCATGAAACAAAAGGTCCTCTTTCTAAGAGATTCGATTCAAAACTCTTATATGTGTCCTCCTTGGCACCAAGAAACGATTGTTTTGCCGGTTTATCGGATCTCTCATGGAGTACTTTGTTGAGACTTGAGACGTACCAGTATCTGATCCCACTAGCATACAATTTTTCGCAGACCTAGAGAGAGTATGCATGCGCTAATGTCGACATTGTGTCCTCGGTGCTCTTCCTGACAACCCACTATAATTTTGAACAAATCTACAGGTTGAGTGCACGGATTAATTTAGTGAAACTTACAATTTGCACATGCCTAGCATGTACAAACCGCACGCGTCCCCGGCCGTGTCAAACTTTGCCTCTCCTTGAGTCTAATCAACGTCATACAGTAGAAGAAAACATGCAATTGTGCGTGTAAAGGGAAAACCAACTACTACTAGGACCTCACTGGCACCATCCTAACCGGCCAGCTAGTATATTAGGTACACGGAGCTTCAAGCTAGCAAGACATCTCAAGACAGGGAGAGAGGGAGGGAGAGAGAGAGAGAGAGAGAAAGAGAGAGAGAGAGAGAGAGAGAGAGAGAGAGAGAGAGAGAGAGAGAGAGAGAGAAGAGAGAGATCATGGCCATCGAGTTTGGCACGGGGGCGATGCGCTCCCTCATCCCCAAGCTGGGCGAGCTGCTCCTCAAGGAGTACAACCTGAAAGACACTGTGAAGAAGGGAATTAGGGACCTCAAAGCCGAGCTCGAGACGATGCATGCTGCTCTTGAGAAGGTCTCCAATATGCCGCTGGACCAGCTTGACTCACAAGTCATGATCTGGGCAAACGAAGTAAGGGAGTTGTCCTTCGCCATCGAGGACAGCCTCGACTCATCCATGGTGCAAATCGACAGTCTTGAGTCGACCAAGCCACGCACCTTCAAGGGCTTCATCAAGAAGAGCCGCAACAAGGTCAGCAAGTTCAAGATTCGCCATAAGCTAGCCGAGGACATCAAAGAGGTCAAGATTCAAGTTAGGGAGGTGAAGGAACGGCATGAAAGGTACAAGATCAGTGATGTTGTGGCTAATCCCACCACAACAACGGTCGACCCTCGTCTCTTGGCCATGTACACAAAGATGCCTGACCTTGTTGGCATTGACAAGGCGATTGATGAGCTAACAAACAAGTTGTCTGAGGGTGATGATCCGTCCGGGAAAACACTCAAGACAGTCTCCATTGTTGGGTTCGGAGGACTGGGCAAAACAACTCTTGCTAAAGCAGTGCATGACAAGATGAGGAAGTCATTTGATTGTGGTGCTTTTGTTTCGGTGGGTCGAAATCCTGACATAAAGAAAATTCTCAAGGACATCCTTCTTGCACTTGACAGGCAAATGTATATGGATGCATCAACAATGGATGAAATGCAACTCATCAACCAGCTACGGGAATTCCTCACAGACAAGAGGTAATCGTTACTCCCACCTCTAAGCTAAACCAGTCTATGCCTTCCTCGTGTTGCTTTGTATGCTGTGGTTAGTCTCTTTTGCAAACTGTGCCAAATTACGAAGGCATATTTAGGTTTTGGTCAAACAAAGAAGGCACCGAATTAATTGTCTTAGATTTGTCTAGATACGGATGTAATATACTTTGTTTTTTGAAAGGTCCACTTTAGTCGATTCTCAAAAGCTAGGTGTGCACATGATCCGTTTTCTTTGAGCATAGTTAAATCCAACTTAAATGCTCTGGAAATTACTTGCATTTTCGTGTTCCTAGCTAACTCTTAATTTTCCTCTCTTTTTTTTCCTTTGAACACTAAAGTGCTTTGTAAAGCAGGTCTTATATGATTGGCAGCCTTTTTTTCAATCTTCATGGTGGGCATGCTTCGCATTTAGACAGATAGTACTACTCTGGATAGTTTTACTAATTTATCCATATATAATCCTTCTCGTGCAAATAGGTACTTGATTATTATTGATGACATATGGGACATACCAACATGGGAACTGATTAATTGTGCAATGGTGGATAGTTGCTCTGGAAGTAGAATAATCATAACTACTCGTATTTCTGGAGTTGCTGAAAAAGTTGGTGGTGCTTACAGCATGAAACCACTTTCTGTTGAGAACTCTAAAAGATTATTCTTTTCTAGAATATTCGGTGGTGATCAAAGCGTCCTTCTTGATAACCAATATGACGAAGTGTCCAAGAAAATTTTATGGAGATGTGGTGGTGTGCCATTATCTATCACTACAATAGCTAGCCTGCTTGCTGGGAAACGAAGGGAGGCCTGGTCCGAGGTATATGAATCTATTGGTTTTGGGCCTGAAAAGAATGAAGCTGTTGAGAACATGAGAAAAATTATGTCTTTTAGCTATTATGATCTGCCCTCTTGTCTAAAGACATGTTTGTTGCACTTGAGAATTTTTCCTGAAGATACCACCTTTGGGAAAAAAACATTAATATGGATGTGGATTGCAGAGGGTTTTATCATTGATAAACCAGGGACACAATTATTTGAGTTGGGGGAGAGCTACTTGAATGAGCTTGTAAACAGAAACATGATCCAGCAGGTAGAGCCACGTCATATGGGAAGCCTATCTGGTTGCAGTGTTCATGATATGGTGTATGATTTAATATGCTCCTTGTCAAGTCAAGTGAACTTCATCACAATATATGATAAGCAACAACAGGCAGTCACATTTTCGCGTGTCCGTAGATTAGCCATTCACAGAGGAAGTATGGAGCAGATTAACCCTGGCATGGAGATGGGACATGTGAAGTCATTCAATGCTGTGGACTGGCAAAACATCAGGATGCCCTCCCTTCTGAGCTTCAGAGTATTACGTGTACTGGTGTTTTTCAAATGTGGTATTTCTACGGGAAGTTGTGATCTGAAGCTTGTTAGAAAGTTGGTTCATCTGAGGTACCTTGGGCTAGTGGACACACCTGCTGTGGAGCTACCGAAAGACATAGGACATGACCTCAAGTTCCTGCAGACGCTGGACGTCAGGGGAAGTGGCATAAAAGAATTGCCGCCAACCATCGGTGAGCTAAACAAACTGATGTGCTTGCGTGCTAGTAAGGGTACAAGATTGACGTCCGAGATAGGGAAGCTCACCTCCCTCGTTGAGCTGGACCTGTCCTCGGCTGACAAGTCCCCACACTTGTTGACACAGCTGGGTAATCTGAGGGAGATGAGGACGCTCAGTATATGGTTTGAACAGATAGACAAGAGCAGGCACAAGGATCTGGTGGAATCATTGGGCAGCCTGCGCAGGATCCAGCAGTTGAGGGTCGGGCTTCACTCAGCGAAGGAAATCCTTGTCGACGGCTGGGAAGAGTGGACGCCCCCTTCGCTGCTCCGTGAGCTGGGGTTGTATCACATACTTTTACCCAGGCTGCCGTTGTGGCTGGACTCCTCGTGTGTTCCGCTCCTCTCCACCCTCAGGTTGGAACTGGAGGTGGTTTCAGAACAGGATATGCAAATCCTCGGGAAGCTCCCGTCCCTCCGCCACCTCTACCTCCAGATATACAAGATGAAGGTGTTTTCGTATACTGTTGGTAGCGATGAGTTTCAGAAACTGAGGCATCTTAAAATTACTATGGAGATCATGACATGTGGAGAGGGAGTCCTACCAATGCTTGAGGAACTGAGATGTCGTGCCACTGGGGGAGGAAAGGACGGCTTTGGTCTGATGCCAGGAAACATGCCCTGTCTTCAGCATGTCACCTATGAGCTTAACTGCCAGCATAGCACTGCTGATGAAGTGGAAGAGGCGGAAATAGCCATGAGGTACATGGCCGAAATCCACCCCAACCATCCCACGCTGGAAATAGAAAGAATCAATGAGGATTATGCCGGACCTGCAGAGGTTTCAGCTCCCCACAAGGAGGTATGTTATACGTGGACTGGATACATACATACATATAATACAATAGTGCTACGTACTTTAAATCGAGCTGCAACTTTATTTTGTTTAACTTCTCATTCATTCATATGCATGTATGCTACTACTTAGGCTAGTTATAGTGGGATGTAACTTAGACTAGTAAGAATGGATATGTTACTAGTCCAAAACATAATATATATGTGTGGTATCATGCAAGGCTGATGAAGTGTGTAGACTCATTTTTTTAGATGTAGACTTATCTTGCCTCGGAGTGCATTATGTTACCATAACATAGACATCTCTCTCTTTCTTTATTAACTACTTTTCACATAAGCCAATTTGTCTTGGAGTGCATTATGCTACTAGCTAGGTTACCCACACTACGACCAGTCTTAGAGCATGGCTAATAGTAGCATCTCCAACAGTGTGCTGATACTTATTTTGAGGTCACTCTCTCACCTGTTTAATCTCTTTTCTTCTATTTTATTCCTTCATTTTTAATGGACCCACTTGTCATACTCTTTCTCAATCAACACGGTACCCGTGTCTAGATCGTTTCTTGTACCGGGAAATGGTTTTCATGTACTCTAATATTTTACTCCTCCACGTCAGCCAAGAAAGGACAAGCTAATAGTTGATGGAGATGCCATATAGCCAGCTGTTGGCTATAGGATGTTGTCATGTCATTTATAGTCAATTCAATAATCAACATGTATATTAGTTAGCTAAAAAGAAATACTACTCCCTCCTTCCCAAAATATAAGGCGCGATTGACTTCGAACGGTCTTTGATGCACGACTTTGCTCATTAATATATATCAAAATACATGGACTGAACATGTATAAATGGTATCGTCATATTTATCTTGCAAAACATTTTTATTTCTTATGTCTGTATACTAATTTTAGAGACATATAATCATGAAATTAATAGTCAAAGTTGTGCAACGAAGATCCGAAAAGTCAATCGACGCCTTATATTTTGGGAAGGAAGGAGTATTTTATTAGCACATGGTCTGCCTAACACCTTCACACAAAAAAATTGGTGCCTGTCCTACAACTAGCTCTTATTAACCGACTGCCCTCTTTTGTTCTTTATGTTCTTCTCTTATATTATGCACTTCACAAATTATGCAGTAAATACTTTTGTTCTTTCTCTACAACAAGCTTAATTAACTATTTCAAAAGATTGTCACAAAAAATGGACATCCCGAAGGACATGTTGCAACTTTGTGCCTTAGAATCATTTTTTACTCCCAAATTTCTTTTACCTGTGGGTTAATGAGTCCTATGTACATGTACACTAGATTGAAAGACATACCCCCCTTTCACCATGTATCGAATTAAATCATTCTTTTACCAGTTGCTAAACAGTATCTAAAGGGTTCATAATCGTTATACACATAGCAGTGCATCTGTCTTGCATATTTACATAATCATCCTCAAATTTTTATGCTGTGCTATATATCTTCAGGTGGACTGCAGGGTCCTCTTCAAAGCCGACTTCATTGCTGTCAATAGCAGGAGAAACTAGATGATACTCCGCGCGTTGTTGCGGGACTTCATAAGGACATGATAATGAGAGAGTCGTTTTGGAGGCCGAGCTCCATGAAGGCCTTTATTTTTGAAAAAATCAAATTCAAACTTTTATGGTTCAAAAAATTCTGAAAAAAAATATGCGTGTATGTAAGGATGTAACCCACATGTGTGTAAAAATTCATGATAAAATACCTTGAGTTGCGGCCTGTACAAAAAAGACAAATTCATGGCCTGAGAGGATGAATAGTATCATGTGTTAAACAGTCTCAGATTTGTCTTTTTTGCACAGCCCTCATTTCAATGTATTTTGAACTGAAAATTTACACACATGTGTGTTATGCCTTCATGTATATCTGTATTTTTTCAGAATTTTTTGAAATGTAAAAATATGAATTTTGATGAAATTTCAAATTTCAATTTGGAGGCCTCACTGGAGGCTGAGCTCCAAAAGGGATTTCCGCATGATGTAAAACTATAAAGTTAAATAGAACTGAGATACTGTGGTGTAGTACAATTGTGATGATAGTAGATAATTCTATGACAATTATTTATAAAATTTATTACATATACAGACGGATAAGTAATACTTGTGTCACTGTAAGTGCTTGTAGGTGAGCCCTTTCCTTGATGTAACTGATCGGTAACAGAAACTTAAGAATGTATGCTTGCTAGTAACTATGCAGATTACACTTCTGTATCTCTCTTCTTGTCTGTTGGCTCGCACCTCTATAGTAAAATCTGGATCAAATATAGCGAACACAACGCATTTGCAACTTTACGGTGATCAATAATGACATTTTCTTTCACTGCAACAGCTATATTATGAAGATCTTGTTATACCATCCATCCTTGAGGGGCTGCCAAAAAAGAGAAGTGGATATAATATGATGTTTGATGGTTCTTAGACCTTGTGAAAGGTGAAACCGAGCCAATGATAAGAGCGGAAACCTTTCAACTGGATGAGAACATTTAACCGTTGCTCAGATGGGTTAAATTTGGTGATGGCATTGGAGAGTTGATACTTCAGAACACAAAAATGTTGAGTTGCAAAAGACAATGGTAAGCATCTGACCTAATTAATGGCTGCAAAGATATATATATATATATATATATATATATATATATATATATATATATACATACAGATCATCAATCATTTAAATAATTGGTATTACTATACTGATATAAGATAAAGGTTATAAATACAATTTGGTTGAATACTACATCAACATGGGCAGACATATAGGTTGCAAATCACCAAACAAAATGTCCCTATTTGTCACGCCAAAAACAAAAATCTTATAGTATGAAAAATACTACTTTCTTAGACAATAGATTATTTACCCTCTCCAGATCTTACTATCAGCGGAAAAACATATCTTGCGCTGAGTTTAGGACGCCTTTCATGGATCATTTGCGTTAGGGCAAATACTAACATGTTTTTTTTAGCAATGGCAAATAGTGACATGTGCGATCCGTAAAAACAGTAGAGAGGGTCAATAATCAAATAGGCAAACAACTTTTCAATCATAGATAAAATATTTTCTGCATATAAAAACAGACCTGCAACCGACCTGGATTTGGATCAAATGCCTTCTCGCCTAATGTGAGATCCCATACTGGTCTCCCCCAAGAAACAGACATGCATGCCGATTATAGTCTAGTGAGAAATGGGATCGCCGTGCAGTTGTACAATATGGCAACTTTTGTTTCAGGATACTGTGAAGACATAATCATCAGTGTGTTTTGTGGCTGCTAATTTTTATTTTTAGAATAGGCAATTCTGCAGTTTAGGTAATAATAGCCCCGGGGCACTCATCCAAGTAGGTAGGCAATTAGGAAAAGCAAGAAAAATACTTGACGTAGATATGGTACTTGGTACGTATTTAATTTAGAGAGAAGTCCATATTACACTTTCAAACTACCACTGAAGTCTAAAACACAGTCCTGAACTACGAAACCGTCTATTTACAACCCTCAACTTTCAAGATCGGAGAAGAAACAACCTTGGGTGGTTTTTGACTAGTTTTGACCGGGCAATAGCTTAGTCAGCGCCAAGTCATACGCCATGTAACCATCTCCTGAATCTGAAATTTGCTTCTATTTTTTATCCATTGGGCAAAACTTCTTGAAACTTTCACAAATTGAATCTAAGGATTGTGTGGATTTTTGAGATTTTTTTTTCATTTTTTTAGATATTTTATGGCCAAAACCAAAATGGCTCTGAATTTGAACTCTTGCTCTAGATTTTATTCTGTCGGCGTTCTGGGAACCAGGGTACGCAGACTTGCCTGCCTGCGGCCCATGGCGTGGCTCGCTCGACGGCCTGGTATGGCCCATCTGCAAGACTGCCAAGACAAGACCCTCGCGAGGGCCCCCTGGCCTCGCGAGGCGGACGACACCAAGACCTCCGGAGGGAGCGGCCTCCCCAGCCTGCCTCCTGAGGAGCGGAGATTTCTATGCAGGTACCCAGCCTCACGAGGCTACGATGACGCAAGCCATGATGACCAAGGGCAGGCGGGCGCCAGCGGGCGCAGAGAAGGCAGTTTCCTCTTTGGTGCTAAGGAGGCAAGGACAGGTGTGGGTTCCCGAGAAATCTATCAAAGGTTTCCATTACGGTGCTACAAGGCCGAGACCACGATCGGCAGGACGGATGTCATTGCCGAGCCCACCGCTGCGTCACGACCAGAAGCTTTGCAGGCGAAGACCATCTTTCGTCAGGATAAGATGTACTACTTGTCCCCTTTCAAATTGGCCACTGTGGGATCCTTTCCCGCCTATGTTTTGGGGGAAGAGGACCAAGGCCACTATAAATATAGGTTAGCCACCACCATGGAGGGGGAGATTCCTCCCTCACCACTTGAGCCCTCACGAGGCAGCTCACTCACTGTACTAGTCCATCCTCAAACCTCCTCGTGAGGCCAATCCACCACAAAGCAGGAGTAGGATTTTACACCGCAAGGTGGCCCGAACCTGGGTAAACTGCTGTGTTCATCTTCTTCCCCGCTCACACGAATCCGGCAAGGCTACGCTATAGGGCGACGAGTTGGTAGGCTCGAGAGGTTGAGTTCTTCGCACACGCCCTAGAGTTCGAACCTTTGTGGGTCTGCGGAGCCCTGAATCCGACATTTGACGCGCCAGGTAGGGGCGTGTCGAAGTCCTGCCTCCTCACCAACCACGCTCCATCCTAGCCCGGCCATGACAACAGCTAGCCGAGCCCGCGCTGAGCAGTGGGCCGTGAGCTCCGATCGGGCGGTGCCCTCCCTCCGCGGTGTTCCTCGTCGTGCCCTGCCTCCCTCGGCGCACCATCACCGACGACAGGATTCATCGCCGCCATCCCTCGCGCGGCGCAACGGGCGAGCCATCGCGCACTCGGTTGGCACCACCACGGCTCCGTTCCTCCGCACCCGCCGGGGGCTGACAAGCGCGCAAGCTGCGCTCCTTACGGCGCGTGAATTACTACGCTACCGCCCTATGGAGGGCGACCACGCCGCTTGGCTTGACTGGGTTGCCGAGCTGCTTGACGTCGCTTGCGGGGGTACGGAGCCCCTCTGTCCCCCGCCCGTGTCTCGACCCTTACTGCAGGCTCGGACCTGCCCTTGCTGCGTCTGCACCAGGAGGGGACCCGGAGAGCCGGGCGGCGGAAAGGAGACGAACGAGATCTCCCCCCAGGCTCAGGAGGCGCCCCCCGAGCTTCAGGCAGGGTAGACGGCCCCCAGCGGGAGACGCTACGGCAGGCTGCCTCCTGGCCATCATGACACGCCGGCGGGGGCGGGGACCGGCAACTCTGAAGAACCCACAGGTTGGCAGAAGGCAGGCCCCCGTTGGCGTAGCCCTCGGGATCGGCAAGGCCTCTCGAAGCCCGGGGCTGCAAGCAGGGCCTTGACTGCTGTAACAAATATTTTCAGAACATGTTTTTGCTAACCTTGGAGCGCAGGAGACCTACGTTCCGTAGCACGCCCCGTGAGGCGACAGCCAGGCCGAGCGTGCCGGGGCACGCCAGGTGTGAGGCGGCGCCCCGGACCGGGATAGGGCCTCAAGGGCTTGATCAACCCGCGAGGCCAGGGAGCCTCACGAGTGCCCACGGCCACCTGAGCCACGACCGCTCGATGCCGGAGGCCCCGGGGCAAAAAGGGCTCAGGAGGAGCCTGGAGGCTGGCATCGCGAGCTGATCGAGCCACCTGCGGCAAACGTGGTGGCGCATCGCGCCGCCCGCCGGCGGTCGCCGGTCCGGAGACCCCACCCAGGGCGGCCAGCGCCTCGGGCTCGCCGGTGCGCGGCCGAGGGCAAGGGGTGGGGTCCATGCCCGGGAAGCAGGCGACCACCTTGCGCCTTTCCAAGTCTCCGCCCATGACACTCTCACGTAATAATGAGTGCGGTTGTACACGCCCCGGAGTCTCCTGAGTGTTGCCCCTGAGCCTCACGGGGGCTCCCACCCACGTCTCAGTGGAAGCCCCATGCTCCGCGCTGGCGGACGACACAGTCTTACAACGACTATGCCCACATCCAGTGGAAGCCCCATGCTCCACGCTGGCGGACGACGCGGTCTCCCAATGACTATGCCCACACCCAGTGGAAGCCCCATGCTCCGCGCTGGAGAGAAGACTAGCATAGGCGCCGGATGCGGCAGTTTTCGCTCTCTTTTGTTTTCCCAAATTTGCCGTCTTTTGGATTGAAATCTGGAACTCTTGCGTCTTTGTTCTAAAAGAAAAGGGGATGGAATTTTTTCTTCTCTTCGCAACGCTTTTCATTTGAGCTCTGTTTTAAGGAAGGGCTGGCGACAGCCGGTTCCTCTCCCTCTGGAGTACCTCGCGAGCGGGGGCTGGGCACGGTGCGCACACTCAGGCCAGTCCTGAGGCGGCTTCCCCGCGCGCACACCTCACCAAGGCCTTGGCGGCCGAGTCCTCGGGCGACACTCTCGAGCGAGCCTGCGGGTGCGCATGGAGTCGGCAGGGGCTGCTACGGATGCACGAAAAGTAAAGGGAAGGCGGCGCAAGGGAGTATAACGCTACTCCATACAGCATAAAGAAGTTCTTTCTAAAAATACTTTCACACCCCCGCGGGGTCACGTGCAAAATCTTAACAGGAAACATGAAAAAGTAGCCTAAGTAGATGCGCCTGTAGGGTAACGCAGCAGAAAACAAAAAATTTCCGACCTACGCACCAGCCCAGGACCACTATGGAGACTGCATACAAGGTTTGATCATTTTCGTTACCGACTCGTAGCGCAGCGGAAGTAGAGTCGATGACGATCGGCGGTGCAGATCCCCGCGGCTAGGATTTACAACCTCCCAACCGCGAGGATGTATACCCTCATCCGCGCCCAGGACAGCCCTCCGGGAGGCGGTCGAACAGTCCCCCGGACGGTGTCGCGGACAGCCCTTCGGGAGGACCTTCGAAACTCAGATGGTCACTCGGACAGCCCTTCGGGAGGACTCACAGAATTCGGACCGTCACTTGGACAGCCCTTCGGGAGGCACTCTCGAACAGCCCCTCGGGCACTAAGATCGAAACTACGACCTCTCTACAGAGTTGCACACATACGGTGTCATCTATCCGGCAGGGCTTCGCCGTCCAGAACTAGTTCCCACCGGAACCCAGACAGCCTTTCGGCTCTACGAAACTATTTCGCGGGGAGGGAGAGAGAAGCCAGATCATTGCAATGGCACTTGTATGTGAGAAGGAGTGAGTCTTTAGGCAGCCCCCTCCACACCTATTTATAGGCCAAGCCCAAGGGTGGCTTCTCCAAGAAGCCAAGGGAAAAAATACCAAAGGATCCTCAAGGTGGCTTCTCCAAGAAGCCACCCAAAAAGCACTTTCACTATTCACGACGACATTTTTCAGCGTCCGTTCGAACTGAAAATATTTATGTGGGCTTAGAACATTTCCAGTACCCACTAAAATAATTTTCAACGCATTCTGGAACAATTCCAGATTAGTGATTTTCATCTGCGAAAAGCATCTGAAGTGGTTCCGGCAGCTCCGGAACATTTCCGGTTTTTCTTCCAGAAAATTCCCAAAAGTTTCCAGAATGATTCTGGCATCCTCCAAGAATTATCGGGCATGTGCCGAAACCAATTTGACTTTATGGTATCCTCTGAAACAACTTTTCAGTTTCACCGGAACTCATCCGGTGACCTCTCTCTGCGGAACTTTTCCGCTGTCCGAAACTTTTTCGGTGTCCGAAACTTTTTCGGTGATTTTCTCTCAGACTCCCTGTCTAGTATTCAGCAGATAGATGACCCTTAAGCGTGTGACCCTATAGGTTCGGTGAAGTATAGACATGACACGGAACCCCTTCCGATCAATGATCAACATCGGAGCCGTGGACACCCATATTGACCCCTATACCCACACGAATGAATATTCGAGTGAACCTCCAGTTGCCGTGTGCTATTCCTGTTGCTTCGCGATATGTTACAAATACCCGAGGTGAGACATGTTGGCATTCCCGTGGATCAACAACTTGTCCACTAAGCCAGTTACCTCGTTACCGGTATTGTTCTCTTTTCTCGTTACGTGTTCCGGCATCCCCATGATCAAATCACACAGTGTCTGGCCAGACGATGATGGACACCGTAACACCGAGAGGGCCCAGAGATATCTCTCCATCATCGGAGGAGCAAATCCCAATCTCGAGCTATCTAGTTACTTGACATACTTTCCCATGAACCCGTAAGCCGCCGTAATAGCCATCCATTTACGGATGACGTTTAACAAACCCCAAAGTTCATGAATCAAGCATGAAGAAACTCGATACTCTCATGGTCTAAGGAATCATGCAAACGTTAACCATCTCTGTGTTATTAACCATTAACTCATGACAAATGTATCTCATAGCATAACATTAATTCGGGTCGATTCAACACAAGTGTTCTCCTAACATTGTGTCCTCAAAAGTTGTTGGCATAGACATGCCCATGATCAGGAAAACAGAACCATCATGCAACACTTGAGCTAGTCTTAGAGGCCAGACTAGGAATACATTTTACCGTTTATTATTCCACACGTGCATATGAGTCTTCCTCCAAGCCTCGTTTTATTTGTAGACTCGAGAACCATAGCAGTTATAGCATAGAACATAAACCTAATTATGAACAGGGAGATATATAATAGTATTTATTATTGCCTCTAGGGCATATCTCCTACAGCGCCGTCGCCATCGCTGTTGCTGCCGCCGTCATCATCAGCCCCATGTTCCTCAATCACAGGAGGACCCATGTCGCCGTCAGGAGCAAGCTCCGCGATCAGGTCGTCCACGTGATCCGCCACCCAGTCCACCAGGACGCCGTGGATCGCTCCGGGAACGGGGGCTATCGCGGCATTGAAGTCAAAGTCAGGATCGGAGCGGAGGAGGTGGCTGAAGACGCGCGAGAACGCACGCGCAAGAAGGCCGCGGCTCCTCTCCTCAACGAGTTGGTGCACCCTCTCGGCCCCACCTTCGAGGCGCTCCACGATCCTGGTGAAGAAGCTGAGGTAGCCGGCATCGTCAGCAACAAGCGGGCTGGAGACGTTCTCGTCGCAAATTCCACTCAAGGCCTGGTTGGCCTTGTGCCCAAGGGCCTGGAACATCTGGGAGCACTCGCGCTGCAGCACCCGGGCTCGGCTCGCCTCGTCCGAAGCTTTCTCCACGAGGGAGGAAATGCCTTCCACCTGCTTGTAGAGGAAGGACAGCTCAGCCTCAGCAACGGCCTGAGCGTCTACCGCGGCTTTCTCACACCGCTCCACCGCGGCTAGCTTCCCCTTGAGGTTGTCGGCTTCGCTCTTCAGCTCATCACGCCACGTGCAGAACTGAGCCTCCTGGCGCTCCAGTTTTTGGTGGTATTCTTCGGTGAGAGCCTTGCGGACTCCCGCCACCTTCTCGTCGGCATCCCTCTGGATCGTCACCTCTCGGGAGGCGAGGGCGTCCTCAGCAACGGCCACCTGGCGCTCCATCACCTCCAGTCGTTCGCGCTCTAGGCTTTGCTCCAGCGCTAGCGCATCCTCGAGTGTCCGGAGCCCCGCCTCACCCGTGGGTGGCCCGCCTGCCGAGGCGGTGAGGGTGGCCTTGCGCGCCTGGACCTGCTGCTCAAGGGCAGCGTCTGAAGCTTGAAGCTCCCTCTCGCGCCCCTCTGCCGCCTCGCGCCGGCGGTCCGCAGCTCGGGCCTCCTCTAGGGCGCGATCACGAGCCTCCTTCACCGCGGTAAGGGACTCCTCCGCCTTCGCGCGAGCGTGCACGCGTTGCAGATGACCAAAGTTGATGGCGACCCCCAGCTGGCGCCATTCGCGCGCCAGGCGTAGGTGCTCCGCCTCAAGACGCATGTCGACATCGCCAAGCTCCACCCCAAGGTGGCCTAGCGCATTCGCCGCCTCCTGAAGAAGGCCATGTCGGACGGCGCTGCGCCCGTGTGCGAGCTCCAATGCCTAGCTCGGGCCTTCCCCTGCGCCTCGATCAGCTGGGGAGGCGCGCGAAGATTCGCCCGTCTCCGGCGGGGGCCCAGGGGCTGGAGCTTCTTCACCCGCTCCTCCGACCCAAGACGGTGCCTGACGCGGGCCCGCCCCGCTGTTCGAAGATTGCACCGTCGCGCGGGCCGCCCAACCACCGACAAGAACCAGTGGGGGAGCCCTAGGCACTGTCCTCGCGGTCCGGAGGCAGCCCCTAAAGAAAGACGCCGGGAATGCAGGCCCAAGGCCCCCCAGGGTTGGCCTCGACTCGTGCACGGGCGACTCCGTGCGCACGATCGCGTGGCTCACGAGGCACGAAGTCGCTTCGGGACCGGTGCCCTCCGGAGGTGGCGTCATGGGCACGCTCGTCCCTTCGCTAAAGGGGAACCTGAGGAAACAAGAGTCAGAAAAGCATGGTGTGCGGGAGCCAAAGGAAGCCAGGTGCTTACTCGTTCGCGGCGACCCACTTCCTCCTCTTCAGGGCCCTTGGGGCAGGTCTGCGACGACTGTCGGACTCCTTCCTCCTCCGGGACGGGCAAGGGCCAGAGGGCGGCACGCTGGAGCCTGGCGCATGGCCTCCCGCTGCGATGTCGGCGGCGGCGGCCTCAGGCTGGGCATTTCCTCCGCCGCTCGAAGGAATGGAGACGGATGCTTGGGGGCGCATGGCCCGAGAGGCCCCTCCGCGGCCGCCACGGGAGCGCGCACCTCGGGACCCGTGGGCACTGGAACCACCAGCAGGGGGTTGTCACGAGGCCCTGAGTGGCCCTCGGGAAGCAGCCCCCACTCGTCGAAGCGTGGCATCTTCTCGGCGAAGGTCTTCCCGTTCGGGTAGTTGTACAAAGGGCGCCACTCTGGAGGAAGCACGGCGGGCACCTCGCCGGTCAGGAGGTGGAGCACCCCGTGCAGTCTGCTGGAGGGAAGGGAAGGCACCTGAAGCCTCATGGTATCCTCAGGGCCGGTGAAGGCCCACATTGGGCGAGAGTGGCGCTGGAGTGGGGCGATGCGCCGCCGGACGAATTCCTTCACCACCATTGCCATCGTCACCCCCGCCTCCTTCAGCTTGGCCAGCCTGGCCAAGACTCGCGCAAGCCGCGGGTCAGCGAGCTCCGTGTGCTCCCAGCCGGAGCTCGGTTCCGCCGGCACCGACGGGATCAGGAGCAAGGGGCTATACGCGGCGGCGTCGACGTACACCCATTGCTTCCGGAACCCCTTCACGTTCGGGCGGAGCGTGGTCTCGATGCAGGAGCCCGCGGTCGCCCCCGCCGCACGAAGCGACATGCACCCCGAGCGTTGCCCGCCGGCGACCTTCTGAAGGGAGAAGAAGTGGCGGAGCAGAGCCACGGACGGGGTGACACCCACAAAGGCTTCGCACAAGAACGCGAAGGCATAAAGGAGAACAATGGACCCGGGGTCAAGGTGCAGCGCATGGATCTGGTAGTGCGTAAGCACGGCATTGAAGAAATCTGAGAATGGCGGCAGCAGGCCAGAGAAGATGGCGTGAAGATGGAGGGGGATGTTGGTGGCCTCCAGATCGGCTAAAGTCCAGGAGGCAGGCCAAATCTTCGTCGCCTTCCACTCATTGGAATCGGCGGCGATTGCATGCCGGACCTTATCCAGCCCCTCGCGGTTGATCACGGTGGACTGGCCCAGCGCTGGTTCCGGCCTCGACGAGGGCTCCGCCGCAGCCGGGGTCTTGCCCTTCTTCTTCCTGGGAGCCATGGCGGCGAGGTGGATTGGAGCTGGCACGGGATCTAGCAAAGAGGACACAAGTTTGCGAGGAGGAGAAGAAGCAGAGGGCAAGCGCGCGGCAAGGCAATGGTGGTTCTGCGGGCGTGCGCCGGCCTTTTTACCAACTTGGAGCAGTTGCCGAGACGGCGCGGAGAAGCGGAGTCGTCCGCCCCTCTTCGAGCGCCACGCGTCAGCCTGGCCCGCAGGCGACTGGGGCCCGCGGCGCTTCGCCCTTGCTCCTTGGCTTCGCCTTGAAGCCAAGCCCGAGCGCGCCTTGGGCCCGGGGGCTACTGTCGGCGTTCTGGGAACCAGGGTACCCAGACTTGCCTGCCTGCGGCCCATGGCGTGGCTCGCTCGACGGCCTGGTACGGCCCATCTGCAAGACCGCCAAGACAAGCACTACAAGAAATATGTCAACTTGTGACCTTCTCTCAGCGACCCCAGCTGAATTGGTCGTAAATTCACGGCCATTTCGCTTGGAAGGGCTCAAACCCTGAAATTGCCTTACACCAAATGGTCATAAAGCAGACAAGAGTGGTCGACGACCTTATTTCTACCTGATTACGACCAATATAAATGGTCATGAGGTTGTGAACATGGATGCATTGATACTTAAGGTGTCGCTCATGGTGGGCTTGGGCCTCGGTGGAACGAGGCCACCTCCTTTTTAGAAAAAAGAATCCGTGTGCCATGTAGGCCTCGGCCCATCCAGAAAGAAATGTGGGATGCCCTCATATTACTCAAAAAAAAACATATATTCGGCCCAACGAAAATAGAAAAATAACAAGTTTTTCATTATTACCATTTGGTAAGGATGGTCAGTTATTTGGAAAAAAAATCATTATTGTCTAAAAAACAGGTTTTTCATTGTATAACTCTAAAAAGGTTTTTCCTTATAGAAAAATCTCGAAACCAATTAAACAATATAAAATTATAAGAATAGAAAAATAATGAACTCCTTCGTTAATCTTGCTATATGGTTTAGCAATTAGAAAACTAAACGTGTAATTCATAAAAATGTTAATGTTAATACGTATTTCAAAAAATGTAATCATGTGTTTAAAAAACTAAATGTGTGTATTTGAAAATTTTCATGCATATAAAAAATGATAATCATAAATAATATTAGATATGTATAAAAAAAATTATGTGTATGCAAGTCATCAGTACATATATATATGGAAATTTTACAATATATATATATGGAAAAGTAGATAAACAAACAAGATTTTCTAAAAATGGTAATCATGTATTTAAATTTTTCTAACCAATACAACAATGTTTTATATGTATACAAAAATATACAATGTGTAAAAACGTATGTATGAAAGATGTTTTTTTTGTTGGAATATATGAAAATATGTTAATCATGTATTTGAAAAAAGTTAAACATATATAAACAATATGTAAATATGTCTTAAAAATGTAGAAATGTGTTCAAAATATTAGACATCAAAATATTTATTAAAAATGTTAATGATGTAACTAAAAACCGTTTAATATCTATAAAAAATGTTTCTAGTGTACACAAATTTGTTCATAAAATTTGGTCTAATATTCTTGAAAAATGGGGAAGTTTTTTTACAACAAATATTTGTTAGATTCTTCACAAAAAAAAACACATTTTGGGAACTCGAAAAATGGAAAATGAATATGCGGAAATTTGTCTTTTTCATGAGAGGTGGATCAAAAACTTTTTACACCCAACCATTTGGTCAATTGTACATTAAATATGGTCTAGTATTTTAGAAATTTGATTTGGTCCAATTTTGCAACAAATATATGGTAGGTTCTTCACAAAAAAACCTCATTTTGGGCACTAAAAAAATGGAAAATTGATTTTTTGTCGAAAGAAAATAAAAACTCCCTTAGGAAACATTGTTCGTCATTGCAAGATGCACCCTTGTGCACTATATGAGATCATTTGAACAAACTATGCCATGAATATGACCATAATATTGATCATTTGGCTTGAAGACATAGATCTCCATACGTGATAGCTTATTTCTGAGAACACTTTTTTAAAATAATTGCCGTAGTACAAGTTTATTATTTTTCCTGAAAACTTGGCCACATATAATGATACAATGCGAAGTTTTTCCAATTTTATGATTTTATTTGAATTTTTCATGCCCGTTTCAAAATGCGGTCAAAACGGCGGGCATGACCGTTCCTAGCTAGTGGTTGAATCTTGGAAAATTTTTGGTGTTTCTATGATTAAATAGATACTTATGTACCTAGAAATGATTTTTGGAAAAAATAAAGAGCAAACAATAAGGCAGGTGCAGTTCAAATTTGACCCGCTTCCTGCTGAATCGGCAGAAATTTGTCTTTTTCACGAGAGGTGGACAAAGTTTTTAACACCCAACCATTTTGCCAATTGTGCATTAAATATGTCCTAGTATTTTATAAAATTGATTTGGTACAATTTTGCAACAAATATATGGTAGGTCATTCACAAAAAAAACTCATTTTGGGAAATTGAAAAATGGAAAATGATTTTTTCGTCCAAAGAAAATGAAAACTTTCTTAGACAACATTGTTTTCCATTCCAACATGCACCCTTGTGCACAATATGAGATCATTTGAACAATTTATGCCATGAATGTGGCCATAAGATTGATCATTTGGCTTGAAAGCCATGAATCTTCACACATGATAGCTCATTTCTGAGAACACTTTTAAAAAAAATTGCCGTATTACAAGTTTATTATTTTTCCTGATAACTTGGTCATATGTAATGACACAATGCGAAGGTTTTCCAATTTTTTGATTTTTTTTAAATTTTTTATGCCCGTTTTAAAATGCGGTCAAAACGGCGGGAATGACCGTTCTTAGCTAGTGGTTGAATCTTGGAATTTTTTTGGTGTTCGTCTGATTAAATAGATACTTATGTACCTAGAAATGATTTTTGGAAAAAAATAAAGAGCAAACTATGAGGCAGCTGCAGTTCAAATTTGACCCGCTTCCTACTGAATAGGCGGAAATTTGTCTTTTTCACCAGAGGTGGATCAAAACTTTTGACACCCAACCATTTGGTCAATTGTGCATTAAATATGGCCTAGTATTTTAGAAAATTGATTTGGTCCAATTTTGCAACAAATATATGGTAGGTCCTTCACAAAAAAACTCATTTTGGGCATTCAAAAAATGGAAAATGATTTTTTGTCCAAAGAAAATAGAAACTTCCTTAGGCAACATTGTTTGTCATTCCAAGATGCACCCTTGTGCACAATATGAGATCATTTGAAGGAACTATTCCATTATTGTGGCCATGAAATTGATCATTTGGCTTGAAAGCCATGAGTCTTCACACATGATAGCTCATTTTTAAGAACATTTTTCTAAAATAATTGCCATATTACAAGTTTATTATTTTTTCTGGTAACTTGGTCACATATAATGACAAAATGCGAAGGTTTTCCAATTTTTTGATTTTTTTTTAATATTTCATGCCCATTTCAAAATACGGTCAAAACCGCGGGCATGACCGTTCCTAGCTAGTGGTTGAATATTGGAAAAATTTCGGTGTTTTTTCTCCAATGAAATAGATACTTTTGTACCTAGAAATGATTTTTGGAAAAAATCATGAGCAAACTATGGGGCAGCTGCAGTTCAAATTTGACCCGCTTCCTACTGAATCGGCTGAAATTTGTCTTTTTCACGAGAGGTGGCTCGAATCTTTTGACACCCAACCATTTGGTCAATTGTACATTAAATATGGCCTAGTATTTTAGAAAAATGATTTGGTCCAATTTTGCAATAAATATATGGTAGGTCCTTCACAAAAAACCCGATTATTGGCACTCCAAAAATTAAAAAATGATTTTTTGTGCAAAGAAAATGTCCCTCAAATCAACATTGTTTGTCATCCCAAGATACACATTTGTTCAAAATATTGGGTCATTTGAAAAAACTATAAGCGGGTAATATGTTGAATGTTTACCCAGAATAAGAGGGTACAAAATATAAACAAACAGAAGAAAAAACAAAATTACACAAGCTGAATTATGATTGGTGGAATCTGTTGTGGCATGGATCAGTGACGTGGCAAACATCCATCCATCGATCAATTCATCCAGCCCACCGCAGAAAGCATCCATCCATCGATCCATTCATCCAGCCTCTCTCCCTCTTGCCCGAACCCTAGAGCTCCGCTCCTCCCTGCCGCCGCCACCTCTACCTCCCTCTCCCCGATCCAGACCCAGCCACCACACATGGCGCCAGCCAGAGCAGCCACCGGCGATGGCGACGGCGAGGCTAGAGGCCGTCGGATCCGGGATCAGGGCGGCTCATAGCCCCTCCTCCCGTGAGATCCGGGACGCAGCCGCCCATCTGGATCGAGCAGCTCCTCTGCCCGCTGCACCGTCTCCCCATCCGGATCGAGCAGTTCCACCGGGCTCTCCTCTGGCCGCTGCACCGTCTCCACCGACCGGATTTGGTGCTCCTCGCGCGACCCACCCGCCAGCACGCGGCTAACCCTAGCCGCCGCCGCGGATGCCGTCTCTTCCCCGACGTCCTTGGCGAGGTTCGTCTTGTCCCCATCCCCTCCTCCTCCTCCTCCTCTGCCTTTCCCTTCCCTCTCCGTCACCTTGCGGCCTCTCTGTCTCACAGGGAATGAATAGGAGCTTCGGCCAAGGCCATGTACGCCACCAGCAGAAGCTCCGCCTCGGATCTTGCGACCTCGTCGACCGGATCCAGCCGGTCCCCGCCGCTGCGCCAAGATCCTCCCCTCCCTCCCAGAGAGGCCCTCTCTCCCGCACGCTCTGCATCCACCTCCAGAAGAGCACCTGCTCCTCGTGCGGTTACCCGGCCGCCCACATCCGCAAGTGTAAGCTCCGTTCCATGTTCTTGATGTGCAATGGTGAAGAAATAGAGAGCATCGTCTATACTATTCATCTTCAGAACTTATCATGTTGATGTACTGGCAAGAGTTCAGTTAGGATCTATGTGTGTTCAGTTTACTTCATATATCTTTGTGAAAAAGTGTTGCTGTATTGTCAAAGGTTTAGTTATAATCTATGTCTATTCAATTCATACATGCTTGTGCAAAATTACTGCTGTACTGGCCAGAATTCAGTGCTAAAATTCACTTCATATATGTGTTCTGTCAAAATTCAGTTATGCTCTAGTACTGTACAAACACATTGGAATAAATGTATACATATCTGTCAGAAATCAATGGAATATTTGTTGGTCTCACTGTACATGCACATTCTCAATCATACATTCAGTCATATATTTGGTCTCATTTGTTAGGCTGCCTCTCGCTCTCGCCCAGCCAAGAAGGCGCCTTGATTCGGGTCTTCTCTTCTCCTGGTGATCAAAATCAACACCGTACCCTTCCGTTCCTATCTTATTTACTAGTGCCCTTTCGTTTCTGTTCCTGTCGTAATCAGTGTGGTAATCAGCTAGCTCGGTGGTCACCAGAGTATGCACCATTTTATTACTAGTACTTTGCCTTGGATTGTAATGTGGATCAGGAGATGAACTGTATATTTTGTTTGTGTCATGCATGGCTGTGTCATACATGTATTGACTGAACTTGACTGAATGTGCAATCTGAATCTAGTACTTCTGCCATTTCTGCTTTCCCCCAACCGGCCATAAGATTTATCTAGGGTTTAAGCTATTTTGTTTAGTTTGCTTGCGCTGCCTGAAATGATGCACCAGTTCTGTATCTTATCCTTGTGCGGGATGGTGGACCTGTCAACGAGTATTATTGACTTGAGTGACGACAGATGTGGTATTGTTTAGATGGGTGGTTTGAATAGTTGGTCCAGAGAAAATTGTTTATAGAATAGCGATTTGGCGAAATATGGTGCTTGTTTATTGTTGTGATGGATACATCCAAGACAATTATTGCGGCTTCATAAGTGGGGTGTATTTTTGTTTCATTCAATGTCTGATCTGATTATAAACATAACCACAGGACGTATTTAGATGGGTGTATTTAGTGGGGTGTATTTAGATGGGTGTATATAAAAATGATTTGATCTTCTCTTCCTTGGTTTCCTGATGCGCTCCTATTCCACAACCACAGGGACGGCACATCGATTGGGGACGAGCAGGATAGGGCCAACAAGCCTAGGAGGAGGAGGAGCTCCATCCGCAGCAGCTCATGCTCATGGAGGAACAAGTCTGAATCGTTGCTGTTACTCTGTTGTCCTGGAGTCACCATCCGCAGCAGCCGTGGTGTGGCTGAGCCTCTGCTACGGCTACAACCTCCCTCTGGTGAGCTCCTCCCCGTTCCTTCTTCTCTGATGTAGCTCCTGCATGGCCTTGGCCATGATTTGGGTTGGATGTGGGGCTCTACTAGTTGCTGCTAGATGCTGTAACCAAGCATCAACTCCTACTAGAGCTCTCTGGTGATAAATTCATGCGGTTCTAGGGTCTGTCAGTAGCTGCCCATGTGTACTTGCTTTATATATGTGCTCCTGTAATGCTCTGGTGATATGGGGTAGCTAATATCAAGATCATGGTGGTGTTGATGCTTATCTTGCGTGTCTCTGGTGGTGGTGGTGTTGACAGCAGTTACACACCTAGCTTGTAACTAATATCCTTACTGCTAATTTATCTCAAGTTTATCTGAACATGGTTGAAATGAGCGCTGCAAATTTTGATGTCTAAAATCAATTTTTACCCCAAGTCCTTAAGTAATTATTTTCATTACATCACAGTTAGCTGAGAATATTGACTTGAATATTTTATGTATGCCCTGATGCATGTACACATACGGTTGTGCAAATACCGAGCTGCAGTGGAACAACTTGGAGTTAGAGAACTTCGAGGACAAGATCAACGAGGTGACCGTCGTTATGGCGGCTGTGTACGGCGGCGACCACAAGTTCTTCGGTGAGCTGGCTCCATCTCCTACCCCTAGCTCCCTCTTTTCTGCTCCTATAGCATGCTCTGTTGGACTCATGCTCTGCTCCTACACCAGCAGCTTGATTAGTTCTATATACACTAGCAGCAGTACCTCATGTACATGTAATTGGACTCCCAGGGTGTTGTTCTTGTAAATTCTTCCATGTCTTGCTCTTTTGCTGGTGCTACTACACATGTTAGATTGTTAGCTGTACTTGTTTCCATCTCAAATTACTTATCTTCTTGAACATATGCCTGATGCTTGGTGCATGTAGGATGTGCTCCGTGTGGATATCTATGCATTTGTTAAGATTTTTGTAGCACATGCTATGGCCTCAAAGATTGTTTATTTTATTTTTTGTTCATACATGAGCACAGTTTTTTATTGCCGTCAAGGGGTGAATTGATTTGATCGTTAATATGTGGCTGGATGTGATGTTTTGCAGGTTGAAGGCGCTAAGGTGTTGGAGACGTGCCTGTACTTGTTGAGCATTTTATCTGTAGAGTGCTATATTGTGATTGATGTAATATTGTATGGTTATATTGTGATTGGTGGAATGTAATAAACTTGATTGGTATATCAGTGATTTGGCTGTTATTTGGATATATTTTAAATATGTTCTCTGATTGGTATATCGTTGAGTTACAAGTTGTGAAAAATTAAAACCTGATGTTTGGGATGTAGTGCCTAGAAGAATCTGACAATGTGCACCCAGTTGACTACAATAATTTGAAAATTGAATGTAACAAAAAAACAAAGAAAACCCGAAAACCAAAATTATATAGAATGTGAAAAGGCTGCATCTCAGAAAGCAAAAAAGGCCGAATCAATGGCCCAGGACCATGTAGCTAGCGAAAATTAACAGGAAAAATAAATATTAAAAAGGCTGAATTAATGGGCTCGGCCCATGTAAAACACCGAATTGGACCGGGCTGATTCTTATCCATGTCAGCTTGCCACGCTGGATCCTACGTGGCTTGGGGAGGCTGCCAGTGACCAAAAATTTGGTCGTAGAACCAACGACCTTTTACATATCACAGAGAAGGTCGTTAATTTCAGTTTACGATGGCCAGATTTTGACCATCTATTTTTGGTCACAAAAAGGTCGCAAATAGAAAACAATGACCATTCAGCGACCAATAGTGATGGTCGCAAGTTGACATATTTCTTGTAGTGAAGACCCTCGCGAGGACCCCCTGGCCGCGCGAGGCGGACGACACCAATACCTCCGAAGGGAGCGGCCTCCCTAGGCTGCCTCCTGAGGAGCGGAGATTTCTATCCAGGTACCTAGCCTCACGAGGCTACGATGACACAAGCCATGACGACCAAGGGCAGGCGGCGCCAGCGGGCGCAGAGAAGATAGTTTCCTCTTTGGTGCTAAGGAGGCAAGGACAGGCGTGGGTTCCCGAGGAATCTACCAAAGGTTTCCATTCCGGTGCTACAAGGCCAAGACCACGATCGACAGGACGGATGTCATCGCCGAGCTCACCGCTGCGTCACGACCAGAAACTTTGCAGGCGAAGACCACCTTTCGTCAGGATAAGATGTACTACTTGTCCCCTTTCAAATTGGCCACCGTGGGATCCCTTTCCTCCTACGTTTTGGTGGAAGAGGACCAAGTCCACTATAAATATAGGTTAGCCACCACCATGGAGGGGGAGATTCCACCCTCACCACTTGAGCCCTCACGAGATAGCTCACTCACTGTACTAGTCCATCATTAAACCTCCTCGTGAGGCCAATCCACCACAAAGCAGGAGTAGGGTTTTACACCGCAAGGTGGCCCGAACCTGGGTAAACTGCTGTGTTCATCTTCTTCCCCGCTCACGCGAATCCGGCAAGGCTAGGCTATAGGGCGACGAGTTGGTAGGCTCGAGGGGTTGAGTTCTTCGCACACGCCCCAAAGTTCGAACATTTGTGGGTCTGCGGAGCCCTGAATCCGACATATTCCACTTTGAAAAACTTGTTGAGAATTTCCCAGATTGAATATAATGGTTGTGTGAATTTTTGAGATTTTCAATTTTTTTGGGATCTTTTTTTGGGGCCAAAATTTGACCCAAAAATGGCTCTGAATTTGAATTTCCACTCTAACTTTTTTTCTACTCGACAGAACAAGTTGAAATTTTCACAAATTGAATATAAGAATTGAGTGAATTTTTAAGAAAGTTTTTGAATTTTTATGGAAACCCTTTTTTTGGCATAAATTTGACCCAAAGTGGCTCTGAATAGACTGTTGAGTGGTCAAAACCAGTCAAAAACTGCCCCAGGGTTGTTTTTTGTCTGGCTTTGAAAGTTAAGGGTTGTAAATTAGACGGTTTCGTAGTTCAGGGTTGTCTTTTAGACTTCGGTGGTAATTCGAGGTTGTAATATGGACTTCTCTCTTTAATTTACATACTAATATAGTTAGGCCTTTATCCACATACATTGGTAATGGGCATAGGCTTATCATAGGGGGTACTTGTCTTGGTTGCATATACACAAAACACCACATATACATATTGGGAAAAGTGGCCACCCAAGGCTGTTGCTTCCTGCTGTGCTAGACCGAGCAGTTCTTTCAGCGTTTCCGTCCTGTGCTGCATCGTGTGGTTGTTTTGCCGTTCCCACGTCCTGAGCAATTCTGGTTCCAGCTAACATTGCATGTATAAATTGCTAGATGGTGTTGGTCTTATGGTTGTTGTTACGGATTTATTTGCCTCCTGCTGGTGCTGACAAGGAGCCATGACGTCAAATATTGACTGATGGACAGTATATCTCTAATCTTTATATACATCACTGTGCTCTAGAAAAGCAACTACTTCATTTTAAAATTTTCACTTTTTGTAGAAAAAATGCAACTGTTACGCTTTGGGGTCAATTCGCAGAGAGATTTGATGCAGACAGTTTATGCGCTTTGTCAAAGAGAGAGCCAGTTATAATAATGTTTGTTGGCGTGATGGTTGATCAGTATGCAGGTATAGCAGAGTTGTTAAACCTCATTCAGTTTATTTCCCTGAAAAAAGTTAAACGCATTGCTCAAACGAAATGTTTGTATATATTATATATGTAGTGACACTAGCTCTTAAGAACACAACATCCACAAGATGGCATGTCAATGTGGATGTCCCTGAGTCTGTTTTTTTTTTTTTTTGAAAAACACCCCTTATATTAATTAATTAAACAAAAGGTTATTACAATCATTCATTACAGCATACGCCACGCAGGGCGGGACAGAGTTAACAAGCAACCCGTCGGACCTACTAATAAAACCGAACTTAACAATCTCATGTGCCACCTCATTGGCATGCCGCTTTATTTTTGAAAAGCTCAAATTTTGGAACAACTTGGCGATGCACAAAGCCTCTCTCTTCAGGTCAACGAGAGGGGATCTATCAAGCTTCTCACTTGCAAGGAAAGAATGAACGGAAGCACAGTCAGTCTCCAAAATAATAGACTGGTGAAGGGTAATACCGATATAAAGGCCTGCTAGGCAGGCGCGGAGCTCAGCTTCATTGACACTAGTACACCGACCAATAAAATCTCACGAGGAAATGATGATTTCGCCAGTCGGATTTCTAACCACAACCCCCACACTGTCTACGTTAATGCTCTCCACAAAACTGGCGTCGACATTGATCTTGATATAGCCATCAGGAGGAGATTTCCACACCATGTGTTCTCTATGTGGTACATAATCCGCAATAACACCTCCCACCTTTTTCTTACCTTTATTGCTAGAATCCAACTGAACAGTGTCGTGATTGGCTGTGTAAGAAGACCAATAATTGACCACAAAATTTGCTGAGTTAGAAATGGATTCCTTACCCTTTCCAAAAATTAAGTCGTTTCTCAGATGCCAAGCTCGCCAGAAGAGGAATAAGATTTGCTCCCGCTGCTGCAAGCTCAACTGATCCAACAAACTGAAAAGCCAGTCCGGTCCCAAGCATTTGAACAACTCTTCATCCAGAATATCCCACGAATCTCTCAGCGCCAACCGCAAAGCACGAGCTTTAGAGCACCTCACTAGGGCATGAAAGGTGCTTTCGTCTTCCACACAGCAAATAGAGCACATACCTGAATTAGTCTGATGGTGCTTAACTATATTTATCTGGACCGCCAAGCTATTGGTAGCAGCACGCCACGCAAAAATCCTAATCTTCTGGGGTATATTAGCCTTCCAGATTAACTCCCATATCCTACTTTCCCCCTCTGGTTCGCCACTGGATTGGCCAAAGGTACCCTGGCTATCCTTCAAATTAAGCGCTAAATTGTACGCGCTCTTAACAGAAAAAAATACAATTATTTTCATAGTGCCATGCAATAAGATCTCCCTCCCCATATGCATGAATACGAATCTTAAGAATCTCCTCAGCATCATGTGGATAGAAAATATGCTTAATCAAATTTTCATCCCAACACTTACCCCTGCTCATGAATAAATTAGAGACCCACTTCAATCTAGTATTATGCCTTTTTGCAAAAAAAATTAGGCCGTCGTTTTTGGGTATCCAATTGTCCCTCCAAATATTAATACTAGAACCATCACAAACCCTCCAAATGACCCATTTCTTCAGCAATTCCAAACCATGCACAATACCTTGCCAAGTTACTGATGAAGAGTGCGGAAATACTGTATCCAGAATATGACCCTGAGGATAATACTTTGCCTTCATCAACTTCGCACACAATGAATCCGGATAAATCAATAAACGCCACGCTTGTTTTGCCAGAAGAGCTTGATTAAAAAGTTTGAGATCACGAAATCCCATACCACCCTTACCTTTAGGCCTTGTTAATTTATCCCATGCTAGCCAATGTGTTTTCCTTCTATCTTCCTCATCTCCCCACCAAAATTTCCTTATAATCTGGGATAATTCCTCACATAGAGAAACCGGAAATTTAAAAATTCCCATGGCATACACCGGAAGGGCTTGAATTACTGATTTTATTAAGTCTTCCTTCACCCCACAAGATGCATATTTTTCTATCCAGTCAGAAAGCCTTTTCAGAAACTTATCTTTTGTATACTGAAACTTACCAGCCTTCATTCTTTCTTCGGGTACCGGTAATCCAAGATACTTATCTTCGAACCCTTCCCTTGTAATTTCCAAAATAACCATAGAAGCCACTTGATTCTCCATACTGCACTTTTTTCCAAACATAATGGAACACTTATCAGGACTTAATAATTGCCCGGTTCCCTGAGTCTCTATTAGGCCTTGTTCGTTGACACCCTCCCCGCGAGGTTTGGGGCCCAACCCCCGCGGATCTACGGGACCGCCCCCGCCTGGGTGTGACCCCGACCCATCTACTAATGCATGTTCGGTTAAGCCTGGCATGGGTCGTTCCCCGACTGAAACCGGGACTTCCTATATGTCGCATTCTGCGGCAGAATGTTGAGGCTTCGCACAGGTTAGTCCCTCGACTGGGCCGGCCCACGCTGGCAGCGAGCGATGTAAAAAATGGAAGAAAAACGCGGCGCTTCACCTAGGATTCGAGCTCGAGACCGGGCTCCTGTAGACAGAGGTTTTTTTTCCGACAACCCAGTAGACAGAGGTAGTTAGCCACTACGCTTGTTTCATTTGGTGGTCTAAAGGCCATGCGGATAGTCACATCGGCGATCGGATTACTTTTCCTTTTTTCGATCTTTTCTTGTAAATTCTGAATATATTTTTTTTAAAGTCCGAACGTCTTTTTAAAGAACATACACGAGTTTTAAAAAAATGTTAGCAATTTTTCGAATCTGTAACCAGAGTTTAAAAACAGGAACAATTTTGAAGTTGTGGATAAATCATGAAAAACAGGAACTTTTTTTAGAATTACATTCAATTTTGATAAAAACAAACAAGTTTTTCGAAAATGTGAACAATTTTTTGAATTGTGAAAAGAAATATTAAAATCAGGAACATTTTTTGAATTTGTGAACAAATCTTGAAAAAACAAGAACATTTTATTAAAAATTCCGAACAATTTTTTGCAATCACGAACAAGTTTTGACAAAATGCGGACAATTTTTGAATTTGTGAACACCTTTCAAAAAAGGAATTTTTTTTGAATTAGTGAGCAAATTTTGAGAACAGGAAATTTTTTAAATTTTATTTTAAAACGGGAACTTTTTTGAGAATCATGAACAAGTGTTAAAGATGTGAACAATTTTTTCAATCTGCGAAAAAATTTGAAAATGGAAAGTTTTTCGAATTTGTGAACAAAATTTGAAAAAGCGGATCATTTTTTTGAAAACATGGACATTTTATGAAAAAGGGACAATTTTTGCCTATGTGAACTTATTTTGAAACTATGAACAAAATTAGGAAATAGTGTTATTTGAAATTTGCAAACATTTTTAATTTGGGAACAAAATTTTAAAACAAGAACATTTTTTGAAAGGAGAATTTTCATACATGCAAACATTTTTTTGAAATAAGGATTATTTTCGAATTTATGAACAAAATTTGAAAAAGCGGATCATTTTTTGAAAACATGGACATTTTATGAAAAAGGGACAATTTTTGCCTATGTGAACATATTTTGAAACTATGAACAAAATTAGGAAATGGTTTTATTTGAAATTTGCAAACATTTTTAATTTGGGAACAAAATTTTAAAACAAGAACATTTTTTGAAAGGAGAACACTTTTTCAAACATGCAAACATTTTTTTGAAATAAGGATTATTTTCGAATTTGTGAAAAAAATAATAACAGAGAAATTTTTTGAACTTATGAACTTTTTTTGAATTTTCAAACAAATTTCGAAATCTGAAAAAAATAGAAACAAAAAATCCAGAAGAAAAAGGAATTAGCAAAGAAATAGGAAAAATGAAATAAGTAAATAAAAAAGGAAAAGGAAAAAAAGAAACAGAAAAAAGAAAAAGAAAAATTAAAAACCAAAAAGAAAAAGCACTAAAAACCGGTCAAGAACCTTCTAGAAGGTTCCCAAAACCGGTCAGAAACCTTCTAGAAGTTGCCAAAACCGGATTCTGTAGCGCGTGGGTACGTTGGAAAATTGGGCCGACCCATCTCGGTCGCCAGGTCGCTCGCCTATGTTATGTGCGAAGCAACGACTACTTGACGCAGCGAGCGTCCGAAATTCCACTGAAACCCTTCCAGTCTTGGCAAAACGCACGGGAAAAAAATCATCGTGTCCCCACCCGCGGAAAGAAACCCCGAGCGACCTGAGGCGAACTCTCGCTTGCGGCGCGCCCAAAGCGAACTCGTCCTGTGCCTGCCGAGTGGGGTTAACCGAACGTGATCTGTTGAGGGACGGGTTTAGGAGATTACGGGGTTTAATCCTGCAGGCATTGGGTGACGGTGTAGGGATCACCCGATCTGGGTGGATTGAATCTGCTAGCCTCTGCCTACCGAACAAGGCCTTAGAGAGGTGTGCAGCTCATAGTACAAGTTTTCTGCCCTGGTTATTTTATAGTTCAGTCTATTTACTCCATACTACACGTTCCTATGATACAGGGTTAGAGGCCAACCATGTGTAAGAGCATCTCTAGCAGACCTCGTAAAAAGGTCTAACATGTACAATTTCGGCGAGTATACGGGTTTGGCCTGTTTTTCTTGCCAGAACAGACTCCGTATCCCAGGCCCGGTCCGTAAAAAGTTTACCGTGGCCCGGAAAAAGACCCTCTCCACTGCTATTTATGCGGTTTCACCGCTCGGATACGGGTCAAACCCTATCCGCCTCCGCCACCGCTCCGCCACAATTCCCCTCCCCGTCCGCCCAAATTTCTCGCTGCCGGCGAGCCTAAAAAAAGCCCTAGCGACCCTTCCTGACCCATGGACGGCTACGGAAGTGGTGGGCATGATGCGGAGCGCCGCCGCCGCCGCATCTCCGAGGCGGCGGGGGGGGAGTGGCTCAACTATGGGAGCCGGCCGCCGCCGGCGTTCGAACGCCGCAAGCTTGACGAGTACGAGCTCGCGGTCCGCCGCCGCGCCTCCTCCGGCTCCTCTGCCGTGGGGAGCTCGTCTGCGGGCGCCTCGAGCTCGCGGCTCACTCCGGTCAAGAGAGAGCCGAAGGAGTTCGGGCCGCTCGCCGTCAAGCTCGAGGCCGACACGGACCCGCCACGTCGAGGCGTCATCGACCCCGAAGACTATCTCCCCCCGGGGCAGGAGGACCACCTCGAGCGCGCCATCATGGAGCGCTTGGCGAGGGAAGAGGAGGACGCCGCCGCGCGCCGCCGCCGCGAGCTCGAGATCGAGGAGATCTTCCTCGAGCAGGGCGTCGCGGCGTCGCAGGCGCACGCGTCCAAGGAGGCGGACCTGCGTGTCATGAAGGCCTAGCAGGCCAAGGTCTGGATCGACCTCGACTCCGATGAGGACTGAGCTCCTCCAACTCCTCCGCCGCGTCGTCGCCGCCGCACCCGTCGATTTTGGTAGCCTAGGCTCGGGTACGCTGCACGGCCCGCAGATCCCCCCCTCCCCTTATGTAGTACTATGATGCAGTATGATGAACAACTATCTATGATATAGTATGATAATCAACTATGTATGATGAATGTCGTTGCAAGTTTCTCCCGCGAAGATGCTCTAATTGAAGTGTGCAATCTCGGTCAAGCTCAACGAGAAAGAATTAACAACAAACTATTAGTGCTCTGGTAGGAGCAAATCCCACTACTACTCTGATACTCCAAATCTATCCAACTGTAATTGCTATCGGTACTTGTACTCTGAAATTAATTGTGTTTTTAACTGTATTTTAGAAACAACGGTACAAACTGAAAATCAAAATAACTGAAGTAGTCTCTCTTACTGACTGGATGTACATGGGCTATAAGATTTGTTTGAAAGGATTGAGGACGCCAGAAGGTGGCATACTGGCATACAGAGATGCTCTGTTTGTCCTAATGGAGAGCCATGGCCAAGGTATACATAAGACCGTTCTTTAAACAGATACATAAAATTATCTTTTTACATTGAACATAATACAGACGCAGACGCTCATACATACACATATACAGTCAGCCTTATAAACGCACGCACATACACCCTATCCTATGAGCATCTCCAAGAGACTGATTCAGCATTCAGATTGACGTAGTCGCCACAGGCGCCTAAATACTTAGCCAGTGTGTTTGGTATGTAAACAGATACAAAATAAGAATGATGTGTGCAATAGACGACGAAAATGACAATGAAGCAGACATCACATTTGTTGAATTTATATTCTTTGGTGCATAAGGTGAACAACTAGCAGGAATAACTGCAGACTGCGCAGCTACCCACGCAACAGAAAGAGCTGACTCTCTTTCACATGAACTCGAGCGATTTATTCTGACATTTGTCATGCAAGAGAGTTCATTTGAAGTTTCGAGTAAAAGAGGTAGAGCATCTAGAGATTGTCAATGCCGAGCGCATTAGAAAAAACTCGGACTCTTCATCCTCTGTGCCATCAACATGTAAACCGGCAGACAAAGATATTCTTGCAACAACAGCTACTTCTAAGGGCATCTACAATGCTAGGAGCTTACATAGGCGCTTACGAAGAAAATAATAAATATAATAAAATCTGAAAAACACCTAAGCGCATCATCCCTCAACGCTAGACCCTAATTAACTAAATAACATAGACGCTAAGTGCTGGAAGAAAAATGGCCAAGCGTCGGGTGCACGATTTGGCGTCGACGCTAGGGTTGACACCAGGATTACAGCCGGCAACCGCTAATTTGCTGGGATTACGGACCTGGCGCCGGGGCTAAAAGCCCAGCGATGGAGATGCCCTAAACACGACGTCAATAAAAGTCTGTCTTCAGATGCCAAAGTCTGTTAGACAATGTTTATACGTAGCTTCTGTATATACTCTGTATCTTGTATTTATACACTTCGTGTACCCTTATATATATGAGATACCCACACCCGTATTGGGCGTCGGGCAGTTTCCCAAAACCCTAAGTCTAACATGATATCAGAGCTAGGAGCCTGGATGACCGGCGATCAACGGTGGGCTATGCTGTCTTCTTTGGTCGCAACTTGATCGCCTGGAGTGCGCGCAAGCAGGTCATAGTATCTCGGAGTAGCACTGAAGCAGAGTACAAGGCGGTTGTCAATGCCACAGCTGAGCTCATTTGGGTACAGTCTCTGTTGAGAGAGTTGAGAGTCTCTCAAGAGCAGCCACCGGTTCTTTGGTGTGATAATATTGGTGCGACGTATCTTTCATCTAATCCAGTTTTTTATGCTCGTACCAAGCACTTTGTGAGAAAACGTGTTGCACAGAAGCTTCTTCATATCAAGTTCATCTCCTCCAAAGATCAACTTGCTGACATCTTCACGAAGCCACTTTCACAACCTCAGTTTGAAGGTTGTAGGTGTAATCTTAACTTGCTTAACGTGTTGCACAGAAATTTCTTCATATCAAGTTCATCTCCTCCAAAGATCAACTTGCTGACATCTTCACGAAGCCACTTTCACAACCTCAGTTTGAAGGTTGTAGGCGTAATTTTAACTTGCTTTGTACTTCATGTCATAGTTAAGATTGAGGGAGTGTGTTAGACAATGTTTATACGTAGCTTCTGTATATACTTTGTATCTTGTATCTGTATACTTCGTGTACCCCTATATATATGAGATAGCCACACCCGTATTGGGCGTCGGGCAGTTTCCCAAAACCCTAAGTCTAACAGCAATGACGTAGATGAACGCCGGCAAGGTCGGTCACATTGGGACACAGACGTACGCCGACGAGGTCGGCCATGTTAGGACGCAGACAAACGCCAGCGATGTTGGCCGCGTTGGGACATGTCGGCGTGGGCAAGGGTTCATTGCGGATGAGATTTAATTTGGAGAATTTTACCCAAAGTCAAGTGGCCAGGTTGATATATAGTTAAACATTAGCAACGTCCAGCGGCAGCACGAACGCTGCTAAACTAGCAGTGTTTAAGGCGGACTGGCCCGTGGCTACCGTAATTTAGTAATTTATAAGCAGATTTTACAAAATAAAAAATGTTATGTAATATAACTAAAACTTTGCATGGTTTCATTATGTGATCACTAGAATATGTGATTAAAATTTCAACGCATTACACAAAAGTTATGACATATGTTGCTTGCAAACATAGCTATTCGTATAGCAGGTTAGATGGTTGGGTGGGTGGTCGCCTCTTTTGAGGGCAAGGTTGCTATTTTTTGGACCTAAAAATCTTGTATACATCTAATGCAGACAAATTAAAGTTGTATCTCCAAAATTTGGATTTATATGGGATGGGATTTGATATATTAGAAGCGTGCAGAAAGGACAAGACGTTGCTAGTGTTATGCTTAGCAGCGTTTTCTTTCAGCTGGAACGCAGGTAACTGAATTTCAAGATTTTAATCAGTTTTACATATTGTTGTTATTGCCGTTTGATTTTTTTTTTTTGGCATGATCTCATCATGCATGTGATCACTATAATATGTCGTTACAAATTTAGTGTGTTACACAAAAATTATGAGATTTGTTAACGGCCTGTGGATGTCAGCGGAGATTAGTAGGTTCAACGGGGAAGTGTCCGGTTTGTGAGGGGTTGTTACCTTGTAATTTAGCAGCGTGTCGTGGCCATATAAGACGCTAATTGTACGACCATTGGCAGCTAGCATTCAAAAGCTGCTGGTTGTTTGAACCGAAACGTGCGTTCGACTGGTGTGGTGCTTCAAGTAAGTTTTGTCATGCTCCTTCTAACTCCGCTAGTTTACAGCCAACCTGGGGCGTCCTGCTTGCCTATAAAAGCATCTCTAGCATACCCCTTAAAACCCACAAAACTGTAAAATAACCGTCGGTTTACAGTTTTAGACGAAAAAAGCGACCCGATAGACCCCGTAAACGACTTTGACCTGTAAATTTTTTTAAGGGGCGCGGTAAAAACTCCTCCCGATCTGCAAAAACACAGTTTTCGCGTCCGCTTCTACGGTGCCCTGTATAGCGAGAAAACAGTTGGCGGGAGCCCAACTGCCACGGAAACATCCGCGTCCGCCGTCCCCGACCGCTGTCCGCGCCGTCTTGGCCGCCGCCCAGCACGTCCCCGGACGCCGGCCGCCGGCCGCCCGTCCCCGGACGCCAGCCGCCCGCCCGCCCCGGCCGAATCGATTCAGCTAGTCTAGCTAGCTAGCACGCCCGCCCGCTCGAATCGATTTCGATTCAGCTAGCTAGCTAGCTCGTCCGTTGGCTCGAATCGATTCCGATTCAACTAGCTAGCAACTGGATTGATTCAGCTAGCTACGGGGACGGCGGCTCCGTATTTGGCCGTTTGGATTGATTCGACGTTTGTATTTGGTCGTTTTATGTGTTGTCGGTCGGCTTCGTAGAAGCGATCTAGCTGACTATGAACACGGGCGAGAGGAAGAAGAAGACGTGAGAAAAAAATAAACGAATATTCGTTTTTACAGTTTAAGTTTAAGGGTTCTGTTCGGCCGCAGCCCGCGCCAGCCCGCAAAACACGTTTTCCGCGAACTGTAAACGCGTTATAAGGGTCCGTAATATAAGGGGTCTGCTAGAGATGCTCTAACAATGTTGGTGTCTTGAGGCAGAATACCTTCCTGGTTGTACAACACTAGCAGCGTTTACTTCCCCGAACGCCGCTAGCACTGTAACAGTAGAAGCGCCTATTATTTTCATGGACACCACTGGTAGTTGGTCAAATTAGCAGCCGTGTATATTTTAGCAGAATGCTTCTACTAGCAAAATCCTATAAAAGCAGTTCCCTGCTAGTGTATGTGTGTGAAGATTCATAACTTTCAAGCTAAATGATCAATATTATGGTAAAATTTATGACAAATTTTTTTCAAATGATCTCATATTATACATAAGTGTGCATCTTGGAATGGAAAACAATCTTTACAAAGGAACTTTTCATTTTCTTTGCACAAAAAAATTATTTTTCATTTTCCGAGTGCCAAAAACGGGTTTTTTTGTGAAAACCTATCAAATATTTGTTGTCAAATTGGACTGCACCAATTTTCAAAAATATCAGATCACATTTTATGTACAATTAACAAAATAGTTGCATGTCAAAAGGTTTCCAGACACCTCTCATTAAAAAGAAAATTTCTGTCGATTCAGCTGGAAGCGGTTCAAATTTGTACTATAACTAACTCATAGTTTACTCATGGTTTTTGCAAAAATCATTTTAAGTTACACAAATAGTAATTTAGATAGAGATCCACCGAGAGTTTTGCAAGATTCTCCCTATCTACGAACGGTCATACGGGCAATATTTTTTTTTTATAATACATGTGTTTGAACACTTTTTTTAGTGCATGGTAACATTTTTCCAAATACAAGCTCTACATTTTTAGATGACAATAAACATTTTTTAGACTGCACAAACATTTTTTTTACATTGTATAAACATTTTTCCAAATTTCACACACATTTTCTAGAAAACACACGAATATTTCTTAAAATGTCATGATACATTTTTTGAATGGAAGTAAACATTTTTTTACATAACCTAACCTTTTTTGCATACCCTAACTTATTTTTAAGGTCAGATTTTTTTTAAATGTGGTAATATTTCGATCAAATGTGATGTACATTTTTTTAATGGCACGAAATATTTTTCATCGAAGTATCTGAATTTTAGACTTGTTCGAAGTCCATATTTCCCACATATCCAACATATCTATCTCAATCCGAGGTCATATGGAAAATTGATAGTGAAATTATATTTCAGACTTTCCAAAAAAATTAACTTCCTCTATTTATGTGGACTCAAACTTGTGCGAAACCCATATTTCCCACATATGCACTTTCTTAAGTCTATGGGCCGTTGGCCCACTCGGCACAGGGAAGAATGGTTCCGAAAAAAAGGGTGGAGAGAAAGAGGCCTCATCGAGGCCTAGGCCCAACAATGGACGTAGTGTTTAATAGGGTTCGGTGTTGTACTCCGCAGATTGTATTCTATCACGAGCCGGTTAGCATGCGCTCCTTCGCTCTGTTTTTTAGTTGTGGAAATTAATTTTATTTTTCTCTCAAGGTTATGATGTCAATTCATATTCTGTGCATAGGGCAGAGGTACTCGGGAAATTGTTTTTTTTAGAAGAACACTCGAGCAAACGTAGACTCCCTAGCGGGCGCTATTGGCCTGGTCATGTAAGATGGTCCTTCTGATGATGGGAACGTTTCGCTCGGTTCTTCTTTTTTCTACTGTTTTTTATTCTCATTTTCATGTTCATTTTTTATATTTTTTTATATATGAATACTTTTCCAGTTTATGAGTATTTTTTAAAATTTAGGCATATAATTTAAATTCATGAATATTTTTTAAATTCATAAATGTTTTCTAAATTTGTGAAAAATATATAAAAGATTGTGAAGATTTTAAAATATTCTTGAATTTCCAAATATATCTTCAATCTAATTCTTTTGACCAGATATAGTAGGGAAAATCCCTACTGTTTGTCATTTTTCATTAATGGTTAGAGAGGTTATGTCCTTACATGTTTTTTTTGGCGAAATAGGTCCTTACATGGTTGGAGAGATACAACCAGGTTAGTTACAATGAACTAGTAAGTAAGTAAGTATCTGATGAATTATTTCTTAAATCTACGAGCATTTTTAAAAATTTGTAACCATTTCTAAAACTTCGTGAACAGTTTTAAAAACCCATGAACATTTTTAGAACTCATATACAAGTTCATTTTTTAAAATGTGAACATTTTTGGGAATTCACAAAATTCTTGCATATTTTTAAAATTGAGAAGATTTTTTAATAGAAAAACCCAACAAAATCAATAAGCACATAAGCACATAGTGTTACATGGGTTGCGGGCCACATTTGCTTCCAATCCTAATTATTTTTTACAAAATAGGAAACTATTTTAATAGAAAAAACTGACCAAAATAAAAAATATCAGTTGAAAAATCGACCGAGAAAAGAATCACATGGGAGACAACAGCTCTGTAATCTCTCGGTTATTACAGTTTGAGTTTTTAATTTTCTTTTAACTGTCTTGGGCTGGGCTTTAATTATGTTGGATGTGGTGGTGTTTTCTTTCATCGGTACCGGCTTGGCTTGTCGTTTCGTGTGGTATTTGTTTTGGGAGGAAGGTGAAAAATGTTTCATCCTTGGTAGTACCATTGTACACCTTTTAGTTTTGGTGGCCACCCAGTGATGGTTATACAAGCTTTTTGTTGCCCACAAAATCAATCGACCACGAGCAAACAATACGCACGCCAATGTGTAACACAAAGAGCACCATACGACCGCCATGACAACCAGCGAACATACCATACAATCTAAACTTGCAAAATACCCGTTTATGGATGGGCCACCAGTGACCACCAAAGCCTCGATACGCCAAGAGCCAGCATTCCAAGGGAGCTTGGAATTTTAGAACAAATTTCAAATTCACAAACATTTTTTTTAATTTGCAACATCTTAAAATCTGCAAACATTTTACAGAATTTGTGAACGTTTGACATTTTTTGAAAAGTCATGAAAAAAATAGAAGTCATGAATAAATTTTTTATACTCATGAACAATTTTAAAAAGTATGACTGATTTTTAATTTTTTGAACATTTTTTGAAATTCACAAAAGAAATACAACTTTGAATATGGTTTGCAAAAAACTGAAAAATGTTTTAATAGAAAGCCCCAATCCCAACAGCGTCATGCCGAGCGCCGCCAATAAAAGCAACAGCAACCTGGGGCGTGCCCCACCATGCCAAGCTTCGGCATCAAGCCGTGCTAACATCATCTTCTCCATGAGGCCCAGTCCTCCACAACAAAGCCGCTGCAGGCCGCCCCCTTCTTCCCACTCCTCCGCCCGCCTCGTGCTCCCTTTATCCCATGTAGAGCGCTGGCGCTGCATCCTCCACACAAGAAGTTTTTCAGAGGAAAGAGGGCTCATCAGGAATTGTGCGTCCATACGTATATCAAAAGCAAGCGGCACTTCAAACACAGAAAGAGGGCTCATCAGGAATTGTGCGTCCATACGTATATCAAAAGCAAGCGGCACTTCAAACACAGGTATTGTCCTAGGCTTTTGCCTATATAGCCAAATAGCAGCGAGACAACACACAGTGACTGATTTTTGACAAAAGTAAGAATGTTGGTTCCGATACTGTCATGTGAGGCCGACTTTTCGATCAGACCCATATAGGTAGGGTTCACTTTGAGGAAAAAATATTGAAACTCTGCTAGGCATCTATTCAAGTGGAGATTAGTAATTCTAAGGATACCACGCTCACGATGGTGCGCTCTCTCTCTCTCTCTCTCTCTCTCTCTCTCTCTCTCTCTCTCTCTCTCTTCTCTCTATTCTCTCTCTCTTCTCTCTCTCTCTCTCTCTCTCTTCTCTCTCTCTCTCTCTCTCTCTCTTCTCTCTCTCTCTCCCTCTACAGTGTGCTGAAAGCCTTGCAAATATATGGGCATGCTAATCTATTGTTCGTCAGCTCACCCGTCATTTGTCCATCCGGGCAACCGCACCCCTCGTATTCAAACCCTAATTTTCGTGCAAACACATGCACATAGATCCAACGGCGGAGCTATGTACACTTCTGGGTGGCTGTGGCCCCCCAAGATTAGAGAAAACAATGAAGTATTTTTTTTGTAAGGGCTAAAATTGAAGAAAAAAATAGTCACTTGTAACACCCCTGTGTATTAGTCACTGTGACCAACTGCTAACAATGCCAAGTCATATCATTTGCAGTGCTTAGTCATAGTGGTTAACCAAAACAATTCAAACTCAATTCTGAAATTCAACTCAAATTCAAAAGTGCAAAATAAAATTTGCTCAAACACCTTTGGAAAAATGTTCACTAAATAGCAAATATTCCAGAAGCACTCATAAAAATATAACCAATGATACTTGGATTGATTAAATGACTCAAATCACATGAAACAGTACCAAATCAGAATTATTTAATCTAATTAAATTCATTTCAAATTCAAATGAAATTCAAATCTGCTCAAACAAGTTTTTGGTGACAAGGAATATTGCATTGTAATATTTGGGCCTAGTCTCATATTTTACAAAAAGTACAAAAGTGTCCTAACTAATACAAAACAGAAAAGAAATAAAAGAAAAAAACAGAAAACAGAAAAACATAACGAGGCACTGTGCACTGGGCCTAAGTGCACAGTGCCCCGAAACGGCCCACCTGGCCCAACTCCTTCTCTCTCCCTCGCGTGTCACCTTCCCCATGGCCGAGCGCGCGCGCACCGGCGGGCGCGCGACACCGCGGCACTCCACCGACATGCAGGGGGATAAGGCCGAGCCCCATCCACACCCCTGCCTCCTCCGTCACTCCCCCGTTCTCTCCCTCGCTCGCTTCGCCTCTCCTCCTTCCTCAGATCCACGCCAGAGCGCCGTCGTCGTCACGATCCCGTCGTTGCCGCGGCCACCATCGTCGCCTCGAGCCACCGAGATGCCGTAGAGGTTCGCCCACGTCTGCCTCGTCGACTGGTGGTCCCAGTAGGAGCGAGGAGGCCCTGCAGCTGCCGTTCGGCGTCGTCGTCTTCCCCGGACTCCGGCGATCCCCTTTCCTCTCCGTCAAGCTCTGCTGCTCCAAAGCCGTCACGGATCTTTCTTGATCGCTCGATGAGCTCCACCCTGTCCTCTCCCCTCTCTTCTACCGCCTCGTTGCGCTCCTAGCCTTAGATGCCACCGTAGCCGGAGCTCGTCTCCGCCGGCGAGCTCGTGGCCGTCGCCACAGCCGTTGACGTGCTCGCCTGAGCGCGTCACCGTGCTCCTGGAGCTCGTACGAGCCCAGTGCGCACACGCACGCGCCCGTTTGCACCTCCTAGCCCCGTCCCCATCAAGTGTCCGACAGCGCCTCCGCTCGCGCTCGTCGCCGGCGTGCTTCCGATGACCAAATGGCCACGGGGTTGCGCCCGTTGTGCCCACCGCATCGCATAGGGTCTCGCTATCCTCGCAGTTAGCTCGTTTGCGCGCCGTTGCTTCGTTTTCACCACAGCCCGACTCCGGACCGCCCGCCGCGGAGCTCGCCGTCGTCGCCACGGTCCTCCTCCGGCCGAGCCACCGCCCCCATTGGATCCGCAGCTTCACCCACGTTCGAACGCGCCACTCCGCGCGCCAAACGGTGGCCGGAGCAGCGATTCCGACCACCTCCCGAGCCACGCCGCCGGCGTTTAAACGCCGGCCAGCTGATGTGGCGCCCACGTAGCAGCCATGGTGAGGCTGACGGGTGGGCCCGGTGGTCCCAGTTGACCAGTTGACCGGGTTAACCCGGTGACATGGCGCTCACTGCCACTGACCAGTGGGCCCGCATGCTTAATTAACTAAATAGGTTTAAAAAAATAAATTTAATCACTGATCAAACACTGATAAGTGGGGTCCACCCCCTAATAATCCTGTTTAGCTAAAATAAAAACCCTATTAGTCCCCTATCAATGACATGTGGGTCCCACTGGACCCACATGTCAGGTTTGACTGGTCAGCCGACCTGTTGACCCGCTGATGTCAGCATGGCATCATGTTGACATCATATATCATTTTCTGTAAATTAAAATAATTCCAGAAAATCATTTAAAATTTGAAAATTAATAACTTTTAAACCGTAGCTCAGATCGAAAAACTTAAAACATGAAAGTTGCTCAGAACGACGAGACAAATCTGATCATGTCGTCTGTTCCATTGTCGGAACCCCCTACGTAGAACTCGTAACTCCGAACCCGATTCTGATAGATGAATAGTGCATAATCACCGGTAAATAAATCCCACCTTGATCCTATGGTAACTAAAATGACTTACACATACTTTAGGCAACCCTGCACTGCATTGTAGCATAGCATGCCCCGTGTGGCATTTGGTTGCATTATATTTACCTGTTTCCTCCCCTTTTCTCTCTCGATTAGACCCCGACGTTGACGTAGCTCCTGAGGCAGACGCCGCTCCGGAGAACGACTACGTCCCCGACGACCAGCCACTTGCCCCAGAGCTTGCAGGCAAGCACCCCCTTTTTGAGCATTCCGATATCGCCCATTCTCTTCTCTCTTATGCTTGCATTAGAATCTGCTGTTGTTACTGTATCCTATATCTGCTGCATAGCCTATTTACTTGTAACCTGCTTTTGATACTTACCTGTTATCCTAAACTGCTTAGAATAGGTTGGGTAGAGACCATTAGAGACCCCACTTATCCTGACTGCCCCGCTGGATGATCAGAAGACCCGTGCAATGGGATTGAAGACCAGGTCCCGACACCGCACGTCACTTCCCCCTTAGTTGCCGACACTACTGGGTTACTATCGAGTGCCGAGGGTGATACCTTGTCAGCACTTCTGATGATAACCTTGTAGGTTAGTTAATCGGTCGTGATAAGCGAGGGTGATTCCTCCTACACCACCCCGATAACGACGTCGTCGTGCAACGCTTCAAGTGTGGACCTCGAGGGTGATTCCTCCTTCATTCACCTTGACGAAAACATCAAGTGGGATTCCATCAAGGGTGATTCCTCAGGGTCCCTTTGGTGTCAGACACACGGATACTTTGGTTACTATGACTGAACACTGAACCATGATACTAAAGACAGGTCGGCCCTGAGGGGTACCCGCGCGAGCTTATTAGCGAAGTGATGTGGGATCGGGTGGACCTGGATGGTGCACGAGGGTTGAACACGAGGCGTGGCCGGGCATTCCTCGCCCTTGCCGCAAGTCCTCGAGACGGGGCGACGGGGTCACATCTTTCGTGAGTCTCTGCTCGTTTCCGCACTATCAACACACTAACGGTTTGGATATTTGATCCGAGGGGCCTCTGGCTTGATAGAACTAACCATCACGTGGGCATAGTATGGGCGTTCTGCGGCGTATACTTCAGCCGAAGCTTAGTGGACATCAGCGACTGAGCGGCGCGCGCCGAGTTGGACTGGTTACGCAACTGCGCTTGTATTAAGGGGTTGCTAGGTCTGCTCTCGGCCGCGTTCGCAACGTGCAGGAGTTCCCGGGGCGATGGCCCAAGACCCCTGGGGGCATAGGTTTAGTCCGGCGTGCTGACCTCTCTGTTAGGTATTCGGTCGGGTTGCGGTGTATCGTTTGGCCGAGGCCGGGCATGACCCAGAAAAGTGTGTCCGGCCGGAGTTAATCGAGCGTGGTGGGTAAGTTGGTGCACCCCTGCAGGGAACAAAACATCTATCGATAGCCTGTCCTACGGTAACGGACACTCGGAGTTGTATCCCGATCGGTACAACTAGAACTTGAGCTGATAACTGGATAGTATGGCTCTGGGATTGCTTTCTCGCAGGGAGTCGAGAAAGGATCTCTGGGCGAGGTTGATAACATTACTACTACTTTACATTATGGTAATCTGCACTCTTCTAATGCTACAAGACCGATGAAGATGATTGAAGATGCTAGTCTTCGATAGGACTAGGCTTTCCCCCTCTATTCTGGCATTTCTGCAGCCCAGTCCACATATACAGCCCCCTTTGAAAATGTTGCATATGTAGTTTAGATCCTTGCTTGCTGAGTACTTCGGATGAGTACTCACGTTTGCTTTATTTTCTTTTTCTCCCCATATCCATTTGATGCCGCCAGATGACGGAGCCCCTGAGATAGCAGCCCCCGTCGACGACTACGGCTACTACTACCACCCTCCCGGCGAGTACTTCTACGAGGAGCCGACAGACGACCAGGAGTAGGATTCGGAGGGTCCTACTGTCCTAGGCAGGAGGCCTACGCCTTTCGATCGTAGTATTTTATTTTGCCCCGCCTTCATAAAGGCTTACCTCTGTTTCTGTAATATATCTGTACCCAGATATCTGATGCTTCCGCTGACACTTGTATGCCATCGAGCTATGTATTCGAGCCCTCGAGGCCCTGGCTTGTAATATAAAGCTTGTATGAAATTATTTATGTTTTAGAGTTGTGTTGTGATATCTTCAAGTGAGTCCTTAGGCTTGATCGTGTGCATTTGCGTGTATAGTTAGTGCATGATTAAGCCGGGGTCGTCATAGGTTGGTATCAGAGCCGACTGCCTCTAGGAATCCCCCTTTCCAATTCCTTGGCCGAAGTTGAGTCTAGTGGTCCAAAACTGTTTTACTAACTTGGCTGTGTGGCTTACGGGCCCACGTCGCCAACTGGGTGGTATTAGGATCTTTTATTCCTCGTCTTTATTCTGGGACTCTGATCTCTCTTCTATTCGGGTTTGATAAATTTGCTAGCACCGATACTTAGGATCTCGTAAATTTCGTCCACCCGGAGAGCTGGATATCTGTGCGATTTCCCTGACATTAATCTGATTAGTCTGATAATCATTTTCCTTTCCATTGTTTTGTTTAACCTTTCCTTCCGAGATCTGACAACCCTGAACTTCTTAATTTCAGATGGATCGTCTGTTTCCGCCACGCCCTACGACCCAGCTTGTGCTTCGCACTTGGGCTCGTGATGCCCCTGGGTTTCCAGCTGTTCTGATCGCTCTCTTGACCAGACTGGGTTACCGCTGGTACCCTGAGTACATGGTCTATGAGGTTTACCGCGAGTTCAACCAGGAGCAGTACTATGTTGATGTTCGCATCTATGATCAGCAGGATGACTCGGACACCGAGCTGTACCTTTTCCACGGTATCGGCGTGACGATTGAGATGGCAGTCCATGATGCCGCCTACTCTGCTGTCGCACGTCTCCGCGGAGAGCACAATGCCATCTTGGATGCTTCTGAGTATCGATACATCCCGTATGCCCCGGCTGGAGATGCTACTAGTTACTACACAGCTACCTGTGCCCCGTACGAGCCTCGTCGCTACGATCAGCGAGTTCTGATTCAGTGTACTCAGGCTCTGGATCGCACTGTTCGCGCTCTTGCCGTCGAGTTGTTTGCCACTCGGGTACGACTCTACGAGGCTATGACGCAGTTGCTACCAGCTGTTCGTGCAGCGATACATCCGGAGCATATCCTTTACCCGCGCAGGACCGAGATGCCACCAGGGATCGATTGGCCTGCTGTGGGAGGTCATACACCTGCACGTGGACCTCTTCTTTCAGCTCGAGACCGGGTTCTGCATCAGAGTGCACATGGAGCACAGGATCCTTCTGCGACGAACGTCCGTCGTCCGCACTTGCAGCTACCCCGTTTCCGTGGTTTTCTCCGACGTTGATGTAGCCTTTGCTATGTCTCGTTGTGTACTTCCTTACCGCGTGCCTGCGTGCCTCCTAGCATGTCTAGTTTTTTTTTCTATTTGCGCCGTTATGCTGCCCGATTGTAACCGACTGTGTATGGATCTGTATGACTTAAATGTCTACTTTTAAGCATCTGTTGCACTATTTAAATAACATCGAGTTACATCATGTTTATTGCTAAACACTCGCATAAGCTACTGCTAAACTACCTCTGCTGGATTAGCAGGATGGCTGACAACAATCCACCACCGCCGCCACCACCTGACTACATGGCAGCGATGATGCAACAGTTTGAACTCAACCGCCAATTCATGACGGGGATTATGCAACAGTTTCCTCGTCCTGATGCTAATCAGCAGCCACCTTCCATCACCTTGCCAGAATTTATGCGACTCAACCCGTCATTCTTTCGCAACACAGTCAACCCGCTGGATGCCGATGATTGGCTGCGTGACATCTCCTATGAGATGGAGTCTGCTGATGTCGCCCCGGCCAATTATGTCACCTTTGCGACATACCTACTGAAGGGTCCCGCATCACAATGGTGGGCTACTCACCGACAGATCCTACCACCTGGTACCGTCGTCACTTGGGCAGAATTCAAGATTGCTTTCCGTGCCCGCTACATTCCTCAGGCTGTCATAGCCCGGAAGAAGGCCGAGTTCCGTAGTCTCGTTCAAGGTAACAAGACTGTGGAAGTTTATCAGCGCGAGTTTCTTGACTTGTCTCACTACGCTGAAGAAGACATTGCTACTGATGACCGAAGGTAGGAGAAGTTTGGTGAAGGGCTGCATCATGATATTCAGTTAGCTCTGCTCGTTCAAGACTATCCTGATTTCGCCACCTTGGTGAATAAGGCTATCATGGTTGAAACTGTTCTGAAGAAGCACAAGGAAGCAACCAGACGCACCCGTGAGGCGGGCTCATCTTCAGGCTCGTCTTCCCAGAAGCGCTGCATCTGGATACCTCAGAGCATGTACCGTCCAGCAGCTCCTGTGAACAGGCCTTCTTATGCTGCACCTCGTCTGCCTCCTCCACCACCGAGGCAGCCTCTGCAAGCTCCAGGACCTCGAGCTCCTGCACCTCGTCCTGACAGTGGACTATGCTTCAAGTGTGGCCAGCCAGGTCACCGTGCTAGGGATTGTTCTCAGAAGCAGAATCAGTTGGCTCTTCCTCTTGCTGGCCGTGGTATTGGCTGTGGTACTCCTCAGCAGCGCAACAACAATGCCAGACCTTCTTATGGTCGTGGGCAGAACTATCACGTCAACATGGCTGAAGCTCAGGATCAACCTGAAACTGTTATGGGTACACTTCTTGTTAATTCAGTACCAGCATCTGTTTTATTTGATTCAGGAGCATCGCATTCATTCATGTCAGAAGTATTTGCATTCATGCATGGCATTAAATATGAAAGGTTGCACCATCCGTTAGCGGTAAATACCCCTGCGGGCCAGTGCCAAGCTTCCCTATTCAGCCCCGAAGTTACTATTGAAATTGAGGGGTTGAAGTTCCAGGCATTTCCCATTATTCTGAAATCCTCCAAGATTGATCTTATACTGGGAATGGATTGGTTGAAGGCTCACTATGCCTCAATTAATTGTGCCAGTAAAGTTGTACACCTTCTTCATCCATCAGATGAGTTAGTGAATTACCGAGCTCATATCACTCAGAACGCCGAGGCTCAGATTTATGTCTTAAATGCGTTGAACGCTTCTCCACTTGAGGGGATCGAAAACGTTCCGGTTGTCTGCGAATTCCAGGATGTTTTTCCAGAAGAACTTCCAGGAATACCCCCTGCTAGAGCTGTCGAGTTTGTCATTGACTTGAAGCCTGGCACCACTCCTATTGCGAAGCGTCCTTACAAGATGCCTCCGCACCACCTACTTGAGCTTAAGGAAGAAATCGATAAATCACTTAAGATGGGCTTCATCCGTCCTAGTTCCTCTGCCTGGGGAGCACCGTCTCTCTTTGTCAAGAAGAAAGATGGTACGAATAGGTTGGTTCAAGATTACCGCCCTATCAACCAGACAACCATTCAGAATAAATATCCGCTTCCCCGGATCAATGACTTATATGATCAACTTGCTGGATCATTGGTGTTCTCTAAACTCGACTTGAGGTTGGGTTATCACCAGATCCGTGTCTGTGAAGAGGATATTCCCAAGACTGCATTTGTCACTCTTTATGGTTCCTACGAGTACACCGTCATGTCGTTTGGCCTAACGAATGCTCCAGCTATGTTCTCCCGCCTGATGAATTATATATTCATGGATTACCTCGACAAGTTCGTCGTGGTATATCTGGATGATATTCTAGTATATTCGAAGAATAAGGAAGAACATGCCGAACATCTCCGCCTTGTTCTGGAGAGGCTTCGAGAGCACAAGTTGTATGCCAAATACTCCAAATGTGAATTCTGGCTTTCTGAAGTTACCTACCTTGGACATGTGATTTCCAAGGGCGGTATTGCCGTTAATCCGGAGCGAGTTCAGGCTATTCTTGACTGGACCCCTCCGAAGAATGCCAAGCAAATCCGAAGTTTTCTCGGTCTAGCAAGTTATTGCCGACGATTCGTCGAGAACTTTTCCAAGATTGCCAAGCCCCTGACTAATCTGCTCCACAAAGGCGTTAAGTTTGAGTGGACAGACAAATGTCAGGAAAGTTTCCAGACCCTTAAGGACAAGCTTACTTCTGCTCCAGTACTTGCTCCTCCTGATTCTCGTAAGGACTTTGTCATATATTGTGACGCCTCTCGTCAGGGATTAGGCTGTGTCCTAATGCAAGAGCGAAAGGTAATTGCATATGCCTCGCGACAATTGTGTCCTCATGAAGAAAATTATCCAGTGCATGATCTCGAACTCGCTGCTGTGATCTATGCTTTGAAGCAGTGGCGACATTACCTTCTTGGTAATCGGTGTGAGATCTATACCGATCACCAGAGCTTGAAGTATTTGTTCACCCAACCGGATCTTAATCTTCGTCAACAACGATGGTTGGAAACAATTATGGACTATGATTGTGGTATTTATTATACCCCTCGCAAGGCTAATGTGATGGCTGATGCCTTGAGCCGCAAGTCCTATTGCAATAACCTCATGGTTAAGCAAGCTCAACCCCAGCTCTATGAAGAATTGCGCAAGTTGAACATCTGTATCATTCCACAGGGTTCTTTTAATAACCTTGTGGTACAGCCAGACCTTGAGAAGGCTGTAAAGATTGCGCAAGCCAAAGATGCTGAAATCGATCTGATGAAGAAAGATCTTCACCTTGAGAAGTACAGGGATTTCTCGATTGCTGAAGATGGAACTTTATATTTCCGAGACCGCATTGTAGTACCTCGCTTCGAGCTTATGACTGACAAGGTCATGAAGGAGGCTCATGATACACCGATGTCTATCCATCCGGGTAGCACTAAGATGTATCGCGATCTTCGTCAAAGGTACTGGTGGTCTAAAATGAAGCAGGACATTGCTCGCTATGTTGCTGAATGTGACATATGTCGTCACGTGGAAGCAGAACATCAGAAGCCTGCTGGAATTCTTCAACCACTCCCTATTCCTTTGTGGAAGTGGGATAAAGTGCGGATGGATTTCATTACGGGTCTCCCCAAGTCTCAGAAAGGTCACGATGCTATTCTTGTCGTCGTCGACCAGCTTTCCAAGGTTGCTCATTTTCTACCTGTCAAGGAGACTATCACTGCTAGCCAGTTAGCAGAACTTTACATCTCCAGAATTGTTTCACTCCACGGTATTCCGAAGGAGATCAGTTCGGACCGTGGCGGTCTTTTCACATCCAAGTTCTGGGAAAGTTTCCAACAAGCTATGGGAACTCACATTACATGGAGTTCAGCTTATCATCCTCAATCCCAAGGCCAAGTCGAGCGAGTTAATCAAGTACTTGAGGATATGCTTCGCGCTTGTGTTATATCATTCGGTAAGAAATGGGAGGAATCTCTCCCGTATGCCGAATTCTCTTATAATAACAGTTATCAAGCCAGCTTGAAAATGGCCCCCTTCGAAGTGCTTTATGGACGTAAGTGTCGAACCCCTCTGAATTGGTCAGAAACTGGGGAACGACCTCTCGTGGGACCGGACATTATTCAACACGCCGAAGAACAAGTCAGAATTGTCCGAGGTAATCTCAAGGCGGCTTAGGACCGCCAAAAGAGCAATTATGATCGCAAACGTTGGGGTCTGACCTATCAACCAGGTGATCAAGCTTATCTTCGTGTCACTCGTATGAAGGGCACTCGTCGTTTCGGAATCAAGGGCAAGCTAGCTCCTCGCTATATTGGTCCTTTCCGCATCGTGGCTAGACGTGGACAGGTGGCATATAAATTGGAGTTGCCACCACAATTCTCTCATATCCATGACGTCTTCCACGTGTCACAACTCTGTAAATGCTTCAAGGAATCTCCGCACCGAGCAGTGGATCACAAGATGCTTGAATTGCAAGATGACTTATCTTATAAGGAGAATCCGATCCGCATCCTTGATGAAGCAGAACGTCGAACTTGTCAGAAGACGACCAAGTTCCTGAAAGTGCAGTGGTCGAATCACACTGAAGATGAAGCCACTTGGGAACGCGAGGATCATCTTCGGGAAGAATATCCCGACCTCTTTCCTTCTACCTCCTAAATTCTCGGGACGAGAATTTCTTTTAGAGGAGGAGAACTTGTAACACCCCTGTGTATTAGTCACTGTGACCAACTGCTAACAATGCCAAGTCATATCATTTGCAGTGCTTAGTCATAGTGGTTAACCAAAACAATTCAAAGTCAATTCTGAAATTCAACTCAAATTCAAAAGTGCAAAATAAAATTTGCTCATACACCTTTGGAAAAATGTTCACTAAATAGCAAATATTCCAGAAGCACTCATAAAAATATAACCAATGATACTTGGATTGGTTAAATGACTCAAACCACATGAAACAGTACCAAAATCGAATTATTTAATCTAATTAAATTCATTTCAAATTCAAATGAAATCCAAATCTGCTCAAACAAGTTTTTGGTGACAAGGAATATTGCATTGTAATATTTGGGCCTAGTCTCATATTTTACAAAAAGTGCAAAAGTGTCCTAACTAATACAAAACAGAAAAGAAATAAAAGAAAAAAACACAAAACAGAAAACAGAAAAACATAACGAGGCACTGTGCACTGGGCCTAAGTGCACAGTGCCCCGAAACGGCCCACCTGGCCCAACTCCTTCTCTCTCCCTCGCGTGTCACCTTCCCAATGGCCGAGCGCGCGCGCACCGGCAGGCGCGCGACACCGCGGCACTCCACTGACGCGCAGGGGGATAAGGCCGAGCCCATCCATCCCCCTGCCTCCTCCGTCACTCCCCCGTTCTCTCCCTCGCTCGCTTCGCCTCTCCTCCTTCCTCAGATCCACGCCAGAGCACCGTCGTCGTCACGATCCCGTCGTTGCCGCGGCCACCATCGTCGCCTCGAGCTACCGAGATGCCGTAGAGGTTCGCCCACGTTTGCCTCGTCGACTGGTGGTCCTAGTAGGAGCGAGGAGGCCCTGCAGCTACCGTTCGGCGTCGTCGTCTTCCCCGAACTCCGGCGATCCCCTTTCCTCTCCGTCAAGCTCTACTGCTCCAAAGCCGTCACGGATCTTTCTTGATCGCTCGATGAGCTCCACCCTGTCCTCTCCCCTCTCTTCTACCGCCTCGTTGCGCTCCTAGCCTTAGATGCCACCGTAGCTGGAGCTCCACTCCGCCGGCGAGCTCGTGGCCGTCGCCACAGCCGTTGACGTGCTCGCATGAGCGCGTCACCGTGCTCCTGGAGCTCGTACGAGCCTAGTGCGCACACGCACGCGCCCGTTTGCACCTCCTAGCCCGGTCCCCATCAAGTGCCCGACAGCGCCTCCGCTCGCGCTCGTCGCCGGCGTGCTTCCGATGACCAAATGGCCACGGGGTCGCGCCCGTTGTGCCCACCGCATCGCATAGGGTCTCGCTATCCTCGCAGTTAGCTCGTTTGCGCGTCGTTGCTTCGTTTTCACCACAGCCCGACTCCGGACCGCCCGCCGCGGCGCTCGCCGTCGTCGCCACGGTCCTCCTCCGGCCGAGCCACCGCCCCCATTGGATCCGCAGCTTCACCCGCGTTCGAACGCGCCACTCCGCGCGCCAAACGATGGCTAGAGCAGCGATTCCGACCACCTCCCGAGCCGCGCCGCCGCAAAAGCACGCCCGCCGGCGTTTAAACGCCGGCTAGCTGATGTGGCGCCCACATGGCAGCCATGGTGAGGCTGACGGGTGGGCCCGGTGGTCCCAGTTGACTGGGTCATCCCGGTGACGTGGCGCTCACTGCCATTGACTAGTGGGCCCGCATGCTTAATTAACTAAATTGGTTTTTAAAAATAAATTTAATCACTGATCAAACACTGACAAGTGGGGTCCACCCCCTAATAATCCTGTTTAGCTAAAATAAAAACCCTATTAGTCCCCTGTCAATGACATGTGGGTCCCACTGGACCCACATGTCAGGTTTGACTGGTCAGCCGACCTGCTGACCCGCTGATGTCAGCATGGCATCATGCTGACATCATATATCATTTTTTGTAAATTAAAATAATTCCAGAAAATCATTTAAACTTTGAAAATTAATAACTTTTAAACCGTAGCTCAGATCGAAAAACTTAAAACATGAAAGTTGCTCAGAACGACGAGACGAATCTAATCGTGTCGTCCGTTCCATTGTCGGAACCCCCTACGTAGGAGAACTCGTAACTCCGAACCCGATTCCGATAGATGAATAGTGCATAATCACCGGTAAATAAATCCCACCTTGATCCTATGGTAACTAAAATGACTTAGACATACTTTAGGCAACCCTGCACTGCATTGTAGCATAGCATGCCTCGTGTTGCATTTGGTTGCATTATGTTTACCTGTTTCCTCCCCCTTTTCTCTCTCGATTAGACCCGACGTTGACGTAGCTCCTGAGGCAGACGCCGCTCCGGAGAACGACTACGTCCCCGACGACCAGCCACTTGCCCCAGAGCTTGCAGGCAAGCACCCCCTTTTTGAGCATTCTGATATCGCCCATTCTCTTCTCTCTTATGCTTGCATTAGAATCTGCTGTTGTTACTGTATCCTATATCTGCTGCATAGCCTGTTTACTTGTAACCTGCTTTTGATACTTACCTGTTATCCTAAACTGCTTATAATAGGTTGGGTAGAGACCATTAGAGACCCCACTTATCCCGACTGCCCCGCTGGATGATCAGAAGACCCGTGCAACGGGATTGAAGACCAGGCCCCGACACCGCACGTCAATTCCCCCTTAGTTGCCGACACTACTGGGTTACTATCGAGTGCTGAGGGTGATACCTCGTCAGCACTTCTGATGATAACCTTGTAGGTTAGTTAATCGGTCGTGGTAAGCGAGGGTGATTCGTCCTACACCACCCTCGATAACGACGTCGTCGTGCAATGCTTCAAGTGTGGACCTCGAGGGTGATTCCTCCTTCGTTCACCTTGACGAAAACATCAAGTGGGATTCCATCGAGGGTGATTCCTCAGGGTCCCTTTGGTGTCAGACACACGGATACTTTGGTTACTATGACTGAACACTGAACCATGATACTAAAGACGGGTCGGCCTTGAGGGGTACCCGCGCGAGCTTATTAGCGAAGTGATGTGGGATCGGGTGTACCTGGAAGGTGCCCGAGGGTTGAACACGAGGCGTGGCCGGGCATTCCTCGCCCTTGCCGCAAGTCCTCGAGACGGGGCGATGGGGTCACATCTTTCGTGAGTCTCTGCTCATTTCCGCACTATCAACACACTAACGGTTTGGATATTTGATCCGAGGGGCCTCTGGCCTGATAGCACTAACCATCATGTGGGCATAGTATGTGTTGGGGAACGTAGTATTTCAAAAAAATTCCTACGATCACACAAGATCTATCTAGGAGAAGCATAGCAACGAGCGGGGAGAGTGTGTCTACGTACCCTCGTAGACCGAAAGCGGAAGCGTTTAGTAACGCGGTTGATGTAGTCGAACATCTTCGCGATCCAACCGATCAAGTACCGAATGCACGGCACCTCCGCGATCTGCACACGTTCAGCTCGGTGACGTCCCTCGTACTCTTGATCCAGCTGAGGCCGAGGGAGAGTTTCGTCAGCACGACGGCGTGATGACGGTGATGATGAAGTTACTGACGCAGGGCTTCGCCTAAGTACTACGACAATATGACCGAAGTGGAAATCTGTGGAGGGGGGCACCGCACATGGTTAAACCATCAACTTGTGTATCCTAGGGTGCCCCCCTGCCCCCATATATAAAGGAGGGAGGAGGGGAGGGCCGGCCAGCCCCTAGGGCGCGCCCAAGAGGGGAGTCCTACTAGGACTCCAAGTCCTAGTAGGATTCCACCAAAAGGGAGAGGGGGGCCGCGCCCCCAACCCCTTGTCCAATTCGGACTGGGCTTGGGGGGGGGGGCGTGCCACCTCCTGGCTGCTGCGTCCTCTTTCCCGTATGGCCCAATAAGGCCCATTACTTCTCCCGGTGAATTCCCGTAACTCCCCGGTACTCCGAAAAATACCCGAATCACTCGGAACCTTTCCGATGTCCGAATATAGCCTTCCAATATATGAATCTTTACCTCTCGACCATTTCGAGACTCCTAGTCATGTCCCCGATCTCATCCGGGACTCCGAACAAACTTCGGTCATCAAATCACATAACTCATAATACAAATCGTCATCGAACGTTAAGCGTGCGGACCCTACGGGTTCGAGAACTATGTAGACATGACCGAGACACTTCTCCGGTCAATAACCAATAGCGGAACTTGGATGCTCATATTGGCTCCTATATATTCTACGAAGATCTTTATCGGTCAAACCGCATAACAACATACGTTATTCCCTTTGTCATCGGTATGTTACTTGCCCGAGATTCGATCATCGGTATCATCATACCTAGTTCAATCTCGTTACTGGCAAGTCTCTTTACTCGTTTCGTAGTGCATCATCCCGTAACTAACTCATTAGTCACATTGCTTGCAAGGCTTCATATGATGTGCATTACCGAGAGGGCCCAGAGATACCTCTCCGATACTCGGAGTGACAAATCCTAATATCGATCTATGCCAACCCAACAAACACCTTCGGAGACACCTGTAGAGCATCTTTATAATCACCCAGTTACGTTGTGACGTTTGATAGCACACAAAGTGTTCCTCCGGTATTCGGGAGTTGCATAATCTCATAGTCAGAGGAATATGTATAAGTCATGAAGAAAGCTATAGCAATAAACTTAACAATCATTATGCTAAGCTAACGGATGGGTCTTGTCCATCACATCATTCTCCTAATGATGTGATCCCGTTCATCAAATGACAACACATGTCTATGGTCAGGAAACTTAACCATCTTTGATTAACAAGCTAGTCAAGTAGAGGCATACTAGGGACACTTTGTTTTGTCTATGTATTCACACATGTATTAAGTTTCCGGTTAATACAATTCTAGCATGAATAATAAACATTTATCATGATATAAGGAAATATAAATAACAACTTTATTATTGCCTCTAGGGCATATTTCCTTCAGTCTCCCACTTGCACTAGAGTCAATAATCTAGTTTCACATCGCCATGTGATTTAACACGAATAGTTCACATCGCCATGTGACCAACACCCAAAGGGTTTACTAGAGTCAATAATCTAGTTCACATCGCCATGTGATTAACACCCATAGTTCACATCGTCATGTGACCAATACCCAAAGGGTTTACTAGAGTCAATAATCTAGTTCACATCGCCATGTGATTAACACCCAAAGAGTACTAAGGTGTGACCATGTTTTGCTTGTGAGAGAAGTTTAGTCAACGGGCCTGCCACAATCAGATTCGTATGTATTTTGCAAATTTCTATGTCTATAATGCTCTGCATGGAGCTACTCTAGCTAATTGCTCCCACTTTCAATATGTATCCAGATTGAGACTCTGAGTCATCTGGATCGGTATAAAAGCTTGCATCGACGTAACCTTTTACGACGAACTCTTTTAACACCTCCATAACCAAGAAATATATCCTTAGTCCTCTTAGGTGACTAAGGATAACATTGACCGCTATCCAGTGATCCACTCCTGGATCACTATCGTACCTCCTTGCTAAACTCATAGCAAGGCACACAACTGGTCTGGTACATAGCATGGCATACTTTATAGAACCTATGACTGAGGCATAGGGAATGACTTTCATTCTCTTTCTATCTTCTGTCGTGGTAGGGTTTTGAGTCTTACTCAATTTTACACCTTGTAACACTGGCTGATCCATTTTGAACTCTTTCAAAATCTTGTCAAGGTATGTGCTTTGTGAAAGTCCTATTAAGCATCTCGATCTATCCCTATAGATCTTGATGCTCAATACTTAAGCAGCTTCACCGAGGTCTTTTTTATTGAAAAATTCTTATTCAAGTATCCTTTTATGCTATCCAGAAATTCTATATCATTTCCAATCAACAATATGTCATCCACATATAATATCAGAAATGCTACAGAGCTCCCACTCACTTTCTTGTAAATACAGGCTTCACCGTAAGTCTGTATAAAACCATATGCTTTGATCACTTCATCAAAGCGTATATTCCAACTCCGAGATGCTTGCATCAGTCCATAGGTGGATCGCTGGAGCTTGCACATTTTGTTAGCACCTTTAGGATTGACAAAACTTTCTGGTTGTATCATATACAACTCTTCTTTTAATAAATCCATCAAGGATTGCAGTTTTGACATCCATTTGCCAGATTTCATAAAATGCGGCAATTGCTAACATGATTCGGACAGACTTAAGCATCGATACGAGTGAGAAAATCTCATCGTAGTCAACATCTTGAACTTGTCGAAAACCTTTTGCGACAATTCGAGCTTTGTAGATAGAAACACTACTATCAGCGTCTGTCTTCCTCTTGAAGATCCATTTATTCTCAATGGCTTGCCGATCATCAGGCAAGTCAACCAAAGTCCACACTTTGTTCTCATACATGGATCCCATCTCAGATTTCATGGCCTCAAGCCATTTCGCGGAATCTGGGCTCATCATTGCTTCCTCATAGTTCGTAGGTTCGTCATGGTCTAGTAACATGATTTCCAGATCAGGATTACCGTACCACTCTGGTGCGGAACGTACTCTGGTTAACCTACAAGGTTCGGTAGTAACTTGATCTGAAGTTACATGATCATCATCATTAGCTTCCTCACTAACTGGTGTAGGAGTCACAGGAACTGATTTCTGTGATGAACTACTTTCCAATAAGGGAGCAGGTACAGTTACCTCATCAAGTTCTACTTTCCTCCCACTCACTTCTTTCGAGAGAAACTCCTTCTCTAGAAAGGATCCATTCTTAGCAACGAATGTCTTGCCTTCGGATCTGTGATAGAAGGTGTACCCAATAGTCTCCTTTGGGTATCCTATGAAGACACATTTCTCCGATTTGGGTTCGAGCTTATCAGGCTGAAGCTTTTTCACATAAGCATCGCAACCCCAAACTTTAAGAAACGACAGCTTAGGTTTCTTGCCAAACAACAGTTCATACGGTGTCGTCTCAACGGATTTAGATGGTGCCCTATTAAAACATGAATGCAGCTGTCTCTAATGCATAATCCCAAAACGATAGTGGTAAATCGGTAAGAGACATTATAGATTGCACTATATCCAATAAAGTACGGTTATGACGTTCGGACACACCATTATGCTGTGGTGTTCCAGGTGGCATGAGTTTGTGAAACTATTCCATATTGTTTTAATTGAAGGCCAAACTCGTAACTCAAATATTCGCCTCTGCAATCAGATCGTAGAAACTTTATTTTCTTGTTACGATGATTCTCTACTTCACTCTGAAATTCTTTTGAACTTTTCAAATGTTTCAGACTTATGTTTCATCAAGTAGATATACCCATATCTGCTCAAATCATCTGTGAAGGTCAGAAAATAACGATACCCACCGTGAGCCTCAACACTCATCGGACCGCATACATCGATATGTATTATTTCCAATAAATCATTAGCTCGCTCCATTGTTCCGGAGAACGGAGTCTTAGTCATCTTGCCCATGAGGCATGGTTCGCAAGCATCAAATGATTCATAATCAAGTGATTCCAAAAGTCCATCAGTATGGAGTTTCTTCATGCGCTTTACACCAATATGACCTAAACGGCAGTGCCACAAATAAGTTGCACTATCATTACTAACTTTGCATCTTTTGGCTTCAATATTATGAATATGTGTATCACTACGATCGAGATTCAATAAACCATTTACATTGGGTGTATGACCATAGAAGGTTTTTATTCATGTAAACAGAACAACAATTATTCTCTGACTTAAATGAATAACCGTATTGCAATAAACATGATCCAATCATATTCATGCTCAACGCAAACACCAAATAACATTTATTTTGCAATAAACATGATCCAATCATATTCATGCTCGACGCAAACACCAAATAACATTTATTTAGGTTCAACACTAATCCCGAAAATAGAGGGAGTGTGCGATGGTGATCTTATCAACCTTGGAATCTCTTCCAACACACATCGTCACCTCGTCCTCAACTAGTCTCTGTTCATTTTGCAACACCTGTTTCGAGTTACAAATCATAGCAACTGAACCGGTATCAAATACCCAGGGGCTACTATGAACACTAGTAAAATACACATCAATAACTTGTATATCAAATATACCTTTGTTCACTTTGCCATCCTTCTTATCCGCCAAATACTTGGGGCAGTTCCGCTTCCAGTGACCAGTCCCTTTGCAGTAGAAGCACTCAGTTTCAGGCTTAGGTCCAGACTTGGGCTTCTTCCCGGGAGTAGCAACTTGCTTGCTATTCTTCTTGAAGTTCCCCTTCTTCCCTTTGCCCTTTTCTTGAAACTAGTGGTCTTGTTAACCATCAACACTTGATGCTCTTTCTTGATTTCTACCTTCGTTGATTTCAGCATCACGAAGAGCTCGGGAATCGTTTTTTGTCATCCCTTGCATATTATAGTTCATCACGAAGTTCCAGTAACTTGGTGATAGTGACTAGAGAATTCTGTCAATTACTATCTTATCCGGAAGATTAACTCCCACTTGATTCAAGCAACTGTAGTACTCAGACATTCTGAGCACATGCTCACTGGTTGAGCTATTCTCCTCCATCTTGTAGGCGAAGTACTTGTCAGAGGTCTCATACCTCTCGACACAGGCATGAGTCTGAAATACCGATTTCAGCTCTTGGAACATCTCATATGCTCCATGTCGTTCAAAATGTTTTTGAAGTCCCGGTTCCAAGCCGTAAAGCATGGTGCACTAAACTATCAAGTAGTCATCATACCGAGCTTGTCAAATGTTCATAACGTCTGCATCTGCTCCTGCAATAGTTCTGTCACCTAGCGGTGCATCAAGGACATAATTCTTCTGTGCAGCAATGAGGATAAACCTCAGATCACGGAACCAGTCCGCATCATTGCTACTATCATCTTTCAACTTAGTTTTCTCCAGGAACATATCAAAAATAAAACAGGGGAGCTATACGCGAGCTATTGATCTACAACATAATTTGCAAATACTACCAGGATTAAGTTCATGATAAATTAAAGTTCAATTTAATCATATTACTTAAGAACTCCCACTTAGATTGACATCCCTCTAGTCATCTAAATGATCACGTGATCCATATCAACTAAACCATGTCCGATCATCACGTGAGATGGAGTAGTTTTCAATGGTGAACATCTCTATGTTGATCATATCTACTATATGATTCACGTTCGACCTTTCGGTCTCAGTGTTCCGAGGCCATATCTGCATATGCTAGGCTCGTCAAGTTTAACCCGAGTATTCTGCGTGTGCAAAACTGGCTTGCACCCGTTGTATGTGAACGTAGAGCTTATCACACCCGATCATCACGCGGCGTCTCGGCATGACGAACTGTAGCAACGGTGCATACTCAGGGAGAACACTTGTACCTTGAAATTTAGTGAGAGATCATCTTATAATGCTACCGCCGTACTAAGCAAAATAAGATGCATAATAGGATTAACATCACATGCAATTCAATATGTGACATGATATGGCCATCATCATCTTGTGCTCTTGATCTCCATCATCGAAGCACCGTCATGATCTTCATCGTCACCGGCGCCCCAGCTTGATCTCCATCGTCACCGGCGCCCCAGCATGATCTCCATCGAAGCATCGTTGTCGTCTCGCCAATTTATTGCTTCTACGACTATCGCTACCGCTTAGTGATAAAGTAAAGCAATTACATGGCGATTGCATTGCATACAATAAAGCGACAACCATATGGCTCCTGCCGGTTGCCGATAACTCTGTTACAAAACATGATCATCTCATACAATAAATTATATCACATCATGTCTTCACCATATCACATCACAAGCATACCCTGCAAAAACAAGTTAGACGTCCTCTACTTTGTTGTTGCAAGTTTTACGTGGTTGCTACGGGCTTCTAGCAAGAACCGTTCTTACCTACGCATCAAAACCACAACGTGGTGTTGTGATTGCTTTTTGATCTTCTAAAAGAACCCTCTTCATTGAAACCGATTCAACTAAAGTGAGAGAGACAGACACCCGCCAGTCACCTTTAAGCAACGAGTGCTCGCAGCGGTGAAACCAGTCTCGCGTAAGCGTATGCGTAATGTCGGTCCGGGCCGCTTCATCTCACAATACCGCCGAATCAAGAATCAACTAGTAACGGCAAGCAATATGTATACACCCACGCCCACAACTCCTTTGTGTTCTACTCGTGCAAATCATCTACGCATAGACCTGGCTCGGATGCCACAGTTGGGGAACGTAGTATTTCAAAAAATTACCTACGATCACATAAGATCTATCTAGGAGAAGCATAGCAATGAGCGGGGAGAGTGTGTCTACGTACCCTCGTAGACCGAAAGCGGAAGCGTTTAGTAACGCGGTTGATGTAGTCGAACGTCTTCGCGATCCAACCGATCAAGTACCGAACGCACGGCACCTCCGCGATCTGCACACGTTCATCTCGGTGACGTCCCTCGTACTCTTGATCCAGCTGAGGCCGAGGGAGAGTTTCATCAGCACGACAGCGTGATGACGGTGATGATGAAGTTATCGACGCAGGGCTTCGCCTAAGCACTACGACAATATGACCGAGGTGGAAATCTGTGGAGGGGGGCACCGCACACGGTTAAACCATCAACTTGTGTATCCTAGGGTGCCCCCTGCCCCCGTATATAAAGGAGGGAGGAGGGGAGGGCCGGCCAGCCCCTAGGGCACGCCCAAGAGGGGAGTCCTACTAGGACTCCAAGTCCTAGTAGGATTCCACCAAAAGGGAGAGGGGGAAAGGAAGGGAGAGGGGGCCCGCGCCCCCAACCCCTTGTCCAATTCGGACTGGGCTTGGGGGGGGGGGGCGTGCCACCTCCTCGCTACTGCCTCCTCTTTCCTGTATGGCCCAATAAGGCCCATTACTTCTCCCGGTGAATTCCCGTAACTCCCCGGTACTCCGAAAAATACCCGAATCATTCGGAACCTTTCCGATGTCCGAATATAGCCTTCCAATATATGAATCTTTACCTCTCGACCATTTTGAGACTCCTCGTCATCTCCCTGATCTCATCTGGGACTCCAAACAAACTTCGGTCATCAAATCACATAACTCATAATACAAATCGTCATCGAACGTTAAGCGTGCGGACCGTACGGGTTCGAGAACTATGTAGACATGACCGAGACACTTCTCCGGTCAATAACCAATAGCGGAACTTGGATGCTCATATTGGCTCCTACATATTCTACGAAGATCTTTATCGGTCAAACCGCATAACAACATACGTTATTCCCTTTGTCATCGGTATGTTACTTGCCCGAGATTCGATCGTCGGTATCATCATACCTAGTTCAATCTCGTTACTGGCAAGTCTCTTTACTCGTTCCGTAGTGCATCATCCCATAACTAACTCATTAGTCACATTGCTTGCAAGGCTTCATATGATGTGCATTACCGAGAGGGCCCAGAGATACCTCTCCGATACTCGGAGTGACAAATCCTAATATCGATCTATGCCAACCCAACAAACACCTTCGGAGACACCTGTAGAGCATCTTTATAATCACCCAGTTACGTTGTGACGTTTGATAGCACACAAAGTGTTCCTCCGGTATTCGGGAGTTGCATAATCTCATAGTCAGAGGAATATGTATAAGTCATGAAGAAAGCTATAGCAATAAACTTAATGATCATTATGCTAAGCTAACGGATGCGTCTTGTCCATCACATCATTCTCCTAATGATGTGATCCCGTTCATCAAATGACAACACATGTCTATGGTCAGGAAACTTAACCATCTTTGATTAACGAGCTAGTCAAGTAGAGGCATACTAGGGACACTTTGTTTTGTCTATGTATTCACACATGTATTAAGTTTCCGGTTAATACAATTCTAGCATGAATAATAAACATTTATCATGATATAAGGAAATATAAATAACAACTTTATTATTGCCTCTAGGGCATATTTCCTTCAGTATGGGCGTTCTGCGACGTATACTTCAGCCGAAGCTTAGTGGACGTCAACGACTGAGCGGCGCGCGCCGAGTTGGACTGGTTACGCAACTGCGCTTGTATTAAGGGGTTGCTAGTTCTGCTCTCGGCCGCGTTCGCAACGTGCAGGAGTTCCCGGGGCGATGACCCAAGACCCCTGGGGGCATAGGTTTAGTCCGGCGTGCTGACCTCTCTGTTAGGTATTCGGTCGGCTTGCGGTGTATCGTTTGGCCGAGGCCGGGCATGACCCAGAAAAGTGTGTCCGGCCGGAGTTAATCGAGCGTGGTGGGTAAGTTGGTGCACCCCTGCAGGGAACAAAACATCTATCGATAGCCTGCCCTACGGTAACGGACACTCGGAGTTGTATCCCGATCGGTACAACTAGAACTTGAGCTGATAACTGGATAGTATGGCTCTTGGATTGCTTTCTCGCAGGGAGTCGAGAAAGGATCTCTGGGCGAGGTTGATAACATTACTACTACTTTACATTATGATAAGCTGCACTCTTCTAATGCTGCAAGACCGATGAAGATGATTGAAGATGCTAGTCTTCGATAGGACTAGGCTTTCCCCCTCTATTCTGGCATTTCTGCAGCCCAGTCCACATATACAGCCCCCTTTGAAAATGTTGCATATGTAGTGTAGATCCTTGCTTGCTGAGTACTTCGGATGAGTACTCACGTTTGCTTTATTTTCTTTTTCTCTCCATATCCATTTGACGCTGCCAGATGACGGAGCCCCTGAGATAGCAGCCCCTGTCGACGACTACGGCTACTACTACTACCCTCCCGGCGAGTACTTCTACGAGGAGCCGACAGACGACCAGGAGTAGGATTCGGAGTGTCCTATGGAGGAGGCCTACGCCTTTCGATCGTAGTATTTTATTTTGCCCCGCCTTCATAAAGGCTTATCTCTGTTTCTGTAATATATCTGTACCCAGATATCTGATGCTTCCGCTGACACTTGTATGCCATCGAGCTATGTATTCGAGCCCTCGAGGCCCTGGCTTGTAATATAAAGCTTGTATGAAATTATTTATGTTTTAGAGTTGTGTTGTGATATCTTCAAGTGAATCCTTAGGCTTGATCGTGTGCATTTGCGTGTATGGTCAGTGCACGATTAAGCCGGAGTCGTCACATCACTAGCCCACCCCCCCCCCCAAACAATCGTATTTTATGCTCTGCCCCCCTGCCGTTCTCTGCTAGCCCCGCCACTGCATAGATCATACAACACACAACCAATTCACCAGTTCAACGCAAACAAAAATTAAAGCATGATTCAACACAAGATAAAAATAAAATTGAACAATTCATACATAGGTCATACACGAATGAATCAATCATCTTCCTTATTGTGCTCGTTGATCTCCTTATTGTTGAGGAACTACTTCTTTCTTTCGTCATCCGAGAGGCTAGTGTCCTGCAACATGATCCTCGATTCCTCCATTTACTTCGCAAGTTTCACCTTCATTTTCTCAATCTCAATTGTCTCAAATGTCTTCGTGTTTTCAAGATCCATCTTCAACCATTTCGCACGCTTCTCCATGTCTATGCTCTCCCTCTCAATGCTCAATCTAATACTAGTTAGCTTGGATGGTTGGACCGGTGGTGGTTCTTGTTGGTTAAATGATCTCTGATCATGCACATCTATGACTTAATTCTAGTTTTCATTGCTCTAGTTGGTAATCTGGTTGTGGTTGTTGATAAGATGTTTAATTATGCTTTATGTTATTGTAGTTTTCTTTGTTGGTATGATGATTATGTTGATGATGTAGTTTGGTAGTGCTACTTCAGGAGATACTTGAGTAACTGGATGTATATCATTGCACCTGCTATGACGGTATAATCTTTACTCGAAACATACAAGCGCAATGCCTATAATAGTTTAACTCTATTGATCCATTTCAGACAACCTGTCTGTAACATTACTTTTGATCTGAATGAAGGTATTGAAGTGATTATTTGTTGTCATGTTGTTTATCTCTTTCGCCTCCACTACATGATTTGTGAGTTTGTGTTGGTTCAAAAATCAGTAATGTAAAATTTAATCCCATAAGGTGTGTTGTTAACCAAGTGAGTTCAAGTTCCCATGGTCACATGAGTGAACTATTTCTCACTTTTTCCAGTGTATGGCGAACATCAGGCAGCAGGGTTCATCTTGTACTAGAAGGGTTGAGCATGCATTGCTCTGCGCTGTTGGTATTGTTGGGTTTCATAAAAAAATAAAATAAACAGGGGCAATAGGCTTGCCTCGTATATTTATTAACAAAGAAGGAATAGTTTGGTTGTGTTACAATTACACCCCTTATTACAACAAAGGAATTACTCTCCCGTCATGAGCGTCCCTAGCTTCATAGCTCCCGCGGCCATCCAAAGCAAGGCCTCTTTCTTGATGTTGTCTAAAAGGATCGTGGGCGGCATCCCTTTGTTATTGAAAACACGTGGGTTTCTATCGTTCCAAATCGACCATGAGATGAGCATAGTTAGAGATACCATGGCCTTCCTTTTTGGCAACAGAGCTTCAGAAGATCAGTCCACCAATTTTTTAGGGCGCCTTGCAAGTGCCATGTGGAAGTATCCAAGTGGTGAAGTTGAAGCCAATATTGTGCATGTGGGGAGGATTGTGTTTTTTTATAATGCAGTGTTTTGATGGGCTTTCTTGGCAGTATGATTATGTGTTATTTGCTAATCAACTCATACTTATGTGGGGAAGTTTCTTGTGTTGGTGACCGCATTTATTATATTTGTGCTACAGAGTACATTTGACGCTTCTGTTTTCTAGGTGATAACATGATGTATGGGACTGATGTTTTTTTAGGCTGGTTGCTGCCGATTAATTTAAGAAATCGCTGACACAGTCAAAATCGTAAATCAAATCTAAAATTGATCATCTTAAGAGAATGAGTGAGCTCCTTGAAAAAAACATTATTGACCCGGTCAGAATCATGAACCAAATTCGAATGTACTACATTTTGTTGAATGGAAGGGCTCTAAAATTAGGGAGCATAGTGGTCGATTAATTTGAGAAATATTTGTCCTAGTTAAAATCATAATCAAACCTTAACTAAATGAGAATGAGAGAGCTTCTTGAAAATTATTGACCTTGTCAAAATTATGTGGACTAAATTCAAATGTAATACCTCACTGGAATAGGAGCATAGTGTATTAGATTAGGCCACAGCGTCCAAGCGGTATTTTCCGCAAGCCAGGCGTCCGTTCCCTCCCCGCATTGTTGGCAGTTGGCACGCATGAAGGTTGGCCGGACCGCCACCTCAACCAACACACCCGTCATCGTCGACGTACATAACACGTAGCCCGGCTCCGTCGTGAACCAGGGGCACGGCGCACTAGCCAACGCCGGCGAGCCGTCAGTCAGCCGATCGACGAGCGGCGGCAACGCTGATCTGTAAGGTTCTCAATCTCTAGCTCGATTTCATGGTGGAATTCGAATTACAGGAGGGGATCGAGAGGAAGGAGACCAGCTCCTTTCCAATCTGGTTCCAGTCGTTTGCCGTTTCCCCACCCTTACTGTTGACGTTATCTCCTAATTATACTATTACAAGGCCTAAAGCCCATTCGGGCCCAGCAAGCCGAGCCGGCAGACGAGGCTTGCGACTGGGCCTCTTGAATGAATCTTCCTTGTCCTCCCGCTCGTGAGCCTCCGAGTCGTTGACAATCCCCCGTCGATGAGATGCGGCTTGACCCCAAGCCGGTGCTCGCAGAAACAGTTGCTTCGTCATTTCCAGATCCTCCCAAGTAGCAAGATTGTCCGTACTGTTGGTCCAGCGAAGAAGAACTTGAAGCACCTTCTTGCCCCCTCGAGTGACAACTCGGCGCTGGAGAATTTCTTCAGGCACTTGGTGTTGCGCTTCAGGCAAAGGTAATTGTTGCAGAACCTGCTGACCAAGCTTGAGCACCCTGCGCAAAAGAGACATGGAAAACGGGATGGACCTTGCTGGAAGCTGGTAAATCCAGACGATAAGCAACTTCCCCAACGCGCTCCAGGATAGTGAAGGGCCCAAAAAACTTGTAGGCGAGTTTGTGATTAGCTCTGGGCGCCACTGATGCTTGAATATATGGCTGTAATTTCAGAAAAACCTGATCGCCCACAGCAAAGCTTCTTTCTGTACGATGTTTGTCAGCCTGCGACTTCATGCGTTGTTGGGTTCGCAACAATTGTTGTTTCACTGATTCAAACACTTCCATTCGCTGATCAAACCGCTGAGAAAGATCCACCGAAGAGATAGCACTGTCAGGAGCAAGGCCAAAATGGCGAGGAGAATGACCATACACCACTTCGAACGGTGTTCTGCCTGTGGAGGAGTGCCAATTGGTGTTGTACCAGAATTCACACAACGACAGCCATTTGGACCACCTGGATGGGTGTGCACTGACAAAGCATCGCAAATAACACTCGACCTGCTGATTAACTCGTTCTGTCTGGCCGTCAGTCTGAGGATGGCGCGCTGAGCTCATGCGTAGTTGAGTGCCTTGGGTGTGTTGGAAAAGCTCCTGCCAGAATTGACTAGTGAAGATACGATCATGATCAGATACAATGGAGAGCGGCATACCATGTAATTTGTAAACTGAATCAAGAAAAGCTTCAACCACTGTCACTGCTGTAAATGGATGGCGGAGAGGTATGAAATGGCCATATATGGTTAGCTTGCCAATGACAACCAAAATGCAATTGTAGCGGCCAGACACCGGAAGCCCTTCGATGAAATCCATAGTCACCATTTCCCAAGGCAACTTAGGAATCGGAAGAGGTTGCAGCAATCCTGGATAGGGTACTCGTTCTGGTTTAGCCTGTTGACAAACTATGCAATGCTAAACAACTCTCTTGATAAAACTTTTCATAGCTGACCACTTAAACAATTGTTTGATTCTTCTGTATGTCACTGGATACCCAGAATGACCTCCAAGGGGCGTCTCATGAAATGCCTGTACAATCTTGGTCTGTAGTGGAGTGTCAGCACCAACCCAGATGCGCCCTTGGGAATAAAGCACTCCATTTCTCAGAGTAAATTTGCTACCAGAGGAAGGGTCAAGCACCAATTTCTGAAGCAGTTTCTGGGAATAGGAATCCTGAGCATAACTATTCACAATTTCAGACAACCACTCGGGTTGGACCAAGGAAACAGATTGCAATTCAAGGTCTGTATGTGGCCTGCGAGACAGAGCATCAGCAGCACTATTGTCAGATCCTTTCTTATATCTGATTGTATACTGAAGACCAAGCAGCTTGGTTAGCGCTTTTTGTTGCCAAGGAGTGTGTAGCCGTTGGTCTGCCAAGTTGGTCAGGCTACACTGGTCTGTCAGAATCACAAACTCATTCATCTGAAGATACTGTCGCCAATGTTCTACAGCAAGAAGAATTGCGAGATACTTCTTTTCATAGACAGAGAGTGCTCGATTCCTAGGGCCCAATGATTTGCTGACATACGCAAGGGGATGCCCATCCTGCATAAGTACCGCGCCAATTCCAATATCACACGCGTCTGTCTCAATTACAAAAGTTTTGCTGAAGTCCGGGAGTGATAAAACTGGAGCGGAAATCAGAGCTTGTTTGAGAGCTTGAAACGCTTGCTCCTCACTCCTCAGTGTCAGACCAGCAAAACACAACTCCTTTCTTGAGCAAACTAGTGAGAGCACGACATATTATCCCGTAATTGCGGATAAACTTCCTGTAATAACCGGCAAGCCCCAAGAATCCTCGGATCTCCTTGACATTTTTAGGAGTGGGCCAAGACTCAATTGCTGAAATTTTACTTGGATCCGTAGATACGCCCTCACCACTGATGATATGGCCAAGGTACCCGACTTGCCTCTGAGCAAATGCACACTTCGATAATTTGACCTTCCATTGGTGTTCGGTTAGAAGTTTCAACACCTCTCTAAGATGACGAAGATGATCCTTAAATGTGGCGCTGAAAACTAGTATATCATCGAAGAATACAATGACAAATTTCCTGTTGCCCGGCTCAAGTGTATGGTTCATTGCAAACTGAAACGTGAACGGAGCACCAGTCAAGCCAAAGGACACTACTGTGAACTCGTAATGACCAGAGTGCGTCTGAAAGGCAGTCTTGTACTCTTATCCAGGAGCAAGGCGGATCTGATGGTAGCCCGAGCGCAAGTCCAACTTAGTAAACCAACTGGCACCTGCGAGCTCGTCTAGTAGTTCATCCACTATTGGAATAGGAAACTTCCGTTTTTGAGTCATGGCGTTTAAGTGACGGTAGTCTATGACAGGTCGCCAAGTGTCGTCCTTCTTTTTAACCATGAGCAGAGGAGAGGAGAACGGGCTGTTGCTTGGCCGGATTACTCCACTTGTGAGCATCTCTTGAATTTGCTTCTCTAACTCAGTTTTCAGAGCTGGTGCAAGACGGTAAGGTCGCATCGAAACAGGTGTAGCGCCCGGAATCAGGGGTATTGTATGATCATAAGCTCTGCGTGGAGGCAAACCTGTTGGAGCTTCAAACAACTGAGGGAATTGATCTAACAATGCTTGCACTTCTGGATGGACTGGTAAGTTCTCTGATGTTAATAAGGAACTTACTTCCACTAAGGTTATTTCCGGGGTTACTGCTGCTGCGCCAAGGATGGTGACATTAGAACCCTGATGTTGGAAGGAGAGCCAGTGATGCGCCCAATCGATTAGCATCGGACTGTGTGCTGATAACCAATCGAGTCCAATAATACCATCATAACTTCCCAAGGGAAAGAGCTTGAAATCACTGACAAATTTTTGTCCAGAACAAGTCCATGTGCTATTCTTCAGTTGACTGGTACATGGAACAGTGTCTCCATTTGCTATCTTCACTAGCACTTTAGCCATGGGAGTTACTCCAGATAACACTGCTGCCAACTGCAAATCGATAAATGAATGAGTGCTACCTGAGTCCACTAGGAAGGTGACGTTATGCCCCTGCAATTGGGTCTTGAGTTGCATGGTGCGAGATACTGCTTCAGTTTTATCCCCTAAAGCAGCAGCAGATATGGAAATCATATTGACATCCACCTGTTGTTCGACAGTGTCAGAGTCGTCAGTTTCAGAACTCTGAAGTATCTCAATCATTTCCTGAACTATGTGTAGCTAAACTTCTTGTTTACACACATGATCCTTACTCCAACGCTCACCACAGTTATAGCATAAACCCTTAGCTCTGCGATATGCAAGCAAGGCCCCCCACTTGTCATCAGTGCCTGCCCTTCTGTAGGTGTCCTGGTTCCTTTTCTCTTCAGTGACACGATTTGCAGATGGGTAACTTGCTGTGGAGGTTGGTGGAAGAGGAAGTGGCATTGCTGAAGAACGACGATTGGAAGACTGAACCACTGTGCTAACTGAATTTGTGCCCAGTTCTTCATGTAGAATAGCCAATTGATAGGCTGTGTCCAGATCAGTAGGTTGCTAGATGCCAACAGCCAATCTGATGGATGGTTTTAGTCCTTCCATAAACCTGGTGACATAATGCACAGTATTGGGTGAACTTTCATATGCAGCCAACTGGTCAAACAATTCAGAGAACTGCTCTACATATTCTTCAACTGTTCCTGTCTGGCTGATATGAAAAAAATTCCTGAGAATGCTCTGGTGCAGATTGCGACCAAACCGGCCCTGCAACAGGCGGCAGAACTCATCCCAGGTTGCATTCGGCACTCGTCTTCGCACTGATTCAAGCCATCTTGCTGCTGGTCCCTCAAAAAGTGAAGTAGCCAAGGAAATCCATTGGTTCTGCGGAGTACTCCAGAATCTAAAATAATCCTCACACCGGGTCTGCCACAATTTTGGGTTAGATCCATCGAATCGAGGCATCTCAATTCGTGGTCCAAGCCCGAACACATCAGTAGTGATCTGTCTTGAATTTTCCAGCGAGCTAAACGGAGTGCGGTGAGGATTTTGGTCGAGCTGCATACCTCCAAAGAAGTCCACATAACCCCCTGAGGTTTCTTGAAACGGACAATTTACCCCCCGAAGTCTAAAACCGGGTAAATAACCCCCTGATCTTTCCCAAACCAGGTGAATCACCCCCTCACATCTACTAGACTGGTTTTTCAAGCGGTTTTGGTGACTAGGCAGATTGCAGGTGCCATGTCGACACGGTTCCTGTCCTCCTCCGATCCTTCTGCCATCGCACGTCGCGCCCAAACCACTCGTCGACCTCATGGTAGCACCAACGAGCAGCCAGCCACGAGGGAGCCAAGCCCAGCATGCATGGTACATGAAGTAAGTACCTTGTGTCGCATGATGTGCTACTGTTGCGCCCACTCTGCGTGACCCATAGTTGCCGGGAACGCGGTACGGTGCCACGTCCCCCGACCCGGGATCGTCGACCCGGATCGAGGGTCGGGATCGAGGTGCGGAACGACACGATTCGGTTGCGGGAACGTGAACCAAATCACAAGGGAACATCAATCTTGATTCACGGAGGGTTAGACTTACCGCGGACTTCTGCAGCATCCGGCCTCCGCCGTCAAGGAAGGAATTGAGAACTCCGATGGTCTTATCAGGATGCATCACGTGCGCATGTGCCGCCGGAATCCCGTAGTGCGGCGGCGCCACGGCCCACGGCGGCCTCCACAGTCCGCACCTTCCGGGGCGAGTACATGGTGGCAGGGGCCACGCCGTCCAGCCACCGCATCAGTTACTTTCGTCGGCACAAACGAATGCGGCGCCTGCGTCTCCATCATTCATTTGTCCCGGCGGCGGCGTCGTCTTTGTGTTTTGGGGTAGATCACCTTTCTGGGCCAGCATCAGTCAAGCCCGATACAGGTTCTTTTTTGGGCCTAACACACGGCCAATAAAGCATATATACGGTCAAAAGAAAAAGGTTGTACACGATCGTATCTTACATGTATCGCTCCTCGACCCACTGCATCGTTCCCGGGTCATCGTTCCCAGTTCATTTGGATCGCGTTCCCTTTATCGATCGGTCGTTCTAAAGATGTATACCCCTGTCGTTCCCTACTATTGGTCACCTAGCGATCCTCGACCCTCGTTCCCGTCCCTCGACCCCATCGACTCGGGAACTTGGCAACTATGGCGTGACCCCTCGCCTTCGTACTCTCCTTGAACCCCGGCGGGATGGCTTCTCGAGCTCCGTCCTCCTCCGTAAAAAAATTGGTGCATCAATCGGATGGCAAATTGGCAAGGCTTCCGGCTCCTAGCGGCGCACCAGCTCCTAAAAGCAAGCACACGCGACTGCGCCGTCGTCGCCTTAGTCGCCTCGGCAGCCCTCGCCGGCCGCGTTCGCTTTGTCGTCAAGTCGACAATAGCTCGCACCTGCACCACATACCGAGCTCGCGCCCATGCCACCTGCGGCTGGGGCTGCCGCCGGCAGCTGACGACGTCCACCATTTTAGAGCTAATCACGATTAGAATAGTCATGTCTAGCTTGTACATGGTGGCACGTACTTCATGTGTGTACGTGTGTGCTTGTCCAGGAGAGAATCGATTCAACAGCAGTATGTATGTACGTGTGTATTGTCTCCGGCGCAGCTTGAGTTCACGTGCCATGGGGACCTCGTGCCTACCTCCTCAAGTGCACGCGGCTCGCCAGCTCCTCGTGCTTCCGGCAGTGGCGGTGCTAGGAATTCAACCATGTGCTGTCAATTTAATCTTGTGTAGTCGTGTGTATGCATTTGTAGGATTATTTTGCCTGATGTCTGTTTGTTGTAGGACTTTTTTGCAAAAAGCTGTGTAGTCAATGGACTACACAGCTCATGTGTGGCTTCGCCACTGGCTTCCGGCGCTCATGTACTGCTCGTCACCGTCGTAGACGACCTCCACTGTCCGCCTCGGAGAGCATGAGTACGACTGTACCGGTCACTGGTCACGCGGGACGCAGCAGGAGCGCTATGGCGCAGACGGCCATAAGGTTCCCTCAAACCTTGGGCGCATGCACTAGGAAGGAGAGCAGGTTCAACGACGTTGGCCTGCCTGGTCGAGGGGATGCCTTTCGATGCAAGACGCTGCTGGCTTCGTGCAGGCTGCACGACCTGGAGCTGGGAAGGCTCACCGCTAAGAAGATCACAAAGTTAGAAGTGTGGGACTCGGCGAGCTACATGTTGATGTCCTGTGCCATGAGTGGTACCACACTGGTTCGTGCTCGGAGTAGTATGGTCGAGGACAGGTGCATGTCGGGAACGAGGAGCACCTCACCACGTCATCAAAACCACCTACAAAACCACTCTAACCAGGGTTAGGGGGTGATTAACATGGTTTGGAAAAGATCAGGGGGTTATTTACCCGGTTTTAGACTTCAGGGGGTAAATTGGCCGGTTCGTGAAACCCCGGGGGGTTATGTGGACTACTTTCGACCGGAGGCGGAATATAAATTTTATGTGCCGTCCCCCGGTTTTCATTGTCGACGCGGTGCCCATCTGGGCCGATCGATCCACCGCCAGGCTGCCTTGAAGGAGTGGAAGGCGCGCCTCTGGATGTGTCCGGCGGGGGTTGAGGGGTTCGATCCAGACCTTGACGCAGCTCGTCGATGTCGACGCCCAGCGAGACCTTGACGTCGTCGATTCGGCTCGATAATTGGTCCAATTTGGCGTCCAGCTTGGAGATGGCTATCGCGATGGAGTCGATGCGGTTGGTCTCGGCCTTGTCGAAGTCCGTGCGCAGGAGGTCGTAGAGGGCCTTCGTCTCCGGCGAGATGCGATCCATCGCCGCCGCTCGTAGCTTGTCGGCGAACCTGGTATGCCTCTGGTGGACCGGCAGGGCCGAGGGGTCAAACGGCTCTGATACCAGGTTATAAGGTTCTCGATCTCTAGCTCGATTTCATGGTGGAATTCGAATTACAGGAGGGGATCGAGAGGAAGGAGACCAGCTCCTTTCCAATCTGGTTCCAGTCGTTTGCCATTTCGCCACCCTTACTGTTGACGTTATCTCCTAATTATACTATTACAAGGCCTAAAGCCCATTCGGGCCCAGCAAGCCGAGCCGGCAGACGAGGCTTGCGACTGGACCTCTTGAATGAATCTTCCTTGTCCTCCTGCTCGTGAGCCTCCGAGTCGTTGACAATCTAGCCACAACCACAGTAAACCGCCGTCATCGCCCAGCCACAAGGTAATCAAAGATTTTTTAGATTTACGATAAAGGGTTCCCCCCGCTTTATATTAGATAAAGCAACACTCCGAGCATACAACCGGCCATACAACAAAGGTAAAAGAAAAGAGCAAGAACGGTAAAGATACAAGACACCGAACGAGCCACAAACGAGCGTCGAATGCAACAAGCAAGCCTGAGCATCGAGGCCCTCGGTGAACCCAATCCTGCACACGACACGACAAAGACAGGGCAGTGACCCGCAATCGGAGGAAGCCACGCTCCGTCAACTCCACCGAGGCCCATGGTCGATCATGAAGGAAATATGCCCTAGAAGCAATAATAAAATTGTTATTTTGTATTTCCTTATTCATGATAAAGGTTTATTATTCATGCTAGAATTGTATTGATCGGAAACCTAAATACATGTGTGAATACATAAACAAACACCGTGTCCCTAGTGAGCCTCTACTTGACTAGCTCGTTGATCAAAGATGGTTAAGGTTTCCTAACCATGGACATGAGTTGTCATTTGATAACGGGATCACATCATTAGGAGAATGATGTGATGGAAAAGACCCATCCGTTAGCTTAGCATAATGATCATTCAGTTTTATTGCTATTGCTTTCTTCATGTCAAATACATATTCCTTCGACTATGAGATTATGCAACTCCCGGATACCGAAGGAATGCCTTGTGTGCTATCAAACATCACAACGTAACTGGGTGATTATAAAGATGCTCTACAGATATCTCCAAAGGTATTTGTTGAGTTGGCATATATCAAGATTAGGATTTGTCACTCCGAGTATCGGAGAGGTATCTCTGGGCCCTCTCGGTAATACACATTATAAGCTTGCAAGCAAAAGACTAAGGAGTTAGTCATGAGGTGATGTATTACGGAACGAGTAAAAAGACTTGCCGGTAACAAGATTGAACTAGGTATAGAGATACCGACGATCGAATCTCGGGCAAGTAACATACCGATAGACAAAGAAAATTACGTATGTTGTCATTACGGTTCGACCGATAAAGATCTTCGTAGAATATGTAGGAGCCAATATGAGCATCCAAGTTCCGCTATTGGTTATTGACACTACAACAAGAACCCCCATGTACCAACGTATGTCAAGCAACGATATAACAGGATGCGGTGTTTTACCCGGGAAAAAAAAAATGATGCGTTGTTTCCCACTTTCCCCACTTTAATGCTAACCTCCTCGTTCCCACACCTCCACCTCGTGTGCACGAAGCGTTTTCCTATTATCCCGTTGTTTTGGCCTTCATCCTAAGCGAGAGACGCACCCACAGCAGCTAGGGTTCCAACCACCGCCGTCCTTCGCCCTTGACCGGCTCCCCTGTTCCCTCGGTACGTTCAAGAGCCTCCGCCAAGCCCTCCTCCCTCACCACTTTCTCCGTGCATCGGGGACGCACTCGACGTCGTCGCCCATCCTCCTCGCATTGGGGAACGCGTCGCCGCCGTTGTTTCATCCGCATGACCGGAGATGCAGACGCCGGCGTTGTTCCTCCACAGTCCACATAGCAAGGAATGACGCAAGCACCGACGCCCCCATCTTCCTCAACTGCAGTAATTCAGCAGGTCCTATTCTGCCTCCCCTGCATCTGTATTTGTATTCTGTAAAAGTAATATTCCCCTCTGTCCTCGCCCATCCTTGTTTCTCCTCGCCGGCCGCATCTTACAAGTTACAGCACCAATGGACCGCATCCTCATTGAGGCTTTTCCCTGCCTGCGCAGCTGCACATGCTGATTTCAAACCTACTAAGATTTCCTATTTTACGCGCATCACTGAAGGGAACCGTTTACTGACACACAAGTTTCTTGTTGTAATAAATGCGGGATTCTTCTACCCAAACGTTGAACAAGAGATGATTTCTGCACAGACAACAAGTTCAGAACCTGTAAGGTATTTTGCGTAGTGTGTCCCTCTGCTTTGTCTCTCTCTCTCTGTATCTGTAAATATTGTGCTCATGTGTTTGTATATCACGCAGGTTTGCTAAGGAAATGACCATAATTTCGTGATCAACCCAAAAGGCATATATTCTTCATCCCTTGATGTCCCAGGCAGAGTTGGGGTAACCAATTCTTAGTTGTTACTTCTTGATGGTTCTAATTCACTTACATTCAACCTTGATCTGTTTTGGGTTCCAGTTTAATTAAGAACATGTGTCATGATTTAACCAACTGAACTTCGAACACGGAAGTTGTTTGAGATTATATGTAATACTACTTTTAAGCGTCATAACAATCGGTTAAGTGTAAGACAAAAACCATGTAGAAAAGCAAGTTTGACAACCTTTTTCACCGGGCTTATACCTGAACCGGCTGATGAATGTGCATATGGTATGTAATTGTAGTAAGACGGGAACATGCCGATTGATGTTTCAAGTGATGACAATGCATAGGGACTGGAGGCGTGGTTCGAGGCGGCAGTTAACAATCATGCAATTTTCAGGAAGAATGATTGTGTACCTTTTTACTCAATACTCATTTCTTGTGATGCATTAGGTTTTAATTTTCCTGCTGCTATGTGTGTGGATCAATCCTTACTGATTTTCTTGCCGCTTGTGGTCTGAGTCCTTATCTCTGCTCGGGGTGACGCTGCAAGATCGGACGGAAACCAGACCTCTTATGGTAGGCTCAGTCTCGTATGTTCTTTTACCCCGCAACTAATCAATTATTCTGTGATGTCCTCTCTTTTATACTAATTATGGCATGTTGTTGTCTATACTAATTAGATCATGCATTCCTTCAAGGTCAAGTCAGGGGCTCAGTGTAGACAGTTCATAATTTTCTTGTTGATTCACCTTTCTGTTTGTTAGTTCAATATGCATGTCTTCTTTCTATGCATGCGTTGATAACTCCAGTTGTTCCAATCTGATGATGCTTTTTTTTTGTGTTGTTGCTTCTGCAGGTTCTGAGAATTTTATTCATGGATCAGGAAATTCTAATGTGTGACTTTGTAGTACTCAGGTAACAATGACACTTTGTGTAATGTAGATTATTTAAAGATTTTTTATTTGATGGCACTAAGATTTCTCCTAATACACCATGGCAAGCACGGCTAATAAATCATCCCAAGAATGGGTAGTACGGGATTGATGTGACCCAAAGCTAATTAGTGCAGAGACCGTTGGAAAATGGAAATATTCAATTATGTATAGTTGGTATAACTGGTTACCTAGAATACTTATCATTTAATCGGTTGCTGAATTCATCTCTCTTTTACTATTAATATAATCTTGGATAATTTTTGGTAGTAAATACAAGCTGATGGTTCACAATGAATGGCCACATCCGATTGGTCGAAGGTACTTGGTGTTTTAATACGCAGTTTTTTATCTGAACGAGCCATGGGTATTCAGAACATGTGCATGACATTTAAGAGAGAAATAGATTGTCCTCAGTTGAAAAAGTAAGGGTGAAGACTCGAAGTCTCTGTGTTTGTACTTCATAGCATGGCAATGACCCTTTCGCTAGTGCGTATTTTGTTATTTCTTTACAGAGCGATGCTACTGATGTTGCAAGTATCTGCACTTTCCACTTCTGCATTTTGGTCTTTTTTATAGAAAATAGACTGGAACGCTAAAAGTATATAATGATAGTTCATATAGTTTTGAAATGATGCGAGATGCAAAAAAATAAATAGTGCACGGATATAGGTTGCATAATCTACAATATTGTTTAATAATTGTTGTAGATGTTTTTATAAACAGATTATTAATTATCCCACCCCAATGTACAAATCTAAGTCTTGGTAAAAAAACATTTGTACAGTGCTCCTTTAAACTTTACTTCTCTATTAACCTGATTTTCTTTACTATAATTGCTCACCTCATATTGTTATTTTGTAGATTACCAAGATAAATTGAGGATGCATGACTCAGATTTTGATTGCAAGGCTAAGAAGATTTTGATTCCGAGGCAAACAGTTGGGCTACAACAAGACAATTAGAATGTAATTTTTAGTATCAATGTTTCAAACATTATAGTTGATTGCAAGGTCAAGATTGGCCTACTACTAGATAGTTTCACCTCTTGTAATCTTTGGACCATGTTCTTTGTAATGCCACATATTTGATTTAATATATGAGACATGTTTATTTATTATATTGTGTCTCCTATGCACTATCGGCGTTGAACTAATAATTTTGGATGCAATATATGAAAATCATTAGTTGTTCATGCTATCCAGCGAAGCTTCTAGAATCCTTTTGTGCAAGGTCACCACCAACGCATATGTAGTGTTGTTGGGCCCTAGCTTTATATGTTGCTACCAAAAAACGCTTCTACATGATCTTTACCAACGCATGTATATACGTTGTTGTAGATCCTTCCAACGTCACCAACGGCAACGCATACTAATTCGTTGGTGTAGGCTTTAGCAACACATATATGGACATACGACAACGCATTGATACGTTGCAAAAGGGGGGTTCCTGTTGTAGTGTGACCGGAGAGATGTCTTGGTCATGTCTACATAGTTCTCGAACCCGTAGGGTCCGCACGCTTAACGTTCGATGACGATATAGTATTATATGAGTTATGTGATTTGGTGACCGAATGTTGTTCGGAGTCCCGGATGAGATCGCGGACACGACGAGAAGTTTCGAAATGGTCGAGAGGTAAAGATTGATATATAGGACGATGGTATTTGGACACCGGAAGAGTTCCGGAGGGTACCGGGTACATATCGGGTCACCGGAAAGGGTTCCGGGCACCCCCGGCAAAAGATATGGGTCTTATGGGCCAAGAGGAGAAACGCACCAGCCACCAGGGGCTGGTGCGCCCCCCATATGGGCTGAACCAGGAGGAGAAGGAAAGAGGGGAAGGGAAAGGAAAGGGGGGGATTCGGCCTCCCCCTTCCCTCTCTCTCCCCTCCTCTTTCCTTCCCCCTCCGACATATATGGCATGGGGGGGCGGCTATGGAGGAGCCCAAGTAGGATTCGGTCCTACTTGGGGCGCCTCCTGGCCTCTCCCCTCCCCCTCCCACCTATATATATGTGGGAGGGAGGCGCCTAGCACACACCAGACAATTGCCTAGCCGTGTGCGGTGCCCCCCTCCACCGTTTACACCCCCGGTCATATTTTCGTAGTGCTTAGGCGAAGCCCTACAGAGATCACTTCACCATCACTGTCACCACGCCGTCGTGCTGACGGAACTCATCTACTACCTTGATGTCTTGCTGGATCAACAAGGCGAGGGATGTCACCGAGCAGAACGCGGAGGTGCCGTGCGTTCGGTACTTGATCGGTTGAAGCGCGAAAAGTTCGACTACATCAACCGCGTTGTGAAACGCTTCCGCTTACGGTCTACGAGGGTACGTAGACACACTCTCCCCCCTCGTTGCTACGCATCTCCATTAATAGATCATTGCGTGTGCGTAGAATTTTTTTTGTTTTCCATGCAACGTTTTCCAACAGTGGCATCCGAGCTAGGTCTATGCGTAGATGATATGCACGAGTAGAACACAAAGAAGTTGTGGGCGATGATGTTCATACTGCTTACCACCAACGTCTTATTTTGATTCGGCGGCATTGTGTGATGAAGCGGCCCGGACCAACCTTACATGTCCACGTACATGAGACCGGTTCCACCGACTGACATGCAACTAGTTTTGCATAAAGGTGGCTGGCGGGTGTCTGTTTCTCCTACTTTAGTTGAATCGAATTTGACTGCAGCCGGTCCTTGAAGAAGGTTAAAGCAGCAAACTTGACAATTCACCATTGTGGTTGTTTTTGCATAGGTAAGAACGGTTCTTGCTAGAAACCCGTAGCAGCCACGTAAAACTTGCAACAACAAAGTAGAGGATGTCTAACTTGTTTTTGCAGGATATGTTGTGATGTGATATGGTCAAGACATGATGTGATATACGTTTTTGTATGAGATGATCATGTTTTGTAAGTTATCGGCAACCGGCAGGAGCCTTATGGTTGTCTCTTTATTGTATGAAATGCAAACGCCATGTAATTGCTTTACTTTATCACTATGCGTTAGCGATAGTTGTAGAAGCAATAGTTGGCGAGATGATCATGACGCAACGATGGAGATCAAGGCGTCGAGCCGGTGACGATGGAGATCATGATGATGCTTTGGAGATGGAGATCAAAAGCACAAGATGATGGCCATATCATGTCACATATTTTGATTGCATGTGATGTTTATCTTTTATGCATCTTATTTTGCTTAGAACGGTAGCATTATAAGATGATCCCTTCACTAAATTTCAAGGTAAAAGTGTTCTCCCTGAGTATGCACCGTTGCTACAGTTCGTCGTGTTTGAGACACCACGTGATGATCGGGTGTGATAGACTCTACGTTCACATACAACAGGTGCTAGACAGTTTTGCACATGCTGAATACTTGGGTTAAAATTGACGAGCCTAGCATGTACAGACATGGCCTCGGAACACTAGAGACCGAAAGTTTGAACGTGAATCATATAGTAGATATGATCAACATAGAGATGTTCACCATTGATGACTACCCCATCTCACGTGATAATCGGACATGGGTTAGTTGATTTGGATCACGTATCACTTAGATGACTTAAGGGATGTCTATTTAAATGGGAGTTCTTAAGTAATTTGATTAATTGAACTTAATTTATCATGAACTTAGTCCTGATAGTATTTGCATATCTATGTTGTAGATCAATGACCCCTGCTACCGTTCCCCTGAATTTTAATGCGTTCCTAGAGAAAGCTAAGTTGAAAGATGATGGTAGCAACTACACGGACTGGGTCCATAACTTGAGGATTATTCTCATTGCTGCACAGAAGAATTATGTACTTGATGCACCGCTAGGTGAAAGGCCTGCTGCAGAAGCAGAAGCTGATGTTTTGAACGTCTGGCAAGCTCGATCTGATGACTACTCGATAGTTCAGTGTGGCATGCTTTACGGCTTAGAACCGGGACTTCAAAGGCGTTTCGAACATCATGGAGCATATGAGATGTTCCAAGAGTTGAAGTTAATATTTCAAGCAAATGCCCGGGTTGAGAGATATGAAGTCTCCAACAAGTTCTATAGCTGCAAGATGAAGTAGAATGGTTCTGTCAGTGAACACATACTCAAAATGTCTGGGTATTATAATCACTTGACTCAGCTGGGAGTTAATCTTTCGGTTGATTGTGTCATTGACAGAGTTCTCCAATCACTGCCATCAAGCTACAAAGGCTTTGTGATGAACTATAATATACAAGGGATGAACAAAATAATTCCCGAGCTCTTCGCAATGCTTAAGGCCGCGGAGGTAGAAATCAAGAAGGAACATCAAGTGTTGATGGTTAACAAGACCACTAGTTTCAAGAAAAAGGGTAAGGAAAAGAAAGTGAACTTCAAAAAGAATGGCAAGCAAGTTGCCACTCCCGGGAAGAAGCCCAAAGCTGGACCCAAGCCTGAAACTGAGTGCTTCTACTGCAAAGGAACTGGTCACTAGAAGCGGAACTGCCCCAAGTATTTGGCGGATAAGAAGGATGGCAAAGTGAACAAAGGTATATTTGCTATACATATTATTGATGTGTACCTTACTAATGCTCGTAGTAGCGCCTGGGTATTTGATACTGCTTCGGTTGCTCATATTTGAAACTCGAAACAGGAGCTACGGATTAAACGAAGATTGTTTAAAGACGAGGTGACGATGCGCGTCGGGAATGGTTCCAAGGTCGATGTGATCGCCGTTGGCACGCTACCTCTACATCTACCTTCGTGATTAGTTTTAGACCTGAATAATTGTTATTTGGTGCCCGCGTTGAGCATGAACATTATATCTGGGTCTTGTTTATTGCGAGATGGTTATTCATTTAAGTCAGAGAATAAAGGTTGTTCTATTTATATGAATAATATCTTTTATGGTCATGCACCCTTGAAGAGTGGTCTATTCTTGTTGAATCTCGATTGTAGTGATACACATATTCATAATATTGATGCCAAAAGATGCAAAGTTGATAATGATAGTGCAACATATTTGTGGCACTGCCGTTTAGGTCATGTTGGTGTAAAGCACATGAAGAAACTCCATGCAGATGGGCTTTTGGAATCACTTGATTATGAATCATTTGATACTTGTGAACCATGCCTCGTGGGCAAGATGACTAAAACTCCGTTCTCCGAAACAATGGAGCGAGCTAATGACTTATTGGAAATAATACATACCGATGTATGCGGTCCGATGAGTGTTGAGGCACGCGGCGAGTATCGTTATTTTCTGACCTTCACAGATGATTTGAGAAGATATGGGTATGTCTACTTAATGAAACACAAGTCTGAAACATTTGAAAAGTTCAAAGAATTTCAGAGTGAAGTGGAGAATCATCGTAACAAGAAAATAAAGTTTCTACGATCTGATTGCGGAGGCGAATATTTGAGTTACGAGTTTGGCCTTCATTTGAAACAATTCTGGAATAGTTTCACAACTCACGCCACCTGGAACACCACAGCGTAATGGTGTGTCCGAACGTCGTAACTATACTTTATTGGATATGGTGCGTTCTATGATGTCTCTTACCGATTTACCACTATCATTTTGGGGTTATGCATTAGAGACAGCTGCATTCACATTAAATAGGGCACCGTCTAAATCCGTTGTGACGACACCGTATGAACTGTGGTTTGGCAAAAAACCTATGCTGTCGTTTCTTAAAGTTTGGGGTTGCGACACTTATGTCATAAGGCTTCAACCTGATAAGCTCGAACCCAAATCGAAGAAGTGCGTCTTCATAGGATACCCTAAGAAAACAATTGGGTACACCTTCTACCACAGATCCGAAGGCAAGATCTTTGTTGCCAAGAATGGAACCTTTCTAGAGAAGGAGTTTCTCTTGAAAGAAGTGAGTGGAAGAAAAAGTAGAACTTGATGAGGTAATTATATCTTCTCTCGAACTGGAAAGTAGTACATCACAGAAAACTGTTCCCATGATGCCTACACCAACTAGAGAGGAAGCTAATGATAATGATCATGAAACTTCAGATCAAGTTATTACTGAACCTCGTAGGTCGACCAAAGCACGATCTGCATCAGAGTGGTACGGTAATCCTGTTCTGGAAGTCATGTTATTAGACCATGGCGAACCTACGAATTATGAAGAAGTTATGATGAGCCTAGATTTCGATAGATGGCTTGAGGCCATGAAATCTGAGATAGGATCCATGTATGAGAACAAAGTGTGGACTTTGGTGGATTTGCCCGATGTCGGCAAGCCATAGAGAATAAATGGATCTTTAAGAAGAAGACTGACGCTGATGGTAATGTTACCGTCTACAAAGCTCGACTTGTCGCAAAAGGTTTTCGACAAGTTCAAGGGGTTGACTACGATGAGACTTTCTTACCCGTAGCGATGCTTAAGTCCGTCCGAATCATGTTAGCAATTGCCGCATTTTATGGTTATGAAAGCTGGCAAATGGACGTCAAAACTGCATTCCTTAATGGATTTCTCAAAGAAGAGTTGTATATGATGCAACCAGAAAGTTTTGTCGATCCTAAAGGTGTTAACAAAGTGTGCAAGCTCCAGCGATCCATCTATGGACTGGTGCAAGCATCTCAGAGTTGGAATATACGCTTTGATGAGGTGATCAAAGCATATGATTTTATACAGACTTTCGGTGAAGCCTGTATTTACAAGAAAGTGAGTGGGAGCTCTGTAGCATTTCTGATATTATATGTGGATGACATATTATTGATTGGAAATGATATAGAATTTCTAGATAGCATAAAAGGATACTTGAATAAGAGTTTTTCAATGAAAGACCTCGGTGAAGCTGCTTATATATTAGGCATCAAGATCTATAGGGATAGATCGAGATGTTTAATAGGACTTTCACAAAGCACATACCTTGATAAAGTTTTGAAGAAGATCAAAATGGATCAGTCAAAGAAAGGGTTCTTGCCTGTGTTACAAGGGGTGAAGTTGAGTCAGTCTCAATGCCCGACCACTGTAGAAGATAAAGAGAAAATGAAAGTCATTCCCTATAACTCAGCCATAGGTTCTATCATGTATGCTATGCTATGTACCAGACCTGATGTGTGCCTTGCCATAAGTCTGGAAGGGAGGTACCAAAGTAATTCAGGAGTGGATCACTGGACAGCGGTCAAGAACATCCTGAAGTACCTAAAAAGGACCAAGGATATGTTTCTCGTTTATGGAGGTGACAAAGAGCTCGTCGTAAATGGTTACGTCAATGCTAGCTTTGACACTGATCCGGATGACTCTAAGTCACAAACCGGATATGTATTTATATTGAATGGTGGAGCTGTCAGTTGGTGCAGTTCCAAGCAGAGCGTCGTGGCGGAACTACCTGTGAAGCGGAGTACATAGCTGCTTCGGAAGCAGCAAATGAAGGAGTCTGGATGAAGGAGTTCATATCCGATCTGGGTGTAATACCTAGTGCATCGGGTCCAATGAAAATCTTTTGTGACAACACTGGAGCTATTGCCTGATAACCCACAAGTATAGGGGATCGCAACAGTTTTCGAGGGTAGAGTATTCAACCCAAATTTATTGATTCGACACAAGGGAAGCCAAAGAATATTCTCAAGTATTAGCAGCTGAGTTGTCAATTCAACCACACCTGAAAGACTTAATATCTGCAGCAAAGTATTTAGTAGCAAAGTAGTATGGAAGTAACAGTAACAGTGGCAGAAGTAACAGTAGCAGTTTTGTAGCAATTGTAACAGTGGCAACGGAAAAGTAACAAAGCAAAGATCAATATGTGAAAAGCTCGTAGGCAATGGATCAATGATGGATAATTATGTCGGATGGCATTCATCATGCAACAATTATAACATAGGGTGACACAGAACTAGCTCCAATTCATCAATATAATGTAGGCATGTATTCCGAATATAGTCATACGTGCTTATGAAAAAGAACTTGCATGACATCTTTTGTCCTACCCTCCCGTGGCAGCGGGGTCCTAATGGAAACTAAGGGATATTAAGGCCTCCTTTTAATAGAGAATCGGACCAAAGCATTAGCACTTAGTGAATACATGAACTCCTCAAACTATGGTCATCACTGGAAAGTGTCCCGACTATTGTCACTCCGGGGTTGTCGGATCATATACATAGTAGGTGACTATAACTTGCAAGATAGGATCAAGAACACAAATATATTCATGAAAACATAATAGGTTCAGATCTGAAATCATGGCACTCGGGCCCTAGTGACAAGCATTAAGTATAGCAAAGTCATAGCAACATCAATCTCAGAACATAGTGGATACTAGGGATCAAACCCTAACAAAACTAACTCGATTACATGATAAATCTCATCCAACCCATCATCGTCCAGCAAACCTACGATGGAATTACTCACGCACAGCGATGAGCATCATGAAATTGGTGATGGAGGATGGTTGATGATGACGACAGCGATGATTTCCCCTCTCCGGAGTCCAAAACGGACTCTAGATCTACCCTCCCGAGGAAGAACAGGAGGTGGCGGCGGCTCCGTATCGTAAAACGCGATGAATCCTTCTCTCTGATTTTTTTTCTCCCCGAACATGAATATATGGAGTTGGAGTTGTGGTCGGTGGAGCTTCGTGGGACCCACAAACTAGGGGGCGCGCCCAGGGGGGTAGGGCACGCCCCCACCCTTGTGGACAGGTGGTGGGTCCCCCTCGGTTGATTCTTTCGCCAATATTTTTTTATTTATTCCAAAAATATTTCTCTGTGAAGTTTCAGGTCATTCCGAGAACTTTTATTTCTGCACAAAAATAACACCATGGCAATTCTGCTGAAAACAGCGTCAATCCAGGTTAGTTCCATTCAAATCATGCAAATTAGAGTCCGAAACAAGGGCAAAAGAGTTTGGAAAGGTAGATACGATGGAGACGTATCATTGCCTTGGCGAAGGAATCCAGGTTTCACAAGAGAACCAAACACATCAAGAGACGCTTCAACTCCATTCCTGAACAAGTCAAGGATGGAGACATAGAGATTTGCAAGATACGTACGGATCTGAATATTGTAGACCCGTTGACTAAGCCTCTTCTGCGAGCAAAACATGATCAACACCAAGACTCCATGGGTGTTAGAATCATTACAATGTAATCTAGATTATTGACTCTAGTGCAAGTGGGAGGCTGAAGGAAATATGCCCTAGAGGCAATAATAAAGTTGTTATTTTATATTTCCTTATTCATGATAAAGGTTTATTATTCATGCTAGAATTGTATTGATCGGAAACCTAAATACATGTGTGAATACATAAACAAACACCGTGTCCCTAGTGAGCCTCTACTTGACTAGCTCGTTGATCAAAGATGGTTAAGGTTTCCTAACCATGGACATGAGTTGTCATTTGATAATGGGATCACATCATTAGGAGAATGATGTGATGGAAAGGACCCATCCGTTAGCTTAGCATAATGATCGTTCAGTTTTATTGCTATTGCTTTCTTCATGTCAAATACATATTCCTTCGACTATGAGATTATGCAACTCCCGGATACCGGAGGAATGCCTTGTGTGCTATCAAACGTCACAACGTAACTGGGTGATTATAAAGATGCTCTACAGGTATCTCCGAAGGTATTTGTTGAGTTGGCATAGATCGAGATTAGGATTTATCAATCCGAGTATCGGAGAGGTATCTCTGGGCCCTCTCGGTAATACACATCATAAGCTTGCAAGCAAAAGACTAAGAAGTTAGTCAAGAGGTGATGTATTACGGAACGAGTAAAGAGACTTGCCGGTAACGAGATTGAACTAGGTATAGCGATACCGACGATCGAATCTCGGGCAAGTAATATACTGATAGACAAAGGGAATTACGTATGTTGTCATTACAGTTCGACCGATAAAGATCTTCGTAGAATATGTAGGAGCCAATATGAGCATCCAGGTTCCACTATTGTATATTGACCGGAGAGGTGTCTCGGTCATGTCTACATAGTTCTCGAACCCGTAGGGTCCGCACGCTTAACGTTTGATGACGATATAGTATTATATGAGTTATATGATTTGGTGACCATATGTTGTTCGGAGTCCCGGATGAGATCACGGACATGACGAGGAGTCTCGAAATGGTCGAGAGGTAAAGATTGATATATAGGACGATGGTATTCGGACACCGGAAGTGTTCCGGAGGGTACCGGGTACATATCGGGTCACCGGAAGGGTTTCCGAGCATCCCCGGCAAAAGATATGGGCCTTATGGGCCAAGAGGGGATACACACCAGCCACTAGGGGTTGGTGCGCCCCCCATATGGGCCGAACCAGGAGGAGAAGGAAAGAGGGGAAGGGAAAGGAAAGGGGGGGATTCGGCCTCCCCCTTCCCTCTCTCTCCCCTCCTCTTTCCCTCCCCCTCCGACATATATGGCAGGGGGGCGCGCGGCTAGGGAGGAGTCCAAGTAGGATTCGGTCCTACTTGGGGCACCTCCTGGCCTCTCCTCTCCCCCTCCCACCTATATATATGTGGGAGGGGGTCGCCTAGCACACACCAGACAAATTGCCTAGCCGTGTGCGGCGTCCCCCTCCACCGTTTACACCCTCGGTCATATTTTCGTAGTGCTTAGGCAAAGCCCTGCGGAGATCAGTTCACCATCACCGTCACCATGCCGTCGTGCTGACGGAACTCATCTACTACCTCGACGTCTTGCTGGATCAAGAAGGCGAGGGATGCCACTGAGCTGAACGTGTGCAGAACGCGGAGGTGCCGTGCATTCAGTACTTGATCGGTTGAAGTGCGAAAAATTCGACTACATCAACCGCGTTGTGAAACGCTTCCGCTTACGGTCTACGAGGGTACATAGACACACTCTCCCCCCTCGTTGCTATGCATCTACATGGATAGATCATTGAGTGTGCGTAGAATTTTTTTTGTTTTCCATGCAACGTTTCCCAACACCAGCCACCAGGGGCTGGTGCGCCCCCCATATGGGCCGAACTAGGAGGAGAAGGAAAGAGGGGAAGGTAAAGGAAAGGGGGGATTCGGCCTCCCCCTTCCCTCTCTCTCCCCTCATCTTTCCTTCCCCCTCCGACATATATGGCATGGGGGGGGGGGCGCGGCTAGGGAGGAGCCCAAGTAGGATTCGGTCCTACTTGGGGCGCCTCCTGGCCTCTCCTCTCCCCCTCCCACCTATATATATATGTGGGAGGGGGGCGCCTAGCGTACACCAGACAATTTCCTAGCTGTGTGCGGCGCCCCCCCTCCACCGTTTACACCCCCGGTCATATTTTCGTAGTGCTTAGGCGAAGCCCTGCGGAGATCACTTCACCATCACCGTCACCACGCCATCGTGCTTACGGAACTCATCTACTACCTCGACGTCTTGCTGGATCAAGAAGGCGAGGGACGTCACCGAGTTGAACGTGTGCAGAACACGGAGGTGCCGTGCGTTCGGTACTTGATCGGTTGAAACGCGAAAAGTTCGACTACATCAACCGCGTTGTGAAACGCTTCCGCTTACGGTCTACGAGGGTACGTAGACACACTCTCCCCCCTCGTTGCTATGCATCTCCATGGATAGATCATTGCGTGTGCATAGAATTTTTTTTGTTTTCCATGCAACATTTCCCAACAGATCAACCAGCCGTCTCTACCTCCGAAGAAGGCCCTCTACCCTCATCCCGGACAGTAGGGCGCCATGTCGTCGGCAGGTAAAGCCGCTCACCCCAAGCGGAAGGCCGGAATCAACGAAAGAAGAGGAGAAGACAACAACACGTCCACCTCCCCTCGCAGCGACACACCCCATACATCGCCACCGCCGCTGCCGGATCAACGTCAACCGAAAGCAGCCGGGCAGGAACATCGCTGAAGAAGACCGCCCCCACCCGCACCGAAGCCTCGACCACCCCTCCGCCGACCAAAGGTGGCGCCTTCAAGAAGAATAACAACGCCGGTGCGTCATCACCACCCAACTGTAGAGTTTGGGCTTTCGCCCAAGTCGTGGAGGTGGAGGGTGAGGGAAGGACCTCGATGCCGCCACCAGAGGAGAACGACGCCGAAGCGCCGCCGACATCGTGGCCACAGCAGCCAGCCAAGGGTTTCCCCCGGTCCATGCCCATCCAACCCTTCCTCCCCAACCGACTGCCAGAGCCAGGCATACTGATGCCAGCAACGCAGACCGGCGGGGCAGGAAGAGGCACAGGGGAGGAGGCCATCGCTTCAGATCCGCTCAAGGGGCCAACGGGAAGACCCCCGGAGCCAGCTCCATGTCCGCTGCCGGCCTGCCGCCCACGCGGCCAGGCACGGCGCCCGTCCGCATCAACAACGGCCACCCACTGCAGGGTAGCCGCTGTGCTTCCCGGAAGTGGCCGCCGCCATAGATCTGGAGCACCACGCCGTGAGCACCAGCGCCTGTCGCGCGCGCGAGAGGGATCACCACCGCAGGCCCTTCACACCGCCGCCAGGCACCGGCCCCGCCGCCGCCGCCTGCCGCCGCGCCCACTGCTAGCGCCACGCCGCCGCTCGACCTCGTCAGCCCGCGCCAGCCACCGTCGGAGCAGGGGAAGACAGGCCCCGCCATCGCCGACGCAGACAGGGCTTCGCCCTTCCGCGCGAGCCGGCGGCGGCGAGGGGAGAGGTGGGGGGAGGGGGGCTCGGGGGCTGGCGGCTAGGTTTTCCCCTCCGCGTCGTTCGCGGGAGCGACCGGGATGGGGAGGATATCTACTCGCTTTCGCTTTTGGGAGGACAACTGGATCCCGTCCTTTTTAGATTTCTCTTCCAGGGTAAATAATCTTAGTTCAGTTATTTACCCTGCACTTATGCATGCCAACTCTACCGTGAGTTTTACACACCATTCATTCTGTGTTCGCACGCCCGAGAAGCACCTGCAAAATAGAAATCCAAAAGCTCCAAAAGCTTATGCTTGCGTACAGCTTCGTTGTTGAACCTGTATTTCCTAGCCCGGTTCAGTAGCTAGCTTAGTTTTTGTTTTCAGTTAGCAAAATAAACGGCCATGTCAACGTGTGCATGTACACTGGATAAGGCCCGGTAGTTTCAGTTAGTAGGTAGTTAGCTTGGCGCGGCCGTTAGTGATGCATGGGATGGCATGCAGCGTAGCTCGCGGCACGCGCGCATCACCCGCAAGGCGAGCGTCGTGGGATGGCATGACCAGTAAGCTCGCGTGCGTGGTTGATCTCTCTCTTTGTAAGTTCAGTACAAATAAGAGGAATGAAAACGGAAAAAGCTGCAACACAGTACGCAGCACAAAACACCTGAGTCATCGTCCTCCTCTCGCCATTGTTGTCGTGAGCTAGAGCTTGCAGGTGTTCCTGGTTCCAACAAGTGGCATCAGAGCCGCGTTGTTCCTTGGTGACCATGGCCGGCTCGACCTCTCCAGGGGGCACTCCGGTGACCGCTGACGCCGTGGCGGCGGCTCGCGCTGCAGCCGGCAAGGGCGACGGCAGCGGCAGTGGTGGCGCACGTTCGCCGACCCCAGACCGGAGTCGTAGCCGAGGTCGAATCCGTAGCCGCAGGCGCGGCAAGGAGATCGTCGTGCACGAACGCACGGTGCTGGAGCGCCTCGTCCCGAGCGGCACTACGGTGTGGTCGATGCTCACGCCGACGAACTACTTCGAGTGGTCCATGCTGATGCAGATAACATGGAGGCCAACTTGATGTGGGACGCGGTGGAGGGAAACCCGTCGAGCGTCCCCAACGACAAGGCGGCGCTGACGGCAATCCTGCGATCCGTACCGCCGGAGATGGTGGGTGCGATCGTGGTGAAGAAGACGGCGAAGGAGGCATGGGATACGATCAAGACCATGTGCATGGGAGTCGGCGTGCGTGCGCGAGGCCATGGCGCAACGGCTGCGCTCCGAGTTTGAGGCGATCGCGTTCCGCGACGGCGAGACGCTCGACGCGTTCGGCATGCGGATCACCTCGCTCGTCAACAACCTGCGCTCGCTCGGCGACACCATGGACGAGGTGAGAGTGGTTCAGAAATTCCTCCGCGTCGTGCCGTCTCGGTACATGCAGATCGCCCTCGCCATCGAGACGATGCTCGACCTCAACACGCTCTCTGTTGAGGAGCTCGTCGAGCGCCTACGCTCCGCGGAGGAGCGCTACCTCACCAACGATCAGGGTGGAGGCGGCGGGGCCCAGCTGCTGACGACGGAGGCGCAGTGGAACGCACGCAAGAACCTGCGCGCCCAAGGCCAAGGCAGCGGCCAGGGTGGCTCCAGCGGACCAGGTAGGCCTGGCGGACAGGGCGGCGGCTCAAACCGTCGCCGCGGCAAGCAGCAAAACCGTCGTGGCGGCGGCCAGGGCGGTGGTGGAAATGGCGGGCGCGACGGCGCGCCGAACGGAGAGCGCGACATGTCCCAGGTCAAGTGTTACAATTGTAACAAGCCTGGGCACTTCTCCAAGCACGGCACGAGCGCAAGGAGCAGGCAAACCTGGCGTGAGGCGAAGGGGAGGACACGGAGACGTCTCTCCTGCTGGCAACGGTGAGCGTGCTCTCGACGACCACAGAGCGCCCGGTCGAGCGCGTTCTCCTCAATGAGGAGCGCTCCCAGGCGCGCGCCGCTCCTGCCGACGGCCGCTGCGACATGTCCTGGTACCTGGACACCGGGGCGAGCAACCACATGTCCGGGTGCCGGGAGATCTTCTCCGAGCTCGACATCGTCGTGCGCGGCTCCGCGAGGCTCGGCGACGGCAATGACGTGCAGATCGAGGGGAGGGGCACCATCCTCTTCGAGTGCCGAAACGGTGAGCACCTGACTCTGTCGGAGGTGTACTTCATACCTCGTCTACGCAGCAACATCATCAGCTTGGGTCAGATGGACGAGCTCGGGTGTGAGACCAACATCCACCACGGGCTGCTGCGGCTTCGCGATCAAGAAGGCCGCCTCATTGCGCGCGTTCAGAGGAACGGCGGACGACTGTATGTGCTGCACCTGACGGCGGGGCGCCCTGTCTGCCTGCTATCACGCGGCGCGGACGAGGCGTGGCTGTGGCACGGCCGCTATGGCCATCTGAACTTCCACGCGCTATGTGATCTGGGCCGCTTGGGCATGGCGGATGGCGTCCCCGTCATCGACCGCGTCGACCAAGTCTGCGACGGGTGCGCCTTGGGCAAGCAGCATCGGCTGCCATTTCCCCAGGCCACGACGTACCGCGCGGAGCGCGCTCTGGAGCTCGTCCACAACGATCTTTGTGGTCCGATCAAGCCGGCCACAGCGGGAGGTAATTGGTATTTTCTCCTGATCGTTGATGACTACTCACGATTCATGTGGCTTGAGGTGCTCCAATCCAAGGATGAGGCGTTTGATCGCTTCAAGAAAATCAAGGCACGGGCAGAGGCCGAGTCGAACTGCAACCTCCTGGCGTTCGGCTCGGATCGGGGCGGCGAGTTCAACTTGATCGCCTTCCGCAAGTACTGCGACGACGGCGGAATCAAGCACCGCACCACTGCGCCGTACACGCCCCAGCAGAACGGCATGGTCGAGCGGCGCAACCAGACAGTGGTCGAGATGGCCCGCTGTCTGATGAAGGCCATGGCGGTGCCAGCGACGTTCTGGGGAGAGGCGGTGAAGACTGCGGTCTACCTCCTCAACCGCGCGCCCACACGCAGCCTCGACGGGCTGACGCCGTACGAGGCCTGGCACAAGCGGAAGCCGGCGGTGCACCATCTTCGTGTCTTTGGGTGCGTGGCGCACGTGAAGCGGCTCGGCCCCGGCATCGACAAGTTGGCAGACCGCTCCATGCCGGCTATCTTCGTTGGGTACGAGGAGGGCTCCAAAGCCTACAGGGCCTACGATCCGTCGAGCAAGCGGGTGATCATAACCCGCGACGTCACCTTTGAGGAGCAGAGGAGGTGGGACTGGACGACCGCGGCCAACGGAGATGCCGCGCTCCCGGTCGAACACCTTGTGGTCACCTACAGTGACGAAGACCACGATGTGCAGTCCTCGCCGGCACGCACTGGCTCTCCGGCAGCCCCTGCTACTCCAACCAGTGTCGGCCCCTCGTCCTCTGCGGCAGCAGGGTCGCCTCTCGTGGCGTCAGCAGGCAGCTCGCCCGTGTCCATGGAGGACGGCTGGGCCACGCCGCCGGACGACGACAGCGAGCGCCACGACCTCGACCACACTCCGGCCCACTACCGCAAGATGAAGCATGTACTCGCGGAGCTGGACGCGGCGGCGAGGGAAGAGCAGGTCGGGCTGTGCCTCATGGCTGCGGAGGAGACAGACGTACATCGATGAGGCGCTCGACGAGGCGTGCTGGAAGCGCGCCATGGACGCCGAGCTCGCGGCGATCCGTGACAATGGCATGTGGGAGCTCGTCGCGCTCCCGCCTGGCCACAGAGCTATTGGGCTCAAGTGGGTTTACAAGATCAAGAGGGACGCTGCCGGCAACACCGTGGAGCACAAGGCGAGGCTGGTGGCGAAAGGGTACGCGCAGCGGCAAGGCGTGAACTACGACGAAGTGTTTGCTCCGGTGGCGCGCATGGAGACTGTGCGGCTGTTGCTAGCACTCGCGGCGCATCGAGGCTGGCAAGTCCATCACATGGACGTGAAGTCGGCATTCCTGAACGGTGATCTTCGTGAAGAAGTGTACGTGCACCAGCCGCCGGGTTTCGTCATCGGCGGCGACGCGGAAAAGGTGTTGCGCCTGCGGAAGGCGATGTACGGACTGAAGCAGGTGCCACAGGCTTGGAATGCCAAGCTCGACGCGTCGCTCGGCTTCGAGCGCAGCCCCTTTGAGCACGCGGTGTACATGAGGGGCACGGGCGCGTCGACTCTGCTCGTCGGCGTCTACGTCGATGACTTGATCATCACCGGCGCCGGCAACGAGGAGATTGCATCATTCAAGGAGCAGATGAAAAATCTGTTCGACATGAGTGGTCTTGGGCTTCTGAGCTACTACCTCGGCATTGAAGTTCAGCAGAAGGGAGGCGCGATCACCATCTGCCAGAGCGCGTACGCGGCCTAGATTCTGGATGCTGCAGGGATGAGGGGGTGCAACCCTGTGGACATGCCGATGCAGAATTGGCTGAAGCTTGGCAAGACTGGCGCCGGCGAGGCCGTGGACGCCACACGGTACAGGAGCATCGTCGGGAGCCTGCGGTACCTCTGCAACACGAGGCCAGGCATCTCGTTCTCTGTTGGCATGGTGAGCAGGTACTTGAAGACGCCGGCGTCGGCGCACTGGGCTGCTGTCAAGCAGATCCTGCGCTATGTCAGTGGTACACTGAACCATGACTGCTGCTACAAGCAAGGTGGTGCAGCAGCGCCGAAAGTGATCGGCTACAGCGACAGCGATCATGCCGGCGACGTTGACGATTGGCGGAGCACGATGTGACGACCCCGGCTTAATCGTGCACTAATCATACACGCAAATGCGCACGATCAAGCCTAAGGACTCACTTGAAGATATCACAACACCACTCTAAAACATAAAATAAAGTCATACAAGCTTAATATTACAAGCCAGGGCCTCGAGGGCTCGAATACATAGCTCGATGGCATACAAGCGTCAGCGGAAGCATTAGATATCTGGGTACAGATATATTACATAGAGAGAATTAGGCCTTCACAGAGGCGGGGTAAAATAAAATACTACGATCGAAAGGCGTAGGCCTCCTGCCCTGGACCCTCCGATCCTACTCCTGGTCGTCGAACGGCTCCTCATAGTAGTAGTACTCGCCAGGCGGGTAGTAGTACTGGTCGTCGGCTGGGGCTTCTGGCTCAGGGGCTCCGTCGTCTGGTGGCATCAAATGGAATATGGGGGAAAAAAGAAAATAAAGCAAACATGAGTACTCATCCGAAGTACTCAGCAAGCAAGGATCTACACTACATATGCATCATTGTCAAAGGAATGGCTGTATATGTGGACTGGGCTGCAGAAATGCCAGAATAGAGGGGGAAAGCCTAGTCCTATCGAAGACTAGCATCTTCAACATTCTTCAGCAGTCTTTCAGCATGAGGAGAGAGCAGATTACATAAGTAAAGTAGTAGTAATAGTATCATCAACCTCGACCTGAGATCCTTTCTCGACTCCCTACGAGAAAGAAATCCCAGAGCCGTACTATCCAGTTCTCATATCAAGTTCTAGTTGTACCGATCGGGATACAACTCCGAGTGTTCGTTACCGTAGGACAGGCTATCGATAGAAGTTTCTTCCCTGCAGGGGTGCACCAACTTACCCACCACGCTCACTTAACTCTGGCCGGACACACTTTTCTTGGTCATGCCCGGCCTCGGCTAAGCAACACGCCGCAACCCGACCTAGGCTTATAAGAGAGGTCAGCACGCCGGACTAAACCTATGCCCCCAGGGGTCTTGGGCCATCGCCCCGGGAACTCCTGCACGTTACGGGGCCACCGAGAGCAGACCTAGCAACCCCTTATACAAGCGCGGTTGCGTTACCAGTCCAACTCGGCGTGCGCCGCTCCTTACTAACGTCCAACAAGCTTCGGCTGATGTGTACGACGCAGAACGCCCATACTATGCCCACGTGATGGTTAGTGCTATCGGGCCAGAGGCCCCTCGGATCAAATATCCAAACCGTAGTGGATTAGGAGCGCGCGGAAACGAGCAGAGACTCACGATCGATGTGACCCCGTCGCCCCGTCTCGAGGACTTGCGGCAAGGGCTAAGAATGCCCGGCCACGCCTCGTAGTTATCTCGCGGGCACCATCCAGGTCAACCCGACTCCACATCACTTCGCAATAAGCTCGCGCGGGTACCCCTCAGGGCCGACCTGTCTTTAGTATCGTGGTTCATAGTCAAGTCATAATATCCAAGGTAACTGTGTGTCTGACACCGAAGGGAACCATGAGGAATCACCCTCGATGGAGTTCCCGCTCGATGTTATCATCAAGGTGAACGAAGGAGGAATCACCCTCGAGGTCCACACTTGAGAGGTTGCGCGACGATGTCGTTATCGGGGGTGGTGTAGGAGGAATCACCCTCGCTTACCACGACCGAGTAACTAACCTACAAGGTTAACATCAGAAGTGCTAACGAGGTATCACCCTCGGCACTCGACGGTAACCCAGCAGTGTCGGCAACTAAGGGGTAGTGATGTGCGGTGCCAGGGTCTGGTCTTCAATCCCGATGATCGGGTCTTCTGATGTCCAGCAGGGCAGTCGGGATCAAGTGGGGGTCTCTGTCGTGTCTCTACCCAGCCTATACTAAGCAGTCTAGGATAACCAGTAAGGTAACAAAGCAGGATACAATAACCAGGCTATGCAGCAGATATAGGAAAACAGTAGCAATAGTAGTTCTAATGCAAGCATAAGAGAGAAGAGAATAGGCGATATAGGCATGTTCAAAATGGGGGTGCTTGCCTGTTTGCTCGGGGGCAAGGGCAAGGTCTTCAGTAGTATCGTCGGGGACGTAGTCGTACTCCTGTGCGGCGTCTGCCTCGGGAGCTACGTCAACGTCGGGGTCTACCGAGAGAGAAGAGGGGGAAGAAACAGGTAAACATAATGCAAACAAATGCAATACGGTGTGTGTGATGCTATGATGCAGTGCAGGGTTGCCTAATTATGCTTCTAAGTCATTTTAGTTATTTTTAGAATTATTCTGGGATTTAATATCCGACGTGTGTGCACTATTCATCTGCCGGATTCGGGTCCGGAGTTACGAGTTCTTCTACGTAGGAGGTTCCGATGGAGAAACAGACGGTATGATCAGACTCGGCTCGTCGTTCTGAGCAACTTTCATGTTTTAACTTTTTCGATCCGAGCTACGGTTTAAAAGTTATTAATTTTTAAAGATTATTTGAATTTCTGGAATTAATTTTTATTTACAGAAAATGAATTATGACGTCAGCATGATGTCGTGCTGACATCAGCAAGTCAACAGCGGCTGTACAGGTCAAACCTGACATGTGGGTCCAGTGGGACCCACATGTCAGCCTCTGTTTCTTTAACCAGTGATTTAGTTTATTTACCAGGATTAATTAGGGGGTGGACCCCACATGTCAGTGAGACATTAGGTTAAATTAATTAGTTTCTATTTAATTAAATCTCTAATTAGGCTAATTAGTCGCGGGGGCCCACCTGTCAGTGGCTCTGGGTCGGCCACGTCAGCATAGTTGACTTGGTCAACTAGTCAACGCGGGCCCCTGGGCCCACGGGTCAGTGACCCAGGGCGACCCACGTGGCGGCCACGTCGGCGCCGGCGCCGGAGATCGCTCCGGCGACCATTTTCGCGGCGGAGCACGCCGGCGAGCTGCGGAATCCCTCTGTAGGGCGTCATTTCGCGTGCCGCGACCACCAGACGATCGAGGATCGAGCGCCGCGTCCATCTGGGACGGTCCCAGGCGCGGGGGTGGTCGGAGCTGCGCCGGAGACGAGCTATGGCGGCGGTGGCTCCGGGTGCTCATCGGGGTAGCAGCTAGGGACCACGACAGGGAGCGTGCGTGCGGGCGCTGTGTTCGCCGTGAGCAGCGAAACACGTCTAGATGCTCGGTCGAGCGCGACAACAACTGGGTCGCCGGCGTTAAGCCTCGCGGCGGAGCTCGGTTCGGTCATCGCCGGCGACGGCGCTAGAGGCGTCGAAACGGGGAGGAAACAGAGGGCTTTCGCGGCGAGGCTCACCTAGCGGCTCACGAAAGGCCTCTGGGGGGTTTTGTAGCTGCAGAAGGCGTCGGCGGCGTCGGAGAAGACCGGCGTTGGTCGGAGATGCCGTCGAGGAGAACCAGCGCTGCGGCCCTCCTCAGCTCCGCCCAAAGGCACCAGAGGACGCGGTCATTCGTGGCGGAGCTGGCCGACACGGTGGATGGGCGCAGGGTTGCCGGTGGCCGTGCTACCACGCGGTCATGGAGGCGACGGCGTTCGGGCGCGGCGGATCTGAGGAGAGGGAGATCTGAGGGGGGGAGTGTAGGGGCTAGGGTTCCAGGGGGCGAGGAGAGGCTCGGGGCCGTTCTTATCCACGAGGAGGAGGCAAGGATGCTCGACGCGCGGCGCATCGGCGGCCCTGGCGTCCCTACGTTCGACAGCGAGGCAGGAGGAGGGGGATGACCTCCTAGCGGGCTGGGCCGCTTACAGTGCGGAGCAGGCTTAATGCGCAGTAGTAGTTTAGGCCTTTTCTATTTTCTATATTTTTTGTTTCTTTTTCAGCTAACCTCTTCTGTTTGGAATTAGTTAGGTCTCTTCTGCATTTTTGTAAAATACAAGAATTGTCCCCAATATTACAATGCAATATTCCCTTCCACCAAAAAGTGGTTTGGGCAGAAATGAAGTTTGTTGGAATTTGATATAATTTTAAATTTATCAAATATTCTGTTTTTGGGCCTGTTCCAAATTGTTTGAGCCACTTATCCAACTCCAACTTTATTGTTGATGATTTTACCAATGTCCTTGAATTATTTGCCATCCAATGAACATTTTCCCATCAGTGTTTGATCAACTTTATTTTGCACTTTGGAATTTAAATTGATTTTCAGATGTGAATTTGAATTGGATCATTAACCCTTATGACTTGGCACTGCAAATGATCATGACTTGGCAGTTTTAACAGAGTGTCACAGAGTTTATTACAAGGGGGTGTTACAAGTTCTCCTCCTCTAAAAGAAATTCTCGTCCCGAGAATTTAGGAGGTAGAAGGAAAAAGTCCGGGATATTCTTCCCGAAGATGATCCTCGCGTTCCCAAGTGGCTTCGTCTTCAGTGTGATTCGACCATTGCACTTTTAGGAACTTGGTCGTCTTCTGACGAGTACAACGTTCAGTTTCGTCGAGGATGCGAATCGGATGCTCCTTATAGGAAAGATCATCTTGTAGCTCGAGCATCTCATGACCCACTGCACGGTGCGGGGATTCCTTGAAGCACTTACGGAGTTGCGACACGTGGAAGACATCATGAATATGGGAGAATCGCGGTGGCAACTCCAATTTATATGCCACCTGTCCCCGTCTAGCCACGATGCGGAAAGGACCAATATAGCGAGGAGCTAGCTTGCCCTTGATTCCGAAACGACGGGTGCCCTTCATTGGAGTGACACGAAGATAAGCTTGATCACCAGGTTGATAGATCACACCCCATCGCTTGCGATCATAATTACTCTTCTGACGGTCTTGAGCTGCTTTGAGATTCTCCCGGACAATTCGGACTTGTTCTTCGGCATGCTGAATAATGTCCGGTCCAACAAGAGGTCGTTCCCCAGTTTCTGACCAATTCAGAGGGGTTCGACATTTACGTCCATAAAGAACCTCAAAGGGGGCCATTTTTAAGCTGGCTTGATAGCTGTTGTTATAGGAGAACTCGGCATACGGAAGAGATTCCTCCCAGTTCTTACCGAAGGATATAACACAGGCTCGAAGCATGTCTTCAAGCACTTGATTAACGCGCTCAACTTGGCCTTGGGATTGGGGATGATAAGCTGAACTCCAGGTAATATGAGTTCCCATTGCTTTCTGGAAACTTTCCCAGAAATGGCCAGTGAAAATACTGCCACGGTCTGAACTGATTTCCTTGGGAATACCATGGAGTGAAACAATTCTGGAGATATATAGCTCTGCTAACTGACTAGCAGTAATAGTCTCCTTAACTGGTAGAAAGTGTGCAACCTTGGAAAGTTGGTCAACGACGACAAGAATAGCATCGTGACCCTTCTGAGACTTGGGAAGACCAGTGATGAAGTCCATTTGCACTTTATCCCACTTCCATAGAGGAATAGGGAGCGGTTGCAGAATTCCAGCAGGTTTTTGATGTTCTGCCTTCACGCGTCGACAAACGTCACACTCGGCAACATAACGAGCAATATCTTGCTTCATTCTAGACCACCAGTACCTTTGACGAAGATCTCGATACATTTTGGTACTACCCGGATGGATAGATAGCGGTGTATCATGGGCCTCCTTCATGACTTTGTCAGTCATCAGCTCGAAGCGAGGTACTACAATGCGGTCTCGGAAGTACAAGGCTCCATCTTCAGCAATCGAGAAATCCCTGTACTTTTGAAGGTGAAGCTCTTTCTTCATTAGATCAATTTCAGCATCCTTAGATTGCGCAATCTTGACAACTTTCTCAAGATCTGACTGTATCACAAGGTTATTAAGAGAACCTTGCGGAATAATGCAGAGATTTAGCTTGCGCAATTCTTCATATAGCTGGGGTTGAGCTTGCTTTACCATGAGGTTGCTACAGTATGACTTGCGGCTCAAAGCATCAGCCATCACATTAGCTTTGCCGGGAGTGTATGAAATTCCATAGTCATAATCGGTGATTGTTTCCAACCAACGCTGCTGACGAAGATTAAGTTCCGGTTGAGTGAACAAGTACTTCAAGCTCTGATGATCGGTGTAAATCTCACACCGATTACCAAGGAGGTAATGTCGCCACTGCTTCAAAGCATAAATGACAGCAGCAAGTTCGAGGTCATGCACTGGGTAATTCTCTTCATGTGGACGCAGTTGTCGCGAAGCATAAGCAATAACTCTTCGCTCTTGCATTAGGACACAACCTAGTCCTTGGCGAGAGGCGTCGCAGAAGATCACAAAATCTTTGCGGGAGTCTGGAGGAGCAAGGACTGGAGCAGAAGTCAGCTTGTCCTTGAGGGTCTGGAAGCTTTCCTGACATTTGTCTGTCCACTCAAACTTAACGCCTTTGTGAAGCAGATTAGTCAGGGGCTTGGCAATCCTGGAGAAATTTTCGATGAATCGGCGACAATAACTTGCAAGCCCGAGGAAACTTCTGACTTGCTTGACATTCTTCAGAGGGGTCCAGTCAAGAATAGCCTGAACTCGCTCCGGGTTAACTGCGATACCATCCTTGGAGATGACATGTCCAAGGTAGGTTACCTCAGAAAGCCAGAATTTGCACTTAGAGTACTTGGCATATAATTGGTGCTCTCGAAGTCTCTCCAGAACTAGTCGAAGGTGCTCAGCATGTTCTTCTTTGTTCTTCGAATAAACCAGAATATCATCCAGATATACCACGACGAATTTGTCGAGGAAATCCATGAATATGTAATTCATTAGGCGGGAGAATGTAGCTGGAGCGTTTGTTAAGCCAAACGACATGACTGTGTACTCGTAAGAGCCATAACGAGTAACAAATGCAGTCTTCGGAATATCCTCTTCGCGGACACGGATCTGGTGATAACCCAACCTCAAGTCGAGTTTAGAAAACACCGAAGATCCAGCGAGTTGATCATATAAATCGTTGATCCGGGGAAGTGGATATTTATTCTGAATGGTAGCCTGGTTGATAGGACGATAATCTTGGACCAACCTATTCGTCCCATCTTTCTTCTTGACGAAAAGAGACGGTGCTCCCATGCAGAGGAACTGGGGCGAATGAAACCCTTCCTTAAGGATTTATCAATTTCCTCCTTAAGCTCGATGAGGTGGTGCGGAGGCATCTTGTAAGGACGCTTCGCAATAGGAGTGGTGCCAGGTTTCAAGTCGATGACGAACTCGACAGCTCTAGCAGGGGGTATTCCTGGAAGTTCTTCTGGAAAAACATCCGGGAAGTCACAGACAACTGGGATATTCTCGATCCGATCAAGCGGAGAAGCATTCAACGCGTTCAAGGCATAAATTTGAGCCTCGGCATTCTGAGTGATATGAGCATGGTAATTCACCATCTCATTCGAGGGGTGCAAGAGGTGAACAACTTTGGTGGCACAATTGATTGAGGCATAATGGGCCTTCAACCAATCCATTCCCAGAATAAGGTCAATCTTGGACGATTTCAGAATAATGGGAGACGCACTGAACTCCAACCCTTCGATTTCAACGGGAACATTATAGCTAACTGCAGAGGTTCGGCAACCACCCGCGGGAGTGTGTACCAATAAGGGTGTGTTCATGTATTCGCATTTAATGTCATGCATGCGTGCAAAATGTTCTGACATGAAGGAATGCGATGCTCCTGAATCAAATAAAATGGATGCAGGTACTGAATTAACGAGAAGTGTACCCATCACAGTATCTGGTTGATCTGGAGCTTCAGACATGTTGACGTGGTAGTACTGCCCACGACCATAAAAAGGTCTGGCATTATTGTTGCGCTGCTGAGGAATACCACGGCCAATTCCACGGCTAGCAGAAGGGAGAGCCAGTTGATTCTGATTCTGAGAACAATCTCTAGCACGGTGACCTGGCTTGCCACACTTGAAGCATAGTCCGCTGTCAGGACGAGGTGCTGGAGCTCGAGGTGCTGGAGCTGGCAGGGGCTGTCTCGGTGGTGGAGGTGGCAGGCGTGGTGCAGCATAAGAGGGCCTGTTTGTAGGGGCTGATGAACGGAACATGCCTTGGGGAAACCAGATGCGTCGCTTCTGGGATGACGAGCCCGAAGATGAGCCCGACTCACGGGTGCGTCTGGACGCTTCCTTGTGCTTCTTAAGTCCAGTTTCAACCATGATGGCCTTATTCACCAAGGTGGCGAAATCAGGGTAATCTTGAACAAGAAGGGCTAACTGAATGTCATAGTGCAGTCCTTCACGAAACTTCTCCTGTCTGCGTTCATCAGTAGGAATGTCCTCTTCAGCGTAGCGAGATAAGTCCAAAAACTCGCGCTGATAGACTTCCACAGTCTTGTTTCCTTGGACAAGGCTACGGAACTCAGCCTTCTTCCTAGCTATGACAGCTACAGGAATGTAGCGGGCACGGAAAGCAATCTTAAACTCTGCCCAAGTGACGACAGTACCAGGCGGCAGAGTCTGTCGATGAGTGGCCCACCATTGGGCTGCGGGACCCTTAAGAAGATATGTCGCAAAAGTGACATAGTTAATTTCGGCGACACCAGCAGACTCCATCTCATGAGAGATATCACGCAGCCAGTCATCTGCATCCAGTGGGTTGACTGTGTTGCGGAAAAACGATGGACTGAGCCTCATGAACTCTGGCAAGGTAATGGATGGTTGCTGCTGATTAGCTTCAGGACGAGGGAATTGCTGCATAATCCCCGTCATAAACTGGCGGTTGAGTTCAAACTGTTGCATCATCGCTGCCATGTAATCAGGTGGTGGCGGCGGTGGCGGGTTGTTGTCAGCCATCCTGCTATTCCAACAGGGGTATTTCAGCGATAGCTTATGCAAGTGTTTAACAATAAACATGAGGTAACTCGTCATCATTGAAAGAGTGCAATAGATGCTTAAAGTAGTCATTGAGACATACAGATCCATACACAGTCGGTTAAAATCGGGCAGCATAACGGCGCAAATTGAAAAACTAGAGACTCACTAGGCGGCACGCAGGCATGCGGTAAGGAAGTACACAACGTGACATAGCAAAGGCTACATCAGCGTCGGAGAAAACCACGGAAACGGGGTAACTGCAAGTGCGGACGACGAATGTTCATCGCGGCAGGATCCTGTGCTCCATATGCACTCTGATGCAGAACCCGGTCTCGAACTGTAAGAAGAGGTCCACGTGCAGGCGTGTGACCTCCCACTGCAGGCCAATCAATACCTGGCGGCATCTCGGTCCTGCGTGGGTATAGAATATCCTCCGGATGTATCCCTGCACGAACAGCTGGTAGCAACTGTGTCATTGCCTCGTAGTAGCATGCTCGAGTGGCGAACAACTCGACGGCAAGAGCCCGAACAGTGCGATCCAGAGCCTGAGTGCACTGAATCAGAACCTGCGGGTCGTAGCGTCGAGACTCATACGGGGCACAGATAGCTGTGTAAAATCCAGTAGCATCTCCAACAGGTGCATACGGAATGTACCGAAACACAGTATCATCCAAGTTAGCATTATGCTCTCCTCGGAGACGTGCGACAGCAGAGTAGACGGCATCATGTACTGCCATCTCAATCGTCACGCCTAATCCATGAAAAAGGTGTAGCTCGGTGTCTGAGTTGTTCTGCTGATCATAAATCCGAACTTCAGCATAGTACTGTTCCTGGTTGAACTCACGGTAAACCTCATAGACCATGTACTCGGGATACCAGCGGTAACCCAGTCTACTCATGAGGGCGATCAGAACAGCTGGAAATCCAGGGGCATCACGAGCCCAAGTGCGAAGCACAAGCTGGGTCGTAGGCCGCGGTGGAAATAGTCGATCCATCTGAAACAGAAAGGTTCAGGGTTGTCATAAGACAATGAGAAATATAACCGATCTCGGAAGGAAAGGTTAAACAAAACAATGGAAAGGAAAATGATTATCAGACTAATCAGATCAACGTCAGGGAAATCGCACTGAATCCAGCTCTCCGGGTGGATAGAATTAACGAGAACCTAAATGTCGGTGTTAGTAAATTTTATTAAACCCGAATAGATGAGAGATTAGAATCCCAGATTAAAGACGAGGAATAAAAGATCCTAATACCACCCAGTTGGCGACGTGGGCCCGTAAGCCACACAGCCAAGTTAGTAAAACAGCTTTTGACCACTAGACTCAACTTCGGCCAAAGAGTTGGAAAGGGGGACTCCTAGAGGCAGTCGGCTCTGATACCAACCTGTGACGACCCTGGCTTAATCGTGCACTAATCATACACGCAAATGCGCACGATCAAGCCTAAGGACTCACTTGAAGATATCACAACACCACTCTAAAACATAAAATAAAGTCATACAAGCTTAATATTACAAGCCAGGGCCTCGAGGGCTCGAATACATAGCTCGATGGCATACAAGCGTCAGCGGAAGCATTAGATATCTGGGTACAGATATATTACATAGAGAGAATTAGGCCTTCACAGAGGCGGGGTAAAATAAAATACTACGATCGAAAGGCGTAGGCCTCCTGCCCTGGACCCTCCGATCCTACTCCTGGTCGTCGAACGGCTCCTCATAGTAGTAGTACTCGCCAGGCCAGATGGAATTTGAATTGGATCATTAACCCTTATGACTTGGCACTGCAAATGATCATGACTTGGCAGTTTTAACAGAGTCACAGAGTTTATTACAAGGGGGGTGTTACAAGTTCTCCTCTTAAAAGAAATTCTCGTCCCGAGAATTTAGTGAGGTAGAAGGAAAAAGTCCGGGATATCTTCCGAAGAGATGATCCTCGCGTTCCCAAGTGGCTTCGTCTTCAGTGTGATTCGACCATTGCACTTTTAGGAAATTGGTCGTCTTCTGACGAGTACAACGTTCAGTTTCGTCGAGGATGCGATCGGATGCTCCTTATAGGAAAGATCATCTTGTAGCTCGAGCATCTCATGACCCACTGCACGGTGCGGGGATTCCTTGAAGCACTTACGGAGTTGCGACACGTGGAAGACATCAAATATGGGAGAATCGCGGTGGCAACTCCAATTTATATGCCACCTGTCCCCGTCTAGCCACGATGCGGAAAGGACCAATATAGCGAGGAGCTAGCTTGCCCTTGATTCCGAAACGAGGGTGTCCTTCATTGGAGTGACACGAAGATAAGCTTGATCACCAGGTTGATAGATCACACCCCATCGCTTGCGATCATAATTCATCTTCTGACGGTCTTGAGCTGCTTTGAGATTCTCCCGGACAATTCGGACTTGTTCTTCGGCATGCTGAATAATGTCCGGTCCACACAAGAGGTCGTTCCCCAGTTCTGACCAATTCAGAGGGGTTCGACATTTACGTCCATAAAGAACCTCAAAGGGGGCCATTTTTAAGCTGGCTTGATAGCGGGGTGATAGGAGAACTCGGCATACGGAAGAGATTCCTCCCATTTCTTACCGAAGGATATAACACAGGCTCGAAGCATGTCTTCAAGCACTTGATTAACGCGCTCAACTTGGCCTTGGGATTGGGGATGATAAGCTGAACTCCAGGTAATAGAGTTCCCATTGCTTTCTGGAAACTTTCCCAGAAATGGCCAGTGAAAATACTGCCACGGTCTGAACTGATTTCCTTGGGAATACCATGGAGTGAAACAATTCTGGAGATATATAGCTCTGCTAACTGACTAGCAGTAATAGTCTCTTAACTGGTAGAAAGTGTGCAACCTTGGAAAGTTGGTCAACGACGACAAGAATAGCATCGTGACCCTTCTGAGACTTGGGAAGACCAGTGATGAAGTCCATTTGCACTTTATCCCACTTCCATAGAGGAATAGGGAGGGTTGCAGAATTCCAGCAGGTTTTTGATGTTTGCCTTCACGCGTCGACAAACGTCACACTCGGCAACATAACGAGCCATATCTTGCTTCATTTAGACCACCAGTACCTTTGACGAAGATCTCGATACATTTTGGTACTACCCGGAGGAGGATAGATAGCGGTGTATCATGGGCCTCCTTCATGACTTTGTCAGTCATCAGCTCGAAGCGAGGTACTACAATGCGGTCTCGGAAGTACAAGGCTCCATCTTCAGCAATCGAGAAATCCCTGTACTTTTGAAGGTGAAGCTTTTCTTCATTAGATCAATTTCAGCATCCTTAGATTGCGCAATCTTGACAACTTTCTCAAGATCTGACTGTATCACAAGGTTATTAAGAGAACCTTGCGGAATAATGCAGGATTTAGCTTGCGCAATTCTTCATATAGCTGGGGTTGAGCTTGCTTTACCATGAGGTTGCTACAGTATGACTTGGGCTCAAAGCATCAGCCATCACATTAGCTTTGCCGGGAGTGTATGAAATTCCATAGTCATAATCGGTGATTGTTTCCAACCAACGCTGCTGACGAAGATTAAGTTCCGGTTGAGTGAACAAGTACTTCAAGCTCTGATGATCGGTGTAAATCTCACACGATTACCAAGGAGGGTAATGTCGCCACTGCTTCAAAGCATAAATGACAGCAGCAAGTTCGAGGTCATGCACTGGGTAATTCTCTTCATGTGGACGCAGTTGTCGCGAAGCATAAGCAATAACTCTTCGCTCTTGCATTAGGACACAACCTAGTCCTTGGCGAGAGGCGTCGCAGAAGATCACAAAATCTTTGCGGGAGTTGGAGGAGCAAGGACTGAGCGAGCAGAAGTAGCTTGTCCTTGAGGGTCTGAAGCTTTCCTGACATTTGTCTGTCCACTCAAACTTAACGCCTTTGTGAAGCAGATTAGTCAGGGGCTTGGCAATCCTGGAGAAATTTTCGATGAATCGGCGACAATAACTTGCAAGCCCGAGGGAACTTCTGACTTGCTTGACATTCTTCAGAGGGGTCCAGTCAAGAATAGCTGAACTCGCTCGGGTTAACTGCGATACCATCCTTGGAGATGACATGTCCAAGGTAGGTTACCTCAGAAAGCCAGAATTTGCACTAGAGTATTGGCATATAATTGGTGCTCTCGAAGTCTCTCCAGAACTAGTCGAAGGTGCTCAGCATGTTCTTCTTGTTCTTCGAATAAACCAGAATATCATCCAGATATACCACGACGAATTTGTCGAGGAAATCCATGAATATGTAATTCATTAGGCGGGAGAATGTAGCTGGAGCGTTTGTTAAGCCAAACGACATGACTGTGTACTCGTAAGAGCCATAACGAGATACAAATGCAGTTTCGGAATATCCTCTTCGCGGACACGGATCTGGTGATAACCCAACCTCAAGTCGAGTTAGAAAACACCGAAGATCCAGCGAGTTGATCATATAAATCGTTGATCCGGGGAAGTGGATATTTATTCTGAATGGTAGCCTGGTTGATAGGACGATAATCTTGGACAACCTATTCGTCCCATCTTTTTCTGACGAAAAGAGACGGTGCTCCATGCAGAGGAACTGGGGCGAATGAAACCCTTCCTTAAGGATTTATCAATTTCCTCCTTAAGCTCGATGAGGTGGTGCGGAGGCATCTTGTAAGGACGCTTCGCAAGGAGTTGTGCCAGGTTTCAAGTCGATGACGAACTCGACAGCTCTAGCAGGGGGTATTCTGGAAGTTCTTCTGGAAAAACATCCGGGAAGTCACAGACAACTGGGATATTCTCGATCCGATCAAGCGGAGAAGCATTCAACGCGTTCAAGGCATAATTTGAGCCTCGGCATTCTGAGTGATATGAGCATGGTAATTCAACATCTCATTCGAGGGGTGCAAGAGGTGAACAACTTTGGTGGCACCAATTGATTGAGGCATAATGGGCCTTCAACCAATCCATTCCCAGAATAAGGTCAATCTTGGACGATTTCAGAATAATGGGAGACGCAATGAACTCCAACCCTTCGATTTCAACGGGAACATTATAGCTAACTGCAGAGGTTCGGCAACCACCCGCGGAGTGTGTACAATAGGGTGTGTTCATGTATTCGCATTTAATGTCATGCATGCGTGCAAAATGTTCTGACATGAAGGAATGCGATGCTCCTGAATCAAAAAAATGGATGCAGGTACTGAATTAACGAGAAGTGTACCCATCACAGTATCTGGTTGATCGGAGCTTCAGACATGTTGACGTGGTAGTACTGCCCACGACCAAAAAAGGTCTGGCATTATTGTTGCGCTGCTGAGGAATACCACGGCCAATTCCACGGCTAGAGAAGGAGAGAGTGTTCTGATTCTGAGAACAATCTCTAGCACGGTGACCTGGCTTGCCACACTTGAAGCATAGTCCGCTGTCAGGACGAGGTGCTGGAGCTCAGGTGCTGGAGCTGGCAGGGGCTGTCTCGGTGGTGGAGGTGGCAGGCGTGGTGCAGCATAAGAGGGCCTGTTTGTAGGGGCTGATGAACGGAACATGCCTTGGGGAAATGTAGGAGGAATCACCCTCGCTTACCACGACCGAGTAACTAACCTACAAGGTTAACATCAGAAGTGCTAACGAGGTATCACCCTCGGCACTCGACGGTAACCCAGCAGTGTCGGCAACTAAGGGGTAGTGATGTGCGGTGCCAGGGTCTGGTCTTCAATCCCGATGATCGGGTCTTCTGATGTCCAGCAGGGCAGTCGGGATCAAGTGGGGGTCTCTGTCGTGTCTCTACCCAGCCTATACTAAGCAGTCTAGGATAACCAGTAAGGTAACAAAGCAGGGTACAATAACCAGGCTATGCAGCAGATATAGGAAAACAGTAGCAATAGTAGTTCTAATGCAAGCATAAGAGAGAAGAGAATGGGCGATATAGGCATGTTCAAAATGGGGGTGCTTGCCTGTTTGCTCGGGGGCAAGGGCAAGGTCTTCAGTAGTATCGTCGGGGACGTAGTCGTACTCCTGTGCGGCGTCTGCCTCGGGAGCTACGTCAACGTCGGGGTCTACCGAGAGAGAAGAGGGGGAAGAAACAGGTAAACATAATGCAAATAAATGCAATACAGTGTGTGTGATGCTATGATGCAGTGCAGGGTTGCCTAATTATGCTTCTAAGTCATTTTAGTTATTTTTAGAATTATTCTGGGATTTAATATCCGACGTGTGTGCACTATTCATCTGCCGGATTCGGGTCCGGAGTTACGAGTTCTTCTACGTAGGAGGTTCCGATGGAGAAACAGACGGCACGATCAGACTCGGCTCGTCGTTCTGAGCAACTTTCATGTTTTAACTTTTTCGATCCGAGCTACGGTTTAAAAGTTATTAATTTTTAAAGATTATTTGAATTTCTGGAATTAATTTTTATTTACAGAAAATGAATTATGACGTCAGCATGATGTCGTGCTGACATCAGCAAGTCAACAGCGGCTGTACAGGTCAAACCTGACATGTGGGTCCAGTGGGACCCACATATCAGCCTCTGTTTCTTTAACCAGTGATTTAGTTTAATTACCAGGATTAATTAGGGGGTGGACCCCACATGTCAGTGAGACATTAGGTTAAATTAATTAGTTTCTATTTAATTAAATCTCTAATTAGGCTAATTAGTCGCGGGGGCCCACCTGTCAGTGGCTCTGGGTCGGCCACGTCAGCATAGTTGACTTGGTCAACTAGTCAACGCGGGCCCACAGGTCAGTGACCCAGGGCGACCCACGTGGCGGCCACGTCGGCGCCGGCGCCGAAGATCGCTCCGGCGACCATTTTCGCGGCGGAGCACGCCGGCGAGCTGCGGAATCCCTCTGTAGGGCGTCATTTCGCGCGCCGCGACCACCAGACGATCGAGGATCGAGCGCCGCGTCCATCTGGGACGGTCCCAGGCGCGGGGGTGGTCGGAGCTGCGCCGGAGACGAGCTATGGCGGCGGTGGCTCCGGGTGCTCATCGGGGTAGCAGCTAGGGACCACGACAGGGAGCGTGCGTGCGGGCGCTGTGTTCGCCGTGAGCAGCGAAACACGTCTGGATGCTCGGTCGAGCGCGACAACAACTGGGTCGCCGGCGTTAAGCCTCGCGGCGGAGCTCGGTTCGGTCATCGCCGGCGACGGCGCTAGAGGCGTCGAAACGGGGAGGAAACAGAGGGCTTTCGCGGCGAGGCTCACCTAGCGGCTCACGAAAGGCCTCTGGGGGGTTTTGTAGCTGTAGAAGGCGTCGGCGGCGTCGGAGAAGACCGGCGTTGGTCGGAGATGCCGTCGAGGAGAACCAGCGCTGCGGCCCTCCTCAGCTCCGCCCAAAGGCACCAGAGGACGCGGTCATTCGTGGCGGAGCTGGCCGACACGGTGGATGGGCGCAGGGTTGCCGGTGGCCGTGCTACCACGCGGTCATGGCGGCGACGGCGTTCGGGCACGGCGGATCTGAGGAGAGGGAGATCTGAGGGGGGGAGTGTAGGGGCTAGGGTTCCAGGGGGCGAGGAGAGGCTCGGGGCCGTTCTTATCCACGAGGAGGAGGCAAGGATGCTCGACGCGCGGCGCATCGGCGGCCGCGGCGTCCCTGCGTTCGACAGCGAGGCAGGAGGAGGGGGATGACCTCCTAGCGGGCTTGGCCGCTTACAGTGCGGAGCAGGCTTAATGCGCAGTAGTAGTTTAGGCCTTTTCTATTTTCTATATTTTTTGTTTCTTTTTCAGCTAACCTCTTCTGTTTGGAATTAGTTAGGTCTCTTCTGCATTTTTGTAAAATACAAGAATTGTCCCCAATATTACAATGCAATATTCCCTTCCACCAAAAAGTGGTTTGGGCAGAAATGAAGTTTGTTGGAATTTGATATAATTTTAAATTTATCAAATATTCTGTTTTTGGGCCTGTTCCAAATTGTTTGAGCCACTTATCCAACTCCAACTTTATTGTTGATGATTTTACCAATGTCCTTGAATTATTTGCCATCCAATGAACATTTTCCCATCAGTGTTTGATCAACTTTATTTTGCACTTTGGAATTTAAATTGATTTTCAGATGTGAATTTGAATTGGATCATTAACCCTTATGACTTTGGCACTGCAAATGATCATGACTTGGCAGTTTTAACAGAGTGTCACAGAGTTTATTACAAGGGGGTGTTACACACGACAGGAGTGGTCTTCTTCCTCAACTCCAGCCAGATCACATGGACTTCTCACAAGCAGAAGGTCGTCGCCGTCTCGTCTTGCGAGGCTGAGTACATGGCGGCGGCAACCGCAGCCTGCCAAGGCGTGTGGCTGTGCAGGCTCCTCGGCGAGCTCACCGGCGACACTCCAACGAGGGCAAAGCTGCGCGTCGACAACAAGTCGGCGATTGCTGTCAGCAAGAATCCGGTGCACCACGACAGAAGTAAGCACATTGACATTCGATATCATTTCATTCGTGAGTGCATCGAAGACGGCAAGGTGGAAGTCGACCACGTCGGCACTGACGGACAGCTTGCTGATTTCCTCACCAAGGCGCTGGGCCGGATCAAGTTTGTTGAAATGAGACAGAAGGTTGGCGTCGGAGTGGTGAGCACCGGGCGTCGGAATTTGAGGGTGAAATGTTGAACCTGTATTTTCTAGCCCGGTTCAGTAGCTAGCTTAGTTTTTGTTTTCAGTTAGCAAAATAAACGGCCATGTCAACGTGTGCATGTACACGGATATGGCCCGGTAGTTTCAGTTAGTAGGTAGCTAGCTTGGCGCGGCCGTTAGTGATGCATGGGATGGCATGCAGCGTAGCTCGCGGCACGCGCGCATCACCCGCAAGGCGAGCGTCGTGGGATGGCACGACCGGTAAGCTCGCGTGCGTGGTTGATCTCTCTCTTTATAAGTTCAGTACAAATAAGAGGAATGAAAACGGGAAAAGCTGCAACACAGTACGCAGCACAAAACACCTGAGTCATCGTCCTCCTCTCATCATTGTTGTCATGAGCCAGAGCTCGCAGGTGTTCCTGGTTCCAACATTCGTCAGATCAACTATTTCCTTCTGCTTTGTTGTAGTACTAAGAAATAATTTTTTATGCTTACCTCATGACATCGCTGGCCGCTGCTAATGTTAAATCTGCAGGCCGCTCAAATGATGCATGTCTCTCGCCCATGGATATTCCGTTAATTACTTCAATCACGAAGCTCTCACTTAGACAAAAAGACTGACTACTTCTAAGAAGAGGTAGAATAGGCTCCACGTTTTTTTTCGTTCCATCATTTTCGTCCGTTTTTTCCCGTTGGTTTTTTTTTCGTCTTCCCTCCTACCCACGCACTAAAAAAACCACATACCCTTCTCTCGATCCCCTCGACATACGACCTGTCGCTGCAGACGCACGAGATAGGGGAGGCGCGATCTCGCCGCCGCGGATCTCATAGGGCGCACGAGAACTTCGCCGCCGACCTCACAGGGCGCACGAGATCGCCGCCGCCGACCTCACAGGGGAGGGGCGATCTAGCCGCCGCTGACCACACGGGGGCGGGGCGATCTCGCCGCTGCCGACCTCACAGGGAAGATGCGATCTCGCCGCCGCGGACCTGACAGGGAAGACGCCGCCGCCAATCCAGCTGCTCTCTCGATCCAATCCCTCCTCAATCCTTTTCCTAGGTCATGATTGTGGGATGACGCCGCCGCCGCCATCGCTCCAGCCTCCGCCGTCCTACATCTTGCCCCTCTGCCAACCTCAGAGACCTCCGCCGCCGCCGCCATCTTGGAACCCCAGTTCAGGGTAGGACTCAGGGAGGGCGTGGCTGTGGACGACGCTGCCGCCGTCGCGGAACCCTGGGGCAGGGCATGGTCGCGTTGCGGGCAGCGCGAGCGGCCGTGCGTCTCCCTCGTCAGGCTGTCCTCGCTCGGAACTTGGGACCTCCTCCTGACAGAGCCAAGGCCCTCCGAGGTCCAGGTCACTGTGCGGCATGCACCGTGAGCCCTCAACTAGCGCGAGTGTGGCCACTGCATCAGGTAACAACCTCCACCACAAGCCCCATCGCAAGTTTGTTTTTTCGTCATGTGCTTAAGACTGAAAAAATTCTGCTGTATTTAGGGCATGCACGGTTGTGCGAGTAAAGCTATTTGATATATGCCACTACAGAACTACTATCAGCCTTTTCATGTCCCTGCAAAAGGGGTTTGCACTATGTGTGTTCTTGTTGTACATTAATGAGAATAGCAAGAATAGCAGAGGAATCGATGGCAAAAATAAGGAGCGACATTCTTCTTATTTCAAAGAAAGGCATCGAGTAGATTCATGTGAGTTTTTGGAACTAAAGCATCATACAACGTATGATGATCTAATTATATTCACAAGTAATTTCGTTATGAACAGGTAGAATGACTATGGGAACATTATCTTTTGAGGTAGTATGCCAACCTTATTCACGTACTTTTGTGCTAAGAAGTTTGCATTAATGGTATATTTTCCATACAATTGTAGGGAAATCCTCACCTTGATGAATGAAACCAATGGTGAACAAAGGTGTATTTCTACCAAGATTAGGAGAAAGGGCATCACACTCCCTGAGAGCAAACAAGATACCACAGATGATCCTGTCAGTGCATGTACTATCATTATGTTCTATTAACAAATCTGTCTTATGTTGTATTAACAAATCTGTCTTTCTTTTTTCATATTGTGTAGGATTCAGATTTATGACAGGGACATGATCGAATTTATATCATCCCTTGTGATGATACAAGGAAAGTAAACGTATATGCATATTTTGTTCAACGTGAAGACACAATGGAGAGTTGGCCTACGCTGCCAACTGATCTGCGGCGGCGTGGAAGGAGAGTTCAAAAGCAGCACGAGCGGCTGTTCTACCGCTGGTCGGAGGGAGAGCTTGGCAAGGGAGATTGAGTGAGATCTACAGCCCGATCTTGGCATACAACCCGAAGGCATCATGCCCAAGTAAGCTTCTTCCATGTTCTAATTCTTGCATTTGTTGGTCTTTTACTGTCAGGGCTTACAAAATCTTAGATGTTGCTGACAAAAGATACTGTCAGAGCTTACAAAATCTTAGATGTTGCTGACAAAAGACCGAGACACAATAGTTTGATTGTAGACTATATATTCTTCAGTAATATGTAAAGCCTAAGTGAGAGACATAATGTTTTGATTGCAGTCTTGCAGACTGCATATTATTTAGCATGTACGTTCACAAAAAATAAAATTAAAAAAATCAGCAAGTAGATGCCTTCATATGTATGCATATCCTGACTGGATCGTAAGCCATGATCGAAAATATCCCTGTGTTGCATAGAAGTATTGAAGAACCCCTGCACACTTTGCACTTGGCCACTTGCTTATAAAGAGCGAACAACTTCTGTTACACTTTTTTTTTCTGAATTAAACCTCCTCCTCTTTAGGCCCATGATTCACACTTTTTATATGCTTCCTTTTGGTTTATGTATACCTTTGTAATATGCTTCTCTCTTTGCATATTTGTTGGTCAAAAGCAGCACGAGCGGCTGTTCTACCGCTGGTCGGAGGGAGAGCTTGGCAAGGGAGATTGAGTGAGCTCTACAGCCCGATCTTGGCATACAACCTGAAGGCATCATGCCCAAGTAAGCTTCTTCCATGTTCTAATTCTTGCATTTGTTGGTCTTTTACTGTCAGGGCTTACAAAATCTTAGATGTTGCTGACAAAAGATACTGTCAGAGCTTACAAAATCTTAGATGTTGCTGACAAAAGACCGAGACACAATAGTTTGATTGTAGACTATATATTCTTCAGTAATATGTAAAGCCTAAGTGAGAGACATAATGTTTTGATTGCAGTCTTGCAGACTGCATATTATTTAGCATGTACGTTCGCAAAAAATAAAATTTAAAAAATCAGCAAGTAGATGCCTTCATATGCATTCATATCCCGACTGGATCGTAAGCCATGATCGAAAATTTCAATGATAGATACATCCATTTGAGCGCCGACTAATTCCGGACGGAGGAAGTACACAACACATCCTTTTTAGCGGAATAAAAGGCCACAACTTCACCACATATGAGTGTAACTAAATCTCAAGTTTCATGCTCTAACTTATGTAAGTTATCAAACATGCCAGCATTCACGTGAATGCTGGTAAAATATTCCTGTCCATTTTGGTTCAACATCAATAATGTGTTTTTCGTTAGATACAGGCAGTGGCGGGTGGCGGAATGGCAAGGCGTCCGGTCAGATGACATGGGTCCGTGGGGAGTTGGTGGGTCTCGACTACAACAAAGATCATCGAGGCAATCTATATTGGTTGGTCAATTGCTATCAGCCTAACACAGCATGTTTCGAATTGCATTTTTTTTCCGACTAAAAGTAGTAGTTTCTGCTGTTGTATTAAGATATCAACGAGAATCCAGAATAGGCTCTTAAGGGAGCAAGGGTGTTTGGCGCCTGGAGGAGCGTCCGGGTTCAAGGATCTGGCCCCCGCCATCGAGACGTACGGGGTCGTCGCCGAGTACATCTTGTACGTACACATGAACCTCCCTCCACTGCAATGTCGCTGCTGTTTGTTTCGTCTGTCAGACTATGTTCCTAGAGAGCACAGCAGTAGCTTCAGGATAGGGGGCCAAACCTGCATCTTTTTATGATTTCTTTTTATTAGATTAGCACGGGAGCGAGCAGTGCAGTGGGGATTTGGCTCCTTAAAGTTCATACTACTTATATCCGAAGTTTTCAAGACTTGGTGGGTGATAAGTGACGTCCATATTCTGTAATCGTCTTGGTCCCGGTTCCAACTCGTTGAATACATCTTTTACCAGACAAAGGAAATTGTGTGTTACTAATTCATGTACTGTCAGAAGTAATGTTCCTTTTTCCTTGTAATTGTTTGCTTCATGTTAAATTTACTATAAATTGTACTGTATGTATCACAGTAGACTTCAGATGCAAGTCAATCGGTTATTGACATCTAATTTCAGATGGCTAGAGTGATTTTAGGTAGTAGAGATATAGATGACAAGCAGTAAAATTTAGACAGGAGGTATGTGGTGCATGTTAGTTCATCAATACATAAAGGAATATATGTGTGCGTGGTTGAGGAAAAGTTTGCCTTCACTAGCTTCCTGCTAAAAGGTAGCCTCACTTGCTTTTGCTGGGGTTAATTTGCACTGATGTATATGGGAAGCTAGAAATTGACTGATCCATTCCTGAAAAAAGGTAGCCTCACAAATAACACTGATTATGTGTTGTGTCATCCGTTTTAATATTTTAAAAGGATGTTTTCAATAGAGTTCAGAGTTGCTTATTTCTCGAACTTGGACAAGGTGACATGAAGCATTTGGCACCGGTGCTCACCTCTTTGACAAGCCATGCTTGCTGGGTTTGCTTGCAGTTCAGGTATGGTCACTTGATATCCTGCCCAACTCCTCTAATAATCGAGTATGATCAATTAATCTGTGTTTGTTTGCTCTAATCCTCTCATAATGATGCTTTCTGGACAGTTGAACTACTGACTATTGACCGAAGAAAATTTATTGATGACCAGTACCCAAGGTGCGTGTAAGTTACAGTTTAGATTATCATATTGCCTGGCTACCCTTTCAAAGGTAAAATAATAACATTATTTCACTTCTACTGTAGATTTTTGGGCGTCCTTGTATTTTATCATCTGAGATTTGCATAATTGTTTTGAGAATGGGGAGAGCTGCGCCCATGGTAGCCCACTGTCGTAGCCTGTCAATATGCCACTGAAATTGCCGGAATAGAAAACACGTCCACAATCAGACATGTCTATGTCAGTTCCTCTACTCTCCAGCAAATTTTAAGACCTAAAATTCACCTTCATATGAACAAGCACATGGCCACATTCACCTTTATAGGAACAAGCATCTTCTAATGTGTGGCATCGTCAATACATGCCTCCATGAACCGGTGCATATACTAAATATATTTCACTTTGGCACATCTGAAAGTAGTACCTTTTCTAGCATATGTGAGTTTATAGGATATATGTTTTATTAATCTACGTACACAAAGGCAATGTTTTTAACAAAAAGAAAGATTATGCTTAGACTTCATTATGCATCACGTACATATATAATGGTACAGATAATTCCATTGTGTGTGAATGAGCAGAGCATGTAGAATGGCGCCAGAACAAAAACCATGGAAGCGAACTCCTTTTGCTTATATCACAAATTTTGTGCCATGGTGCAAAAACCAAAAAGAGAACAAGTGCAGGTGTGTGTTCAGATATGATGAAACCAAATAAGGCTGCAACTAACATGTTATATTGCCTTTCAGTTATGAACTTTATGACACTAATGGCTCTCAAGTTTGGCAAGAGTTTGTACAAAAGATAGGGAAAGTGCCTGAAGCTATACTGGAAGATGTAATTACTTCTCTCAGTTCGTAGTGCTTGACTAGATGGCGTCTTCCTATGTATAGCTTGATTAGATGCAACCGTGGATGTTTAATTATAATATGCAACGCTAGATAGTTTTCTTTGTCTTGTCCTCACTTAATTTATTGGTCCGGTGCAGATTAGTAGTATTCTACCATATGAAAATATATGCACTTCTATTATTTTTATGTTCTTGTGACAATCACAGAACCTCTACTGGAATGCATCATTTATGTGAACATTGCAATGCTTATTTGTAACGATGATCTAATTCCACATGACGATCACGAAAAGGTAGCAGCTGACATCGTACTCTTTTTATTACTAGTAACAATGCACGTGCAATGCACGATGTCTGTTATCAAATATAAATGTGAGTATGCTCAAAGACCCGAAACTTAAAATCCCTGTGCTAGTATAATTTATAATAAATGTTCGTAAATGGGAATCTATATACAAGTATTATAGAATGAGCTTCAGAGATAAATTATAATTGAACATAAGAATCTTACTCCATAAATGCATTCAGCAAAACCCATGCTAGGTGTATGCCAAGTGCTTCAAAATTATAATTGAACATAAGTATTATAGAATGAGCTTCAGAGTTTTACACTGGCCATACGCCGAGTACAAATCTGCCTTTGCAAGGTGCTCAACATAGAATGTTTTTTCTTGAGTTTATTTGCCCACAGAAAAATTACAACATCACAAACTGCAGGCTCGTAGAGAAAGATCGGTTTGATATACTGAAGAGGCATTTAATATTAATGTGAAAATAAATGAGGTTACATCTGCTTTTAACAGTCCACGAAATACAAATAGGACTGTTAAACAAGACTTCAAATCATAATCTGAAAATAAGGAGGGGCACTTAACTTTGGTGGCAAACAGAGCACATGGCAAATCTGTCCTGAATAATCATATGCATGTGTGCAAATGCACGTACAAAATAATGCACAAAATTTTATTGGATATATTAAATAGATACGCTGCGTATTCAATATTCAAGCTCATAGTATGTACAAATAACCATGTCCAAAAACATTGCAGGGCAATCAAATACTGGAAATCAACTACATATGTTCAGATTTTCACTGAAAAAACAGGGCAATGAAGCGGGAATACACCAACACTGGATGTCTCCAAGCACCTCAAAGCAAAATCCTGTTGGGCAATGACCTCACTATGCGTGTCGCTGCTGTCGGTGGCGTCTTTGTCTTCCATGCATGACATAAGCAACTTATGGGGCATGAAGATGACAATAACCGTTGCACGGGCATGGCCCCAAGCTAAGCTAGGCTCGCCTGAATTAGAATTTCGTAAAGAGCATTGCTGTATCATCACTTATGTCAGAATTAGAATATATGATAACCGTCTTGCAAACAGAATATTTGGTTTCTCTGTTTCTATAAGAAAAATAGAAAATCACAATCCATCAGTGTATTATTCCATCTATTAACACAAGGTCATAAATTTTATTTTACTTTGAATCCAGATTGGCCTATTTATTAGCAAAAAAAGTCTATATCTGGAGTAAGAAATTTTGTATTCGAAAATGCATTTGGAGAACTTCACACCAGAAAAATGTAAAACAGTGTAGTTAAATAAACTGGAGAGCAATGGAAATAATAGTAAACTTGATCATGATAAATTGATTAACATGGTGCTTGTAAGGTATCACGACATGTAAGGCAAATGCTTCCCTAAATATAATACGAAATCCTAAATTAGCTGAGAGCAGGAGACAAACGTTTTAAGCTCAACTTAACTGGAAGAATCACTACGAAGATTTCAATACAAAAATCTTAAGATTGTTATGCAAAAAATTGAGAGTACATTAGTACACGTGGAAAAGATCATCATATTAATTAGAAGAGCATACCCTGCTCATCCATGATCACCACGTCGAACCCTGTTCTCTCGGCGGGTGCCTCGGCCATGGCAGCTCGCAGCACCTGCCTGGGGTGTGTCCAAGATGGTTGGGACGATTTTCTAGTCCATGCTGCCAGTCCAAGATGTAATGCATACACAAATTACTACACATATCTCATATGCTTGTCAAATTTCGATATGACCAATTCATAATCAAGTTGTCATACAGCCCTCGTGTACGTACTAAACTACAATACTGCAATCCCCATCACAACTGTTCGGGGATGAATGGCAAGCATAAGCAAAGAACAAAATTTTGCACAACTCATGTGCGCTGTCAAACATCGAAACTCTTCGCCCAGATGGATTGGGGGGCAAATACATATAGACCCGTGTGCAACACATGTAATCAACAAACATAAGGTAAAATTCTACTCACCATAGCCCAAAATCAGTTTCAACAATACAATCTAATAGTAGAGGGTAACACACAGAAGAGTGTTTACCTCTTGTCTAATGTCTTTGTTGACGCCATTGCCATTTCCAAAATCTTCTTGTAGCCTTCCATTTATGTGATCATTATAAGTACACCTCGAACACCTCCAAAATCTTCTCGCAGCACACCCATGTATATATCATGCTTAATCTTCTGTCTACCTTTCTATTATAGTTCCTATCAGATTTTTTTTACATGAACATAGATCATCAGAAATCTTGAAACTTACGTCCTTTGACAAGATGAAACAAAATTGCTGATCCCCATGTTGACACTTATATTGAATAGCACACATCCGTAATGCTTTCAGAACACACACATTGCTTCCTCCAGTCTCATGATCATCCCTGCCTCCCCTCATCTCCTCTCTTCCGTCTACTTTTTTGGTCGTTTACCACAAGTTGTGTTGCATTATGAAATGATTATACGTATTATTTTTTATGAGATTAGTGGATTTCCAAAACACTATGTATGATCTAAACAACGCACATGTTTTTCAAATAAACATATTTGTTTTAAAGACATTTCCAAAATTTTAATGTGGCATATACTCAGCAGTATAATTGGATTATACATGATATACATTAGACAATACAAATTCAATATGTATTGTTTAGTTAAGAAAATATTTGACGATTTGGCGAAACTCTACAACGTGCAATAGTTAAACTGGTATGCCCTTAATTTGCTTTTGCTGCAAAATGTTTCAAGGGATTTCTGAAGAACTTTATCGTTTCTAAACAAATTGCAAGGTTAGTTGGAAAGCCAAATATCAAATCACCGTTGAAAAGAGTACATATAGATTAAAACTCTAGTAAAAATAACAGCGCACATGATATATGAACAGATTAAGAGAATTAAAACATGACAAAAAATCGTAGATATGTACATACACAGTACCGGGGTGTACCTTCAAGTGATTGAAGGCTGATGTAGAGAGCCAAGATTTACGCAACAATACACATGATGTGGAGCATCTATATCTCGTATACTAACTTCACACCTCAATATTTCTCTGAAATACAACCATAGAAAATATTAAGTCAAAGTATCTTATCAAATCTGAAATTTACAGCATGAAAATACTACTAAGATCACTATTAAAAAAATTAAGCCGAAGTGTCTTGCCAAACCTGCAATTTACAGCATGAAAAGACCACTAATATCACTCTAGTGTACCTATCTGGAAATCTGACAGGAACAAAAATCAGAGTGGCACACTACCGTTTCCCCCTACAAACGTACACAAATACAGAAACTCAAAAAGAAATATCTTCCACGTCACTACTCCCTGCCTCCCCCTTTGCCATTGCTGACACCATCTTCATGTGCCCTTGCCTACGGTCTGCTCTCTGCAGATGTGCCTCATATCGGCCCCGGCGATGCAGTCACCTGTCTGCTCCGGGCCTCCCCCTGCATACCGCTATGCTAGCAGCTTGGGTTCCTTCCAATGTTGATCCGCCACTCGCTTTCCACTTTGAAATTTCAGGGCAAGGTGTTTCGTGAGTGCATGAGGAATACAAGGGGATATTGAGTCAGAGAACACAAGTCCACAACCCCACAGCCAATATCTCAATTTTCTTCTTCCATCCCCTTTTCTTCTTCAATGACAGTAGTGGAGATCATTTCCTTTTTTCTGAGAACACCCAGAAGAATTGCATGTAAAGAAGGGAAGAGTACATCAACCTAAAGAAGACCAACAAGAGGAGCAGCGTGACAAAGTTTAAACGACTATAAAACAAAAGAATACATAGCCTGAAACTAAATATTGTTGTCTCTCCAGCAAAAATGTTTCCCTGAACAAATCTTTCTCCAGAACTTAGAAGTAAAGTGTTATTACATTGCAATATATGAACCACATGTGAACTCTTGACATCGCATTCAGAATTTGGATATTGTGCAATAGACGTGTGAAAGTAAACAGAAGATGGTACGCAGGTCGAATAAACATTGGCACTATCCACTATATTTACCATTGAAATATCATATTTGATTCAAACAAATTGTTACATCTGTCACCTGATCCTCTTCAGCCGCAGGGCAGGGGCAGCGGACGGGGGGCGACGGCCGCGGGCGGTGGGGGTGTCCGGCAGAGGGCGGTACGACCGGGCGGCGGTATCCGGCAGCGGGGCAAGGTCGGCGGTCTCCGGCAGCGGGGCGGGCGGCGGCGGCGGCCGGCGGGGCGGGGGCAGGAGCGTGCGGCGGCGGCAGCCAGCGGGCGGGCGGGGGCAGGGGCGGCGGCGGACGGGCGAGCGGGCGAGGGCGCGGCATACTCCGGCAGCGAGCGGTTGCGACCGGGCGGGGGCGGCGCTCGCGCGGGTGTCGGGGAGCGTACGGAGCGTGCGGTTGTTCACGATGGAGATGGCGTGCGCGTGGGGGTTGTGTCGAGCGTTGTTTTTTTCCCTTGCGGGGTGGGGCCGCGAGCGTGGAGAGTTGCTTAGCGCTAATTGTAATTAGCACCACTGGAATGGTTTTAGGCTGTAGGATTTGTTGTATGAACGGATATGATGAATTTGGATCTCCGCACTTCGTGCTTTTATAGGTGTAGTAGAGTAGTAGATAGATAGTAGATGTAGTAGATAGTAGATAGTAGATAGATTAGTTTGCCCTTTGTTGACCTGAAGAAGCAGCCTAAAATTCTGAACACATATGTCACTAAAATAACAAGGTGAAATCTTGTTTTTTCTTGCTACAAAGAGATGGCATCATAATTAAATTCCATGTCTGATTGTATCAATATCATCAATCCAATCACAAATCCTGATTTTTTATTTTTTTAATATGTGAATAAATTCACTTTTGGTCTGTTTGCTAACTTGCTAATTGCCTTCTTACACCCCATGGCGGATCTGTGTATGAAAGTGTGATTGGCTATAAACATGAAAAAATTACTGAATCAAATAGTAGACCGTACTTCATGTGTGCATTGAGATGAAGAGGTGTAAGGATCACGTGATATATAGCATTTCATATATCATGTCAGCAAAAACACACTGTGGTGGTCGCCATCGGCTGACGGCGTACATTCCTTGGTACTGGGATGCCGTAGAGGGGGAGGGCGACGCTGTGGAGGGAAGGGGAGACGATGCTGGAATGTGTGGCATGCTTTGATGCCAACAACGTCAGTTTGGAGAGAAGCTGGGGGAGATATGAGTGTGAGCATTGCTATGAAATGTGATATGAGGGTGAGCGTTGTGCCATGCGATGAGAGAGTGAATTGCTTTTTCAAAAATAAAAAGAAAAGGAGCGACACTTTTTTTAGGGAAAGTATTTGATTGCGATCAGAGAAATGTCACATACTTTTATATAGTTGAAAATATCAGATACCCTACAAAGTCATGTTTATAATGGACCAGACCAAAAAATCATTGAGTTTTAACAATCATAAGAGATGCATACAAATAATGCTTCTTAATATATTAGTTACGCATGATAATACAAAAGGTGTGTTTATATATATTTTTAATATATTTATTTATTTATTTATTTTCGTAGTGTATGAGAGAGATAAAGATGGATTATGTCGATGTTTGAAAAAAAATCCACCAAACAAGGGTGTAGAGGCGATGCTATTGAAAGAGGTAAAAAATTCAACAAGTTTTGTATAACAAAAGGCCCGTGGCAACGCACAGGCATTCTACTAGTACATCAATGGTGTCTGAACTTGTCATGTATGTTCACTTTAGTGCCTAAAATTGAAAAATACGCAGAACTGGTTCTAAAACTTGGCTGGCGCGTGCAAATACAATGCTAATCTCATTTGTAGACGTATAGTGTGCTGATGTGGCCTCGTATTTGCTGACATGGCATGAGGCCATTTGTAATGGCGAAACATTATTATGTTAATACTATGTATGTGTCTATGACTAGTGGGCCCCGTATGTCAGAACAAAGGAAAAATTGAAATTAAAAATTGTGCCCAAGCAGAGTCGAGCCTATGATCTGCAGCTTGAAGGAAAGATGCGCTGACAAATACAACCAGAAGGTTTTGTTGATCCAAAGGATGTCGGAAAGGTATGCAAGCTTAAAAGGTCAATCTATGGTTTGGAGCAAGCATCAAGGAGCTGGAATCAACGTTTTGATGAAGTTGTAAAAGAGTGTGGCTTCATTAAAAATGATGAAGAAGCTTATGTATACAAGAAGTTTAGTGGGAGCTCTGTAGCATTTCTAATATTATATGTAGATGACATATTATTGATTGGGAATGATACTAAATATCTTGGCACAATAAAAGACTATTTGAAGAGTGTATTTTCAATGAAAGTCTTAGCTGAAGATGCATATATATTGGGCATAAAGATCTATAGAGATAGATCAAGATGTCTAATAGCACTAAGCCAAATCACGTACATTGACAAGGTTTTAAAGAGGTTTAAAATGGAGAATGCAAAGAAAGGATTTCTCCCAATGTCACATAGCATACCACTTAGCATAAATCAATGTCCAAAGACAGTTGATGAGTGAGTGAAAATGAGTGGAGTACCATATGCCTCTGCTATTGGCTCCATCATATATGCTATGATTTGTATAAGACCAGATGTTTCTTATGCACTAAGTGTAAGTAGCAGATATCAAAGTGATCCAGGAGTGGCTCACTGGACAGTAGTAAAGAATATTCTTAAGTACCTCAGAAGAACAAAGGATATGCTCCTTGTTTATGGAGGAGATGAAGAACTCGTTGTAAATGGTTACACCGATTCTAGCTTCATGACTGATATAGATGACTATAAATCTCAATCAGGTTATGTTTTTACACTTAATGGTGGTGCGGTTGTTTGGAAGAGTTTTAAACAAAACACTGTTGCGGATTCTACGATAGGAAGTAGAGTATATTGTAGCTTCGGAAGCTTCAAAGGAGGCGTTCTGGATCAAGAAGTTCCTTGAAGAAATTGGTGTTATCCCAAGTGTGATGAATCCAATGCCTCTCTATTGCGATAATAGTGGTGTCGTTGCTCAAGCAAAGGAACCAAGATCACACATGAAGACCAGACACATTGAACGCAAGTATCACATTGTCCGATAATATATTGAGAAGGGCTATGTGAAGATTCTCAAGATTCACACGGATTTGAATGTGTCAGACCCGATGATGAAGGCTCTACCACGAGCAAAGCATGAGCAACACCGGATAGCCATAGGTGTTAAAGAGACTATGTAAACTAGATTATTGACTCTCGTGCAAGTGGGAGATTGTTAGAAATATGCCCTAGGGGCAATAATATTTGTATTATTATATTTCCATATTCATAATTAAGAGTGTATATTCTATGCTATAGCTGCTATGATCCTGGAATATGTGATTCAGTGAAAAACTCATATGCACGTCTGGAATGATAAACAGTAAATAAAAGGTTCCTAGTCTTGCCTCTAAGACTATCTCAAGTGTTGTTGGTGATCACGTTTTCTGGATCTTAGGATATCGTTAAGTGTAATGATGATCCTAAAACAACATTGAGATTATGACGTTGGAAGAACGATCATATAGAATCGACCCAAACTTGTTTGTTGTGAATTGGATTAATATCATCTACATTCAATTGTAATAGAACAGAGTGTTAACATGTGATATTACTCCTTAGACCATGAGAGTATCGTGGTCACTTCTTACCGTACGATGGGCTTTGGAGTTGCTCAAACGTCACGTGTAACACGGTGACCATAACGACAACTTGCAGGTTCATCGGAAAGTTTGACAAGTGACCAGATAGCTGAGAGTGGGATTTGCTCCTCCGACAATGGAGAGATATTCTTAGGGCCCTCTCGGTGTGACATCAATCATTGTCTGTCCAGACACACGTGACTTAGTCACGGGGATGCTGGAACACAATAATGAGAAAGAAGAACAAAACCGGTAACAAGGATTTCCGTATAGTGAGCATGGTAATGACTCAGGAGGATACCGATGCATCGCGGGTTTTGTAGAGTACCACGAAGGAAAGGGAACATCTCATGATAACCAAAGGTTCACTCGAATATCATTCGTGTACTCACAGGGACTGATACAGATGTCCACGGTCCCGCTGTCGGTCATCGGATGAATGGTTTCGTCCATGTTTGTGAGTTACCGAACCTATGGGGTCACAAACTTAAGGCAATCACGATCTACTGAGTGTTAGTAGTACAGGAGTCATGAGAATATATTTTTGGAATTATTTCATGAATATTCGGAATAGTTCCGAGAGGATCCGGAAGCGTTTCGGGGTCACCGGAAGGGTTTAGGTGAGTATCGAGTAATACTGGGTATTACCGATAAATTATATATAGGTGGAAACTGTTTCCAGAGATGTTAATATATATATATATATATATATATATATACACACACACACATAAACACTATTCTAATCACGGGATCAGAATATTATTCTGATCACAACATGAACTTCCTGAGTTACACAGCCTGAGCTTCCCTCTGTAGGAACCCGACCTTCGGGCTATCTTCGCAACCGTGTCTCCCCGCACGAATTATTCTGGTCACTCGTGTTCTATATGATGTAAGTGTAATCTAGAAACGGTTTTTAGCAACTAAATGCCCGTTTTAAATAGAAATCTCGCACATTGGCGGATTTTGCTCTCGGGTCATGATGAACTTGCGTCTTTTGCAATTTTACTGCCTGAGTTGTTTGACCTGAACTTCCCCCGGTGCTAGGTTGAACTTCCGCCAACATTGCCCAAATGGTGCTTGCGATATACCATTGGAAAGCTATGGACACGAGTATCATGACCCAAGTTAAATTTTTGGCAAAATGTAAGCGGTTTAAGAGCAGTTTTGAAAACCATTTTTTCTTCATACAAAAAACGTGAATCGTATTTTCGATCGCATTTCTAAACCGTTTATCGGAATGAGACAAATAATATGGCGTTGGAAAGCTGCTGCAAAACCGCTCCTTCCACATGTTGATAGTTTTCTCTAATTCCCCATGGTTAAAGAGTAATTTGAAAAATCGTAAAATTTCGCAAACCGAACAGCCGAGTTCGTATTTTCGATGCCATTTCTAAACGGCTAATCCAATCGAGGCAAATGATATGGCGTTGGAAAGCTTATGAAAATGCACTACTTTTTCATGTTGAAAGTTTTTTTCTAATTTTGAATGGTTTAATAGTAATTTAGAAAACGGTACAAGTTTCACCGAGTTCGTATTTTTGAGTTAATTTTTTAACCGTACGTCCGAATGCAGCAAATGATATGGCATTGGAAAGCTTGAACAAATGCGAAACTTTTTGGTAGATATTGTTTCTCCCAATTCTTTACGGTTTTAAGTCAATTTTGAAAATGGCTAAAAACGTATTTTCGCCGTAATTTCATCAAACTTTATCGGAATGGGGCAAATAATATACCGTTGAAAAGCTAATATACCGTTGAAAAGCTACGGAAAATGCGAAACTTTTTCATGTTGATGGTTTTCTCTGATTTCTAGCCGTTTACAAATAATTTCGAAAACGGCGAGATCATTCGTTCTGCCTTTATCGCGAAACAGATTCTTCGAAAATGCACCGCGTGAAGAACTTGAACTTCTCGGCATGTCTACTTGAACTTCACTTTGTTTTTCGTGTGCTTTTTTGGCTCGTAGCTCTCCATCCACTCACCGAAATTGAGCAAGTGATATACCAATGGAAAGCTGTTGTAAATACGCAACTTTCCCGTGTTGATCATTTTTTCATACTCGCGACGGTTTTAAAAGTTTTTCATCGGAAATTCATTCAGTGCAGTAGTCGAACTTCTTGCTGTTTTCACGTTGAACTTCTGTGACGTATTTTCGTTTGTAATTTTCTCATTCATTCGTCAGTGTTACACAAATGATATTCCTTTTGTACAAACCTCTCTCACAATTTTTTTTAACTTTCTCCGACCGTGGACTTGAACTTATAACAACAAAACAATTGGACCTTTCCTTTTAATTCATTTTTCTCATATTAAACACACACCATGTAGTACATGAACTTTTTACATTTTTATAATTTGAATTTTTTATTTTCTTTTTGAAATCAAATTGCTCTCAAATAATAACTGAACTTCTTTGTGGATTGAGAGAATTATTTTAAAACGCAATTTTTTTTCTCTTTTGTGTTTTTGAACATGAAAATATAAGGTGAATCTCTCTCGCAAGAATTTTTGAACTTCCCCGGACAGAGCACTTGAACTTCTTTCAACAAACCTTTTAAGCTTTTATTTTTCTATAATTTTATTCTCACCTGAAATGCATTCCTTGCAGTACTTGAACTTCTCGTTGTTTTCACTATGAACTTCTTTCAAGAGATAATAATTTTTTGAATACATAAAAACGTGTTTTAAATGGTATACATGAAAATATTAAACCGTTCATCGAAATATAACACATAATATACCGTTGGAAAGCTTATGAATAGCAGCAAGTTTTTCATGTAGACAAGTGTTACAAATTCGTTGCCGTTTGAGAACAGTTTTTAAAATGGCAAAACAACATTGTTTTTTGCGTTTTTTTTTCAACATGTAAATGAACGACGGACGTCTCTCACATGAATTTTTAACTATGCTAGGAGGAGCAAGTGAACTTCTTGCAACAAACCTTTTAAGGTTTTTATTTTCTATTCTTATATTCTTATCTGAAACGCATTCCGTGTAATAGTTGGACTTTCCGCTGTTTTCACCTTGAACTTCTGTCACATATTTTTTGTTCAATCTCTCTAACAAGAACTTTTGAACTTTCTCGGGCTGAGCACTTGAACTTCTAGCAACAAAACTTTTAGCCTTTGCTTTTTCATTCTTTTTTTAATATAAAATGCACACCGTGTAGTATGTGAACTTCTGGCAGTTATCAATCTAAACTTCTCTCGGTTACGTGAAAATATTTGAGTTTTTTATAGACATTGAACCGCACTACCTTTTTTATTTTGAACATCATTGTGTATCTTTAGTATCGGGGAAAATCTAAGCTTTTTATAAACATCAAACAACTCATTTTTTAATTAGAACTTTTTCGTGTTATTCATTAGTATAGGGAAAAGTCCTAATTATGTAATAAACATCGAACCGTTCACTTCTTTAAATTTGAACTTCCAGATATTAAAAAAAGCAATGGCAAATCCATGTTTACAAACTTTTTAAACTGCTCGATTTTTTTAATTTGACCTTCTTGGTTTTTTATAAACATTTTGAACTTCTATGTTATTTAAATTTGAACTCCAATTTTTTAGTAAAATGTAGAAACACCATTTTTATAAACTTTTCAAACTGCTCCATTTTTAATTTTTGAACTTCTTGGTTTATTCTATAGTAACGGGGAAAATCACAGGTTTGTAATAAACATTGAACCATCCTATTATTTAAATTTCAACTTCAAGGTATTTTTTAGAAATGGTTAAACTTACAAAACAAAATTATTGTTTCCATTTTCTACGATTTGTTTTTTTGTCTCGTGACATTTTTAGGCCTTTTTTTTGTTGTCGGTGAAATGGCCTAGGCGGTCCTTTTTTTCATTGATGAATTTCTTCAGTATGTGGTACACGTGAACTTATGAATTTCTAAAACATGAACTTTGCATTTATATCTAGTAAGTATACTGTCAGTCTGCTCCCGGTAGACATTTATAGGAAAGAAATTACCAAGGCAGACAAATGTAAAATTCCTGGAATACAAACCTAGAATTTATGTTGGCAATGGTCATATGTAAAATTAGAAAAAACTTCACCTAGAACGTCACTTTTGTTGTAGGTTCTTTTCCACAAATAATACTAGAATAAGCTCCCCCAAGCATTAAAACAAACAGGTAGAGGGTACACTCAAATTGTTAGAAACCTATGTAGCTTTCTTGCGTACTTATAAAAAAAGCACGAGCTAGTGGTCAAATTGAAGTAGACGTCTCCACCACTCTTTTCATTAGTACTCTTTCTCACCCTGTCCTCACCACATGATGCCATCTCTCTCTCTCTCTCTCTCTAGAGTTCTCTCCACTGTATACTGAAGCTTTCAATGCATAGTGCATATGCAGAAGTTGACAGCTTACCTAGTGTTATCCATCTCTCAGGTAGCAGAAGTACGACAACAAAAACAAAAAAGATGACGTTTTGCAACTGAACTAGACGTCATACTTGTATAAGGGAAATTACTACCCGTTTATGCAGGTGCAGAAATCTGAATTATTTAGAGAAGGGAGAAACTCTGAACTTGTAGCTCGATAGAACCCGAACTTCTGCTTTCTTTGTGATTTGGGAGACTGAGGAGCGGCAGCGCAACAATATACGTTTGTGTACAGATCCATAGTGCATAGCTTCCACAAAACTTGTATGAAAATTATCTCCAAAGAAGAAGGGGACCAGGGGACTAGCTGGTCACAGGAGATGCATCAATTGCAGGGTTGAAGCACACAAATGGAAGAATCTCAACAGAGACTAGCATTCCAAGTATGGTTGCAGCGAGAGCAGTGCTCGATGCAGTTGGAATGGTTGCATACTATCGGAGTAAATGACCACGGGTAGCCCCATCAGTCCCCCATGGTATTTCAAGACATCGGTGCTAGCTGCGCCCCTCACACCGTCCGAGAGCACGACCGCCTTCTTGGGCCGGCTGGTCCAAGAGGCCGATTGCTATAAGGCGGCAGGGCCATGGAAGACGGCCGCGAGGGAGCCGACTCCTGGCAGACGGCCCCTCGTCCCCTCGAAGTCAGCACCACATCACCATGACAAGACAAGGCATGGCTGCAGTGTAGCCTGCCACCCCCGAATCCAGGATGGGACGTGGCCACAGAGCTATGCACTGGGCGGACACCCCCCGCCCAGCGCGGCACTATTGCGGCACAGTCCGTGACGTCATTAGCGCCAGAGGGAGCCACGCCCCCACGATGGGCGGTCGGTGGCCCGCAGGCGGCGGGCCCTACCTGTCCGCGAGCCACCAGAAGGCGGCAAACCTCCAGTAGGTGGCAACAAGGGAGGACCGACTCCTAGCAGGCGGCCCTCCTCCCCCTTAGAGTCTGTGCACCATTAACCAGACGAGACGGGGTATGGCTACAGCGAGTACCCGTCAGGCGGCGGGACTGTAACCACGTTCCCCTCGGTCAAGCCTTCGTCTTCAAGGGCGAGGCTACAGCATAGAGCAGTCAACATGGCCCACCAGGCGGCGGGCCCCAGCGGTCGGCGGAGAAGCCGGCAGCCAGAGACGCTGACGGCCGGGTCCTACACCCGGTTGGATTACCATTGTACCCCTAGGGGGTAGGCCTATATAAACCCCCCAGGCTCACCCATGCAAAGGGTTGGCAGTTCGGTTCAGCACCCACACCACACACTCACACACGTAGAGAGAAGAGTAGGGCTAGCCTTGCCCTTCTTCCTCCTCTAGCCAAAACAGCTCAAGGAGCAAGCTTGTAGCTACCTTGTTGACCATAGTCATCATGCGGAGACCCAGCAGAGCAGGACTAGGAGTGTTATCTCCGAGGAGAGCCCCGAACCTGGGTAAGATTCGCAGGCATGCGCGGTCTCGCTCACTCCTGCTTCTAGAGCTCGGCGACGTACTCTTGTCCCCATCCACGATAAGCCACCCCCTAGCATATGTCGCACAATATCCCCGACATTTGGCGCCCACCGTGGGGCAAGGTGCACCGTCGTCCGGAAACACGTTCTGGACGGGAACCCTCTTCCTTCCTGGCGAGCGCAGCCAGCCCGGCACGCCCGACGGCGTTTGCGCCGACACGCTGCATGGCGTGGAGGCCGCCTGCGCCGCGGGCTGCCTCACTGACATCATCGGTGGGATCCGCCTCTCCGACGAGCCCGCACCCAACGCGGGCACCGCCAGCTCCGAGAGCTGCCTTGTCGACCCCCTCGGCAAGGTTCACGTCACCCGCGAGCAGGCCTCCGATCTGGAGTCCGTTGGCTCCACCAACCCACCCGTCGACATGGTTATCGACGCCGACGCCGCGCCTTCTGATGCTTTCCCCGGTGATGTGGTGATCTTCGACGACCCGCTCCCTGCTGCTAACGGCAGCACCGGCACCAGCACCGTCGCCGAGGTGCTGGTCATCATCCACGATGGAGCCTCCGACGAGGCCGGCCGGGATCCGTTGCGGGCGGCAATGCAAGACCTGTCCACGCCCGTAGCGCCCGGTGCGAACGGTGAAACGCCGGAAGCGTGCCGTGTTGCACTCCTCGACAGCGCCAACAAGTTGGCAGCCTTGAGACGCCTCACCGAGGCCTACCAGTGCGAGATCGACCACGCCGTTTGCGGCACGCCGGCTGCCGGCGAGCCCAGCCGCGCAGGCACGGTTCGGCAGCGCGGCGCGGCCATCGCCAGCATGCTGGGGGCCGACCGCCCACTCTACGCCACGCCAATGGAGAACTTACGCGCCGCCTAGGCGGCAGCCGACGAGCTGGACCGCCTGGAGGGCGATGAGCGTCGCTGCATGATGGAGCGCGTCCAGCAGCTCATCGACGTGGCCGCCACGCAGCAAGAAGCCGGCCGCCGCGTGGTGGAACCCGGCGTGCAGGCCGGGAACCTTCCCCCTCGCCGAGAGCACGGCGTGACCTCCCGGACGCCGACAGCCGGCACCCGCGACCGAGGAGACCAAGAGCCGGCTGTTAGCCGCAGCCGCACACGCATCACCATCGAGCGCGACCAAGACGGCCGTCCACGAGCTGTAGAATGGCGGGACGATCGTCCGCCTCCCCCGCACAGGGAGAGGCGCGCCTCCCCGCCGCCCGTTGAGCACCCGACTCTCGGAGGCCGGCTGGGCCCCCGTGAAGGAGTTGGGGAAAGCAACGCCCGCTACCGGATTGACCGCTTGGCTCGATCCCTGGCGTTAGAAGAAGAAGATGCGATCGGCCCGCCTTGTTTCGGCCCCCGCATTTGCGACAAGCCCTTCCCCAAACGGTTCTCGCTTCCTCGAGACACTCCCAAGTACAACGGTTCCATGAAGCCGGAGGATCGGCTGGTTGACTACTCCACCGCCGTCAGCATAGCAAACGGCAACAAGCGCGTTGCCGTGAAGTACGTTCCGCTCATGCTCCAGGGCACGGCCCGGACATGGCTGAACAACCTCGAGCCCTACAGCGTCAACAGCTGGTTGGACTTTACCGAAGTTTTCATCCGCAACTTCACCAGCACCTACAAGCGGCCGCCCAAGCCCCGCCAGCTCTCCCTGTGCGTCCAAGGCCCAACCGAGTCCACCCGCGAATACTTGACGCGGTGGGCCGAACTGCGCAACTCCTGCGAAGGGGTGCATGAGGTGCAAGCCATAGAATACTTCACTACCGGGTGCCGAGAGGGCACCTTACTCAAGCACCGACTCCTCTGCGACGAGCCGGCCACACTCGATGAGCTGCTAATCATAGCGGACAAGTACGCCACCGCCGACTCCTCCATGAAGTCGGAGCTCCGAGTGGATGCGTTTGGAAAGATGCTCCCTCCGGACCTTCAGACGCCTGCTGGCGACTCCAGTCGGCGCCAGCAGTCGAACGACAACAAGCGCAAGGCCCAACAGCCGGCTTCCACCAGCCGGCAGGTGGCAGCAGTTGAAGACCAACAGCCGGAAGGGTAGCCCGGCCCCAAGCGTCAAAAAGGCGGCAAGCCTGCTTGGTTGCCCGCTTTCTCCTTCGAGCAAACCCTTGATGCTCCCTGCAAGTTCCACAGCGGCGCGAAGCCGTCCAACCACACCACCCGGAAGTGCCACTGGCTCACCCGCATTGCCAAAGGCGAAGGACTGCCCCCTCCGCCCGCTGGCCCGCCGGCTCCGCCTCCTCAGCAGCCGGCGGCCCGCCCCGTCGGCGCAATTCAAGATGAATTCCCCGTAGAACACGGAGCCTACGTCGTCTTCACCAGTGTGGCCGACGACAGGCACAACCGGCGTCAGCAGCACCGCGAGGTGAACATGGTCGCTTCTGAGGTCCCAGAGTTCATGCACTGGTCCAAGAGGCCCATCAGCTGGAGTCGCGCGGACCACCCGGAGGTGATGCCTTCTCCGGGTTCCTACGCCCTGGTGCTGGATGCCACCTTTTCAACGGAGCGGCGAGCTTGTCGCTTCTCCCGAGTTCTGATAGACGGCGGTAGCAGTATCAACATCCTCTACCGCGACACCCTGGAGAAGCTGTGCGTCAAGGAGAAGCAGCTCCAGCCCAGCCGGACTGTTTTCCATGGCATTGTACCTGGCCTTTCCTGCTCTCCAATCGGCAAGATCAAGATAGATGTCCTCTTCAGAGACAAAGATCACTTCTGCCACAAGCCAATCTGGTTCGAGGTGGTGGATCTGGAGAGCCCCTACCATGCGCTCCTTGGCCGGCCTGCTCTGGCCAAGTTCATGGCGGTACCGCACTACGCCTACCTCAAGATGAAGATGCCGGGCACCAAGGGCATTATCACCATGGCCGGCGACTACCAGAAGTCGGCCCTGTGTGCTGCTGCCGGCAGTCGGCTGGCCGAGTCCCTTGTGATCGCTGCAGAAAGGCGGCTCCTCGACCGGGTTGTGGCCATGGCCGGCAAGCAGCCGGACCTATCACCAAATCCCAAGGAGTCGGAGACCCAAGGCTCTTTCCAGCCGGCCAAAGAAACCAAGAAGATTCCCTTGGACCCTGAGCACCCGGAGAGGTTCGCTGTCGTGGGGGCCCACCTCGATAGTAAATAGGAAAGCGAGCTCGTTGATTTCCTCCGTGAGAATCGGGACATCTTCGCATGGTCTCCCAAGGACATGCCGGGTGTTCCGACGGATTTCGCCGAGCACAAGCTACACATTAGATCAGATGCAAAACCAGTCAAGCAACCCCTCCACCGCCTGTCGGAAGAGAAGAGAAGAATTGTCGGTGAAGAGATTGCCCGGCTCCTGGCAGCCGGCTTCATCATGGAAGTGTTCTTTCCAGAATGGCTTGCCAACCCAGCCCTTGTACTAAAGAAGAACAACAAGTGGCGCATGTGCATTGATTACACCAGCCTCAACAAAGCTTGCCCCAAAGATCCGTTTGGTCTGCCTCAGATAGACCAAGTGTTGGGGATATAACTATTGAGTATAAACTGCCCAGGAGGGGCCGGGTTATGCTCATAGTGATTTACCTGTATTGAAGCCCATGAAGACATAGAAGATGGCGACTTACGAAGGAGACTTAATAAGAAGGCCCAAAGCCCAAAGGTGAGTTAGGGCCCATAGATGTAAACCTCCATAAGTATATGACTTGTATTGTAAGATAGGAAAGAGTGGATACCGAGCCGGACACGTTTATGAGCCGGCCGGGATTCTGTGAACCGCCGGGCGTCAACCTGTGGATATAAAGGGACGACCCGGCGGCGGTTTAGGGACAAGAAACAACAGCTCGAGAGCCAGGTTAAGCGTATCCGCTCCCTGGTCGACGAAACCCTAGCAATACCTCCTCAAACTGGATTAGGCCTTCACCTTCACCGCAAGGGGCCGAACCAGTATAAACTCCCCGTGCCCTTTATCCTGATTAACCCCTTTAAACTAACCTCATTGCGATGGCTCCACGACTAAGTCCTCACACTTGGACATCTGCCGTGACTATTCCACGACAGTTGGCGCCCACCATGGGGCCAGCGCACGGTGGTTTCGAGTTCTTGAAGGGCAACTTCGAAGGGATCAAGGGATACGCTGTGGGCCGGATGACCAAGAGTCATCGCGGCAAGCTCTACATCGACGACGAAGGCTGGGGCCCCGAGGCCGGCTCAATTGAGTACGGGTACCGAGTCCCCTTCGGTGGAATTCACGTCTTCATTGGCAAGATCGGCGAACCGGGCCCTGAGCCGGACACCTGCACCGACATCATCGAGACGGCTCAGCATGCAAAACCCGCCCGAGTTCAGCCCGCCATGAGTCGTGCCTTCGTGGGATTCATCAATGGTGCGGGATCTAAGGATAAATCGGTATTTGACAGTGAGACAGTTGTCTATTCTTATGGCGAGTCATCCACCGGTGAAATCGAGTCATTGTACCAACTGCAAGATGGTCGGCTTGGGGGCTGTTCCGATGGCGATAGTATTCCGGACCCCTACGAGCCGCCGAACCGGGTTCCAATCTTCATGGCCGGTACGCAGCCAGTGCAACACTCTTCAACTGCAGCGGCATTGATTTCCGGGTCAGCAGCGGCGACGGCAGCCGGGGCAGGAGGCCCTGCGCGCCCGCCGGCTCAAGTCTTCTCCGGTTTACTAGACGCCTTGGCAACACTGCTGACGATGGAGGTTAACCCGGTTAATCAAGATCAGCATAACGCAAAAGTCGTGAAATTGCGAGATCAGATAGCTCAAGCTAAGGAAGACCTGGCAGCTGAAGATGCCAGGATGGCTGCGGAGCGGGTTACGTTGGATGCACAGGCGCAGCGGATTCAGTCGGAGTCTTACCGGCTCTTGCTAGATCAGAACGCTTCAAACGAAGTCATGAGGAGGAGGCATCAGTCTCGTCTTCCACCGGTTTACGAGGCGAGGAACCTCTTTAACACGCCAGGAGCAGGAACCAGTAACCCACCAGTGGCAGACCGGGTTGAAACGCCTGGGACGGGAGCGCCGGTTCAGCCGCGCACCACGGATCCGCCTCGTCAGAACAATATCCCGCCGCAGCACATGCCAACACCACCGGGTCATTACTCTAACCCTTTGGATAACATGATCACTGCGGCGTCACGATTGGCGGCTATCCCGGTTGAAGGCGAATCTCCAACGGCGGTTGAGATGCGGAGGGCTAGAGAGCTCCTTCAGACAGCATTGGTTCAGCAGCAGGCTTATTCTTACAGTCGTTTTTTCTTAATAAGTCTTTGGTTACTTGGGGGCTTTCGGCTTATGAGCGAAGTTATGATTACCCTTTGAACCGGCTTATAAGCCAATTGAAAAAAAAACTTGAGGGCTTGCTACCCAGGTTAAAGGTACCAAAGAGAGTCTGTTGCAAAATCACAGCTCAAACATAGGTGCCCCTTGAGCACAGCTCAAAAATATTACTTGGGGGCTCCTTGATTCTAAAGAACAAAGAGTTTGTATAACCCTTGTAATAGGCTTAAAAGCCAGGCTTGGAAGCCGGCTAGGTGTATTCACCTAAAACCCCGGGTTATCCTGCCTTTTTAAGTAAGCCACTCCGCCCAGGTATTCCTGGAATGACCCGCCGAACGTTTGACAAGTCAATCTTATACAGACCCTGAACTTGTCAAAGTTAAAATGACGATTGGTTATGTGAGGTCCATCTTATAAGGTTTGTATATAGGTTTAACTCAGTGGCCGTGCGGCCCGTGAAAGCACTCGATTTTCGGCCAGGCAGCCCATGAAAAGCCTCGTTTTTTTGTTTGTTTTATTCCACAGTTTTTTTAGGTTTATTTGATGAGGCTTATAATGCTTTATGATCATAATTCATCCAGTGTTTATTAACCCGGCCTGGTTTTTTGACTATAAGTCGCCAGTATGAGATAAGATAACATTCGGTGTTTATTAACCCGGCCTGGCTTTTGACTATAAGTCACCAGTATGAGATAAGATATTATCCGGTGTTTATTAACCCGGCCTGATTTTGTTCATAAGCCAAGCAATCTATGATAATTACCAGTGCTCAAAATTTGGGTTCTCCCCCTTACTACACCGGTTTGATAAACCAACAGTGTGATCAAATATCACAGGTATGATATATTTCAAATTTGGTTATTCTTAAAGTCCAGCCTTGGGTATAAGCTATGTTAGTTTCCATGGTTTTATATTGGGCGTTATGACCCGTCCAGCGGTAAACCGCCAGGACACTTTTAATCCATTGCATGCAGGAGCAGATTCCACAGTGTTAATATTATAAGCATAAGTGGCATATCTTAACATGGTGGATTAGCAGTGTCATGCAAAGTAAATATGCACGATGGCATAGCAGAATAAGAGTTTAAGCTAGCCTATTACAAGGCATTTGGTGCCCAAAAGAATAATTGTTTTAACAAGTCTTAAAGAAAGCAGCTGCTAAACCGGCCCCCGGTTTACGATTCCTGGCCTGGCTGACTTGAAAGTTGCGGATCGTCCAGCGCCGGTTCATCTTCCTCCTCTCTACCCAGTGGCTGGAAGTCAATGGTGGTCCAATCAATCCCAGTTAAGGCCTTGAATATAGCTTCATCACTTATAAGTGTGGAGGGGTCAACATCAGGGGCATAGGTATGCTTACGGATTGGAGGAATAAGATTTGGAGCATCATAAGTTGGCACATTAATTCTCTTGTTGTTGGCATCATAAATCGACTGATAATGTGAAAGATCGGTTTCTTCAGCCAATTTGCTAGCCAATGGGCGCATTTCCCTCGTTAAGGCTCTGAGGTCATCGTTATTAAACTCTGACCCGTCCTCCTTTATGCTTGGGTAGCCGTTTCCCACATCGGCCTGATCAAGATCAGATATCCAAGCTTTGGCCCGAGTCAGTGCAGTAAGAGCACCCGCCCTGGCAGCTGACTTCTTTAGCTCTTCAAACCGTGCAGGCATCATTGCCAGCCTTTCCAAAGTCTCCTTGATCAAGGTTGGGGGCGGTTTATTATGGGAAGCTATGCAGATAACCCGTTGTACGCCGGTATATAATTGCTCTATAAGTGTATAGGCGGCTTTCAGTTTTTGCCGCATATCTGAGCCAAGATGAGCAATGCGAGTTCCTGCATCATCAAAAACATCAGTAAACCGGCAGTCTCTTACATAATACATGTTCAAAGCTTATGAAGAAGTTATTTACCAAATACGGCAGCGGTCATGGCATTTATTTGCTGTTTCAAGCCAGTCAGCTCCTTAGCTACCGGATTAAGGGCAGCCTCAGCATCCTCAGCCTTCTTCAGCAGAGTTGACTTTTCTGTATCCCAACCTGCCCGCTCGTTCTTGAAGCTCTCCTTCAGTTTCTCCATTGCTGTTAAGGCACTGGTCAGTTCCTCCTTGGCTTTGGAGGTCTCGGCTTGTTGCGACTTGATATTTTCTTGAAGGTCGGCGATTTGAGATTCCTTCTTGTTAAGATCAGCCTGCAAGAGACATGTAATTAATTACATAGCAGTGCACATTCAAAGTCCCAAGCACATAACAAGTAATATACTTGGCACTTGGGGGATAATGTCTATTGCTTCTTATCAAAAAAAATTTACATGTCCCAAGCACATAACAACTATCAGCTTGATGGTCAACCGGATTATAAAGGTCCTAAGTAAGAATTTTGAGCCTTACAGTATAATTAGTCTCAACTTAACATATTTATTAAGTCGACCCTTGGGGCTACACAGGCGAAATTGAAGGTTTATTATTCTAAAGTCCCGGTTCATATTGACATTATAAACCGGCCCTTGCGGGCTAGTGGAGTTGATCTATATGGCTCTTGAAAGTTTGCAGAACATTCTATTCTTTTATGTCCAGCAAACTTGGCGGCTAAGGGAAGAATATTTATGCAGAGTTAACAGCATTTACCTCATATCGCTCCTTCATCATGTTCAGTAAACCGGCTTCATAATCACGGCTTGTGTACAAACGGTTTAAAAACCCAGAATGAATATCTTGCGCGCTGAGGTGGGCATAGCTTTCTAAGTCCGCCTTCCACTTGCCCTTGTCAACAGCAGAAAATTCTTCTTTGGCACTTTGTTTTGACAGAGCAGTGGGGTTGTCTGGGGCTGTATACCTGACACCAGTAACTACAACATCGTCAGCTTTATCATCAGCAGCCTTAGTTGGGCTTGGCGGTTTATCAGCATGACCCATCGGATCAATTTCCATCTGCTCAACAAAGGTGTCATGATCTTGTGGTGGCAGATCATCAAGAATAGCTTCAATATTTGTTTCAAACTGTTCCGGGTTCTTTTCCGGATCAGTTGGCGCGCTGTCATCAGCCGGTTTGTTCAGTTTGTCCTTTTTACTGGGTCTGGCCTTGGCTCTGACAGAGACGCAAATAACAGGTTAGTATAATGATCAAGCATAAGGTATAAGGGGTTAGTTAAAAATGCTCACCCAGGAACAATTTTGAGGGTTGGAATTTGTGTCCCTGTGGACTCGCTAGAGGATGAAAGGGAAGTTCCTTGATAGTTTGAATCAGACAGATTAAGAGGTTGTCGGAAATAACTCGCCTTGGGATAAGATGTGTCAGAAATAGAAGAGACCTCTGGGCGGCGTTTACGAACTGGCGAGTTCGGTAAACCGGAAGAAGTGACCACATGGCCGCTATGCCGGGTTGTGCGGCGAGCTTCATGTTGCTGCTTCTTCAACAGAAAGTTTGGATCCAAGTAAGCTAAAGGGTGAGAAAATCTTACTTTCCGGTTTGCTTGTCGGGTTTTCTGTGTGGGCAGAGGTTCTGAACCGGATGAGAGAATAGTTACCTCTACGTCGTTTGCGCGGCTAGCTTTCTGCGTCGTCCTGATAAAAATCATCGTCAATGAGATGTATAAAAAAAGAGCCAAGTGAATCAAGTTCTACCTCTGACTCCGGATTATCATCGTCAATGTTTAACTCGGTAGGCTTGGTGTTTTTCTTCTTAGCGGGCTTCTTCTTGACCTTGATTTTGACACGAAGTGTTTTGGCAGGTTTATCCTGTGGTTTCTTCTTCCAGAATGGATCATCACCCTGTTTAAAGATTGAAAAAGATCATAAGGGATTATTAAGAATATGGATTAAAGCAGGAGTGGGGCAATTCTTACAGCTGGCGGTTTATTTGAAGCGCAGAAAGGACTAAGTCCTGTTTTGCTACAGTCGGTCACCGGTTCATCCAACATCTTCTTGACAGATTCAGTAATTTCAGCATCACTCAGCTGAATATCAGTGTGGCGTTGAGGGTCTTTCACATCCCCTGTGTACTCACACATTAAACCGGGGTGACGGCTTAAAGGCAAAATGCTCCAAGATACCCAGCAACGGACAAAATCAATGCCTGTCAAACCGTTTGCCATAAAGGCTCTGAGCTTTCAAAGCTGTGGTGCATATTTGGACCGTTCCTTTGCATTGAGTCTTTGGGGGCATGGATGTGCATCGGTAAGCCGGTGAGCACGGTAACCCGACAGAGGATTCTCGCCAGCTGGAGATGTATCTTGGCAATAGAACCAAGTTTGATTCCAATCTTTGGGATGGCTATGATGCCTAGCATGAGGGAAGCTGACGTCTTTTCTCTTCTGAATTGAAACCCCGCCAAGTTCAGTATTGGGCCCATCCGTAAATTCAGTACGGCAGTTTAAATAGAAGAAATCTCTGAACAGGTCGACCGTGGGCTCTTCTTGCAGGTAGGCTTCACAAAACACTTGAAAATTGCAAATATTGGACACGGAGTTAGGCCCAATATCTTGAGGGTGAAGTTGGAAGAAGTGAAGCACATCACGGAATTTTTTTGATCCGGGAGGGCTGAACCCTCAACTCAGATGATCAACAAAAACGATCACTTCCCCATCCTTGGGCTCAGGAGGATTTTCTGGACCGGGGGCTCTCCAGTGGATGTCTTCCTTTTTCGCTAAAGCGCCGGTGGCAACACACCCGTTCAGTTCTTCTTCTGTAACCCGGGATGGAACCCAGTTACAGGAATAAAAGGATTTGGCCATTTATACAATAACCTGGAAAAGATTTGTGCCGGTTTAAGGTTCATGGTTAACAGGCGGAAAGTGTTGAAGCATGCATAAATGTTAAACCGGAGAGTGACGTTATTAAATTACAAAGACGAGCACTTGGCGGTTTAAGAGGGGACTAATGGTACCTGGCAGGTTATTATTTTCTGAGGTTAAACCTCCTACACGGATATTGACAGTATAGATCTAAAGTTGGAAAATGGCTAAGTGGTGAAAAACAGGTTTCACAGATTGGTGTTATAATTTTGGATCTACAATAGTTCAGATAATGAAGAAAAATTCTAACCTAAAGTAGCGGCAGCAGGACAGTTCACGTGCTCAGATGAGATCTCCTATGGAGGGGAGGCGTTCAGATATTAAAAATGAGTGCTAAACTGCTATCGCATAAGATTGGTACTATACTTAGATCAAAAACTACATGGTCTATGGAGGAACAAAGATGAACCGAGATGAACTCTGAAGAACTCAAGCAAACCCTAATGGAGATCTGCGGTGAGGAAAAGAGGGGGGCTTACCAGGGCTGTTGGACAGTGGTGGCGCGCGGCGGTGCTCTGGTGCGTTCAGGACGATGCAGCGGCCGGAGTGGAGGCAGCTCGTGAGGTCGACGGCGGCGGAGCTCGGGCGCGTTTGGCGTGGCAAGGAAGAGGATGAAGGCAAGGAGGCAAGGGGGGAAAATGAAAAGGACCCCTGTCCCTATTTATAAGGCAGTGGATAGATGGCATGCGCGGGAATCAAGGAGGCTGAGATTTGGGCCTCGTGCGATATTAATGCAAGATGACGTCATGGCGGGTTAGCACAATTCTGTGAGCAGACGTCGTGGCGGGTTATAAATTTTCATAAGGACTGATCATGAAGGATTTTTTCTAAGTCAAGTATTGAAGATTGATATGAACAAGTTCACATCAACCTGGGGCCTAATGTTGGGGATATAACTATTGAGTATAAACCGCCCAGGAGGGGCCGGGTTATGCTCATAGTGATTTACCTGTATTGAAGCCCATGAAGACATAGAAGATGGCGACTTACGAAGGAGACTTAATAAGAAGGCCCAAAGCCCAAAGGCGAGTTAGGGCCCATAGATGTAAATCGCCATAAGTATATGACTTGTATTGTAAGATAGGAAAGAGTGGATACCGAGCCGAACACGTTTATGAGCCGGCCGGGATTCTGTGAACCGCCGGGCGTCAACCTGTGGATATAAAGGGACGACCCGGCGGCAGTTTAGGGACAAGAAACAACAGCTCGAGAGCCAGGTTAAGCGTATCCGCTCCCTGGTCGACGAAACCCTAGCAATACCACCTCAAACTGGATTAGGCCTTCACCTTCACCGCAAGGGGCCGAACCAGTATAAACTCCCCGTGTCCTTTGTCCTGATTAACCCCTTTAAACTAACCTCATTGTGATGGCTCCACGACTAAGTCCTCACACTTGGACATGTGCCGTGACTATTCCATGACACCAAGTGATTGACTCCACAGCCGGATGCGAGCTGTTGAGTTTTTTGGATGCCTACTCTGGCTACCACCAGATCAAGCTGAACCAGGCCGATCGGCTGAAGACCGCCTTCATCACACCATTCGGAGCCTTCTGCTACCTGACCATGACATTCGGCCTGAGAAATGCCGGTGCCACGTTTCAGCGTTGCATGCAGAAGTGCCTCCTCAAGCAACTCGGCAGAAATGCCCACGTCTATGTAGATGACATTGTGGTGAAGACGGAGAAGCGTGGCACCCTCCTGGAGGATCTCAAGGAGACCTTCGATAACCTGCGCCATTTTCAAATCAAGCTAAACCCAGAAAAGTGTGTCTTCGGAGTCCCAGCCGGCCAGCTCCTTGGTTTCCTTGTCTCAGAACGCAGCATCGAGTGCAACCCTATGAAGATCAAGGCCATAGAGCGGATGGAGAGGCCCACCCGGCTGTGAGACGTCCAGAAGTTCATCGGGTGCTTGGCATCCCTCAGTCATTTCATCAGTCGGCTGGGTGAGAAGGCTCTTCCCCTGTACCAGCTAATGAACAAAACCACTCACTTCGAGTGGAATGACAAGGCGGACGAGGCCTTCCTCCAGCTCAAGAAGATGCTGACTATGCCGCCTGTCCTGGCGGCTCCGGCTGCTAAGGAGCCCATGTTCCTCTACATCGCCGCCACCAGCCGGGTGGTCAGCACTGTCATCGTGGTCGAGTGCCCAGAAGACGGCAAGGCGCAGCCGGTCCAGAGGCCCGTCTACTACCTGAGTAACATGCTGTCGGCCTCCAAGCAGAATTACCCCCACTACCAGAAGGTGTGCTACGGCGTGTACCTTGCCACCAAGAAGCTCAAGCAGTACTTTCAAGAGCACTCCATCACGGTTGTCTGCACTGCCCCACTCGCCGAGATCATGGGCAACAGAGATGCATTAGGCCAGGTGGCCAAGTGGGCCATTGAGCTAGCTCCCCACACCATCCTCTACCAACCCCGCACCACCATTAAGTCCCAAGCGCTGGCCGACTTCCTCGTCGACTGGGCCGAGACCCAGTACCTGCCGCCGGCGCCGGATTCTACCCATTGGTGGATGAACTTTGATGGCTCAAAGATGAGCACCGGTCTGGGAACCGGCATCGTCCTCACCTCTCCCAAAGGCGACAAGCTCAAGTACACGTTGCAAATCCACTTTGCCGCCTCCAACAACATGGCCGAGTACGAGGCACTCGTCCATGGGCTCCGACTGGCCAAAGAGATTGGCATCCGCCGGATTCTGTGCTACGGTGACTCGGACTTGGTAGTCCAACAGTCGTCTGGCGACTGGGACGCCAAGGATGTAAACATGGCGAGCTACCGCTTCCTCGTCCAGCAGATCAGTGGATACTTTGACGGGTGCGAGTTCCTTCACGTGCCACAAGCCGACAACGAGCAAGCTGATGCCCTGGCACAGATTGGCTACACCCGCCAAGCGATACCTGCCGGCGTCTCGCTCCAATGCCTTCACAAGCCGTCTATCAAGCCTTCGCCGGAATCAGAGTCCATCTTCACGCCAGCTGCTCCCGGAGCAGTCGGATCCGACTCGGGGGCTGCAACAGCCGGCCGGGGGACTTCGGCAGGCGGCTCGGGGCCTGCTGCAGTCGCACCCAGCCCGGGAACTTCAGAACCCGGCCCGGGGACTGTAGCAGTCAGCCCGGGGACGATGGCAGGCGGCTCGGGGACTGCAGCAGTCGCACCCGACCCGGGGACTTCAGAACCCGGCCAGGGGGCTGCAGCAGTCGGCCCGGGGACTTCAACGACACAACAAGCGGCGGCCGACTCCAACCCGCCTCCTCCCAACCCAACCGCCCTGGTCCCAGTGGCCGTGATGACAGTGGTCGAAGCACCGTCGTGGGCGCAGCCCATCCTCAACTTCCTGGTAAGCGGAGAGCTACCAACCGACGAGACCTTGGCCCGTCAAGTGCAATGCCAGGTAGCAGCATACACGATAGTGAACAGAGAGCTTGTCAGGCGCAGCGTGACTGGCGTTTTCCAGCGCTGCGTTGAGCTAGAAAAAGGTAAGGCAATCCTCAGAGACATCCATCAAGGCGAATGCGTCCACCACGCGGCCTCCAGATCCCTCGTCGCCAAAGCTTTCCGCCATGGATTCTTCTGGCCGACTGCTTTGGACGACGCCAAGGACTTGGTCAAGAAGTGCAAAGGGTGCCAAAATTCGGCTCCAAGCAACATCCGCCGGCTTCTGCACTCAAGACCATCCCCCTCACTTGCCCATTTGCCGTCTGGGGGCTGGACATGGTGGGCCCGTTCAAAACAGCATGCGGCGGCATGACTCATCTGCTGGTCGCCATGGATAAATTCACCAAGTGGATTGAAGCAAAGCCAATTAAGAAGCTGAACGGTCCGACTGCGGTGACCTTCATTACAGATATCACCGTCCGGTACGGCATACCGCATAGCATCATCACTGACAATGGCACAAACTTTGCCAAAGGCGCCTTGGCCCGTTTCTGCATGACGCAGGGCATCTGACTGGACTTAGCGTCCGTCGCCCATCCGCAGTCAAACGGCCAAGTCGAGCGAGCAAACGGCCTCATCTTGTCCGGCATCAAGCCCCGACTGGTCGAGCCGCTAGAGCGCTCGGCCGGCTGCTGGATCGAGGAGCTACCGGCCGTCCTATGGAGTCTCCGGACCACGCCGAACAAATCGACCGGCTTCACCCCCTTCTTCCTCGTGTACGGGGCCGAGGCCGTCATCCCAACTGACATTGAGTTTGACTCGCCTCGCGTCACCATGTACACGGAAGTGGTAGCGAAGGAGGCGCGAGAAGACGGCGTCAACCTGCTAGAAGAGGGCCGGCTGCTGGCACTCAGCCGGTCCGCTATCTACCAGTAGGGCCTGCGCCGCTACCACAGCCGGAAGGTCAAGCCACAATCCTTCCAAGAGGGGGACCTTGTGCTCCGGTTGATCCAGCGAACAGCCGGCCAGCACAAGCTCTGGGCCCCTTGGGAAGGGCCCTTCATCATCAGCAAAGCCTTGGGCAATGACTCCTACTACCTCGTCGACGCGCAGAAGCCCAGGACACGCAAGATGGACGATTCTGGCAAGGAAACAGAGTGCCCATGGAACGCAAACCTCCTCCGAAGATTTTATAGTTAATGCAGTATGTACCACGCTACCTTTCGTATTAAGAGCAAAGGCTTCGGGTCCCTCGAGGAGCACTCGGGGGCTCCCCTTTTTATCTGTATGATAAGTTTATGCCTGAGAATGTGTTATTTCATTCCTCCGCCTGGCACCGGGTCCGACCAGTCGGCCCGGGGGCTCGCCGCCTTGCCCTACGTTGGTGCCGCCGGCAGTCGGACAAGTAGTGTGCCGACATCTAAGCCCTCTCTTGCCTTAAGCCGTAGCTCGCAGAGCGACTGTCCGGCTGGCAAGAGCTAAAGGCAGGAAACGGTGTCCACACGAAAAATGACTAAGGAAAATGCATCAACATAGGCCAAGCCGGCTCCTCGCCCCTCCATCCGGCTGCTAAGCAACCGGCCGGCCGGCTTCTCACTTAACTTGCTACGTTCTAAACGACCAAAGTACTTGTCTTCCTAAACGGACAAATACCGGACCCAGCCACAGACCGCAGAGCGGCTGTCCGGCTGGCAGGGTGGTAGCCAAAGAAAGGCGGCAAAGGAAAAAGCAAAAAAAGAACAGAAAAGCAAGACAAAGTCAGAACCCAGCAGAGCACAGCTTGTGCGAATAAAGTTAATTTACATAGCAAAAGCTCTTAGCCAGCATTCAACAGAGTTTGAATACACCCCCAGTGGGTGGAATTGCGCGAATTTAACATACTTGTTCAAAAGATTACAAGAACAAGAAAAGATAAGATGACGTGGCCATCTAGGCCAGGGGAGCAGCAGGCGGGTCTGACGGGTTGGCAGAGGCAGCAGCGCCGGATGGTGGAGCGGCTGACTGAAGGGTCTCGGCCTGATCGCCGCCGGCAGCAGTCGGTGCAGTAGCACGCGGCTCGTTGGTCGAGGCTTGGTCGGGCTGAGGCCGGCTGTCTGCTCCGTCGTCCGGTGCATCGTCTTCGCCGTCCTCGTCCTCTTCGTCCTCGCCCTCGCCGCTGGAGGCAATCTCTTCCGCCGAGTCCCTGGCATCCCCCGGGTTCAGCCCGAACCAGCTGGGCGGCACCTCAGTGCCTTCCTCGTCCACCTCGGGGATGAAAACGGTGGTTTCGGCATACTCGGCCATCGCCGCCGCGCGTTGAGTAAGCGCAGGGCCCACCACCGCCAGCTCTGGTCCGGCCTCCTGCCAGAAGGTGGCCAGCTGGGCCAGGTCCAGCCCAGGATACCACGCCTTGGCGAACTCGAAGGCCATCCGCGCACCCGCCTGAGCCACGGCGCCCTTCCAAGCCTCGAAGCGACCGACCGCCACCTCCAGCCAGTCGGCAGTCCGACTGGGGGTGCGTGGAATTTGAGCGTCGGGCCAAAAGGCGGCCAACACCTAAGCCCCGACGCGCTGCAGGCAGCGAAGCATCCTGTGAGCCGGCTGCAGGCGCGTCTTGACGGCCAGAAGTTGTTCGCCGAGATTCCGGGGCGCGTTGGGCGCAATGTCCGCGCCCGTCTTCCTCCGCATGTCATGACGCGCCTCGATGGCCTAGCTGACGGCGACGGAGTGACCGGGAAAGTATTCTGCACAAGAAGAAGATCAAAGATCAGAAGCGAGAAGCCGACTCCTATAGCAGTCGGCGGCTGTTCAAAAGAAGAAGTAACTTACCATCGATCATGTCCTCGATCTCGCCGTAGCCGTCGGTCAGGAGTCTCTTCTTCTCGGCCCAGTCCGAGCGTTGAGCCTCGAACTTGGCCTTGAGGCTCCTCCTTCAGCTTTTGGAGCTCCGCCTTGTGCCGCTCCGCCTGGTCCGCCAGCTCCTTGGCCAGGCGGTCGCATTCCTGGGCCGCCTGGCTGCGCTCCTGCTCCTTGGTGTGGAGCGCGGATTCGGCCTCGCCCAGGCGTTGCCGCAGATTTGCGGCGGCCTCTGCCAAAACAAAGAAAAAAGGAAACCATCAACACCAATGAAAAGTAGTTGCCAGGAGATCCGGCCCGACTGCTCAGCAGTCGGCCTGAATCTCGGGGACTACACCCAGCGGGTGCGCTGACGTGCCCCCGCAAGGAAGAAGACGAAGTACTTACTTCGGCTCTCCGTCAGATCGGCGGTCCGCTTGGTCAGCTCCTGAAGCTGAGAGTTATAGGAGGCCGCACGGATGTTGTGGTAATCCTGCAACAAAGACAACAGAAGAAGGTAACAAGTCAGTGCTCGGAGCTCGACCTGAAGTTCCGAGACGCCTGCCCAGCAGCCGGCCCGGAACTCGGGGGCTACACCCAGTGGGTGCGCTAGCGCGCCCCCACGGAAGATTACAAAGAAACGAAAGCAAGGAACGTACCCGAACGGCCGCCCGCGTCGCCAGGAACTCCTGCGTGTACTGCTGGAGAGCGGCGCCTTGGGCGTTGAATCGAGCCAGGACTTCCTGCGAGGCCGCGTTCAAAACACCCGTACCACACCCAGACGTCCAACCCGGTGGGGCGGCGCTGGTAGCCTCGGCGTCGGGGCCGACGAGCTAGCGGCCCCGACCTCCAACGGCCGTGGTGCTGAGGCCGCCCTCCCCGCTCGTCGACGCACTGGGATACGGGTGGCCGGAGTCAGACCCACCACCAACTCGCCGTTGGCTGGCGGCACCAGCGACGCGTCGGGACGACCTCCCTGGGCATCGACAGCTGGCGTGCGTGGGGGCACCTCCGACTCCGGGATAACAGGGTCCCCTCCCCTCTCTTGGATCAGCTGGTCATCGCCGGCCCCTCCGGTCGGAGCCTGGACCTCCAGCACCACAGGCTCCGTAGATTGCGGACTGGTGGACTCCGGAGCCCAGCTGCGGGACGCCTCCACCGCCTGCACCTTGGCGGCCACGTCCGCCTGCTCCTTGGCCGCGACGTCGGCTTGGGCCTTGGCCACCGCGTCGGCCTCCGCCTTTTCCCGGGCCGCAGTTTCCCGCTCGTCGCGCGCCTCCCGCGCGTTCTCCTCCGTCGCCTCCTGGAGGGCGGCGAGCGGATCCACGTGATGGGGGCCCGCGACGTCGTCTACCGCCCCGATCACTGAGCCAGACGGGGCTCGCGACAAGGAAAGTGGGGCGCTGCATGCCAAGGGGGGAAGAGAATAAAAAGATCGCAAAGATAGAAGAAAAGCAAACACAAAGCAAGATGCAAGAAAGGGCAAGGCACTTACGCGGACACCAGCGGGAGCCGCTTTGGGGCTTTCTAGAAGAGGGCCGCCTTCGCGACAGCCTCTTACCGCTTGGTCGCGGCGGTCGAGGTCTTGGCCTTCTTGGGCCGGCTGCCGAACAACCCGGCGTCAGCCCGGCGCTTCGGCGCGCCGACTGCTGCGGTCGGCGCGGCCGAGGAACCGGTGCCCGCCCTGTCGGCGCCATGGGCGCGGCGCGGCTCTTCGTCCTCCTCGTCGTCATCTGGCCAATCCCCAAGGCCGCCTCCTAAGGAGCCGCTTGCTCCCTCGCCGCCACCACCGGTGGCGTCGTCCTCCTCTTGCGCGGCCGCCCCCAAGTCAGGGTCGTCCACGTCACTCACCGACCGGTCCGCCATGTACTGGTGACCCGGGGGCGGCGTGCCAGTGGCCGTCTGGCCCGGGAAGCGCTGCGCAAAGGCCGACTGGTCAGGCGAGAAGAAAGAACCCGGACGAACAAAGGAAAAAAGAATAAGGAGACGTACCGGAGGTGGCGGGTTGGCCCGGCTGTACGGCGGCTTGCCGAACTGCCACTCCGTCTCTGACAGCTTGCAGTCGGAGAAGAAGTTCACCATGCGGACCACCTCCATGTCCGGCATCACCTTGGTGGACAGCCGGCACGGGTCCTGGCGCCCACTCATGACGCTGATCAAGTGAGGCCGGGCTTGGAGGGGCAGCACTCGGCGCTTCACGAATGCAGCCAGCAGGTCCGAGGCCTTGAGGCCCTCCGACGCCATCATCTCCTGGAGCCGGAGGAGCGCGGTGGAGCACGCAGCTGACATGGTCTTTGGCCGGAACTTCCAGTTGGTGCGAGGCCCAACAGGCGGGCCGGCTGCGTAGGCCGGCAGGTTGACGTACTCCCGCGTTGAGTAGTTATTCTCGACGTAGAAGTACGACTTCTGCCACAGTTTGGCCGACTGCAGCAGGGCGAGAGCTAGGAAGCGGACCCCGGATCCCGTGCGCTGCACCGCGACGCAGGCTCCGCACTAGGCCGCCTCGTTCTTGGCAGCGGTGCCAAGCTTGAGGTAGAAGAGTTCTCCCCACAGCTCGAGTGTGGGGAGCGTGCCGAGGTAGCCCTCGCACAGGGTGACGAAGGCGGAGAGCAGCACCACCATATTCGGAGTAAGGTGGTGGGGCTGCACTCCATAGAAATCCAAGAAAGAGCAAAGGAATCCGCTCGCCGGAAGGCCGAAGCCGCTGAGGAAATGCGACCGGAAGACGACGCGCTCACCGCCTTTCGGCGCCGGCGAGATCTCCCTTTCGGGGGGGACACGGACCTTGACGTTCGATGCATGGGGAAGCCGCCGCGTCTGGCGGAGGAACTCCAAGTGCCCGTCATGGACATTGGAGCCGTCCCAGGCGCCCGCACGGCCGCTTTGTGCCATGGGCTCTGTGCTCGGCAGCGGTGCGGGGAGGTCCGGCGATGGCGGGATGCAGCAGCACTCCGGCGAGAGGAGAGGCCGCGGCAACGGCAAGAAGAAGACGAAGGAGAGAAGCAAAGAGAATGGAGAGGAGGGCGCGCGTGTCTTCTGCCGCCCCCCTCCTCCCCCTACTTATAGCCCTCTGGCGGCGAAGCCGAGGGGGCGAGACGTGGGGGGGAGCGAGATTAATTGCGCCCACTCCCCCCATGACCCCGCAGTTACCACGCCATAACGGCGTGCATTTACCGCACCTGGAAAGTGCAACCGTCCGCCTCGGCTGCATCGGATCCGCATGCGCGCCGAGGCCCTGTAATGGCGGGCCCAGGCCTGCGGCGATGTCTCGTCGCGCACGCGAGCTGGCAGGCCGACCTGGCCTGCTGGCGCCGCGTGGCGAACGAGCAACGGGCGGCAAGCCTATCATCCGGCTGGCACTCTACCCGGCCTCCACACGACAATTTGAATTCGCGGGGCGGCCGGCCTGGCCTTGGCCGGCTCCTGGCAACCGGCCTCTCCAGAAGACGGACAAAGCCCAACTACCAGACCACTCAGAGTAGGAAGCTGTTGAGGCTCCTTGTTTTTTCAGCCGCGGTGCCTCACCAGCTTCGGGGACTACTGTCAGAGTAAATGACCACGGGTAGCCCCATCAGTCCCCCATGATCTTCTTGACATCGGGGCTAGCTACGCCCCTCACACCGTCCGGGAGCACTACCGCCTTCTTGGGCCGGCTGGTCCAAGAGGCCGGCTGCTATAAGGCGGCTGGGCCATGGAAGACGGCCGCGAGGGAGCCGACTCCTGGCAGACGGCCCCTCGTCCCCTCGAAGTCAGCACCACATCACCATGACAAGACAAGGCATGGCTGCAGTGCAGCCTGCCACCCCCGAATCCAGGATGGGACGTGGCCACAGAGCTGTGCACTGGGCGGACACCCCCCGCCCAGCGCGACACTATTGCCGCACAATCCGTGACGTCATTAGCGCCAGAGGGAGCCACACCCCCATGACGGGCGGTCGGTAGGGCCCGCAGGCGGCGGGCCCTACCTGTCCGCGAGCCACCAGAAGGCGGCAAACCTCTAGCAGGCGGCAACAAGGGAGGACCGACTCCTAGCAGGCGGCCCTCCTCCCCCTTGGCGTCTGTGCACCATTAACCAGACGAGACGGGGTATGGCTACAGCGAGTACCCGTCAGGCGGCGGGACTGTAACCACGTTCCCCTCGGTCAAGCCTTTGTCATCAAGGGTGAGGCTACAGCATAGAGCAGTCAACATGGCCCACCAGGCGGCGGGCCCCAGCGGTCGGCGGAGAAGCCGGTGGCCAGAGACGCTGACGGCCGGGTCCTACACCCGGCCGGATTACCATTGTACTCCTGGGGGGTAGGCCTATATAAACCCCCCAGGCTCACCCATGCAAAGGGTTGGCAGTTCGGTTCAGCACCCACATCACACACTCACACACGTAGAGAGAAGAGTAGGGCTAGCCTTGCCCTTCTTCCTCCTCTAGCCAAAACAGCTCAAGGAGCAAGCTTGTAGCTACCTTGTTGACCATTGTCATCATGCGGAGACCCCGCAGAGCAGGACTAGGGGTGTTATCTCTGAGGAGAGCCCCGAACCTGGGTAAGATTCGCAGGCATGCGCGGTCTCGCTCACTCCCGCTTCTAGAGCCCGGTGACGTACTCTTGTCCCCATCCACGATAAGCCACCCCCTGGCATATGTCGCACAATATCCCCGACACATACGCACAAGGATCCGGCCCCGATCCAAAGGGAGTGGCCTGGGAGGAGGAGGCACACGACAGTGTGTGGCCTAGCGGCAGCACGCAGGTGGCCCTAGACAGCCGAATTGGAGAGATGCAGGGACAGCGGTGGAGGTTGACCGAGGTGACGCACTGACGACGGATCCGGCACCAGCTCTGGCCGGTGAACTTCGTGCGGCGGCGCAATGGACCTGTAGGAGCATGGTGGGAAGACCTGCATGGGATCTCCCATGGGCAGGTGGTCGCCAGGGACACCCGATACTAAAGACGAGGTGTGCAGGCGGCGGAGCATGGGCAGGTGCAGGAAGCAGCGGCTGCTCTGGCCGGAGAGAGCCACGGCGGCCGCGCGATGAAGAGGTGGTTGCCAGGGACACCCGAGGCATCCGTGAAGGTGCGTCAGCACGAGCGCGAGGCCGTCCGTGCAACTTCAATTCCAGCAGGATCCAGTTGATCCTCAACCTTGAGCAGTAGCGACTGATGCGACGTGTTTTTGCGGCGGCCCCGGTGGCGGTACGCATGGCCGGCTTGGGTAGGATGAGGATGGCGGCGGGGCCGCGGGGGGAGGCCGCCGGCGGGTCGTGGGAGGAGGCCGGCAGCAGGTCGCTGAAGGAGGTCAGCGACGGGTCACGGGAGGAGGCCGGCGACGAGTCACAGGAGGAGGCCGGCGACGGGTCGCGGGAGGAGGTGGCGACGGGGCCATGGGAGTAGGACGGCGGCGGGGCTGCAGAAGGAGAAGGTCGTCGGTGTTTATAAGGCTGTTCAGAAAAGTGCTTATGGGCCAGTCTGGCTCTGCTCTTTGGATCTCGGGAACACCTGTTCGGCACCTTATAGGGCCGCTGTGATCAGAATAACTATTCTGATCCCAGGATCAGAATAGTGCTACTCTCTCTCTCTATATATAATGGTCTAGAGGTATTTAGAAAATTTTAAATTTAATTTAAATATCCCGGGCCTTAAAAGGCCAAGAGGTGGAAGGAGTTATGGGCCACAAGGGCCCATAAGGAAGTGGCGCCCCCTTGCCATATAGGGAGGGGGGGCACGAATTGGACTAGGTGTGGACTCCAACACCACCCCCCTTGGCCGGTGCCCCAAGGAGGGACTTTCCCTCCTTGGTGGGTGCCCTCTCCTTGTCCTCCAACCTATATATACTAGGGTTTTTTGCTCTATTGGATACATAGTTTTTGGAGCCTCCTCTAGTTCTTCTAGTTCTTGCTCTATTTGGTCCTAGTTAACTAATTAGAGCTTGGCCAATCCTCTTCTCCTCATAATTAGAAGACCGGTGTGTTTATAATCTCCTCCCTCTAATTCTCCGGCAACGATTAGCTCTGGACGGCGAAGCGCTGCCCGATCATGAAGGTTGCATGCTTGCAACCAACACTACTTGGGAAAACCCTAGTAGTAGCGCTTGAAATACATATAGCAGTAGCGCTGGGTCCAGCGCTACTGCTAACGCGCTACAGCTAAGTTGTAGCAGTAGCGCTGGTCAGGGCAGCGCTACTGGTAAGTATGGTTAGTAGTAGCGCTGCCATGACTAGCGCTACTGATAACTATCTGTAGAGCTTGAATAAAGAAAGCGCTGCTGATAATCCAGCGCTGCTGCTAGATGCTTTCCAGCGCTACTGCTAGTATTCCTGCTTTCACAGATTTGTACCTCCTCTACGTATTTGTGATGTATTTGTACAGGCTCTATACAGTAGTTTCATCAGATCATACTAAACATACACTATTCTCATCATATCATACACATACAGTAGTCTCGTCATACCATCATCATCATCATTCAACACAAATATCATCACATCTCGAAAATAGCAATACACAAGTCATGTCATGTCTCGAATAAGTGCAACTGCATGGTCATGGCACACACACACACAAGTTTCATCATCTCTATCTAAACCATGATGTAGAAGAGAAGAGCGATCAACATGAGCAAGACCGCGACTATGTAGTACTTGAGGCACCGGCGGTTCCGCCCCCACTCTTGCTGGAGCGTCCACCTCAAGTAACTACTTTCTGCTTCGGCTCTGCTGTCAAACCCTCTGTGGCTAGCACTCGAGTACTTGTCCACCTGGGCCTGAGCGTCTGGCCAGTGGTCGTAGACTCCTGGAACCCTCCCAACGAACACGGCGTAGCAGTCCTTCGCCATCTCTGATCTATGTACCTGCATCGTCAGTTGATGAATTGAATGATAATATGCAACATAATGTACTTAAGAAAACAAAGAGGCATAATTAGCAAAATACAAGCAACATATAGTAAACATAAATGACGAAGTTCCTCATACCCAAACAAATTAACTAGAGCGATCTACGTTAGTTCAGGACCACGCAGTTTAATTACATCCCATAGTTTCGCCGTGCATAAATTCAAAGTTTTGCGGTAGAAAGACAGTAGTGACACATTGTCATCGACAATCAGTCCTCCATGTCGGCGGTCCAATCTTCATAGTCAGGGAGGAAGCACCCGAGCTTCTTGAAAGGCTTCAGGTCCAGACGCTGAGCGAGTAGCAGTGCTCGGACATCATCCCGCGTGGTTGGCCCATGGTAGAACATCCCTGTTGGTTCGAGGACCTGCTTCATGATCACTTGGGCAAGTTCACACTGTACGTGATAAAACTCAGCTCGGATTCGATGATCCGGTGTCTTTCCTATGCTTGTGGCCCAGTTGACAATCTTGGCATCGTTGGTAGTAGCTGAAATGCGAAGGCGTTGATTATCCCTTCTGTACTCGAGCAGGTGATGCATGAGGTAGAATCCATCAGCCTTACTGGTGTGCGGTTGCTGGATGCAGCAGAAGTCGGTCTTATGGCAGAAAACCAGCCCGTTCTTCCTGTGCCTTTCACCTTGATATATCCACCAGACAGGCTGAAGGTTAACAGGGCACTATCGAGAACACTCTTTATGTGCATGTAATCCTTTTTCTTGATGTCCTTTGATGAGTCCAAGTACATAGCATGGGAGTATTCTGGGTACAGAATGATGAGGACAGCGCCCCCCCCGCTGCGCAAATTAAGTACACCTCAAATTAGCCTCCATGCTTGCAAAGGAATGATTAACACTTACGAAAGGATATGCGCGGATGACTTACGTGGGATGATAAGGTAGGAGAATCGCTTCCTTGTCCTTATTAGCGATAATGAAGTCACCGATGTACTTGGTCGCATAGTCACGGTGCTCTTTGCAGACTGCCAAGAAGCTCTCATGCATATAGTACGGGTCCGCGACGCAGATATATTTTATGTTCTCAGTCCTGATGAAGTAGTTGAGATATAGTGCATACATGCGGATGAACTGGAAATCCAGCTTGGTCATGTGGAACATGTCGTAGATGTAGTCAAATCGCAGGATGAACTGATTCGCGGGCCAGGTCTCGACGTACAACTTCCCACCCGGCACCTGAGCCACGTAAAGCGGGTATCCTGGTTTTTTCGTGATGAGAAGGCTTTTCTCTCTGGCCAGCACATCTTCATGGAGTCTCCTTAGATCATTGTTCAGTATGTGCTCTAGCACTTTGGTAGGTAGGAATGGGTCGTCGGCGACATGGAAACGCTTCTTACCTTCGACAGGTATTCTGTCTACCACCCGGGGCTTCAGAGGCGGCTGGCTGCTTGAAGCAGCTCTGGCACCTTTAGGGCCTTTCCTGTCCGGTCTCCTCCTTTGCTTCTTGGCGGGTGGCGGTAGTGAGCCCACCATACCTTCCCTAACCACCACCCCCAGTGTCGTCGGGCTAATCAGTGGACGACCCTCGGGTTATTGCTGGGTAGAGGCGGCATCTGGAGGCGTCTCCTGCGAGGATCGCTTGAAGAGAGACTTTTTGCATTCCGCCTTAGGACGTTCCGACTACGGCAAATCAGGCAGCATCAAGTCATCATCTACATGCTCATAGCCTGAGTCTTTGTCGTCCTGAGCCATCAATCCTCCATCATCATAGGCGGTATTGAAATACTTGTCTGGGTCATCATCATCCTCCTCCATGTCATCATCAGCATTTGCTTCTTCGACAACGGGAGCGACGTCATCTGGCACTAATGGAGGCTCTCCCTCACGTCGTCTGCTATCACCCGCCACGACAGGTGCATGTAATTTGGTAGGTGGGGTGGTGTTCATACCTTCTTGAGAAGCTGTCGTTGGTGTGATACTGGGCGCCTCGAGACGAAGAAGAGTCTTTGGCCAAGGCAAGAACCAGCTCTTGCATGCGCCAATCCACCTAGGGGTCTCCTCATCATCAACTGGTACTGGAGGAGGCAAATCCTCGAAGCCCGCTAAGGCACTGGCCACGTTAACCTTGAAGACGCCATCAGGCATCTCTCGGTTGTGGAACATGCAGTCCTTCGGCTTCACGATCGTTTCCTTTCCCACGGCCACCTTCTGGCCCTTGATGTCATAGAGTAGGGTGCACGGGGTATCATCGGCCTACGAAGAAGACATGTCTGCGACGTCAAACATCCGAAAGGCAACTGAAATGGAAGACTATAGACATGCTGGTGAAAAGGGTATGATGCATAATTACTATGAGGGCGTCGAGCTCAGCCAGCGACGAAGGCCCGCCGAGCATGCCAGAGACAGAGGTCGGGCTGCTATGAACAGGAGCGGGACCTTTTGCGGTTGCTTGAGCAGGTGCTGGTGCTGTGATGTTCACCAAATTGCTCCCGACAAAGCTGGGAAGGGGAAAGTCCTCCGGCCCTTTATTTGGATTGCTCTTCGACCAATCGAAAATTGCCGGAATCAAGCTGGCCACCGCATCACTGACCGCTGCATTGACTACCCCGAGCAACTCTTCTTTGGTCTCAGCTTTGGTCTTATTGACCGCAATCGCGACCTTCTCGTTGATGGTCTGCTGAGTGACGACCAACCGTCTCTTCCTTCTTTCCTATGGCTCCTCGCGTTAGCACATCTTCCACGAGGTGCCATCTCCGACACCGTGCACACGTCCATAGGACGGCGGTTTGTCCTCCAGGACCTTTTTCAGTATGTTCAGGGCCCGGTTGAATGGGGTGTCCCACTTGGGCCTCGCCGACGACTGTGATGACTTGTCGCTTTCGGCTGCCTTTTGGTGCTGCTCTTTCTGCAAAAGGAACATGGATGGTTTACTAATGTGACAAAACATGTAGTCGAATTGATTGGAAGCTAATATGATAATGCGTTAATATAACAATTACCAGAAGTCTCATGAACTCCCTCGTGTTCGGGTCCGTGTAAAAGATCTTTTTGACGCAGTCCCACTTGTACCGGGCCCTAATCCAGTCACGCTCCAGCGGGTCGGTGAACTCCGCCAAGGGGTCTGGGATTCCGTGACTTTCACGTTCAGCGTCCCCCTTGGCCCATACGTGCCTCTTCCCCTCGTAACCACGGCTTCTGAGGCGGTTGGGAGGCGTGTTCCTGGCCTGGAGTGCCTTCATTTTCTTCGACCTTGCCTTGACTTCTTCTTTAGCGCAAGTCTCCTTGAATTTTTCAAAGTCCTCTTCCGTTATTGACGGATTATCATCATGAATCTTGGACCACGGTTCATTCTTCGCAATCGCTTTTTTCACCAGAACTTTCCAGGCAGACAAGTCGTTCGTGAACGTTACCATCGCCTTGTCATTTATCTTTGTCATGGCGTCGTCATCCCACGGATCTTTAAATTTACTTTCATCCCGGCCAGGGAACAGGAACCTATTGTGCAACTTCTTTAGGAGCATGTTCTTCATATGTGGTATCTTCTTCAACTTCTCGTCGTTGATGTTGGCGGTTTCCTTGAGGATGCATCCTAGTTGATTGCCCCAGCACGAGCGCACTTCCTCCGGCGCCATTGGCTCTAACTTCTTGGGGTGCATCTCCGTGACCACAATTTCTCCAATGCCGAGCTCGTTTGGTCTTCGTGACCTCTTCTGCTTCGGTGTTTTACCGGCTACGACATCATCGTTGCCGGTCTTGGGGGTGGTGTTAGTGCCGGTGCCAGTGCTGGTGCCGGTGTCGGTGTTAGTGTCGGGGTTGGTGCCACTGCCGCCACCATGCACCCCTGTCTGGTGTTCGTCCAGGTAATCAAAATAGTGATTTGTTGCCTCGATGGGGTCTTCTTCGAGGCGAGCAGAACCCCCGGCTTCGACGTGGGTAGACATGTTTCCTATTCAACAATTGTAAATAAAAGATATAATGAAGAGAAAAAAGGGGCCTATATTTGGTCGGAATGTTGATTCATTCCCCTTCCGGCAAATCCCGGGCACTCCATATGTCCTAGTTTCTAGCACAAGTCATGCCGAAAATCACGGAAATTTTCGGCATGACCTTTGCTAAAAAGTGGACATATGGAGCGCCTGAAATTTGCTGGAACAGAAATGAATCAACATTCCGGCAAAACATAGGACACTCGGATATTCTTTGACATTCAACCAACATTGCAAAATCATATAACATCAATCACATATATCATTTGCAAAATATATCATTCAAGCAAGTACATAGAGTGAAATGACCTCACTAAACATTGCAAATTAGTGGTCTTTTCAAAAACTAAAAACCTTTGCAAAAATGACCTCACTAAACATTTGCTACTGTTTTTTATTTATAGCTATTATATATACCTACAAAAATTCCTAAATGCTCTCTCTCTGCTACTGCCCTAACCAACTAAATTGATATTATATACCCTAAACTAAATTGCCCTAAACAAATTTGCTAAATTTCCTAAACTAAATTGCACTAAACTAATTTGCTACTATTTTCTTCCTAAATGATCTCTCTCTCTCTCTCTCTCTCTGTTTGCTACTATTTGCTAATTTGCTACTTAACTAATTTACTAATTTGCTACAAAAAATTGCTACTAGTTTGCCCTAAACTAATTTACTAATTTGCTACTATTTTTTATTTATAGGTATTTTATATACCCTACTTAGCTATTGCATTAGCTACTGCCCTAAAAAAATTTGCCCTAGCTAAATTCGCTAATTTGCTAAAAAAATTGGCCCTAGCTATATTTGCTACTGCCCTAATTAGCTACTGTTTTTTTAAATTTTTGCTCCTGTTTTTTATAGCTAATTTATATACCTACAAAAACTAAATTGCCCTAGGGTTCATATACTTCATCTAAATTGCCCTAGGGCCATGGTCAATTTTTTTTGCCTAGGGTTCATCTAGAGAGAGAGAGAGGGGAGGGCAGGGAAGAGGAGAGGGAGAGGTTTACGGAGCGGCGGCGAGGTCAAGGGCGGGGGAGATGGCGGCGGCGGCGAGGTCGAGGGCAGGGGAGAGGGCGGCGGCGGCGACGAGGTCGAGGGCAGGGGAGAGGGGGCCCGTGGCGCGAGAGTGAGGTCGAGGGAGGGCTCCGGCGACGAGGTCGACGGCGGTCGACGGTGGGTAGGGGCGACGGTGGGCAGGGTCGACGGCGGCGAGGACGGGCAGGGCGACGGCGGCGACAAAGAGTGGGGGAGAGAGGTGGGAGAGAGAGGGGGGAAAAGGACTTGGCGAAAATTTGAGCGCCCGTGCGGGGGTTAACTAAAACTAGCAGTAGCGCTGGACTAGGACGCAACGCTATAGCTAACTTAGCTATAGCGCTGGGTCCTAATCCAGTGCTACTACTAACTGTTCCAATTTTTTTTTTAATTCTGAAATACATATAGCAGTAGCGTTTGTTTACGGACCAGCTTCTGTTCCAATTTCCTTTTCTAGTTTCTAGTTTCTTTTCATTTATTATTTTCCTTTCCTTTTCTGTTTACTTTTCTTTTTCTTTTGTATTGCTTTCTCCCTTTTGTTTTTGTTTTTGTTTTTTTGTTTTCCTCGCACGCAGTCGACGAGAACGTCTCCCTACCACACTGCGCGAATATCATCGGAACCATGCATGTGGTGGTAATTGAAGGGGATATGATGTATACATCATTTGACCGATAACGGTTACTTAAGTGCGTACACAAAATAGATACATATATATAAATGATGGTTTCGCTCAGCTATGTCGACGCGTTTCACATTGAGCTTCTTCCCTTTCTTGTTCGTTGCCGAATAATTGAGCCCCTCCTTGTGACTTTTCCGGAACCATGGAGTACGATCTTTCTTAGGTAATGTAGCATTGATTCTTCTTTTCACGTATGCTTCATCGTCATCGTCATCTTCTCTCATCGGGTTGCCGTATTGGTCGTAGTCTTCCTCGTTGGCGACTCCATCCATTCTGACGATGGTCCTTTTGCCTCTCCTCATGACAACACGGCTGGGATTGGCCGGGTCGGTTATGAAGAAGCATTGTGTCATGTGCTTAGCGTGTACCCATGGCTCATTTTTGGCGATGACGTTAACGTTCACGGGAGTGCTCTTCGCGTCGGGTATAGACATGGTAGTGAAATACTTGTTTTCTCTTACGACGTCCTTAGCCCATCTGACACGGAACATCGTCGCATCATGCATTCCAGCATAGTCAAGCTCCCAAATCTCTTCGACCCTTCCGTAGAATCTTTCAGTTGTGCCGTTGGTGTCGGTCACGCATTCAATTGTCATGCCGGAGTTCTGGTAATCACTGTCCATGTCTTTGGCCTCCGTGTAGAACATGTACCCGTTGATATCATATGAATGATAGGTCACGAGTTTGGGCGTGGGGCCATGTGCTAAGGCGTGTATGAGCAATCTGTCCGAACTGCCCTCTTCCGGGGGATTTTCAAGAACTTGCTCTTTGAACCAACGCAAGAAAGTGGCGTTGTGCTCTACAGTAACTTCATCATCCATCTTGAGCATCCCCTTATCACGGTACTTCTTTGCGATGCTTTCTTTGTGCCGTGCCACATAATCATCTACCACATCTAGGTGTTGTAGCACTACTAATTTAGCCTTGTCAAAGTCATTCCGTCGATCCAAGTAGTCCACGTGCAATTCCCTCCGGCCATTGTTGTGACTTTCTCTTTCGAGCCTCCCATCGTGCTTCTTGACGGGCAAACCAACAACAGGGTCTCCGACGCCTATATAATTCTCGCAAAAGGAGATGCACTCATGCGTCAGATACCCCCGGACGATGCTCCCATCGGGACGGGACATGTTACGAACGAATCCTTTGATGACTCCATTCATCATCTCGAATGGCATCATGCTGTGAAGGAATGTCAGCCCGAGGTCGATGATGTCGTCCACGATGTGGACACACAGATGCACCATGACGTCAAAGAACGCGGGTGTGAAGTACATCTCAAGCTCACATAGTATGACAACGATCTCTTCCTGTAGCCTTCGGAGCTGCTTCACACTTATGGACTTTCGAGAGATAACGTCGAAGAAGTTGCAGAGACCAGTAAGCATGTCATGGACGTGCTTCTCCATTATCCCTCTAATGGCCACCGGGAGTATCTGCGTCATCATCACGTGACAGTCATGAGACTTCATCCCGCTGAACCTTTTCTTCTTGGGGTCTAGAAATCTGCTTATCTTCCCACAGTAACCAGAACTGACTTTGATTCCCATAAGGCACTTGATGAATTGATCGATCTCCTTCGCACTTAAGGTGAAGCAAGAAGGGGGGCAATAATTCTCCTCCTTCTTGTTGACTTTTCTGCCCCTTTCCCCCTCCTCCGTCTCCGTCTCTGTCTCCTCCGTCGACTTTTTATGGTGGAGATCTTTCCTGATCTTCAAATCTTCCAAGTCTTTCCTTGCCTGCAGCCCATCCTTGGTCTTCTTCGGCATGTTCATCAGTGTGCCAAGCAAGCTCTCGAGGACATTCTTCGTGATATGCATTTGATCAAGGCAATGAGGCGTGTCGTGATTGGGCCAGTACTCCAAGTCCCAGAAAACAGACCTCGTTTTCCATACCTTCAGCAGCGGCTCCGGCGCCTTTTTCATCTTTCCCGGCGCGGGGCACTGTTCCCAGTTTTTCAACAGCTCGTTGATTTTGGCGCCGCTCCTCTTACGTGGAGGTCCTCAATGCTCAGCCAACCCATTGAATAGATCTCCACGCTTTCTCCACGGGTCATCCTTCTCGAGCCATCTACGATGCCCCATATACATGATTTTCCCGGACCCGCCATCTTTCGTTGACGTAAGCTGCTGAGATGTTGTATCATCCATGCACCTCATGCATCCGCAGTATCCGTGGCACACCTGGCCTGAGGTGTACCCGTAACCGAGATAGTCGTGCACCATCGTCATCAGCGCGGCTCTCATATGGAAATACTCTCCTTTGCTGGCGTCCCATGTCCATGCCGGTGTTTTCCATAACATGTCTAGCTCCTCTTTCAGAAGCCCCATATACAGGTTAATATTATTTCCCGGTTGTTTCGGCCCTTGAATCAGCATGCTCATGTGTATGTACTTTGTCTTCATGCACTTCCATGGGGGAAGGTTGTACATCCATACAAAGACGGGCCGTGTGCTATGGTTGGTGTTCTGGTTTCCAAACGGATTCATGCCATCGGTACTCGCACCAAGCACGATGTTCCTTGGATCTTCTGCAGCAAATCCATATACGGCGTTGAATGCTCTCCACTGGCTACCATCTACGAGGTGTCTCAGCTTCGGATCATCTCCATCGTCGGGCTTCTTCCTCTCTGTGTGCCAGCACATGAGTTTTGCTTCCTTAGGATCTACGAAATACCGCTGCAGACGGGGAGTGATCGGAAAGTACCATACAACTTTCTGAGGAGTTTTCTTTCCTGCCTTCTTGTATCGAGAAACATTGCACACTGGACAGCTGGTTTTTTTCGCGTGCTCCCCCCGATAAAATGATGCAATTGTTGATGCATGCGTGGTACCTAATGTGTGGCAAATCAAAAGGGCAAACAATTTTCTTGGCCTCCTCGACACTAGTAGGACACAGGTTCCCCGCGGGAAGAACTTTATTATGTAGATACTTCAAATGCTCATCGAGGCTTTTGTCTGTCCATTTGTTTTTAGCCTTCGTCTTTAGAAGTTCGAGCGTGAAACTCAAGCGGGTCACCTCGGGATCGCAACCGTCATACAATGGAGTCTTCGAGTCTACTTCAAGTTGCGCCAGCTTGGCCTCCTCTCTAGAAGCAGCTCTCTCGCTAGTCGTACTCTTGCGAAGGAGGTCTCGAACATGAGGGTCCTGCACGACTGCACTTAGTAGCGTCGAAGACTACGGTGTGACCGCCGCCTCTTCTCCGCCATGTCCGGACTCTTCTTCGTCGTGTTCGGAATCTTCTCCGCCGCCATCATTTCCAGACTCTTCCCCGCCGCCATGTCCGGCGCCATCGTCTTCGTGTCGATCGGTCATCTCTTCGTCTAGCCCCATGTCGTTATTCCCTGCCATGTGGACGTCCTCCTCATCATCATCATCATCTTCTTCACTTATCCACCGAGTATAGCCATCCATGAAACCATTCATCAGAAGGTGCGCCTTCAAAGTGCCACGATCAAAAGGGTCCAAAAGGACTCCTTCTTTGCATCTTGCACATGGACATCTAATCCTAGTCCGATTATTTGCATACATGTCCATCACCGTGGATTGCATGTATCGCTCCACGTTCCATCCACTCACCTTCATGACCGACTGCACGATATAACAAGCAAAAGGGTTATAAACAAAATGCATGCATGCATCAAAGTCATATAAAAATTTGGCATGACCTTGCCTAAAAATAGGACATATCGAGTTTGCTCGAAATTCACCGAAACGGAAATAAATCGACATTTCGGCAAAACATAAGCAACTCGGGGGCATGTCACTCGCACAAATCTCTCCTTATCCCAAACACACATATTCCCATTCACGCACATATTCCCATTCTTGAAATGAACAACTTTTTACTCACCTATATATCTGGAGAGACCGAGCACGGTTAGGTGAGGCCTTTCGCTACCTATAGGGATCGAAAATGTGGATGGCTAAATAGCTAGCTAGATCTAGTTGTTGGGGAGGAGAGATGACTCTAGCTAACTAATGTAGAGGGAGTAGTTATGGTGGAGGGGGGCATTAATGGGGAGAGAAGAGAGGTAGGAGGAAGAGAGAGATGAGAAGGCCATTTATGGAGGAGAGTTATGGTGGAGGGGGGCATTAATGAGGAGAGAAGAGAGGTAGGAGGAAGAGAGAAGAAGGGCAACAATGGTGGAGAGGGGAGAGGGGAAAGGAGGGGGAGAGAGGGCAAAGGGGGGGGGGAGTGTAGGGTAACGCAGCAGAAAACAAAAATTTTCTGACCTACGCACCAGCCCAGGACCACTATGGAGACTGCATACAAGGTTTGATCATTTTCGTTACCGACTCGAAGCGCAGCGGAAGTAGAGTCGATGACGATCGGCGGTGCAGATCCCCGCAGCTAGGATTTACAACCTCCCAACCGCGAGGATGTATACCCTCGTCTTCCCTTCGGACAGCCCTCCGGGAGGCTGTCGAACAGTCCCCCAAACGATGTCGCGGACAGCCCTTCGGGAGGACCTTCGAAACTTGAACGGTCACTCGGACAGCCCTTCGGGAGGACTCACAGAACTCGGACCGTCACATGGACAGCCCTTCGGGAGGCACTCTCGAACAGCCCCTCGGGCACTAAGATCGAAACTACGACCTCTCTACAGAGTTGCACACATACGGTGTCATCTATCCGGCAGGGCTTCGCCGTCCAGAACTAGTTCCCACCGGAACCCAGACAGCCTTTCGGCTCTACGAAACTCTTTTCGTGGGAGGGAGAGAGAAGCCAGATCATTGCAATGGCATGTATGTGAGAAGGGATGAGTGTGGAGGGCTGCCCCTCCACCTCTATTTATAGGATAGCCAAGGGGTAAAGATGTCATACAAAAAAACCCCAAAGTACCCCCACTTTATGCCTTTCCACAAAAGAATAAAGATAAAAGGGGTGCCATGTGGAGCTCCAAGGAGCTCCACCATGCTTGGCTGGCCACACCCTTGGGGGATCCCCCAAGGGGGCTTCCTTAGTGCCTAAGGCATTCTAGAAGCCTTTTGGGAAATTCCCAAAAGGTGCTTTCCATAAAATTCCCAAAAAGCACTTTCACTATTCACGACGACATTTTTCAGCGTCCGTTCGAACTGAAAATATTTATGTGGGCTTAGAACATTTCCAGTACCCACTAAAATAATTTTCAATGCGTTCTGGAACAATTCCAGTTTAGTGATTTCATCTGCGAAAAGCATCTGAAGCGGTTCCGGCAGCCCCGGAACATTTCCGGTTTTTCTTCTAGAAAATTCCCAGAAGTTTCCAGAATGATTCTGGTATCCTCCAAGAATTATCAGGCATGTGCCGAAACCATTTTGACTTAATGGTATCCCCTGAAACAACTTTTCAGTTTCACCGGAACTCATCCGGTGACCTCTCTCTGCGGAACTTTTCCGCTGTCCGAAACTTTTCGGTGTCCGAAACTTTTTCGGTGATTTTCTCTCAGACTCCCTGTCTAGTATTCAGCAGATAGATGACCCTTAAGCGTGTGATCCTATAGGTTCGGTGAAGTATGGACATGACACGGAACCCCTTCCGATCAATGATCAACATCGGAGCCGTGGACACCCATATTGACCCCTATACCCACACGAATGAATATTCGAGTGAACCTCCAGTTGCCGTGTGCTATTCCTATTGCTTCGTGATATGTTACAAATACCCGAGGTGAGACATGTTGGCATTCCCGTGGATCAACACTTGTCCACTATGCTAGTTACCTCGTTACCGGTATTGTTCTCTTTTCTCGTTACCATGTTCCGGCATCCCCGTGATCAAATCACAAAGTGTCTGGCCAGACGATGATGGATACCATAACACCGAGAGGGCCCAGAGATATCTCTCCATCGCCGGAGGAGCAAATCCCAATCTTGAGCTATCAAGTTACTTGACACACTTTTCCATGAACCCGTAAGCCGCCGTAATAGCCACCCATTTACGGATGACGTTTAACAAACCCCAAAGTTCATGAAGCAAGCATGAAGAAACTCGATACTCTCATGGTCTAAGGAATCATGCAAACATTAACCATCTCTGTGTTATTAACCATTAACTTGTGACGAAAGAATCTCATAGCATAACATCAATCGGGTCGATTCAACACAAATGTTCTGCTAACATTGTGCCCTCAAAATTGCTGGCATAGTCATGCCCATGATCAGGAAAACAGGATCATCATGCAATACATGAGCCAGTCATAGAGGCTTGACTAGGAATACATTTTATCGTTTATTATTCCACACGTGCATATGAGTCTTCCTCCGAGCCTCGTTTTATTTGCAGACTCGAGAACCATAGCAGTTATAGCATGGAACATAAACCTAATTATGAACAGGGAGATAATCAATAACATTTATTATTGCCTCTAGGGCATATCTCCTACAGACTCCCACTTGCACTAGAGTCAATAATCTAGTTAATGCTAATGCACTTCACACCTGTGGCACACCGGTGTAAATATGCTTCGCTTGTGGTATAGCCTGATGTCTAACGGATCTGACGACTTCAGCTCCGTGTGTATCTTTGCATATCCTCGCGTTTTCACGCTTTCACAAAATTCATATTTTGTGTGGACTTGGCTTTGTATGTATGCGAATCACAGGTCGAACCTGGATTCCTCGGACTGAGTTATGGAGCAACTACTTGCAGTAGTGTCCCATTGACAAAAGCCATCTTGGAACCATACTAAGTTCATGAATGAACTATATGATTCAACATCTTCTTTGTCACTTTAAAGGCGGCAACATACTTCGCCTCTGTTATAGAATTCGCCACAGTAACTTGTTTGGAACATTTTCCAACTAACTGTGCCACCACATTGTGTGTTACACAAAACCCTTAATTTAAATCGAAAATCGCTTGGAGCATGGATGAAGACTGTATCGATGTAACCTTTTACAACGAACTCTTCATGATCTCCGCTTGCGAGAAAACATGTCATCGGTGCTACTATAGTACTCAATGACCCTTTTTCATTGTTGTCCCATGATCAGAACTTTTGATCACTTTGGTATCTATACTCGCAACAACTTTGGGAGTATTGGACATATCTGGTTGTTTTTACATACCATGGAATACATGATTAATCCAAACACAAGAGTGTGTGGAATCTCCATCATGTATTTTGCTCATCAGTGTTTTGGGACACCGAGTCTTGCAAAAACTCTTTCCATATGACTTCGGCAAGAATTACTCCTTGACGTTTTTAATGCTAAAAGGTTTTAGGATCTTGTCAATATGTATCTTTGCTCAGCCCCATTAGGTAAATCTATCTTCATAGATCATCATGCCTAATATAAAGGCTATTTAGCCCAAGCACTTCATCGAGAAACCTTTTTCAAATGAAGTCCTAATTCGTGTCAAGAAATTTATTTCCAATTAACAATGTGTCAAGCACACAACGTTTTTTAGAAATTTTATTATGCTCCCACTTACTTTCTTGAATCATAAGCATCTTCGTTACCCATTGATGAAGTCAAACCCCTTTGACTATTTCATCAAAACACGAAGATTCCAACTCCATTTTGCTCTCTTCTGTCCATTGCTGGAACTCTGAAGTTTGCATACTTACTAGCATCCTCTGGACTGACAAAATACCTTGGACTGTAACACATGCAAGTCCTTGGTTTCATTTCCATCAGATGGAAATCCTATTGTCATCCATGTTTCATATCTCATGATTGGAATATGTATCAATTGCTAGTTCAACCCGAACCGACTTTAAGCATCGCTACGATGAAACAACCTCATCGTAGTCAACTCCTTGAACTTGTTATTGCAACAAGTCGAGCTTCATGGATAAAACATTTTTTATCCGTATCAGTTTTAAGTTCCATAAATATTCGTTAGACTCTAAGTCTTCCGAAAGGTGTATCAAGCTTTTAATCTTGAATCACTTATATGGAAACTAACTCGGGTTGTATTGGCATTTAGCCAATTCCGGAGTCAGGGCCCATCAACGCTTCCTTGTGTATCGTAGGTATACTGTTGTCTAACAACAATATCTCGTTTGCGCTCCTGAGAGGTTTGCACGAGCCTTGCCTACGTGGTTCAGCTGCAAGTTTGACCGAAGTCCATACATTTTATTGTAGAGACTTCCGTATCAGTCGCAGTAGGAAAACCTGGAATTACTTCCAAGGTCTCTTTCCTTTGATCTGATGACGAAGATACTGTTTATCTCGTCGAGTTGCACTATTCTCCCACTCACCTTTTTGAAAGAACCATTTTCTTCAAAAAGCATACCGTTCGTTGTGGCAAACCTATTTGCCTCGGTATAGTGAGGGAGGAATACCCAATTACTTGGGATAACCTACAAAGTAGCACTTGTCTGATTTGGAATAGGTTTGTAACCTTTTACACAAGCCCCATATTCCAAATGTTAAGAAAAGATATAACATGGTTGGGCGTACCATACCATGGCGTCATTTCAACAGACCCGATGGAGCTCTTTTCAGTGTAAAAGCCGCAGTCTCTAAAGCATCACTCTTTAAAAGGGATAATGGCAAATTTATTTATGTCATCTTTGATCTTACCATGTCATAAATGGTTCGATTACACCTTCACGGGCGTTTCACTCACAGTGGTGTTCCGGGAGGTGTACGTTATGAAACTCTTTTCACAACTCATCAGACATTCGCTAAACTTGTAACTCAATTATTCCTTTCTGCAATTGAATTGTAGAAACAGAATTTTCTTGTTACAATAACTTCTACTTCATTTTTGAAAACCTTTCGAATGATTTCAAAAGATCCAGACTTACGTCTCATCAAGTAAATATCCACATATCTACTTGAGTCATTTTTGAAGATAGATAAATCCACTACTTGCAATAACATTTATTGAACTACATACATCAAAATGTATGATCACCAATAAGTTCTTTGCTCGTTCCTTATGGCCTGTGAACGGTATTTTAGTCACTAAACTTTTCAGAGGAAATTTGCAAGTGTCAGATGATTCAAAATCAAACGACTTCAAAATCCATCATAATGGAATTTATCCATGCGGGTTTCTCCAATGTGACTAAATGTAGTGCCACACTTATGTGGTATTCTCTTAGTCTTACGACATTTAGCGTCAGTGTTATGGATGTATCATATTACCATCAATATTCATAACATACATCCCATAGAGAATGGAAGCACGACCCTTCATGTTATTCATAATACTGAACAACAATTGTTCTTTTATGAACAACCCTTTTGCAACAAACATTTTGCAATGGGCTAGAGTGTATGAAACTCTAAAATGAATTATGAAAGTAAATCCAGAGGTAATATATTAATACCATTATTCATAACATACATCTCATTCTCAATGAAAGTATGGCCCTTATGTTATTCATAACTTCGAACATAAAAAGTTCTCTTATGAACAACCTTCTTGCAAGATACCTTATGCAATGGGCTAGTGTTTGTAAAACTCTAAATGAATTATGAAAATAAATACAGACAGTAATACACCGATGGAAGGTATAGTAACATTTACTATGTTCCCTGTGTATACCTAAACCTCATCCCTGGCTAGTCTTTCAGGCCATAGTAGTTCTTACATCGAGTTGCAACAGAATGCAATCGAGCGGGTATTTTTGTGATTAACTCACAATACCCAAGAATTAGTGATTAACAATTTAATCATAATTCCCAAGAACTATATCTTTGACCAGCTTTCTATACATCAAAAACTTGTATGACATTCATACATGAGCTGGATATTCCAGTCTTCTTTCTTATTGCCATTATACTTCTAACAGTTTAACTTTTAGCATTTCTCCTACTCTCAGAAGAAGCACCCAACTTAAGAGTGGCGTTAGCCCTGGACTTCCTAGGCGTGAAAGTTTCACTAACACCCTTCGGATACTTCCTTTCTCTTTAAGTTGTTGTTTTATTCACCTTTCATCATATGACAGGCGTTCTTCTGGATCCCTCTCTTATCAGTCTAATGCATAGTAAACTCCTTTACTAATAGTTTGCAAACAAACATTGCTTTGGATATCTCATATCTTTTAGCCTTTGTCTGTCTCTGAAAATGATTTTCAGATTCCATGAATATCACATAACTATCCAAACTTTCGAAGTTCGGGTCTCATGGAAGCAAATGTATTGCACTTGACTGAAACGGAATTCTAGCTTTTGGATCGAAGGACGAGAGTCATATGATCCATAGCATAAGCGAGAGAATACCAAAGTATGCGATAGGATAAAGTCCTTCTCGGCACCCTTGAGGACAATCCTCACATTACGTTACCAACCGTAAAGTTTTAACCAGATATTTAACAGCTATTCAATTTTAATAGGGAAGGTGGAAACGCGAGCCATTATTCTACAACTATTTTGCAAACCACACTTAGACAGTGTTCATAATTAATTTCACTGAGAATTAAAACAAGTTAATTCAACAGTGCGCTCCCACTCAAATCAATATCTCTCATAATTGATTGTGAGTGATTCAAGATCCGCATATCAATTCAACGCCATTGATGGTAGCATCACTGATGACGAAAATCTCAATCGGTAGGCAAACTTGCCAATCACATCTCTATGTGACTCTTGTTCATCTTTCGATGTGTGTGTTCCGAGCTCCTGACTTTCATGCCTGAACGTCAAGACAACCAAGTGATAGGTCTCAACTCACCCGCCTCACACATCCCTAATCGTTCGTACCCATGGTAGCATGTGATACCCCGAAAAGTTAGGTGCCGTGACGGTGCTACACTTGGGAGAACACTAACTACTTGATATTTTTGTGAGAGATCACCCTAACAAAAAGTGACTACCGCGCAATCAAGAAGGGTGCATCATAAGGGATAAACATCTCAGGCAATTCATAATAGCATGATATGGTATAGCCCTTTCTGACGGAGAAGTCTTGTATTTCTTCATCTTCGGCATTCGCGTCGGTGTTCACCTTCGCGAAGATTGCCACCACCTTATCGATGCACCAGATAATATTGCTATCTCTATAGCTAATAAAATAATGCATTACTTAAGGTTGACACGCAGGTCAATAAAGTGACAATCATATGGCTCCAACCATCATGCCGAATCATGACACGCAGGTCATGTTAATCAATTTACATCATATAGTCATCTCATACATAATCAAATTATTATGAGCACTGCTATACCACATCATATGCACATGCAAACCCTCCTGCAAAACCAAGTTAGATGCCTCTAATCGGTTCATGCAAAAACTTGTTTTACGTGGCTTCTAAGGTTTCGAAACAAACCGAAGCTACCAACGTCCATCATCAAGTATGATAATTCAAGTCGCTAGATTAACTTTCCAGGGTGTATGAAAACCGAGATAATAAAATCTCCAGCCCCATACTAAACTTCGTCATACGCATGACCCCCGTGTAGATCATATCTGCATTGCCCTTTTGTCTGCGAAATTTCATCTTTCCTTTTAACTACGGTGGAATTCAATGAACTGTTAGCACTTCGTTGATCAATCAGGATCGCGGATTGACAGAACATTGAAACTCCACCATGCTGTTATCAAGATCAGAAATATGCAAATTCCAGGGAAGCAACAAGAATATCGGGTAACAGATTTCATTTGCTACCCGCACAAATAATTTTCAGTAATAGAACTCATCTACTACATAATTATATTGTGCAACACCCATACATCTCATGTATTCTAGATCGCAACCTGCATCTACGCATAGCACGGCTCATGATGCCACTGTAGGGTAACGCAGCAGAAAACAAAAATTTTCTGACCTACGCACCAGCCCAGGACCACTATGGAGACTGCATACAAGGTTTGATCATTTTCGTTACCGACTCGAAGCGCAGCGGAAGTAGAGTCGATGACGATCGGCGGTGCAGATCCCCGCAGCTAGGATTTACAACCTCCGAACCGCGAGGATGTATACCCTCGTCTTCCCTTCGGACAGCCCTCCGGGAGGCTGTCGAACAGTCCCCCAGACGATGTCGCGGACAGCCCTTCGGGAGGACCTTCGAAACTTGAACGGTCACTCGGACAGCCCTTCGGGAGGACTCACAGAACTCGGACCGTCACATGGACAGCCCTTCGGGAGGCACTCTCGAACAGCCCCTCGGGCACTAAGATCAAAACTACGACCTCTCTACAGAGTTGCACACATACGGTGTCATCTATCCGGCAGGGCTTCGCCGTCCAGAACTAGTTCCCACCGGAACCCAGACAGCCTTTCGGCTCTACGAAACTCTTTTCGTGGGAGGGAGAGAGAAGCCAGATCATTGCAATGGCATGTATGTGAGAAGGGATGAGTGTGGAGGGCTGCCCCTCCACCTCTATTTATAGGATAGCCAAGGGGTAAAGATGTCATACAAAAAAACCCCAAAGTACCCCCACTTTATGCCTTTCCACAAAAGAATAAAGATAAAAGGGGTGCCATGTGGAGCTCCAAGGAGCTCCACCATGCTTGGCCGGCCACACCCTTGGGGGATCCCCCAAGGGGGCTTCCTTAGTGCCTAAGGCATTCTAGAAGCCTTTTGGGAAATTCCCAAAAGGTGCTTTCCATAAAATTCCGAAAAAGCACTTTCACTATTCACGACGACATTTTTCAGCGTCCGTTCGAACTGAAAATATTTATGTGGGCTTAGAACATTTCCAGTACCCACTAAAATAATTTTCAATGCGTTCTGGAACAATTCCAGTTTAGTGATTTCATCTGCGAAAAGCATCTGAAGCGGTTCCGGCAGCCCCGGAACATTTCCGGTTTTTCTTCCAGAAAATTCCCAGAAGTTTCCAGAATGATTCTGGTATCCTCCAAGAATTATCAGGCATGTGCCGAAACCATTTTGACTTAATGGTATCCCCTGAAACAACTTTTCAGTTTCACCGGAACTCATCCGGTGACCTCTCTCTGCGGAACTTTTCCGCTGTCCGAAACTTTTCGGTGTCCGAAACTTTTTCGGTGATTTTCTCTCAGACTCCCTGTCTAGTATTCAGCAGATAGATGACCCTTAAGCGTGTGACCCTATAGGTTCGGTGAAGTATAGACATGACCTGGAACCCCTTCCGATCAATGATCAACATCAGAGCCGTGGACACCCATATTGACCCCTATACCCACACGAATGAATATTCGAGTGAACCTCCAGTTGCCGTGTGCTATTCCTGTTGCTTCACGATATGTTACAAATACCCGAGGTTAGACATGTTGGCATCCCCGTGGATCAACAACTTGTCCACTATGCCAGTTACCCCGTTATCGGTATTGTTCTCTTTTCTCGTTACCGTGTTCCGGCATCCCCGTGATCAAATCACAAAGTGTCTGGCCAGACGATGATGGATACCGTAACACCGAGAGGGCCCAGAGATATCTCTCCATTGTCAGAGGAGCAAATCCCAATCTTGAGCTATCAAGTTACTTGACATACTTTCCCATGAACCCGTAAGCCGCCGTAATAGCCATCCATTTACGGATGACGTTTAACAAACTCCAAAGTTCATGAATCAAGCATGAAGAAACTCGATACTCTCATGGTCTGAGGAATCATGCAAACATTAACCATCTCTGTGTTATTAACCATTAACTCATGACGAATGTATCTCATAGCATAACATCAATTCGGGTCGATTCAACACAAATGTCCTTCCTGACATTGTGCCCTCAAAGTTGCTGGCATAGACATGCCCATGATTGGAAAAACATAATCATCATGCAACACTTGAGCTAGTCTTAGAGGCACGACTACGAATACATTTTACCGTTTATTATACCACACGTGCACATGGGTTTTCCCCAGAGCCTTTATGGATATACGGGCTCGGGAACCATAGCAGTTATAGCATGGAACATAAACCTAATTATGAACACGGAGATAAATAATAACATTTATTATTGCCTCTAGGGCATATCTCCTACAGATCGAAACAACGACCTCTCTACAGAGTTGCACACATACGGTGTCATCTATCCGGCAGGGCTTCGCCGTCCAGAACTAGTTCCTGCCGGAACCCAAACAGCCTTTCGGCTCTACGAAACTCTTTTCGTGGGAGGGAGAGAGAAGCCAGATAACATCTTGGCATGTGTATGAGAGCAAGGGATGGGGAAATGGCTGCCAAGATCACTCCTATATATAGGCTAGCCAAGGGGTAAAATTGTCACACAAAAACCCCAAAGTGCCCTTGGAATATCCCTTTCCAAAAGGGAATATGCCCTATGGGAGTGCCATGTGGAGCACCATGGTGCTCCACCTCCTTGGCCGGCCACCCTTGGGGGGGGACCCCCCCCCATGAGGTGCCATGCCCTCCTTCCCCTTCTAGAAGGCCCTTTTTGGAATTTCCAAAAAGGTGCTTTCCATAAAATTCCCAAAAAGCACTTTCACTATTCACGACGACATTTTTCAGCGTCCGTTCGAACTGAAAATATTTATGTGGGCTTAGAACATTTCCAGTACCCACTAAAATAATTTTCAATGCGTTCTGGAACAATTCCAGTTTAGTGATTTCATCTGCGAAAAGCATCTGAAGCGGTTCCGGCAGCCCCGGAACATTTCCGGTTTTTCTTCCAGAAAATTCCCAGAAGTTTCCAGAATGATTCTGGTATCCTCCAAGAATTATCAGGCATGTGCCGAAACCATTTTGACTTAATGGTATCCCCTGAAACAACTTTTCAGTTTCACCGGAACTCATCCGGTGACCTCTCTCTGCGGAACTTTTCCGTTGTCCGAAACTTTTCGGTGTCCGAAACTTTTTCGGTGATTTTCTCTCAGACTCCCTGTCTAGTATTCAGCAGATAGATGACCCTTAAGCGTGTGACCCTATAGGTTCGGTGAAGTATAGACATGACACGGAACCCCTTCCGATCAATGATCAACATCGGAGCCGTGGACACCCATATTGACCCCTATACCCACACGAATGAATATTCGAGTGAACCTCCAGTTGCCGTGTGCTATTCCTGTTGCTTCGTGATATGTTACAAATACCCGAGGTGAGACATGTTGGCATTCCCGTGGATCAACACTTGTCCACTATGCTAGTTACCTCTTTACCGGTATTGTTCTCTTTTCTCGTTACCATGTTCCGGCATCCCCGTGATCAAATCACAAAGTGTCTGGCCAGACGATGATGGATACCGTAACACCGAGAGGGCCCAGAGATATCTCTCCATCGCCGGAGGAGCAAATCCCAATCTTGAGCTATCAAGTTACTTGACACACTTTTCCATGAACCCGTAAGCCGCCGTAATAGCCACCCATTTACGGATGACGTTTAACAAACCCCAAAGTTCATGAAGCAAGCATGAAGAAACTCGATACTCTCATGGTCTAAGGAATCATGCAAACATTAACCATCTCTGTGTTATTAACCATTAACTTGTGACGAAAGAATCTCATAGCATAACATCAATCGGGTCGATTCAACACAAATGTTCTGCTAACATTGTGCCCTCAAAATTGCTGGCATAGTCATGCCCATGATCAGGAAAACAGGATCATCATGCAATACTTGAGCCAGTCATAGAGGCTTGACTAGGAATACATTTTATCGTTTATTGTTTATTATTCCACACGTGCATATGAGTCTTCCTCCGAGCCTCGTTTTATTTGCAGACTCGAGAACCATAGCAGTTATAGCATGGAACATAAACCTAATTATGAACAGGGAGATAATCAATAACATTTATTATTGCCTCTAGGGCATATCTCCTACAGGGAGGAGGGGGAGGGGTGGGTGAAAAGGTTGCACCAGCCGCAACTAGCAGTAGCGCTGCTTCCCAGAAAGCGCTGCTGCTATGGTACTTAGTAGTAGCGCTTTTCAGGAAGAGCGCTACTATTAAGTGGGGGCCCATTAGTAGTAGCGGTGCTGTAAAATAAAGCGCTACTGCTAAAATCTTAGCAGTAGCGCTGTTTTCTGGACAGCGCTGCTACTACAGCTAGCGTCGGTGGGAGCGTTGGGTCCCACTTAGTAGTAGCACTTTTTCTGTTTCCAGCGCTACTGCTAAAGCATTACTTGTAGCGCTGGCCCGGACCAGCACTACTGATAATTAGCAGCAGCGATTGCTTTTTTCCAGCGCTACTACTGATGTCCTACCTATAAGCATTTCCCGAGTAGTGCAAGTAGAGAGGCCGTGCTTTCAGTGTTCAGTTCGAGGGATCGTTCGTGGGCGGTACGAGAGACTCCAAGTACGATCTACACCGACACGTTCTTCTTTCGCTCCAACTCGGTGACGGTAACGATTGTGATCCCAACCCGTTATGCATTTTCATATTGATCTTGGGTGATCGTAGGTGCGATTTTTTTTGTTTTCTATTACGTTTCCTAACAGAAAGTTACTCTCCTTGCTAGGTAGTTTACTTTGGTTAATACTTTCTTGGCAAGCATACATATCTACATGTTGTCCTTTTTCAAATTCCCTAAGTGGGTTGTGAACCTAATTAATTCACAATTTGCTAATTGTCTCTGGAATGATAGAGAAGGGGACCATAAGATTCATTTAGCTAATTGACCCTCAGTCTACATGAGAAAATAACATTGGGTGAATGTGTGTTTGTATGTGTGTGTGTGTGGGGGGGGGGGGGGGGGGGTGTTACCCTTCAGGACCTTAATATTTGTCTCTTAGGGTCTTGGGTCAAGAGATATATTTTAGAAAAGATTCTTTGTGGAGGAAAGTGATAGATCACACGTATAACTCTAGGAGTCCAAACATACTTTGCTGCTATGATCCACATCTCTCATAGTTTTTAAAATGTGTGATGTGGGCTATGAATATGTAGTTAAGTTTGGATATAAATGACATGTAGGTGATCGTAAATCCATCAGGTTTTGAGAGGATACTTGGTTCGAAACTCCCCTGGCATCATAATTCTGGGATATGCATTGTATTGTGAACGGGAAAAATAAAACTATTCATGAGTTATGGGATATGGTGGCAAACTTAAGTGTACCTTTTGCAGAACTTTTTAGATGAGCTAATGGTTCAATGGTTCGAATTAAAAACTATAACTAAAAGTGTTTCTTTCATTGACTAGGAGGACTCTCTAATCTTGCAATATGAATCCAAGGGAGTGTACTCATCTAGATCTCTTCATCCTATTCTGAATTTTAGGGGAATACAAGTTGCTTTTCTTCCTGTTGTGTGGAATTTGAAAAATCCACCTAGAGTTCAGAGATTTTTTTTGGCTATTATCTTAAATAAAATCATGGCATGTGATAACCTTTGGAGGGGAGGTTTGCAAAAACCTCTTGAATGTGTGCATTTGCAAACAAATTGAGTCAGTCTATCAACTCTCCTTTGAATATATTGTTGCTAGACTAGCGTGGAGGGATGTCATATATTTTTAGGTGGATAGTTGATTTCACTTCTCTTGCTTCACCATGGTTGTGCAACAATTCTTTTTTCATTTAAATCTACTTTCTTCTGCAGTTCTGTGGGAACTGTGGAATGCTAGAAATGCGCTAGCGTCTAATCATTGTTCCTAGATATATGTCAAACTAGTGTGGAGTCGGATAATATGTTATCGAGGGGGTTGGATGAAATTGCTGAAAGAACCACTAGCTGGGGTGACTACTCAATTTAGAGCTCTACTTCTTTAAAAAACTGAGATTCCCCTGGAGTTGGAACCGGACTGATCAAGTGAACAGAAAGACATGCTATCTTAACCTTCGGATCACCTTCAGATTCTTCTCCAGTCTCACTATCCGCATCGCTACTGTTGTGACTGTGCATGGATGTTTAGTATCGTGATTAGATAGGAAATATAGGATAAACTATAAATTATTCTAGTTTGTCTTGTACTCCAAGAAGATCATGTACTCCCATATATATGCCCACGAGGCTCGAGCAATACATCATCAATTCCACCAATCGCCCTCTCTATTTCTTCTATATGGTATCAGCCTAACCCCGATCGAAAACCCTAGCCGCTGCCGCCGCTTTCACACCGCACTGCCCCCATGACGGTCATTATCCATGATGGCCACCGGGGGCCGCGCTCCTTGTACCTAGGGTTGGTCCGCCGATCATGTTGATCGGCTGCCCTAGAGAGTCTTTTTCCCGATCCTTGATCCCAGTTTTTCTCTCTCACGCCGACCATCATGATCGACGGTTATATTTTGGTTTTCCGATCTAAGATCGGTTTGCGTCGCCTGCCGCCGCCTGTTGACCCTCTCGCGCCTCTACTCCGACTTTGGCGTTGACTCCATCGACCCCTTTTTCGACACGGCGGCCTCGCCCGACACGTGATGGCCTATGGCCGCCGTCCACATGTCCGTCTACCTGTCACACCGTGTCGGTCGTCGTCGCCATGATTAGATTGCGATCCTCAATCAACCTCCATCCCGCTCAGCTGTATCAGGCTGCTGGGCCCTAGCACTGCCACACACATGATGCGTCAGCCGGTTGCGTTTGTGTTGCGCTGCTCCCCACCCGCTTCGGCGTGGGCCGCGCTCACACACCGGCCGTTCGCGCGTCTGCTCGGGCATGGCTCGACCCCTTCATCACCAAGCGGCGTCCCCGACCTTGCGCGCGATCGGATTGATCACCCGCCCACCTGCGCTTCGCCCCATCCACACCGCGCGACTGACCTGGCCAGTCGCTTGCGCGTGACTCCACAGGTCTCGTGAAGATCGTCCCTGATTCCAGCGCGCACCCCTCCACAGATCAAGCAACGGGTCGCCACAGTGTCGCTGCCCTATGATTCTCCCCGCGGCTGCACCGACCCGCGCGCTACCACTGCGTCGCCCCTTCGGGCTATAGCGGCGTGGCATGCGGTCCACTCCACCGTCCCCGCGCATCGACTTCTACGTGGTATGGGCCGCGCCGCCTCCCTACGCGCGGGAATGCCACTGTCTACGCATGGTCTTCGTCACATTGTCGGGTCTTCCTTGCCTACTTTGAGCACCACCGCTGCGCTCATACTGGTGACCGATGTGGCCTCCCACGGGCTGCCTCTGGTTCCGCTGACTATATCGCCGTTCACCTCTTCGTCTTCGTCCAGCACCAGATCATCGCCAGTGTCGCCGTCATCTTTCCCGACCACTTCATCTATACTTTGACAACCGTAGTCGACATCAGCACCTTCTACCCCACGTCGACTGGCACCACAACCGCCGTCGAGTCCTCCTCTGCTGGTCCCTCTGACATGCCGTACAACTTGTGCAGGTCCTCTTCTATACATGCCCGGTGCTGGCAACACTAATGCATGCCTTCGTCTACGACGTGTACCCGGGCCTGGTAAGCCTGGTGCGGCGCCTCATTAACATCGACTTCGTCCGTCTATGCATGCCTGGTGCTGGCAACACGGATGCGTGCCTTCGTCATGATGTGTCCCCAGGCTTGGCAAACCCAGCGCGACGCCTCGTCAACACCTTCTTCTTCCCGGTGCACCACTGCACCCATGACTAACTCGGCGCTCCTTGCGCCCGCGGTTCCATGGCAACTACATCGACACCGGCCACCCCGACTCGACATCGACCATGGCGTCCCTTGCATTGCTACCTTGACCACGGTTACACCAACCTACGCTCTCGGCTACCTCGACAACGGCACAAAGGGCTACCACCTTGCTTGAGCAACCTCGTCGGTTTTCACTCCAGCCGCGACTTCCGCGATGCATCAAGAGTTACGATTGTAGGTGGCGGGCGGGGGGGGGGGGGGGGGGGGGGTCCGCGGCTTACCTTCTGATTCTTCTCCAGTATCACCGTCTGCGTCGTTACCATTGTGACTGCGGGGGATGTTGAGTATTGTGATTAGATAGAAGATAAAGAATAAACTTAAAATTATTCTATCTTGTCTTATACTTCAAGCGGACCATGTACTTTTCTATATATGCCGACGAGGCTCGAGCAATACATCATCAATTCCACCAATCTTTGCTCTCTATTCCTTCTACAGGAGCAACTCCAGCTTCTCCTTGTTGGGCGGCGTCGCAAGCATGGAATTCTGGAAGGAGCATCCGGATGAAATACATGTCATCAAGGGTTGAAGTTCTGGAAAAAGAAGTGGTTGGTGACGTGCCAAGGATTGGAGCTGGCTTGGATTGTTGTCTGTTTTCTATTTAACTTATGTGTTTTGAGGTTGTTGCACTAGTCTTGACTAGCTGAGATGTTTAGCGGCCTGATGAAGGCTTAGGGTGTTGAATACCTTTATCTTTCTTTTTTTCTCTCTTTTGGAACGAATGTGGATGTTGTATCTGGTTTTGTTTTTAAATAAAAATGGAGCAAGGGGTGAGCCCCTGATTATCAAAAAAATAAATAAACTTGTGCGTGCTAGTGTAATCTTGTTATGGTGCTATCAATTGCGAGTGATAGTGCCAGAATGGAGCCGGCCGGGTGTTAACAACTTACCATTTTTTATTGCGGGCCAGTTAGCAACTTACTATAATTTTTTTTAGTAAAAGTTAAGAACTTACCATATTTTCTTGAGGGCAACGACTTGCCATATGCCAGCATGAAACGTAGAGGACTTTTTCTGAGATTACAAGAGATACGGCACTAGGAGCAGGCATGGGCTGGAAGAGCGGAGAGGCCTGACCTGACGCGGCCCATCCGTGTCACTTGAGAGACAGAAACGCGCGTGCTTTCTCTCTGAAACCCTACTCCTATCTTTTCGTTCCCGCTCCTTTCCAAATTAATCGGGACATGACAAAGCCCCCGCACTCGCTCCCGTTGCCTGGCATCTGATCTCACGCGCAGACACTCATCTTGCAGCCGCCCGCAAAACCCACCCTACTACCCTAGCGCCGCCGGCCTCTTCCCTATGGAGAACAGGCAGCAGGACGACTCCACCAGCCGCCGCCGGCTCCTCCCGCCGCTCTACCCCGTCCCCCGCTCCGCCAACACCGGCCGCACCTCCCACCACTTCCTCTCCTCGCGCCCGTCGTTCCAGCACAACCCAGCCGCCACCCATTTCGCCGCCCAGCCATCTCCCTACGGATCCGGATCCACAGCCGGTTCGTCCTCGTACCAGATGCCGCCGTCGACGCTATCTCACGCGGGGGCGTCGGGGCATGGCGCCGACGACAGCGTCGGAGGAAGCTCCGCCTTGCAGGCGTGGCACTTATATCAGAGGAGCTTGTCCGGATCCGGGTGGAAAGCAGCCGGTTCCTCCCACCAGTGCCCCCCGCCGCCGCTATCTCAAGCTCATACGTTGGGTGGTGGCGCCGACGGCCTGGGAGGGAATTCCGCCTTGTTGCAGCCGCAGGGCGCATTCTCCGGTTATTGTCAGATGCCACCGCCGTCGCCTCTGGCCATGGATCCCACGTCGGTCCGTGGGGTTGACGGAAGCAGCGGAGGCAGCACCTTCGCGTCCTCGCTCAACACGGCTAGCGTGATGGCGCCCACCAGCACGCAGCCTCTGTCGAGCTCATCCGTCGATCAGGCGTCGTCGCATGAGTACGCGCTTCCACCCCTACCACCCACCCTGACCCTACCACCTTCGCAGACGACGGCGGTGGAACTTGAAGACGACGTCCATGCCGCTCCGGAGCACATCCCGCCTGTGGACGACGAACTACTCCTACCGCCCTGCGGCCCCCCACCTTCGGAGACGACGAGGGAACTTGTAGACGCCCTCGGTCTTGGTGCCGCTCTGCAGGGCATCTCGCTTGTGGGCAATGACAACGCGGTCGACATCGTCAGCTGCCAGCACATGGATCTGGACAGCCTCAACTCCTCTGGCGACATCGGCAACACCAGCAACGGAAGAGTCCACTGCCCACCGCTCGCATGGAGCTCGCTCCCCATCCCTGGTCACGCGAGGATGAACAACCAGCCTTTGGACCGGTCGTTTCTGCTGGGGAGGCACCCCAGCTCATCGACGTGGATGCCCGGGCCCTACTTCTCCAGCAACACGAATGCCATCCAAGCTGCCTGCCCACCAGTACCACTCACATTCAGCTCACACCCTGCCCTTGCTCAGTTGGGTACGAATACCGGCAGCGGTAGCTCATCGACCTGGATGCAGAAGCAGAAGGAGCCAATGTTTGTAGAAAGCAAGCCGCTGCTGCCGCCGCTGCCTTCTCCCGGGCCGGGTTGGGGAGGATCAGGTGCTGGAAGCAGCAGCCGTGGCCGGCCTAGGAACAAGGATGGGGGAGATGCTTCCCTTGTGGCAGATTTTGCTGATGGCTTATTCACCCAGGACGAGATTACCGCGATCAGGGGGGACAAGACCCTAGCAGAGAATGTGCTGACAGATCCGAAAGCTGTCCGGAGGTATATATATCATATGATCCAGCAGTTTGTCCATTCTTCTTTTAGATCTGATCATCAAAGAAAATGTTTAACTCTTGAAAAATACTTTAGCACTAGCTAGCTAGGGCTAACTAATGTGTGTACGCTCTTGTGCGAAATTTATTTGCAGGATAATTCGAAACCGGAGTACTGCAAAAAGAGGTAAGCAGCGCAAGATGGCGTACCTGTTGGACCTTGAAAGCAAGGCTGAGGTACTGCAGCAGGAGACTAAATCACTGTCTGCACGAGTGGAGTCGATGAAGGTTTGTAATATCATCGGAAGATGTTCTGCTGGTTTTGCTATTTCTCACCCAAGAAATAAATATTTTATAATTAATTAAGTGATCAGAACCATTTTATTAGACTTCAGGATTCATGAAAGTACAAATGAGATTTAAAAAATTCTGGATCTCGTGGATCATCCATAACTTGGCTGAGAATCATTTAGAGAAAAAAGGCATAAAATGCCCAACTTCAAATTAATGCAGCCATCAACCAGAGTTAGGATACATTGGTGCTGAATACAAAGGCAAAAGCTTGATAAGAAAAACTTATTTATGTTAAGAATTCACATAATAAATCGATGTTTTATACAATCATCTTATTATTTCTTTCAAATATATGTTTGTAGAGTACAGCTGAAGGGCTTGCCACTGAAAACAATATGATGAAGCTCAAGCTGGATGGATTGGAGAAACAATGCAAGCTGAGGAATGGTATGCTTTTTCACTTTTCTTACATCTCAAATAACTTATCATATTCACTGTTCTTGTGGTGGCAAAGGAAAACAGTGATCACCACTGTCAATACAAGCCAACAGAACTTATTGATGAACAAAGTAACTGGAGATGGATGATGACATACAGATTTTTTATTGTGAAATTGTAACATATATGTTTATGGTTCTTTATTATATCATTTTTGGACGTTAGGATCAATAGATTATATTTAGTATATCTTGCTTAATTTTAACTATCAACTTCTCTCATGAAATATGTGTATATCACTAATTTTCCCTCACTAGCAAGAAACCTTAAAGAAAAATGATACACATGAGATAGGAACAATAAACATATTGCATGCACATAACACAAATGCAAGTTATGATAATTGTTGTGTTATCAGTAATCCAATTAATTTCCTCAGCATTCAGTTCTTGTGACTTTTGTCAATAAGTTCCGAGAGGTAGATTAATTATTTTCAAAAGGCCAATATGTGCACTAGCACATGCTAGCTATTTTGCAAAATACACATGTATATACTACAAATTCTAGTACAACTTTACACGTGCATGTGATTTTGTTTTTTTAGAGAAAAGGCAAAAACGCATGACTTTAAATTGGTAAAGTCCTTGTGAAGAGTGGGCGGATACAGGTCATTGATCTCGTGTTGCTCCGAATCTAATATAACTTTACATAGTATTTTCCAATCTTAATACAAAGACACGCAAGTCTCATGCATGTTCTGGAAAACATAAATTAATAAATCCATGGTGAACGAGATAGCATACAACACGGCGCACCAATCGTTCTTTGGGTATAAATTGCGTCTTTAGTGAATTGGTTAAATAAATCTTCAGTGAATTAGGTAACCAGTTCATAAATTATTTACTCTTAAGACTCACTTTACTATTTCTCTTTACATAATAAATATGTTATTTTCCTCAATCCTCAGGAGGGTATTCTGAACCTTTTCTACGGACTTAAAAAATTAATTTGTACTAGCTTGGATGTTACAAAGTTTTCTATATTATCACCATTGAAAGAAAAAACATACTTTTGCTTCCGTTTGGTAAGAAAACTATTTATTTTTTTCGTTTGAAAACTTGTTGACATTTTATTGGCTTATTTTGATAACTTTCATTGCCCACAACCTTTCAGCATGACTATTAGACATGGTAATTAACATTCTGATTTTAAACTCTAGCTAGGCCCCCCTAGTTAGTTACTCCACATTAACATGTAATTTTGTTTCTGTGGATCATATATAGGAAATTGTTCTTTTTTATGCAGTCCAGTCACTAAGTTGGGTATGTTCATATTTTTGTATACAGATCTGAATGAAACATTAGTTGCTGAAGTCCATCGCCTGACACTACTCCAACAATCTCAACAACCACAAGGGGAGCAGTGATTATTTCACTAGACATTTTCATGGTGATTTCAAATGAAAAGTGCAAGCAGGAAACCATATGGGATGTATAAAAATATTTATGTTTGGTGGAACTATCGACCATTTTTGTGGTCGTATGGATATGCTGAAGACATATTGTTGGATGTAGTGCATTATCTTCTCATACATACTTGGATGGAGGTTGGACTATACATAGTTCATGCGTATATATATAATACTTTGTGATAGAACAATGTCAAGCTATTTGTCTTCTTATATTATATATTTTTAAATCTTCTAGTTACCATGTATCTCACATATTCTATCAATCACATGTCCCTAGCCTATATCCTTATATTGCATGACGAACACATGTTTCTGCATGTTCAGAACCTCCTTCTCCATTATTGGCGCGCAACATGTATGGGAACATTGCTCTTTGCTTAGATCTTGTGAAGTATGATGGTCCAAGGGATATTTTCTAATGAAGAGATGCAGATCATGGTGAATAAGCTCCTCATAGTGTTTCTGTTGACAGAAAATATTGATATTTCTTCCCAGGAAAGAAATAAACTAGCAGGTTATTTCCAAGGTCAATACACCTGTCCACAATGTCATCTACAAATGCAAATACAACTTCCATGCTTGGGCGCAACGGGAACCTCGAATTATTTGCCCTTAGGTCACAGCTCAGATCATAGTTAACTTTTTTTTGCTCCACTTCTCTACCCTTGTTGTAGTCACTCTTGTTCTTTGACTTTTAGGCCCATGTGAAGTAGGATGCTAGTGTGAAGTAGGAAGCTCTGGACTACATCTGGGAGAGATCGCAGCTATAGGGAGGGATACCGGGATCGTTAACATATTGACCTATTTTCTAAGAATAAATTTTAGCATAGGATGAGATTACCAAGATCATGGGGAGAAGGCTCTAGCAGAGCTTGTGCTGACAGATCCCAGAAGTGTCTGCAGGTATCATCAAAGTAAATGTTTGAATATTAAAAATACTTTAATTAGCACAAGGCTAACTACTATATGCTCATGTGAAATTTATTTGCAGGATCATTGGAAACCGGAGTACTGCACGAAGAGGTAATCAGCGCAAGATGGCGTACCTGTCGGACCTTGAATGCAACAAGGCTGAGCTACCGATGGGCTTACAACCGAAAACAATATGATGAAGCTCAAGGTGCATGGATTGGATCAACAATAGAAGCTGATGAATGGTATGCTTTTCTCTTTTCTTATATCTCAAGTAACTTATCTTATGTGTTGTGGTGGCCAAGGAAAACAGTGATCACCCATGTGCAATATAAGCCACCAGAACTTATTTATGCACAAAATGAGTGGACGTGGATGATGGCATAGGGATTTTTTTTTCTATTTTCAACTTATACCATCTGTTTTATGCTCATTGATTATATCATTTTTCGATGTTAGGATCCATAATGCTATATTTAGTATATATTGGTTTTTACTATCAACTTTTCTCGTGAAACATGTGTATATGACTAATTTTGCCTCACTAGAAACCTTAAAGAAAAATGATATAAATGGGGTAGGAACAACAAACATGTCGCATGCACATGACAAGTGCAAGTTGCGATAAATGTTGTGTTATCACTAATCCAATTAATTTTCTTTAACACTCAGTTCTTGCGACTTTTGTCAATCAGTTTCGATAGGTAGATTAATTATTTTCAAAAGGCCAACATGTGCACACACTAGCTATTTTGGGAAATACACACGTATACTGGAAGTTCTAGTATGTGCTTCCACGTGCATGTGATTTGGTTAGAATAAGGTAAATTTTGTCGGCCAGAGACTAGCTTAGTCGTCTTTGCCGAGTGTGGAACTTGGCAGACACATGTACAAGTGTTTTTGCCCTGGGCACTCGGCTAAGTTGGAAATTCCTGTAGTGGCGTACTTATTTTAGAAATATCTAGATTGCAATTGATACTATGAATAATTAGATCGCATGATGTTCGGCTGCAAGCTGCATTACAGTTTATGACATGTAGCAGTATGCACTCGTCGTACTTCTCTTGTGCTTCTTTGGCTACTTGGCAAGGAAATTTTTTCTCTCAGTGTACTGTTTTTGACTGCCAAACAATCATCATGGAAATTCATGAACTTAGCTACAGTTGTTGGCAAATATATAATGCCCCCACAAGCCAACGTCTGACGTATAGTGCAGTAAATATTCAAACTGGTTCTGTTTTGCTTGCTTAGGGAAGTCCCTTGAACACCTTTGTATCCGAAGTAGAGATTAATCATTGAAGACTTGGGTTACTATAACCTCTCTAATAATCAATGTATGTTGCATCAATCGCTATCTGGGTATATATTGCATTTTTAGTGACCTGCTTAAATATATCTTCAGTACATTAGCTAACCAGTTCATAAATTATTTACTAACTAGTTTAGACTGACTTCACTATTTCTCTTTACATAATAAATGACTTACAAATATTTTATGTGTACTTAGAATTGGACCTATACTTTTATATGTTCTGTGACAAATTAGCATGCAGAAAGGTGTCATAGCTCCGGGTGTAGGGACACCCTCTATGAACAGTACACTAAAAAAACAGAAACAAAAATCAAAAAATGCTGAAACTTTGCGACATCAATGATGATCAAACGTTTGAGGTTCTTGCAAACTTTTATAACAAAATATCAAGTAGAGAAAGGTGTAGACAAGAGTTTCTGATTTCAGTGCTAAAAGTGCTCAAAATTTTGAGCACTGGAATCTTTTTCTTATTTAGAGCTCCTCGAATGTTTTTTCTGCATGAAAACTTGTAAGCACCTACAAAGTTTGAGCATATTTAATGTCTCAAAGTTTCAGAATTTTTTTCTGTTTTCTATTTTTTGAATGTACTATTCATAGAGGGTATCCCTACACCTGGGAGTTGAAAAACCAGTCTCGTTGAGCATGTGTGTTTATGTGTCATGATGATCAGATAGTTTTGCTGCTTTTATGAATCCATGGTTCTCTCTCGCTGTTTCATTAATTAGTAGTAGATCAATTATGTTAGTTCTAGGTTTCTGTTTACTGTTTTTTAAGCATAGAACGTGTTAGGTGCATTAACTATTAAGTCATGTCTTTTGACATGTATTTTTCATTTTGCTTCTAATAGTATTCACATTATCAATCAATTCAGAAGTCTATTTACTACACCTGTAATATGTTGTTTCCATTTTGTAAGAACAACTATTAATTTTATTTTATTTTAAACTTGTTCACAATTTATCGGCTTATTTTGATAACTTTGATTGCCCACAATCGTTTTAGCATATGGCTTTTGGACAAGGTAATTAACTTTATTATTTCATGCCCTAGCTAGGCGCTCTAGTTATTTACTCCACATTAAAGTGTGATTTTGTTTATGAGGATCACAAGAAACTGTTCTTTTTTATCTAGTCTAGTAACTAAGTTGGGTATGTTCATGTTTCTATATACAGGTCTGAATGAAACACTAGTAGTCGAAGTCCAACGTCTCACACAGCTCCAGCAATCTCAACAACCACATGGGGGGGGGGGGGGGGGGTTGATTATTTCAACACATGCCTCAAGGTGATTTCAAATGAAAAATACAAGAAGGAAACCATATATTGGTTGTAATAATATTTATGTTGTAGCATTGGTGGAATTATCCAACGTTTTTGTGTTGTGTGGATATGCCGAAGAAATATTGTTGGATGTGGTGCATTATCTTCTCATACATACTTGGATGGGGGTTGGCCTACACATAGTTCATGCCTATATATATTTTTCTTGCTAAAACAATTTCTTAAAAGCTTGTTACATTATATTTGTCTTGTTACATTATATTGTTCTTAAAAGCTTCTAGTTACTGTGTATCACACATATTCTTGAGTCACATGTCCCTAGCTTATATCCATATATTACATGATGAATGCATGTTTCTGCATGTTCAAAACCTTCGCCATTGGCGCACAACATGTATAGGGCACCTTGCTTTGTGCTTCAATCTTGTGAAGTATGACGGTCTAAGGGATATTTGCTGATGAAGAGATGGACAAAATCATGGTGAATAAGCTCCTCATAGTGTTTTTGTTGACAGAAAGTATCGTTGAGGAAAGAAAGAAACTAGCAGATTTTTTACAAGGTCAATACACCTATCCACAATGTGATCCACAAATGAAAATACAACTTCCATTAGCGGGGGCCTCGAATATAATTTCCCTTAGGCTGCAGCTCAGATTACAATTAACTTGTTTTTGCTCCACTTTTTTACCCGCGTTCTCGTGTCTCTTGTTCTCTGGCTTTTAGGCCCGTGTGAACTTTGATGCTTTGGAGTACATCTGGGAGAGGTCGCAGCTAGGGAAGAACACCGACAACATTAACATATCAAACTATTTTCTAATAGTAAATTTTAGTTGTGTCATTCCCTAGCTAGGTATATATTGTGCTTTCAGTGACTTGCTTAAACATATGTCTAATGCATTTGTCAACCTGTTCATAAATTATTTATAACGAACTTACACTCACTTTACTATTCTTGTTTTAGATAATAAATATTATTTTCATCAATCTTCATGAGGTGTCCTGACCTTACCTAATGACCTCATAAATTATTTTATGTGTTATAATTTGGATATCCTAGCTAATTTTCTACATTACAACCAATTCGAGAATAACATAGTTTGGATGGGACATGTACATTTACAATTACTCGAGAAACATAGCTTGTGTGTCCTCATCGGATTTTTTTCTACATTTATAAATTCATTTTTTCCTAGCTTCATTTGTAGTAGATCAATTATTTTAGTCCTAGGTTACCATTTTATCTTATTCGGAGAACTGAATGTGTTATGAGCATTAAGTCCTCGTGTGGTATGTGTTTTCCATTTTGTCTCATAAGATTTACGTCCTCAATCAGTTCATAAGTCTACTTATTATATTCATATATTGTACATTACTTTCATGTTTTAAGAATGCACTGTTTTTTGCATTAACATCATATTGATATTTTAATGGCTTTTGATGCTGGTGAGATTTAATGGTTCTCATGTGTCAAATGGTTTATACCAAGAGATCAGCCCCGAAGTGGTGCAACCGGAGAAGCTAAAATACATAATCATCTCATACAGCTCTAGCAATCTCAACAAACACAAGAGGCATGTGATAATTTCACCACACATCTTCAAGGTGATTCCAAATGAAAAGTAAATGTAGGAAAGTATATCGGATGCATAGTATTTCTTGTAACATTACTTTGTGGAATTTTTTGCCATTTTTTTGTGTGGTGATCCGTAAATATTTCGTTAGATGTTGCTCATATGTCTCATTCATACTTGGATGGAGGTTGGATTATACATAATTCATGCATTTGTATATAGTATATTATGCTTCATACTGGAATAATGTCAAGTTGATTCTCTTATTATATTTTACCTTTCTATAAATGCTTCTAGTTATACTCCATCATACACATTCAGCAATCATGTGATCCTAGTTTGCATCTTTATATTACATGATGAACAGATGTTTCTGCATGTTCGGTACCTTCTACCTTGGCACACGACATCTCTAGGGCACTGTTCTCTGCTTCTTGTGGAGTATGCCGGTCCAAGGGATATTTGCTGATGAAGGGAGGAAGAAGATCATGGCGAATAAGCTCCTCATAGTGTTTTTATTCACAGAAAATATTGTTGTTTCTATCCAGGGAAAGAAAGAAGTACACCTATCCAAGAGGCCATCTACAAATGCAAATACAACTTTTATGGTTGGGCCACTATTAGAAAACAGGGCATCAGTCCCGGTTCCAGAGGGCCTTTAGTCCCGGTTCTGCAACCGGGACTAAACGATCGGGACTAATGCCCACAACTTCTAGTCCCGGTTGTGTTACGAACCGGGACGAAAGGAGCTCCACGTGGCCATTGTGGGGCGCCCATGCAGGAGGACCTTTAGTCCCGGTTTGTAACTAAAGGAAATATGCCCTAGAGGCAATAATAAAGTTGTTATATTATATTTCCTTATTCATGATAAAGGTTTATTATTCATGCTAGAATTGTATTGATCGGAAACTTAAATACATGTGTGAATACATAAACAAATACCGTGTCCCTAGTGAGCCTATACTAGACTAGCTCATTGATCAAAGATGGTTAAGGTTTCCTAACCATGGACATGAGTTGTCATTTGATAACGGGATCACATCATTAGGAGAATGATGTGATGGACAAGACCCATCCGTTAGCTTAGCATAATGATCGTTCAGTTTTATTGCTATTGCTTTCTTCATGTCAAATACATATTCCTTCGACTATGAGATTATGCAACTCCCGGATACCGGAGGAATACCTTGTGTGCTATCAAACGTCACAACATAACTGGGTTATTATAAAGATGCTCTACAGGTATCTCCGAAGGTGTTTGTTGAGTTGGCATAGAACGAGATTAGGATTTGTCACTCCGAGTATCGGAGAGGTATCTCTGGGCCCTCTCGGTAATACACATCATAAGCTTGTAAGCAAACGACTAAGGAGTTAGTCACGAGGTGATGTATTACGGAACGAGTAAAGAGACTTGCCGGTAACGAGATTGAACTAGGTATGAAGATACCGACGATCTAATCTCGGGCAAGTAACATACCGATGGACAAAGGGAATTACGTATGTTGTCATAGCGGTTCGACCGATAAAGATCTTCGTAGAATATGTAGGAGCCAATATGAGCATCCAGGTTTCACTATTGGTTATTGACTGGAGAGGTGTCTCGGTCATGTCTACATAGTTCTCGAACCCGTAGGGTCCGCACGCTTAACGTTTGTTGACGATATAGTATTATATGAGTTATGTGATTTGGTGACCGAATGTTGTTCGGAGTCCCGGATGAGATCACGGACATGACGAGGAGTCTCGAAATGGTCGAGAGGTAAAGATTGATATATAGGACGATGGTATTCGGACACCGGAAGTGTTTCGGGGGTACCCGATACTTATCGGGTCACCGGAAGGGGTTCAGGGCACCCTCGGCAAAAGATATGGGCCTTATGGGCCAAGAGGGGAAACGCACAAGCCACAAGGGGCTGGTGCCCCCCCCATATGGGCCGACCAAGAAGGAGAAGGAAAGAGGGGAAGGGAAAGGAAAGAGTGGGAATAGGATTCCCCCTTCCTTCCCTCTCTCCCTCTCTTTCCTTCCCCCTCCGGCAAATAAGGAAGGGGGGCGCCACTTGGGATGACCCCAAGTAGGATTCGGCCTACTTGGGGCGCCCTCCTGGCTGCTCCCTCCTCCCCCCCACCTATATATATGTGGGAGGGGGGGCGCCTAGCACAACCAGACAATTGCCTAGCCGTGTGCGGCGCCCCCCTCCATCGTTTACTACCTCGGTCATATTTTCATAGTGCTTAGGCGAAGCCCTGCGGAGATCACTTCACCATCACCGTTACCACACCATCATGCTGACGGAACTCATCTACTACCTCGACGTCTTGCTGGATCAAGAAGGCGAGGGACGTCACCGAGCTGAACATGTGCAGAACTCGGAGGTGCCGTACGTTCGGTACTCGATCGGTGGAGCGCGAAGAAAGTTCGACTACATCAACCACGTTGTGAAACGCTTCCGCTTATGGTCTACGAGGGTACGTAGACACACTCTCCCCTCATTGCTATGCATCTCCCTGGATAGATCATTGCGTGTGCGTAGATTTTTTTTTTTGTTTTCCATGCAACGTATCCCAACAGTGGCTTCATAAGCCAGGTCTATGCTTAGATGATATGCACGAGTAGAACACAAAGAGTTGTGGGCGGTGATAGTCATACTGCTTACCACCAACGTCTTATTTTGATTCAGCGGTATTGTGGGATAAAGCGGCCCGGACCAACCTTACATGTCCACGCACATGTGACCGGTTCCACCGACAGACATGCAACTAATTTTGCATAAAGGTGGCTGGCGGGTGTCTGTTTCTCCTACTTTAGTTGAATCGAATTTGACTGCGGGCGGTCCTTGAAGAAGGTTAAAACAGCAAACTTGACGAAACACCGTTGTGGTTTTGTGCGCAGGTAAGAACGGTTCTTGCTAGAAGCCCGTAGCAGCCACGTAAAACTTGCAACAATAAAGTAGAGGACGTCTAACTTGTTTTTGCAGGGCATGTTGTGATGTGATATGGTCAAGACATGATGTGATATACGTTGTTGTATGAGATGATCATGCTTTGTAAGTTATCGGCAACTGGCAGGAGACTTATGGTTGTCGCTTTATTGTATGAAATGCAAACGCCATGTAATTGCTTTACTTTATCACTATGCGTTAGCGATAGTTGTAGAAGCAATAGTTAGCGAGACGACCATGATGCAACGATGGAGATCAAGGTGTCGAGCCGGTGATGATTGAGATCATGATGATGCTTTGGAGATGGAGATCAGAAGCACAAGATGATCATGGCCATATCATGTCACATATTTTGATTGCATATGATGTTTATCTTTATGCATCTTATTTTGCTTAGTACGGCGGTAGCATTATAAGATGATCCCTTCACTAAATTTTAAGGTATAAGTGTTTTTCCTGAGTATGCACCGTTGTGACAGTTCGTCGTGTTGAGACACCACGTGATGATCGGGTGTGATAGACTCTACGTTCACATACAACGGGTGCAAGATAGTTTTGCACATGCGGAATACTTGGGTTAAACTTGACGAGCCTAGCATGTACTGACATGGCCTCGGAACACTGGAGATCGAAAGATCGAATGTGAATCATATAGTAGATATGATCAACATAGAGATGTTCACCATTGATGACTACCCCATCTCACGTGATGATCGGACATGGGTTAGTTGATTTGGATCACGTATCACTTAGATGACTTGAGGGATGTCTATTTAAGTGGGAGTTCTTAAGTAATTTGATTAATTGAACTTAATTTATCATGAACTTAGTCCTGATAGTATTTGCATATCTATGTTGTAGATCAATAGCTCGCGATATAGCTCCCCTATGTTTTTGATATGTTCCTAGAGAAAACTAAGTTGAAAGATGATAGTAGCAATGATACGGACCGAGTCCGTGATCTGAGGATTATCCTCATTGTTGCACAGAAGAATTATGTCCTTGATGCACCGCTAGGTGACAGACCTATTGCAGGAGCAGATGCAAACATTATGAACGTTTGGCAAGCTCGATAGGATGACTACTTAATAGTTTAGTGCGCCATGATTTACGGCTTAGAACCGGGACTTCAAAAACGTTTTGAACGCCATGGAGCATATGAGATGTTCCAAGATCTGAAATTGCTATTTCATAATCATTCCCTTGTCGAGAGGTATGAGACCTCAGACAAGTACTTTGCCTACAAGATGGAGGTGAATAGCTCAGCCAGTGAGCATGTGCTCAGAATGTCTGGGTACTACAATTGCTTGAATCAAGTGGGAGTTAATCTTCCAGATAAGATAGTGATTGAAAGAGTTCTCTAGTCACTATCACCAAGCTACTAGAACTTCGTGATGAACTATAATATGCAAGGGATGACAAAAACGGTTCCCGAGCTCTTCGCGATGCTAAAATCGACGAAGGTAGAAATCAAGAAAGAGCATCAAATGTTGATGGTTAACAAGACCACTAGTTTCAAGAAAAAGGTCAAAAGGGAAAGAAAGGGAACTTCAAGAAGAACAGCAAACAAGTTTCCGCTCCCATGAAGAAACCCAAAGCTAGACCCAAGCCTGAAACTGAGTGCTTCTACTACAAAGGAAATGGCCACTGGAAGGGGAACTGGCCCAAATACTTGGCGAATAAGAAGGATGGCAAAGTGAACAAAGGTATATTTGATATACATGTTATTGATGTGTACTTTACTAGTGTTCATAGTAGCCCCTGGGTATTTAATATCGATTCAGTTGCTAAGATTAATAACTCGAAACAGGAGTTGCAAAATGAACAGAGACTAGTTAAGGGCGAGGTGACGATGTGTGTTGGAAGTGATTCCAAGGTTGATAAGATCACCATCGCACACTCCCTCTACCATTGGGATTAGTGTTGGACCTAAATAAATGTTATTTGATGTTTTCGTTGAGCATGAATATGATTGGATCATGTTTATTGCGATACGGTTATTCATTTAAGTCAGAGAATAATTGTTGTTCTCTTTACATGTATAAAACCTTCTATGGTCATACACCCAATGTAAATGGTTTATTGAATCTTGATCGTTGTGATACACATATTCATAATATTGATGCCAAAAGATGCAAAGTTGATAATGATAGTGCAACATATTTGTGGCACTGCCGTTTAGTTCATATTGGTGTAAAGCGCATGAAGAAACTCCATGCAGATGGGCTTTTGGAATCACTTGATTATGAATCATTTGATAATTGCGAACCATGCCTCATTGGCAAGATGACTAAAACTCCGTTCTTCGGAACAATGGAGCGAACTGATGACTTATTGGAAATAATACATACCGATGTATGCGGTCCGATGAGTGTTGAAGCACACGGCGGGTATCGTTATTTTCTGACCTTCACAGATGATTTGAGTAGATATGGGTATATCTACTTAATGAAACACAAGTCTAAAACATTTGAAAAGTTCAAAGAATTTCAGAGTGAAGTGGAGAATCATCGTAACAAGAAAATAAAGTTTCTACGATCTGATCGTGAAGGCGAATATTTGAGTTACGAGTTTGGCCTTCATTTAAAACAATGTGGAATAGTTTCAGAACTCACGCCACCTGGAACACCACAGCGTAATGGTGTGTCCAAACATCGTAACCGTACTTTATTAGATATGGTGTGTTCTATGATGTCTCTTACCGATTTACCACTATCGTTTTGGGGTTATGCATTAGAGACAGCCGCATTCACGTTAAATAAGGCACCATCTAAATCCGTTGAGACGACACCGTATGAACTTTGGTTTGGCAAGAAACCTAAGCTGTCGTTTCTTAAAGTTTGGGGTTGCGACACTTATGTCAAAAGGCTTCAACCTGATAAGATTAATGTTGCCAAGAATGGAACATTTCTAGAGAATGAGTTTCTCTCGAAAGAAGTGAGTGGGAGGAAAGTAGAACTTGATGAGGTAATTGTACCTTCTCTGAAATTGGAAAGTAGTTCATCACAGAAAACTGTTCCCGTGATGCCTACACCAACTAGAGAGGAAGCTAATGATAATGATCATGAAACTTCAGATCAAGTTACTACTGAATGTAACACCCCCAGTGGTTAACTACAGTAATCACCCTTTTGATTATGCCAAGTCAGCATGATTAACAGTGCATGATCATCATTTGCATCATATTGCATTCCAACTCCTAAGTCAAATTCAAATTTAAACTAAAGTGGAAAATAAAAGTTGTTCAGATCCAGAAACAAAAATGTACATCATGTTGCAAATAATCCAGAGGCTAATATAAAATTAGCAGCAGTGTTAACTAAAATATTTAAGTGGCTCAAACAAATAGAAACAGCAGCAAGACAGCACTATTTAATCTTTTCTCAATTAAATTAAATCCAAACAAAAAGATATGGACACCAAGCTATTTTATTGCAGTGGTATACAATACCCTGTGATTTGTGGACCAGGTCACAATTTTTACAAAAGTCATTTGGGTGCCTAGCTAATTACAAAATAGAAAAGGAAAATAAATAATATACAAAAAAAAGGAAAAGCCCCCCCCCCCGGACCAACTGGGCCGTGGCCCAGCTGGCCACCAGGCCACCACCCAGGCCGGCCCACCCCGGGCCTATAACCCCCTCCCCTCACCCCGAAACCCTAATCCCCCCCCTCGTTCCTCGGATCGAACCCCGTCGCCCGCGCCGCCTCGGCGCCCGTCGCCGGCCGGCCTTCCCCGACGCCATCGCCGGCCTGCCTGCCCCGCCGCCGGCCGCCTCCTCCTCCTTGCCACGCTCGCAGCCCCGCGCCTCACCGCGCCCTCGGCGCCCGACGCCACCTCGCCGCGCGTGGACGCCGTCGCCACCTCGTCTCCGTCGCCGGACGGCCTCCCCGCCTCCGACGCCGTCGTCCCCGAGCCCCGCTGCCCGTGCCCTACAACGCCGGTGAGGCCTCGGCCTCGGCCTCCCTCCCTCGCGCGCGCACCCCACCCCGCGCCCGGCCGCGCCCGCATCGCCCTCGTCGCGCTCCGCCCGCGTCCCTGCCTCACCGCGCGTGCGCGCTCGCCCGCGCCTGCTCGCGCATGCACAGGCGCCCGCGCTGCCGCTCCCATCGCCGTCGTCGCGCTCCTGCCGTCGCCGCGCGCGCGCGCGCGCCCACGCCAGCGCCGCACCGCGCGCCCGTCGCCCGCGCCCGCCCGTGGCCCCTGGGTCACCGCCAGGTGGGGCCCCCGCCCCCCTGAGCCACTGGCCGGTGGGCCAAGCCCCCCCCGGCCCGCTGACAAACGGGCCCCGCCCGAAAACTTTTAAGTAAAAGAAATAAAAAGAAAAATAAATAAATAAATGATTAATTAATTAGTTAAATAATTAGGCTAATTAACTCTGTTTAGACTAATTTAATTTAATTAATTAGTTTAATTAATTGTTAATCAAATAATTAACCCTAATTAACCAGACAGCCTATGACAGGTGGGACCCACATGTCAGGATGCCTGCTGACATCATGTTGACGTCATGATGACGTCAGCATACACTGTTTTGGATAATGTTCTGAATAATTCGAATTTAAATAAATAATAAATTCCAGAAAATTAATAAAAACTTTAGAAAATCATATAAAATAATCCGTAACTCAGATCAAAAAACTTTGTACATGAAAGTTGTTCAGAACGACGAGACGAATCCGAATACGCGATCCGTTCGTCCGCCACATGTCTCTAACTATCAAAACATGCAACCGTTCCCCTCCGGTCATCTGTCTAACAAATGTCCGGAACCGGGAAAACATTCCCGGATGGATTCCTCCTTCCTCGGTGACGTGCAACCATACGTTAGGACACACCCGGCACTGCATATTGTCATGCCGTACTTTGCGTTGCTCATGTTTGCTCTATATTTATACTGTTTCCTCCCCCTCTTCTCTCTCGATAGATCCCGACGCAGCTCCGGAGACCGAAGACAGCATTGACAACCTTGCCCTTGCCGCCGAGCAACCAGGCAAGCCCCCCCTTTTGATCATCCCGATATCGCCCATTCTATTTCCCATGCTTGCATTAGAATTGCTGCTACTACTGCTTTACCTATTCTGATGCATAGCCTGTTCATTGTAACCTGCTGTTGATAATTACCTACATATCCTAAACTGTTTAGTCTAGGCTGGGTAGAGACCTATCAGTGACCCCACTTATCCCGACTGCCGCGCTGGATCGTCAGAAGACCCGATCAACGGGATTGAAGACCAGGCCCCGACACCGCACATCACCCCCCCCCTTAGTTGTAACGACACTGCAGCGTTACTATCAAGTGCCGAGGGTGAAACCTCATGTAGCACTTCTGATGTTAACTCTGTAGAGTAGCTATTCGATCGTGGTCATCGAGGGTGATTCCTCCTTCTCCACTTCCGATACGACGCTGTCGTACAACACATCAAGTGTGAACTCATCGAGGGTGATTCCTCCTAAGTTCGACTTGACGGTTACATCGAGTGGGCATCCGTCGAGGGTGATACCTCGAATTTCCTTGATGTTATGGACACACGGTTACTGTGACTTTACTGCTGAACCTTGATAGAGACGGGTCGGCCCCGAAGGGGGACCCGAGGAAGCTACTTTTACTACAGGACTGAAGGGACAGGCGGTACCACCCAGTAGAGGTGGACCTGAGTTCCCGACAGTCTTTTAAGAGACGGGTTGACCTGGATGGTACCCGAGTGTTGAATACGAGGCGTGGCCGGGCATTCATGGCCCTTGCCGCAAGTCCTCGAGACGGGGCGACGGGGTCACATCTTTCGTGAGTCTCTGCTCGTTTCCGCAAGCCCCTAGTCCTAACGATTTGGATATTTGATCCGAGCAGGCCTCTGGTCTGATAGCACTAACCATCACGTGGGCATAGTATGGGCGTTCTGCATCGTAGCATCAGCCGAAAGCTCTGTCAGACGTCCAGTTCAGCATGGCAGCACGGACGGACCGGCGCCCTCCTGGTGCCAGGCTTCTCCCTGCGCGCAATGACTCGGAGTGCACAGGGCGATGGCCCAAGACCTCTGAGCGCTTAGGATGTAGACCGACGGGGACCTCTCTGCTGAGCTGTAGGTCGGGTTGCGGTGTGTTGTTTGGCCGAGGCCGGGCATGACCCAGGAAAGTGTGTCCGGCCGGAGTTAAGCGAGCGTGATGGGTAAGTTGGTGCACCCCTGCAGGGAAGAACATTTCTATCGATAGCCGGTCCTACGGTAAAGGACACTCGGAGTTGTATCCCGATCGATACAACTAGAACTGGATACCTGTGATGAGACCTGGATACTATGGCTCTGGGATTGCTTCTCGCAGGGAGCCGAGAAGGGATCTCCGGACGAGGTTGATGACTGTATGGCTCTGGGATTGCTTTCTCGCAGGGAGTCGAGAAAGGATCTCTGGGTGAGGTTGATATTAGTACTGCTACATTATATGGTATTGTTCTACTCTCTTCTACTGCTGCAAGACCGCTGAAGATGCTAGTCTTCGATAGGACTAGGCCTTCTCTCTATTCTGGCATTTCTGCAGCCCAGTCCACATATACAGCCTCCCCTTGAAAATGTTGCATATGTAGTGTAGCTCCTTGCTTGCTGAGTACTTCTGAGTACTCACGGTTGCTTTGTTTTCCTTTTTCTCCCCATATCAGTTTGACGTGACCAGAGGACGGAGCCCCCTGAGACAGATGCCCCGACGATCGCTACTACTACTACCCAGAGGATGGATACTACTACGAGTTGACTGACGACCAGGAGTAGGATCGGAGGGTCCCAGGCAGGAGGCCTTCGCCTTTCGATCGTAGTGTTTTATTTTGCCCCGCCTTTCTAAAGGCCTTTTTGTACTTTCTTTTATATCTGTACTCAGATATCTGATGCTTCCGCTGACGCTTGTTCGCAAGCTTATGTATTCGAGCCCTCGAGGCCCTGGCTTGTAATATAAAGCTTGTACGACTTTATTTATGTTTTAGAGTTGTGTTGTGATATCTTCCCGTGAGTCCTTAGGCTTGATCGTGTGCATTTGCGTGTATGATTAGCGCGCGATCGGGCCGGGGGCGTCACACTGAACCTCGTAGGTCGACTAGAGCACGATCCGCACCAGAGTGGTACGGTAATCCTGTCCTGGAAGTCATATTACTAGACCATGACGAACCTACGAATTATGAAGAAGCTATGATGAGCCCAGATTCCGACAGATGGCTTGAGGCCATGAAATCTGAGATAGGATCCGTGTATGAGAACAAAGTGTGGACTTTGGTGGATTTGCCCGATGATCGGCAAGCCATAGAGAATAAATGGATCTTCAAGAAGAAGACTGACGCTGATGGTAATGTTACCGTCTACAAAGCTTGACTTGTCGCAAAAGGTTTTCGACAAGTTCAAGGGATTGACTACAATGAGACTTTCTCACCCGTAGCGATGCTTAAGTCCGTCCGAATCATGTTAGCAATTGCCACATTTTATGATTATGAAATCTGAAAATGGACGTCAAAACTACATTCCTTAATGGATTTCTCAAAGAAGAGGTGTATATGATGCAACCAGAAGGTTTTATCGATCCTAAAGGTGCTAACAAAGTGTGAAAGCTCCAGCGATCCATCTATGGACTGGTGCAAGCATCTTGGAGTTGGAATATACGCTTTGATGAGGTGATCAAAGCTTATGGTTTTATACAGACTTACGGTGAAGCCTGTATTTACAACAAAGTGAGTGGGAGCTCTGTAGCATTTCTGATATTATATGTGGATGACATATTGTTGATTGGAAATGATATAGAATTTCTGGATAGCATAAAAGGATACTTGAATAGGAGTTTTTCAATAAAAGACCTCGGTGAAGCTGCTTATATATTGGGCATCAAGATCTATAGGGATAGATCGAGACGCTAAATAGGACTTTCACAAAGCACATACCTTGACAAGATTTTGAAGAAGTTCAAAATAGATCAGTCAAAGAAAGGGTTCTTGCCTGTGTTGCAAGGTATGAAGTTGAGTAAGACTCAAAACCCGACCATGGCAGAAGATAGAGAGAGAATGAAAGTCATTCCCTATGACTCAAACATAGGTTCTATAAAGTATGCCATGCTGTGTACCAAAACTGTTGTGTACCTTGCCATGAGTTTGGCAAGGGGGTACAATAGTGATCCAGGAGTAGATCACTGGACAACGGTCAAAATTATCCTTAGTTAAGAGAACTAAAGAAATGTTTCTCGATTATGGAAGTGATAAAGAGTTTGTCATAAAGGGTTACGTCGATGCAAGCTTTTACACCGATCTAGATGACTCTAAGTCTCAATCTGGATACGTATTGAAAGTGGGAGCAATTAGCTAGAGTAGCTCCATGCAGAGCATTATAGACATAGAAATTTGCGAAATACATACGGATCTAAATGTGGCAGACCCGTTGACTAAACTTCTCTCACAAGCAAAACATGATCACACCTTAGTACTCTTTGGGTGTTAATCACATGGCGATGGGAACTAGATTATTGACTCTAGTAAACCCTTTGGGTGTTGGTCACATGGCGATGTGAACTATTGGTGTTAATCACATGGCGATGTGAACTTGATTATTGACTCTAGTAAACCCTTTGGGTGTTGGTCACATGGCGATGTGAACTATTGGTGTTAATCGCATGGCGATGTGAACTAGATTATTGACTAGTGCAAGTGGGAGACTGAAGGAAATATGCCCTAGAGGCAATAATAAAGTTGTTATTTTATATTTCCTTATTCATGACAAAGGTTTATTATTCATGCTAGAATTGTATTGATCGAAAACTTTAATACATGTGTGAATACATAAACAAATACCGTGTCCCTAGTGAGCCTCTACTAGACTAGCTCGTTGATCAAAGATGGTTAAGGTTTCCTAACCATGGACATGAGTTGTCATTTGATAAAGGGATCACATCATTAGGAGAATGATGTGATGGACAAGACCCATCCGTTAGCTTAGCATAATGATCGTTCAGTTTTATTGCTATTGCTTTCTTCATGTCAAATACATATTCCTTCGACTATGAGATTATGCAACTCCCGGATACCGGAGGAATACCTTGTGTGCTATCAAACATCACAACGTAACTGGGTGATTATAAAGATGCTCTACAGGTATCTCTGAAGGTGTTTGTTGAGTTGGCATAGATCGAGATTAGGATTTGTCACTCCGAGTATCGGAGAGGTATCTCTGGGCCCTCTCGGTAATACACATCATAAGCTTGCAAGAAAACGACTAAGGAGTTAGTCACGAGGTGATGTATTACGGAACGAGTAAAGAGACTTGCCGGTAACGAGATTGAACTAGGTATGAAGATACCGACGATCGAATCTCGGGCAAGTAACATACCGATGGACAAAGGGAATTATGTATGTTGTCATAACGGTTCGACTGATAAAGATCTTCGTAGAATATGTACGAGCCAATATGAGCATCTAGGTTCCGCTATTGGTTATTGACCGGAGAGGTGTCTCGTTCATGTCTACATAGTTCTCGAACCCGTACGGTCCGCACGCTTAACGTTCGTTGACGATATAGTATTATATGAGTTATGTGATTTGGTGACCGAATGTTGTTCGGAGTCCCGGTTGAGATCACGGACATGACGAGGAGTCTTGAAATGGTTGAGAGGTAAATATTGATATATAGGATGATGGTATTCGGACACCGGAAGTGTTTCGGGGGTACCGGGTACTTATCGGGTCACCGGAAGGGGTTCCGGGCACCCCCGGCAAAAGATATGGGCCTTATAGGCCAATAGGGGAAACGCACCAGCCACAAGGGGCTGGTGCGCCCCCCATATGGGCCGTCCAAGAGGGAGAAGGAAAGAGGGGAAGGGAAAGGAAAGAGAGGTAATAGGATTCCCCCTTCCTTCCCTCTCCCCCTCTCTTTCCTTCCCCCTCCGCCAAATAAGGAAGGCGGGGGCTCCACTTGGGAGGACCCCAAGTAGGATTCGGCCTACTTGGGGTGCCCTCCTGGCTGCTCCCTCCTCCCTCCCCCCACCTATATATATGTGGGAGGGGGGCGCCTAGCACAACCAGACAATTGCCTATCCGTGTGCGGCGCCCCCCTTCCACCGTTTACTACCTCGGTCATATTTTCGTAGTGCTTAGGCGAAGCCCTACGGAGATCACTTCACCATCACCATCACCACGCCGTCGTGCTGACGGAACTCATCTACTACCTCGACATCTTGCTGGATCAAGAAGGCGAGGGACGTCACTAAGCTGAACGTGTGCAGAACTTGGAGGTGCCGTACGTTCGGTACTCGATCGGTGGAGCGCGAAGAAAGTTCGACTACATCAACCACGTTGTGAAACGCTTCCGCTTACGGTCTACGAGGGTACGTAGACACACTCTCCCCCTTGTTGCTATGTATCTCCATGGATAGATCATTGCGTGTGCGTAGAATTTTTTTTGTTTTCCATGCAACGTATCCCAACAGTAACACCGACCGGGACAAACAAGGCAGCCACGCGTCAGCAGCTTCTGGCCCTGGGCTTTTTGTTTTTTTAAGGAGGGGTTTATGGGTTTTCATATTGTGTTTCCCCCTTTTATTTTTGTGTTTACCCTTCAATTATTTTACATTTAGGGTTTCACTTTTATTTAATGTTTTCCATTCAACTCGACGGTAGCTACTACATATAGCAATGAAGGAACCATTACACAAGATCGTCATGAACATATATAGAGAGAAGTGACCTCTCTTTCTCCGTGCTTGGTCGAACAACAAGTTTTCCTATATCTATCTGACGCTACTACATATATACAATATAACATCTCTTACGATCCCTAACATCATCTACCAAAATCGTATTGCAATTCCTGATGGTATTCTCCGTCTTTAGGTATGACGTGGTCAACAAAGAATCCCGCCAATTCCTCTTGAATTGCTCGTATGCGATCATGTGGTAGGAGTTGATCCTGCATCTCCCAGATCTAATTTAAAGAAGGGGGTCAATATATATATATATGAATGAAACTCAACCCAATTGATGGTAATAAAATAGAATTGTGAATATTGTTTACGTACTTCTAATTGTTTTGAAGTTATGCCCCGCTCAAGGGTCGAGTTGCGAATGAACTCACAAATGTAGTATCCACATAAATTATTCCCGGGTGTGTCTGCCACAAGCACTTTACGAGAATAGAGTTCAATAAAAATGATAATCAAGCATGATAATGGTATTGATGAAACTAGAATCAATGAGAGATGCGCGGAACTAGCTAGTACTACTTACTTTGGAGTGTGAAAAATGCAGCTCCTTTTTCTCTAAACCCGGTACCATGCTGGTGAACTTTTTCCAAACCCTGCCCGGCAAAGAAAATGATTACCTGATATCAGGAAATGAACGATAGTTGCCAATATGGTGTCATAATGATTGAACTTACTTCTGGAGCATTTCACTCATGTCCGCCCACTGCTTAGGCTCTTTACGTCTCGAGTCTAAGACAGTTACTAGTCCCGCGTCAAGCCTAATGGATAGCATAATAAAGTGGAAGCTACGCACGCATAACTCATGAATGACACTTAACCTCGAGTAAGCAAAACAGAATATGCACAAGACAGTAACACTCACTTGAAGTTGTAAGGAAAGAGTATTTCCCTTTTGTTCTGATGTCGAAGTAACGCATTTAGCAAGTTTTCCTCAGTATCGTCGGGTCTCTTTTGTATCGTATATTCATTTACGGTATTTGGGTTAATGAACCCAATGTCATAGATTTGTCCTCTTTTGCATTCGGCGATCTTCAATCTGCATAATATAGTGAGGATAATTATATATACATGCAATGAATGAGCTGAGCTAGAGACTTAATTACAGAAATAATACTTACAGACAATAGCAAGTCATGAGAGTTTTGTCGATGATGTCTTGATTGTATAAATGAAATAATTCTTCAAATTGAACATACACCAGGTCGACTCCAATGAAGTCGTGCGCATCTTTAATTCCCAGCAAGATACTTTCGGTCCCATCCTTACAGGTTTCCAAGTACCAGTCATATAATCTTCGCATCATCGTTGATAGATGCGGGAGCTACTCAGGTTTGACGAGAGGCTTCCCGTGCTCGTACCTAAAGGGCGCTACTGCCTCAGCCATTTTGAACTATACATCATCGCATAAGTAATCACCTAGAGTGTAACCAGGATGAGTGGCCGCTACCCCCGGATAATTAGCGATATCGGTAAACACCTTGAGCAGGGGGCACGATTGCTTCTCTTGTTTGCCGAGCTGGGGAATTGTTTTCCCACTTCTTGCACCACTGGTACTTAAGCTTCCCGACCACTTTGCTTGATAAAATGTCTTTTGAATACAGCGGTCATAGTTTGATAGCGGCGGAGGCGGTGGTGGTCGCTTAAGGGCATCCAGACAGCGCTTCACTTTTACCGGATCTACTTTCTCCTTTGGAGGTGGATGTTTCCGTGCAAAATGGGCCTTCACTTCGGCAGCCACGGTGTCCTTGTTTTCCTCCTCAGTCATGTCGTAATCTCTCTTGGGAGGAGCCTTCTTGACGCTTGGGACTGCGGCTCTATATTTCTTTGTTGTTGTTGTACTGCTAGCCACCGGAGCGGCGGTGGTTCTCTTCCGTCGTTGCTGAGGAGGCGGAGTCCGCTGACGTCGCGGAGGCAGCTCAGGCGGAGGAGGATTCTGCTGAGGGGCCTCCTCTGCTGGAGTCTGCTGAGGCGACGGAGACAGCTGAGGCGGCGGAGACAGCTGATGCGCCAGAGACGACTGAGGCAGCGGAGATAGAGCTGGACTGTGAGGAGTCTGCTGAGGGGCCTCCTCCGGCTGAGTCTGCTGAGGCGGCGTCCAGTTTGGAAGCAGGATGTTTTCCTTTCTCCACAGACAGGTAGTCCTTAAGGCATTTTCCAGATGCATCTCCCCTTCACCTATAGGGTACTCAGTGGAACGATCTCAGTGGAAGCCACGCTACTTTTCCGCTGAGATGGTGGGGTAGCTTCGTGGGCAGTATCGAATGAAGGATCTTCGTGCTGCTGAGAAGCTCGCTGACTGGTATATGCCTCTAGTTTCTTCTCCTATAGCGATAATCTTTCTTCCATCTTCTACATCCGGTCTGCTTCCTCTTTCTTCTTTCTCCCTCGGCTTCTATAACCAGTGCTCTCCGGAAACCCATGCTTCCATGGAACGGAGCCTGATGTGCCTCGTGTTCGTCCAGGGTGTTCAAGATTCCCGAGGGCCTTTGACAGCTCTTCCTTCTCTCTGTCGGGATGGAACCTCCCTTCCCGCACTTCCTTGATTGCTTCCTGAATCTTTATGAGGAGTCCAGAAATAAGGAAGAACCAAGTCCATGCCCGATCGGACCAATTCAATGTCGCTGGTTGAACCCCTTTAGCAAGCAGGTCATTCTCAGCTTTGTCCCACGTAGGCCACGCTTTGCTGTAGCCACCTGACCCCGTAACATGGTGATACTTCTTCTTTGCAGTATTTTGCTTATTTATCTATGACCTTTGCTTAGCCTTCTCCGATTTCTTGTAAGCCACAAATGTGGGCCACTGATCTTTTATCTTCGCATATTGACCGGTGAATTCCGGAGTCTCGTCTTTCTCGACAAACTCGTTGTGGCGCCCCCGGCTCGATCGTACACTAATCATGCACGCAAACGTGTACGATCAAGATCAGGGACTCACGGGAAGATATCACAACACAACTCTAATGCATAAATAAGTCATACAAGCATCATAATACAAGCCAGGGGCCACGAGGGCTCGAATACAAATGCTCGATCATAGACGAGTCAGCGGAAGCAACAATATCTGAGTACAGACATAGGTTAAACAAGGTGCCATAAGATGGCTAGCACAAACAGGGATACAACAGATCGAACAGGCGCAGGGCCTCCTGCCTGGGATCCTCCTAACTACTCCTGGTCGTCGGCGTCCTGGACGTAGTAGTAGGCTCCGTCCTGGTGGTAGTAGTCGTCGAAGGTGGCGTCTGGCTCCTGGGCTCCAACATCTGGTTGCGACAACCAGCAAGAAGGGAAAGGGGGAAAAGGATGGGGGAAAGCAACCGTGAGTACTCATCCAAAGTACTCGCAAGCAAGGATCTATACTACATATGCATGGTATATGTGTAAAGAGGCAATATCGGTGGACTGAACTGCAGAATGCCAGAATAAGAGGGGGATAGCTAGTCCTGTCGAAGACTACGCTTTTGGCAGCCTCCATCTTGAAGCAATAGAAGAGATTAGTTGGAAATTAACCAAACAACAACGTATAGCATAATCCTACCCGTCGATCCTCTCGTCGCCACCATGCGAGAGAGCGACCACCGGGTTATATCTGTCACTTGTAAGGGTGTGTTTTATTAAGTATCCATTTCTAGTTGTCATGAGGTCGGAATACAACTCCGGGTCGTCCTTTTACCGAGGGACACGGCTATTCGAATAGATAAACTTCCCTGCAGGGGTGCACCACATATTCCCCAACACGCTCGATCCCCTTTGGCCGGACACACTTTCCTGGGTCATGCCCGGCCTCGGAAGATCCACACGTCGCAGCCCCACCTAGGCTCAACAGAGAGGTCAGCACGCCGGACTAATCCTAGGCACTCTGGGGTCTGGGCCCATCGCCCAGTGCGCTCCTGCACGTTGCGTACGCGGCCGCGAGCAGACCTAGCAACCCACACGATCACGGCGGTTACGTTAGCGCGGTCCAACACGGCGCACGCCGCTCAGTTGCTGACGTCAAGAAGGCTTCAGCTGATACCACGACGCCGGGATACTCATAACTACTCCCGCGTAGTTGGTTAGTGCGTATAGGCCAGTGGCCAGACTCAGATCAAATATCCAATCTCGTTAAGCGTGTTATTATGAAGTAAACGCGAACGCCGACCAGGGCTTGGCCCACCTGTCTCCTAGGTGGTCTCAACCTGCCCTGTCGCTCCGCCACAAAGATCCACACAAAGGGCCGTGGGGACAAAGGTCCTTTCAGCCCCCAATCCGTGAATCACTCGCGGGTACTCTTCGAGCCGACCCGACTTTAGTCACCATTTGTATAGTATGTATATATGTATAGTATACACCCGTGATCACCTCCCGAGTGATCACGGCCCGATAGTATAGCAAGGCAGACTGACAAGAATGCAGGGCCAATGATGATATACTAGCATCCTACACTAGGCATTTAGGATTGCAGGTAAGGTATCAACAACAGTAGCAACAATGACAGGCTATGCAGCAGAATAGGATTAACCGAAAGCAGTATCATGCTACACTACTCTAATGCAAGCAGTATAGAGGAGAATAGGCGATATCTGGTGATCAAGGGGGGGGCTTGCCTGGTTGCTCTGGCAAGTAGGGGTCGTCAACAACGTAGTCGGTCGGGGCACCAGCAGCTGCGTCGGTCTCGTAGTCTACCGAAGAGAAGAGGGGGAAGAAACAGTAAACACACGGCAATAATGCAACAGGGATGCATGACATGTCTAAACGCAGGGCCAGGGTGATATACAGCCTAACTAAGCGATTTAGTTAATTTAGGAATTTATTCGGATTTATTTAATTAGGGTTGGACACTATTCATTTATCGAAATCGGTCTAATTGTTCAATGTTCTCATAGCTGCGGGCGTCTGACGGAGATACCGAGGGCGTATCCGGGTTCGTATCGTCGTTCTGAGCAAGTTTCATGTATAAAATATTTTCATCGGAGTTACGGTTTAAAAGATATGATTTTCTAAAGTTTTTATTAATTTCTGAAATTTTAATTAATTATTTAATTCAACATTATCCGAAACAGTAATTGATGACGTCAGCATGACATCATGCTGACGTCAGCAGCCACCTGACAGGGTGGGTCCCACCTGTCATAGGCTGTTAGGTTAATTAGGTTTAATTAATTTAATTACTGATTACTGTTTAATTAACACTAATTAGTTAATTAGATTAACCTAATCAGGATTAATTAACTAATTAATTAATTAATTAATTATTTTAATTATTTTAATTATTTATTTTTATTTCTATTTTCTTAAAACTGTTTCTGGGCCGTGGGCCCCATTCGTCAGCGTCACAGGGGTTCGGGCCCCACTGGGCAGTGGCCCAGGGGCGGACACGTCCGGGGCGTGCCCCTTTCGGGACCGGACATGTCCGGTGCCCAAAGGGGACGCACGGGCGGTCGGCGGGCGCGGGCGCCGGCGAGGCCACGGCGGGGCCGGAGGCGGGGCGGCGGCGCGGTGGCTGGAGCGGCCGCGGGCGGCAGCGCGGTGGCTGGAGCGGCAGCGGGCGGCGGTCGCGCGGAGGCGAAGCGGGGGGGGGGGTGTTGCTCTTTTTTTCCTTTTCTGTTTCTTTTTCCTTTTCTTTATTCTCTTTTCTCTACTGTTAAATGTTTAGGCCCCAAATGGTTTTTGTAAAAAGTGTGACCTATTTCATAAATACCAGTGCATTATTCCTTAACACCTAAAATTAGTTTGGACAAAACATAATTCCATATTTATTTCAGATTTAATAAATGGTTATTAAATATTATCTTTATCCACTGTTTGAGGTTGTTCGAGTCACTTATCCAATTCCAATGATGTTGGTTTCAATTTTAGAATAGCCTCTGGAATATTTGTTATTTATCTGACATTTTAGTTTCTATGTTGGACAACTTTTATATCCCACTTTCATTTAAATTTGAATTTGACTTAGGAGTTGAAATGCAATATGATGCTAATGATGATTGTGCACTATTAATCATGATGACATGGCCTCATCAAAAGGGTGATCACTGTAGCTTATTACAGGGGGTGTTACAAATCTCCTCCACTACAAGAAATCTCGTCCCGAGATTTAGGAGGTAGAAAGAAACAAAGCGGGGTATTCATCGCGAAGACGATCCTCGCGTTCCCAAGTGGCTTCATCCTCAGAATGGTTTGACCACTGAACCTTGAGGAACTTGATAACCTTCTGGCGTGTGCGACGCTCGGCTTGATCGAGAATGCGGACCGGATGCTCTTTATAAGAGAGGTCTTGTTGCAGTTCAAGCAATTCGTGATCTACTCCGCGGATAGGGTCTTTGAAGCAGCGGCGGAGGTGTGATACGTGGAACACATCGTGAACCTGAGAAAGGTTCGGTGGAAGTTCCAACTGATATGCCACTCTACCACGCCTTTCAAGAACAGTGAAAGGACCAATATAGCGAGGAGCTAGCTTGCCCTTGATCCCGAATCGGTGTGTACCTTTCATCGGTGTGACTCGAAGATAAGCCTTTTCGCCAGGTTGATAGACCATATCTTTGTGTTTGCGGTCATACTGACTCTTTTGACGTGACTGAGCAGTCTTCAAATGCTCGCGGACAACGCGAACTTGATCTTCGGCAAGTTGGATAATATCCGGACCGAAGAGTGGACGTTCCCTAGTTTCTGACCAATTTAGAGGGGTTCGGCACTTTCGTCCGTACAATACTTCAAAGGGGGCCATCTTCAGACTGGCTTGATAGCTGTTATTGTAAGAGAATTCGGCATATGGGAGAGATTCTTCCCATTTCCTTCCGAAGGATATGACACAAGCTCGAAGCATGTCTTCGAGAACTTGGTTGACTCGTTCAACTTGTCCTTGAGACTGAGGGTGTAAAGCGGTGCTGAAGGACAGATGAGTTCCCATAGCTTCTTGGAAACTAGCCCAGAATCTTGAAGTGAATAAGCTGCCACGGTCTGAACTGATAACCAGTGGAATACCGTGAAGTGAAACAATTCTGGACATGTAGAGAGTTGCGAGCTGACTAGCAGTGATCGTCTCTTTGACGGCTAGAAAATGTGCAACTTTGGAAAGTCGGTCAATGACGACAAGAATAGCATCATTACCTTTCTGTGATTTGGGAAATCCAGTGATAAAGTCCATTTCAACATGGTCCCACTTCCATTCAGGAACAGCAATTGGTTGCAGAGTTCCGGCGGGCCTTTGATGTTCTGCTTTGACGCGACGGCAAACATCACATTCAGCAACATAGCGAGCAATGTCTTGCTTCATGTTTGACCACCAGAATCTTTGACGGATGTCTTGGTACATTTTGGTACTGCCGGGATGAATAGACAACGGAGTGTCGTGAGCTTCTTGCATGACCTCCTGAGTCATACCCAGGTTACCTTTAGAGGGGACCACTAGACGACTTTTAAAGAACAATGTGCCAGTATCATCAATAGTGAAGAACGAAGGCCTTCCTTCAGCGAGATAGCGCTTAATCTTGTGGGCTTGAGAGTCATAACCCTGCAGCGTCTTGATGCTGTCCACGAGATCTGGTTTAGCAACCAGGGTATTAAGAGAACCCTGGGAAACAACGTGGAGGTTCATTTTGTAGGAACCTTCAGGAGGGGGAGCGAGTGCTCCAGGAGGAACAATGTGGAGATTCAGCTTTCTGAATTCTTCAATAAGCGAAGGTTGAACTTCGTGAAACTGGAGGTGACTGCAATAAGACTTGCGGCTCAATGCATCGGCCATTACATTAGCCTTGCCAGGGGTATAAGAAATACCCAAGTTAAAATCCGCTACGGTCTCCATCCATCTCTGTTGACGGAGGTTCAGGTCTGGCTGAGTGAACAGATACTTCAGACTTTGATGATCGGTGTAGATCTCGCAACGATTACCGAGAAGGTAATGTCGCCACTGTTTTAGTGCATGGATGACGGCAGCAAGCTCGAGGTCATGTACTGGGTAATTCTCTTCGTGCGGACGCAATTGACGCGAAGCATAAGCAATTACTCTGCGGTCTTGCATTAGGACACCGCCTAATCCTTGACGGGATGCATCACAATAGATGACAAAATCCCTCTGGGAATCAGGAGGGGCAAGCACTGGGGCAGAAGTCAGCTTGTCTTTGAGCGTCTGGAAACTTTCCTGACACTTTTCCGTCCAATCGAACTTGACGCCTTTATGAAGCAGGTTAGTCAGGGGCTTGGCGATCTTGGAGAAGTTCTCGACAAATCAACGGCAATAGCTGGCGAGTCCGAGAAAACTTCGAACTTGCTTGACGTTCTTTGGAGGAGCCCAATCAAGAATAGCCTGAACTCGCTCGGGGTTGACGGCAATACCATCCTTGGAGATGACATGCCCAAGGTATGTTACTTCGGGAAGCCAGAATTCACACTTGGAAAACTTAGCATATAGTTGATGCTCTCGAAGTTTTTCCAGAACAAGCCGAAGATGTTCAGCATGTTCCTCTTTGTTCTTGGAGTATACTAGGATATCATCCAAGTAAACCACGACGAACTTGTCAAGGTATTCCATGAATATATAATTCATCAGGCGGGAGAATGTGGCGGGAGCATTGGTTAAACCGAATGACATGATAGTGTACTCGTATGAGCCATATCGAGTAACGAAGGCGGTCTTTGGGATATCCTCTTCACGAACACGGATCTGGTGGTAACCCAACCTTAAGTCGAGTTTAGAGAACACTGATGAACCCGCCAGTTGATCATACAGATCGTTTATCCGAGGAAGGGGATATTTGTTCTGGATAGTTGCTTGGTTAATAGGACGGTAATCTTGGACCAATCGGTTTGACCCATCCTTCTTCCTGACAAAGAGAGAAGGTGCTCCCCAAGCGGAGGAACTTGGGCGAATGAAACCCTTACGAAGTGAAGCGTCGATTTCCTCCTTAAGTTCAAGGAGTTCATGCGGCGGCATCTTATAGGGTCGCTTGGCGATAGGAGTGGTGCCTGGTTTCAAGTCGATGACAAATTCGACAGCTCGAGCAGGGGGTATCCCTGGGAGTTCTTCTAGGAAAACACCTTGGAATTCGCGAACAACTGGAATGTTCTCGATGCCTTCAAGTGGTGATGCGTTTAACGCATTCAAGGCATAAAGTCTCGCCTCGGCATTTTGGATGATTTGAGCCTGGTAGCTTATTATTTCATCAGAAGGGTGTAGAAGATGGACGATCTTCGTGGCGCAAACTATAGAAGCAGTATGCGCTTTCAACCAATCCATTCCGAGAATGAGGTCGATACTACAAGACTTTAGTATGAAAGGGGAGGCGTGAAACTCCAGCCCTTCAATTTCAACGGTGACGTCGTTGCTACCCATGGAGGTTTGACATTGACCCGCGGGGGTGTGTATTACTATTGCAGTGTTCATGACCTCACATTTAATGTCGTGTTTGTATGCAAATTCTTCGGACATGAATGAATGCGATGCTCCCGAATCAAATAAAACAGAAGCTGGTACTGAATTAACAAGGAGAGTACCCATCACGGTGGCAGGCTGGTCCTGAGCTTCTTTGAAATCGGTGTGGTTGGCCTGAATACGCCCATAAGTCTTGGCATTGTTGTTGCGAGGCTGATTGTTCCTACGGTCAGTTGCAGGAAGTGCCAGTTGGTTCTGGTTCTGAATGCAGTTCCTGGAAAAATGACCTGGCTGCCCACACTTGTAGCACAGACTATCATTGGGATTAGGAGCAGGAGCTCGGGGTGGTGGAGCTGGAAGGCCTGGCTGCCTAGGTGGTGGAGGCAGGCGTGGTGCAGTATAGGACCGTCTTGGAGCAGGTGCAGCTGGACGGTACACGCTGTTTGGAATCCAGATCCGACGCTTCTGTGCAGGCTGGCTCGAAGACGAACCAGTGTCACGGTTGCGCCTAAGAGATCCCTGGTGTGCCTGCAGACCAGTCTCGACCTGGATAGCCTTGTTCACCAAGATGGAGAAATTATCAAATTCATGCACAAGGAGCGCTAGCTTGATGTCAGCTTGAAGTCCTTCGCGAAACCTTTCCTGACGGCGAGCATCAGTGGGAATGTCTTCTTCAGCATAGCGGGATAATTCCAGAAACTCCCGCTGATAAGCTTCCACTGTCTTGTTGCCCTGGGTAAGGTTGCGGAACTCTTGCTTCTTCCGGTCCATGATTCCCTGGGGAATGAAACGGGCACGGAAGGCAGCTTGGAAATCCGGCCAAGTGATGACTGTGCCAGCTGGTTGAGTGCGCCTGTGGCTGTCCCACCACTGAGCAGCGGGGCCCTTGAGAAAGAAGGAGGCGAAGGTGACATAGTTTGCAGGGGCAACGCCACCAGATTCCAACTCATAGGTGATGTCGCGAAGCCAGTCATCCGCATCCAGGGGCTGAGTTGAGCCGCGGTAGACGGTTGGGTTGAGGCGCATAAAGTCCTGCAAGGTCCCTGGGCCCGGATACTGGTTCATATTGGGACGAGGAAACTGATCCATGATCCCTTGCATGAACTGACGTTGCAGTTCAAATTGCTGCATCATTCCAGCCATATAGTTCGGCGGTGGTGGATCGTTGGCACCACGTCCACGACCACGACCAGCGGGTCTAACCATCCTGCTGATTTTCAACAGGGGGGGTAGTTTAGTAAAAGCAAGCACGAGTGCTTAGCGACAAGCATGATGTAACTCGACAATAGTTTAAGCAGTGCATCAAATACATAAAAGTAGTCGATTAAGACATACAGATCCATACACAACGTCGGGTACAAGCGGACAGCATAACGGCGCAAATCAAAAGCTAGACATACTAGGCGGCGCGCAGGCACGCGGTAAGGAAGTACACAACGAGAGATAGCAAAGGCTACATCAACGTCGGAGAGAACCACTGTATCGGGGTAGCTGCGAGTGCGGACGACGAATGTTCGTCGCGGAAAGATCCTGTGCTCCATGTGCACTCTGATGCAGAACCCAGTCTCGAGCTGTAAGAAGAGGTCCACGTGTCGGTGTGTGACCCCCAACAATAGGCCAGTCAATACCAGCATACATCTGAGTCCTGCGCGGATAAAGGATGTGCTCCGGATGTATCCCTGCACGAACAGCGGGCAGCAACTGCGTCATAGCATCGTAGAGACGTGCTCGAGTGGCAACCAACTCGACGGCAAGAGCCCGGACAGTGCGATCCAGAGCCTGAGTGCACTGAATCAGAACGCGCGGGTCGTAGCGACGAGGCTCGTACGGGGCACAGATAGCCGTGTAGTATCCGGTAGCATCTCCAGCAGGGGCATACGGAATGTATCAGAACTCGGAGTCATCCAAGATAGCATTGTGCTCCCCTCGTAGACGTGCGACAGCAGAGTAGGCGGCATCATGGACTGCCATCTCAATCGTCACGCCTAATCCGTGAAAAAGGTGTAGCTCGGTGTCTGAGTTGTTCTGCTGATCATAAATCCGAACTTAGCATAGTACTGTTCCTGGTTGAACTCGCGGTAAACCTCATAAACCAAGTACTCAGGGTACCAACGGTAGCCAAGTCTGGTCATGAGAGCGATCAGGACAGCTGGAAACCCAGGGGTAATACGAGCCCAAGTGCGAAGCACAAGCTGTGTCGTAGGACGCGGTGGAAACAAACGGTCCATCTGAAACAGAGGAAATTCAGGTTTGTCAAACGACAATAAGAGGGTTAACACAACTCGGAGAGAAAGGTTAAACAAAACAATGGAAAGTAAAATGATTATCAGACTAATCAGATCAACGACAGGGAAATCGCACAGATATCCAGCTCTCCGGGTAGACAGAATTTACGAGATCCTAAGTGTCGGCGTTAGTAAACTTCATTTAACCCGAGTAGAAGAGAGATCAGAGTCCCAGAGTATAGACGAGGAATAAAAGATCCTAATACCACCCAGTTGGCAATGTGGGCCCGTAAGCCACACAGCCAAGTTAGTAAAACGGTTTTCTTTGGCTAGACTCAACTTCGGCCAAGGAATTGGAAAGGGGGATTCCTACAGGCAGTCGGCTCTGATACCAACTTGTGGCGCCCCCGGCTCGATCGTACACTAATCATGCACGCAAACGTGTACGATCAAGATCAGGGACTCACGGGAAGATATCACAACACAACTCTAATGCATAAATAAGTCATACAAGCATCATAATACAAGCCAGGGGCCACGAGGGCTCGAATACAAATGCTCGATCATAGACGAGTCAGCGGAAGCAACAATATCTGAGTACAGACATAGGTTAAACAAGGTGCCATAAGATGGCTAGCACAAACAGGGATACAACAGATCGAACAGGCGCAGGGCCTCCTGCCTGGGATCCTCCTAACTACTCCTGGTCGTCGGCGTCCTGGACGTAGTAGTAGGCTCCGTCCTGGTGGTAGTAGTCGTCGAAGGTGGCGTCTGGCTCCTGGGCTCCAACATCTGATTGCGACAACCAGCAAGAAGGGAAAAGGGGAAAAGGAGGGGGAAAGCAACCGTGAGTACTCATCCAAAGTACTCGCAAGCAAGGATCTATACTACATATGCATGGTATATGTGTAAAGAGGCAATATCGGTGGACTGAACTGCAGAATGCCAGAATAAGAGGGGGATAGCTAGTCCTGTCGAAGACTACGCTTCTGGCAGCCTCCATCTTGAAGCAATAGAAGAGATTAGTTGGAAGTTAACCAAACAACAACGTATAGCATAATCCTACCCGTCGATCCTCTCGTCGCCACCATGCGAGAGAGCGACCACCGGGTTATATCTGTCACTTGTAAGGGTGTGTTTTATTAAGTATCCATTTCTAGTTGTCATGAGGTCGGAATACAACTCCGGGTCGTCCTTTTACCGAGGGACACGGCTATTCGAATAGATAAACTTCCCTGCAGGGGTGCACCACATATTCCCCAACACGCTCCGCTCGCTCATCCCCCCTTTGGCCGGACACACTTTCCTGGTCATGCCCGCCTCGGAAGATCCACACGTCGCAGCCCCACCTAGGCTCAACAGAGAGGTCAGCACGCCGGACTAATCCTAGGCACTCTGGGGTCTGGGCCCATCGCCAGTGCGCTCCTGCACGTTGCGTACGCGCGCGAGCAGCACCTAGCAACCCACACGATCACGGCGTTATTTAGCGCGGTCCAACACCGCCGCGCCGCTCGTCTCTGACTCAAGAAGGCTTCAGCTATACCGACGACGCCGGGTATACCCATAACTACTCCCCGTAGTTGGTTAGTGCGTATAGGCCAGTGGCCAGACTCAGATCAAAATATCCAATCTCGTTAAACGTGTTATTATGAAGTAAACGCGAAACGCCGACCAGGGCCTGGCCCACCTGTCTCCTAGGTGGTCACAACCTGCCCTGTCGCTCCGCCACAAAGATCCACACAAGGGCCGTGGGGACAAAGGTCCTTTCAGCCCCCAATCCGTGAATCACTCATCGCGGGTAACCTTCGAGCCGACCCGACTTTAGTCACCATTTGTATAGTATGTAAATAGGTATAGTATAACCCGTGATCACCTCCGAGTGATCACGGCCCGATAGTATATGCAAGGCAGACTGACAAGAATGCAGGGCCAATGATGATAAACTACATCTCCACACTAGGCATTTAGGATTGCAGGTAAGGTATCAACAGATGTAGCAACAATGACAGGCTATGCAGCAGAATAGGATTACCGAAAGCAGTAACAGGCTACACTACTCTAATGCAAGCTATAGTAGGAGAATAGGCGATATCTGGTGTATCAAGGGGGGGGCTTGCCTTTGGTTGCTCTGGCAAGTAGGGGTCGTCACAACTAGTCGGGTCGGTGGCACCAAGCAGCTGGTCATTCGATTGCTTCTCTTTTTTGCCTTGCTAGCTGGGGAATTGTTTTTCCCACTTCTTGCACCACTGTACTTACGCTCCCCGACCACTTTTTGCTTGATAAAATGTCCTTTTGAATACAACGCGTCATAGTTTGATAGCGGCGGAGGCGGTGGTGGTCGCTTAAGGGCATCCAGACAAGCGCTTCACTTTTACCATCGATCTTTACTTTCTCTCCTTTGGAGGTGGAGTTTCCGTGCAAAATGGGCCTTCACCTCTCGCAGCCACGGTGTCTGTTTTCCTCCTCAGTCATGTCGTATCTCTCTTGGGAGGAGTTCTCTGACGCTTGGGACTGCGGCTCTATATTTTCTTTGTTTTTGTTTGTACACTGCTACCACGGAGCGGCGGTGGTTCTCTTCCGTCGTTGCTGAGGAGCGGAGTCCCGCTGACGTCGCGGAGGCAGCTCAGGCGAGGAGGATTATCTGCTGAGGGGCCTCCTCTGCTGAGTCTGCTGAGCGACGGAGACACTGAGGCGGCGAGACAGCTGATGCGCCAGAGACGACTGAGGCAAAAAGCGGAGATAGAGCTAACTGTAGGAGTCTGCTAGGCCTCCTCGGCGGATTCTTCTGAGGCGCGTCCAGTTTGGAAGCAGGATGTTTTCCTTTCCTCCACGACACGGTAGTCCTTAAGGCATTTTCCAGATGCATCTCCCCTTCACCTATAGGGTACTCAGTGGAACGATCTCAGTGGAAGCCACGCTACTTTTCCGCTGAGATGGTGGGGTATGCTTCGGGGCAGTATCGAATGAGGATCTTCGTGCTGCTGAGAAGCTCGCGGACTGGTTAGTGCCTCTAGTTTCTTCTCCTATAGCGATAACTCTTTCTCTCATTTCTACATCCGGTCTGCTTCCTCTTTCTCTTCTTCTCCCTCCTCGGCTCTTATAACCAGTGCTCTCCGAAACCCTGCTTCCATGGAACGGAGCCTGATGTGCCTCGTGTTCGTCCAGGTGTTCAAGATTCCCGAGGGCCTTTACGACGCTCTTCCTCTCTCTGCGGATGGAACCTCCCTTCCCGCCCTTCCTTGATGCTTCTGAATCTTTATGAGAGTCCAGAAAAAATAAGGAAGAACCAAGTCCATGACCGATCGGACCAATTCAAATGTCGCTGGTGAACCCTTAGCAGCGGTCATTCTCAGCTTTGTCCCCGTTAGGCCGCTTTGCTGTACGCCACCTGACCCCGTAACATGGTGATATTCTTCTTTGCAGTATTTGCATTATATCTATGACCTTTGCTTGCCTTCTCCGATTCTTGTAGCACAAATGTGGGCCACTGATCTTTTCTCTTCGCATATTGACCGTTGAATTCCGGAGTCTCGTGCTTTCTCGACAAACTCGTTGGTGGCGCCCCCGGCTCGATCGTACACTAATAGCACGCAAACGTGTACGATCAAGATCAGGGACTCACGGGAAGATATCACAACACAACTCTAATGGCATAAATAATTCATACAAGCATCATAATACAACCAGGGGCCAAGAGGCCTCAAACAAATGCTCGATCATAGACGAGTCAGCGGAAGCAACAATATCTGAGTACAGACATAGGTTAAACAAGGTGCCATAAGATGGCTACACAAACGGGATCAACAGATCGAACAGGCGCAGGGCCTCCTGCTGGGATCCTCCTAACTACTCCTGGTCGTCGGCGTCCTGGACTAGTAGTAGGCTCCTTCCTGGTGGTAGTAGTCTCGAGGTGCGTCTGCTCCTGGGCTAACATTGGGAAACGAGAAGAAGGGGAAGATGTGGGGGAGCCACCAAGCATGACACGCAGAAGTGAAAAGGAATGAGAGCAACCGTGAGTACTCATCCAAGTACTCGCAAGCAAGATCTATACTACATATGCATGGTATATGTGTACGAGGCCAATATCGGTGGAGAACTGCAGAATGCCAGAATAAGAGGGGATTAGCTAGTCCTGCGAAGACTACGCTTCTGGCACCTCCATCTTGAAGCAATAAAGGATTAGTTGGAGTTAAACCAAACAACACGTATAGCATAATCCTAACCCGTCGATCCCTCTCGTCGCCACCATGCGAGAGAGGCCCACGGGTTATATCTGTCACTTGTAAGGGTGTGTTTTTTTATTAAGTATCCATTTCTAGTTGTCATGGTCCGAGGGGAATACAACTCCGGGTCGTCCTTTTTAACCGAGGGACCCGGCTATTCGATAATTAAACTCCCTGCAGGGGTGCACCACATCTTCCCCAACAACGCTCGACTCCCCTTTGGCCGGACACCCTTTCCTGGGTTGCCCGGCCTCGAAGATCCAACGTCGGCACCCCCCCTAGGCTCAACAGAGGGTCACACCGGACTAATCCTAGGCACTCTGGGGTCTGGGCCCATGCCAGTGCGCTCCTGCCGTTGCGTACGGTACGCGGCCGCGAGCAGACTAGCAACCCACACGCTCAACGGCGTTACGTTAGCGCGGTCCAACACGAGGCGCGCGCCGCTCGGTCGCTGACGTCAAGAAGGCTTCAAGTGATACCCACGCGCGGGATACCCATAACTACTCCCGCGTAGTTGGTTAGTGGCGTATAGGCTGGCCAGACTCAGATCAAATATCCAATCTCGTTAAACGTGTTATTATGAAGTAACGCGACGCCGACCAGGGCTTGCCCACCTGTCTCCTAGGTGGTCACAACCTGCCCTGTCGCTCCGCACAAAGATCCACACAAAAGGCCGTGGGACAAGGTCCTTTCAGCCCCCAATCCGTGATCACTCGCGGGTACTCTTCGAGCGACCCGACTTTAGTCACCATTGTATAGTATGTAAATAGGTATAGTATAACCTGATCACCCTCCCGATTGATCAGCGGCCCGATAGTATAGCAAGGCAGACGACAAGAATGCGGGCCAATGATGATAAACTAGCAATCCTACCACTAGGCATTAGGATTGCGGTAACTGTATCAACAGATGTAGCACAATGGACCAGGCTATGCACGCAGAATAGGATTAACCGAAAGCAGTAACAGGCTACACTAACTCAATGCAAGCAGTATGAGAAAATAGGCGATATCTGGTGATCAGGGGGGGGCTTGCCTGGTTTGCTCTGGCAAGTAGGGGTCGTCAACAACGTAGTCGGTCGGGGCACCAGCAAGCTGCGTCGGTCTCGTAGTCTACCGAAGAGAAGAGGGGGAGAAACCAGTAAACACACCGGCAATAATGCAACAGGATTGCATGACATGTCTAAGCGCAGGGCCGGGGTGATATACGGCCTACTAAGCGATTTAGTTATTTAGAATTTATTGGATTTATTTACTTAAAGTTGGACCTATCATTTACGGAATCGGTCTAATTGTTCAACGTTCTCATAGCTGCGGTGCATCTGACGGGAAAGAGGATGTATTCAGGTTCGTATCGTCGTTCTGAGCAAGTTCATGTATAAAATTTTCATTCTGGAGTTACGGTTTAAAAAGATATGATTTTCTAAAGTTTTATTAATTTCTGGATTTATTTAATTTTAAATCAACATTATCCGAAACAGTGCACGCTGACGTCACATGACGTCAGCAGTCAACGAGGCGTTGACTGGTCAAACTGACGTGTGGGTCCCGTTGTCATTGACTGAGATTAACTAAACAGATTAATTACCTTAATCAGTAATTAGGTTAATCTAATCAGGATTAGTTAAGTTAATTAATTTAGTTAACTAATTAAATAAATAATTAATTAATATTTTTATAATTTTCTTTTTATCCTTTTTTCTTTTTTCTTTTTTTAAAATGTTCCAGTGGCTAGGCCCCACATGTCATTGGGTCATGGGGGCCATAGCGGTCCGGGCGTTGTGGGACGGCACTGAACAGGGTGAGCCGGAGCGGAGGGGCGCCGACGCGGCGCGGGCGCGGGGAGATGGCCGCTGTGAGGACGGGACTGGCGCGCGCGCCAGACAAGGGGGACGACGGGGGGTCTAGATGGTGGGAACCGGAGAGGGGCGAGACAACGCGCGGCCGCAGCAGGAGCCGGCCATGGCGGGCGACCCAGGCAGTGGCGGGGGCGACGAGCACAGCCGCGGGACGCGTGTGAGTGTTCCAAGGGGAAGAAGGGAAGCGGCCACGCAGCGGGGCAGCGGGCGATGCGCGAGTGCGCACCGCGACAGGGCACGTGGGGAGGGAGAGTGAGCGGGTCGCGGCAGGGGCACGCGGGGGGCGGCGGTGGCGTGGGGCACGCGACCAGATGCACCGCAGGAGGGCACGCAAGCAGCGTCGGGGAGGGAGAGAGGAGGAGAGGGAGGGCGCGGCTCACGGGGGCGGATGGGATCGTGGCAGTCCGCGCGCGAGGTGGGATGACTGGACGACGGCGGAGAGGAGAGACGCCGCGGGGGAGCGTCTATCCGGCGACGGCGTCCACGGGACGGCGAGTGCTGCGCGGTCGTCGCCCGACCGAGGGACGGGGTCGTTCCCGCGATCCGATCCCGATTGGATCGGGAGGTGGGGGGTGACGAGGGGGAGGTTGGGGAGTGGGCTGCGTCGGCAGAGGGCGTCGAGAGGAGGCGGACGGGTGTATCGGGGATCGCCCCGATCGATGGGGGGGGGAGGAGGAGAGAAACAGGGGGAGGGGGTCGGGGGTAGGGTGTAGGGTTGGCGGGGGGGTGGCCGGGCTAAGTATGTGCGCCGGCTGGGCCGGCCTGGCGGCCCGGTGGCTTGCTGGGCCAGCCCAGTCGGGGGAGGGGGGGGGGGGGGGGTGTTGCTTCTTTTTTTTTTTTCTGTTTCTTTTCCTTTTCTTTATTCTCTTTTCTCTTTTCTTACTGTTAAATGTTTGAGGCCCCAAATGGTTTTTTAAAAATGTTGACCTATTCATAAATACCAGTGCATTATTCCTCAACACCTAAAATTAGTTTGGCCAAAACATAATATCCATAGTTATTTCAGATTTAATAATGGTTATTAAATACCATCTTTATCACTGTTTGAGGTTGTTCGAGTCACTTATCCAATTCCAATGATGTTGGTTTCATTTTAGAATAGCCTATGGAATATTGGTTATTTATTGACATTTTAGTTTCTATGTTGGAAACTTTTATACTCCACTTTCATTTAAATTGAATTTGACTTAGGAGTTGAAATGCAATATGATGCTATGATGATTGTGCACTATTAATCATGATGACATGGGCCTCATCAAAAGGGTGATCACTGTATCTTATTACAGGGGGTGTTTACAAATCTCCCCACCACTACAAGAAATCCGTCCCGAGATTTAGGAGGTAGAAAGAAAGCAAAGCGGGGTATTCATGCGAAGACGATCCTCGCGTTCCCAAGTTGGCTTCATCCTCGAATGGTTTGACCGAACCTTGAGGAACTTGATAACCTTCTGGCGTGGTCGACGCTCGGCTTGATCGAGAATGCGGACCGGATGCTCTTATAAGAGAGGTCTTGTTGCAGTTCAAGCAATCGTGATCTACTCCGCGGATAGGGTCTTTGAAGCAGCGGCGGAGTTGTGCTACGTGGAACACATCGTGAACCTAGAAAGGTTCGGTGGAAGTTCCAACTATATGCCACTCTACACCGCCTTTCAGAACAGTGAAATGACCAATATAGCGAGGAGCTAGCTTGCCTTGATCCCGATGGTGTGTACCTTCTCGGTGTGACTCCGAAATAAGCCTTTTCGCCAGGTTGATAGACCATATCTTGTGTTTGGGCGTCATACTGACTTCTTTTTGACGTGAACTGAGCAGTCTCAATGCTCGCGGACAACGCGAACTTGATCTTCGGCAAGTTGGATATATCCGGACCGAGAGTGGACGTTCCCCTTTTCTGACCAATTCAGAGGGGTTCGGCACTTTCGTCCGTCAATACTTACTTCGAAGGGGGGCCATCTTCAGACTGGCTGATAGCTGTTATTGTAAGAGAATTCGGCATATGGGAGAGATTCTTCCCATTTCCTTCCTCGAAGATATGACACAAGCTCGAAGCATGTTCTTCGAGAACTTGGTTGACTCGTTCAACTTGTCCTTGAGACTGAGGGTGATGAAAGCGGTGCTGAAGGAAGATGAGTTCCCATAGCTTTCTTGAAACTTGCCCAGAATCTTGAAGTGAATACGCTGCCACGGTTGAACTGATAACCAGGAATAACCGTGAAGTGAAACAATTCTGGACATGAGAGAGTTGTGAGCTACTAGCAGTGTCGTCTCTTTGACGGCTAGAAAAGTGTCACTTTGGAAAGTCGGTCAATGACGACAAGAATAGCATCATCACTTTCTGTGATTGGAAATCCAGTGATAAAAGCCATTCACACCTGGTCCCATTTCCATTCAGGAACAAGCATTGGTGCAGAGTTCCGGCGGGCCTTTGTGTTCTGCTTTGACGCGACGGCAAACAATCACATTCAGCAACATAGCGAGCAATGTCTTGCTTCATGTTTGACCACCAGAATCTTGACGGATGTCTGGTGGTACATCTTGGTACTGCCGGGATGAATAGACAACGGAGTGTCGTGAGCTTCTTGCATGACCTCCTGAGTCATACCCAGGTTACCTTGAGGGGACCACTGACGACTTTAAAGAACAATGTGCCAGTATCATCAATAGTGAAGAACGAAGGCCTTCCTTCAGCGAGATAGCGGCGCTATCCTTGTGGGCTTGAGAGTCATAACCCTGCAGACGTCTTGATGCTGTCCACGGATTCTGGTTAGCAACCAGGGTATTAAGAAAAACCCTGGGAAACAACGTGGAGGTTCATTTTGTAGGACCTTCAGGAGGGGGAGCGAGTGCTCCAGAGGAACAATGTGGAGATTCAGCTTTCTAATTCTTCAATAAGCGAAGGTTGAACTTCAGTGAAACTGGAGGTGACTCAATAAGACTGCGGCTCAATGCATCGGCCATTACATAGCCTTGCCAGGGGTATAAGAATACCCAAGTTAAATCCCTACGGTCCCCATCCTCTTTGACGGAGGTTTCAGGTCTGGCTGAGTGAACAGATACTTCAGACTTTTGATGATCGGTGTAGATCTCGCAACGATTTACCGAGAAGGTATGTCGCCACTGTTTTTGTGCATGGATGACGCAGGGCAAGCTCGGGTCATGTACTGGTAATTCTCTTCGTGCGGACGCAATTGACGCGAAGCATAAGGCAATTACTCTGCGGTCTTGCATTAGGACACCGCCTAATCCTTGACGGGATGCATCAAATAGTGACAAAATCCCTCTGGGAATCGGAGGAGGGCAAGCACGGGGCAGAAAGTCAGCTTGTCTTTGAGCGTCTGGAAACTTTCCTGACACTTTCCGTCCATCGAACTTGACGCCTTTATGAAGCAGTTTAGTCAGGGGCTTTGGCGATCTTGGAGAGTTTCTCGACAAATCACCGGCAATAGCTGGCGATTCCGAGAAAACTTCGAACTTGCTTGACGTTCTTTGGGGAGCCCAATCAAGAATAGCCTGAACCGCTCGGGTGTGACGGCAATACCATCCTTGGAGATGACATCCCAAGGTTGTTACTTCGGGAAGCCAGAATTCACACTGAAACTTAGCATATAGTTATGCTCTCGAAGTTTTTCCAGAACAAGCCGAAGATGTTCAGCATGTTCCTCTTTGTTCTTGGAGTATACTAGATATCATCAGTAAACCACGACGAACTTGTCAAGGTATTCCATGAATAAAATTCATAGGCGGGAGAATGTGGCGGGAGCATTGGTTAAACCGAAGACATTATAGTGTCCTCGTATGAGCCATATCGGTACGAAGGCGGTCTTTTTGGGATCCTCTTCACGAACACGGATCTGTGGTAACCAACCTTAAGTCGAGTTTAGAGAACACTGATGACCCGCCAGTTGATCATAACAGTCGTTTATCCGAGGAAGGGGATATTGGTTCTGGATAGTTGCTTGGTTAATAGGACGGTAATCTTGGACCAATCGGTTTGACCCATCCTTCTTCCTGACAAAGAGAGAAGGTGCTCCCCAAGCGGAGAACTTGGGCGAATGAAACCCTTACGAAGTGAAGCGCGATTTCCTCCTCTTAGTTCAAGAGTTCATGGCGTGCGGCATCTTATAGGGTCGCTTGGCGATAGGAGTGGTGGGCCTGGTTTCAAGTCGATGACAAATTCGACAGCTCGAGCAGGGGGGTATCCCTGGGAGTTCTTCTGGGAAAACACCTTGGAATTCGCGAACAACTGGAATGTTCTCGATGCCTTAAGTGGTGATGCGTTTACGCATCAAGGCATAAAGTCTCGCCTCGGCATTTTGGATGATTGTGAGCCTGGTGCTTATTATTTCATCAGAGGGTGTAGAAGATGGACGATCTTCGTGGCGCACAACTATGAAGCAGTATGCGCTTTCAACCAATCCATTCCAAATGAGGTCGATACTACAAGACTTTAGTATGAAAAGGGGAGGGTGAAACTCCAGCCTTCAATTTCAAACGTGAGCGTCGTTGTACCCATGGAGGTTGACATGACCGGGGGGTGTGTATTACTTTATTGCAGTGTTCATGACCTCACATTTAATGTCGTGTTTGTATGCAAATTCTCGCCCGGACATGAATGAATGCGATGCTCCCGATCAAATAAAACGAAGCTGGTATGAATTAACAGAGAGTACCCATCACGGTGGCAGGCTGGTCCTGGTCTTTGAAATCGGTGTGGTTTGGCCTGATAACGCCCATAAGTCTTGGCATTGTTGTTGCGAGGCTGATTGTTCCTACGCCCAGTTGCAGGAAGTGCCAGTTGGTTCTGGTTCCTGAATGCAGTTCCTGGAAAAATGACCTGGCTGCCCCACTTTGTAGCACAGACTATCATTGGGATTAGGAGCAGGAGCTCGGGGTGGTGGAGACTGGAAGGCTGGGCTTGCCTAGGTGGTGGAGGCAGGCGTGTGCAGTATAGGACCGTTCTTGAGCAGGTGCAGCTGGACGGTACCGCTGTTTGGAATCCAGATCCGACGCTTCTGTGCAGGCTGGCTCGAAGACGAACCCAGTGTCAACGGTTGCGCCTAGAGTCCTGGTGTGCCTGCAGACCAGTCTCGACCTGGATGCCTTGTTTCACCAAATGGAGAAATTATCAAATTCATGCACGGAGCGCTAGCTTATGTCATGCTTGAGTCCTTCGCGAAACCTCCTGACGGCGAGCAGCAGTGGGAATGTCTTCTTCAGCATAGCGGAAATTCCAGAAACTCCCCCTGATAGCTTCCACTGTCTGTTGCCCGGGTAAGGTTGCGGAAACTCTTGCTTCTTTTCCGGTCCATGATTCCCTGGGGAATGAAACGGGCACGGAAGGAGCTTGGAAATCCGGCGCAAGTGATGACTGTGCCAGCTGGTTGAGTGCGCCTGTGGCTGTCCCACCATGAGCAGGCGGGCCCTTGAGAAAGAAGGAGGCGAAGGTGACATAGTTTGCAGGGCACACGCCACCAGATTCCAACTCATAGGTGATGTCGGAAAGCAGTCATCCGCATCCAGGGGCTGAGTTGAGCCGCGGTAGACGGTTGGGTTGAGGCGCATAACGTCCTGCAAGGTCCCTGGGCCCTGAACTGGTTCATATTGGGACGAGGAACTGCCTGATCCTTGCATGAACTGAGTTGCAGTTCAAATTGCTGCAATCATCCAGCCATATAGTTCGGCGGTGGGTGTCGTTGGCACCACGTCCAGACCACGACCAGCGGGTTCTAACCACCCTCGGCTAATTTTTCAACAGGGGGTGGTAGTTTAGTAAAAGCAAGCACGAGTGCTTAGCGACAAGCATGATGTAACTCGACAATAGTTAAGAGCTGCATCAAATACATAAAAGTAGTCGATTAGACATACAGATCCATACCAAGCGTCGTACACGGACAGCATAACGGCGCACAATCAAAAGCTAGACATACTAGGCGGCGCGCAGCACGCGGTAAGGAAGTACACAACGAAGATAGCAAAGGCTACATCAACGTCGGAGAGAACCACTGTATGGGTTAGCTGCGAGTGCGGACGACGATGTTCGTCGCGAAAGATCCTGTGCTCCATGTGCACTCTGATCAGAACCCAGTCTCGAGGCTGTAAGAAGAGGTCCACGTGTCGGTGTGTGACCCCCAACAATAGCCAGTCAATACCAAGCATACATCTGAGTCCTGCGCGGATAAAGGATTTCTCCGGATGTTATCCCTGCACGAACAGCGGGCAGCAACTGCGTCATAGCATCGTAGAGAACGTGCTCGAGTGGCAACCAACTCGACGGCAAGAGCCCGGACAGTGCGATCAGAGCCTGAGTGCACTGAACAGAACGCGCGGGTCGTAGCGACGAGGCTCGTACGGGGCACAGATAGCCTTGTAGTTCCGTTAGCATCTCCAGCAGGGGCATATACGGAATGTATCAGAACTCGGAGTCATTCCAGATAAGTGTTTCGGGGGTACCGGGTACTTTCGGGTCACCGGAAGGGTTCCGGGCACCCCGGCAAAAGATATGGGCCTTATAGGCCAAAGGGGAAACGCACCAGCCACAAGGGGCTGGTGCGCCCCCCATATGGGCCGTCCAAGAGGGAGAAGGAAAGAGGGGAAGGGAAGGAAAGAGTAATAGGATTCCCCCTTCCTTCCCTCTCCCCCTCTCTTTCCTTCCCCCTCCCCAAATAAGGAAGGCGGGGGCTCCACTTGGGAGGACCCCAAGTAGGATTCGCCCTACTTGGGGTGCCCTCCTGGCTGCTCCCTCCTCCCTCCCCCCACCTATATATATGTGGGAGGGGGGGCCCTAGCACAACCAGACAATGCCTATCCGTGTGCGGCGCCCCCTTCCACCGTTTATCTACCTCGGTCATATTTTCTAGGGCTTAGGCGAACCCTACGGAGATCACTTCACCATCACCATCACCACGCCGTCGTGCTGACGGAACTCATCTACTACCTCGCCTTCGACATCTTGGATCAAGAAGGCGAGGGACGTCACTAAGCTGAACGTGTGCAGAACTTGGAGGTGCCGTACGTCGTACTCGATCGGTGGAGCGCGAAGAAAGTTCGACTACATCAACCACGTTGTGAAACGCTTCCGCTTACGGTCTACGAGGGTACGTAGACACACTCTCCCCCTTGTTGCTATGTATCTCCATGGATAGATCATTGCGTGTGCGTAGAATTTTTTTGTTTTCCATGCAACGTATCCCAACAGTAACACCGACCGGGACAAACAAGGCAGCCACGCGTCAGCAGCTTCTGGCCCTGGGCTTTTTGTTTTTTTAAGGAGGGGTTTAGGGTTTTCATATTTGTTTCCCCCTTTTATTTTGTGTTACCCTTCAATTATTTTACATTTAGGGTTTCATCATTTTATTTTAATGTTTCCATTCAACTCGACGTAGCTACTACATATAGCAATGAAGGAACCATTACACAAGATCGTCATGAACATATATAGAGAGAAGTGACCTCTCTTTCTCCGTGCTTGGTCAACAACAAGTTTTCCTATATCTATCTGACGCTATACAATATACATATACATCTCTTCGATCCCTAACATCATCTACCAAATCGTATTGCAATTCCTGATGGTATTCTATCTCGTCTTTAGGTATGACGTGCGTCAACAAAGAATCCCGCCAATTCCTCTTGAATTGCTCGTATGCGATCATGTGGTAGGAGTTGATCCTGCATCTCCCAGATCTAATTTAAAGAAGGGGGTCAATATATATATATATGAATGAAACTCAAACCCAATTGATGGTAATAAAATAGAATTGTGAATATTGTTTACGTACTTCTAATTGTTTTGAAGTTATGCCCCGCTCAAGGGTCGAGTTGCGAATGAACTCACAAATGTAGTATCCACATAAATTATTCCCGGGTGGTCTGCCACAAGCACTTTACGAGAATAGAGTTCAATAAAAATGATATCAAGCATGATAATGGTTATTGATGAAACTAGAATCAATGAGAGATGCGCGGAACTAGCTATTACTTACTTACTTGGAGTGTGAAAAATGCAGCTCCTTTTTCTCTAAACCCGGTACCATGCTGGTGAACTTTTTCCAAACCCTGCCCGCAAAGAAAATGATTACCTGATATCAGGAAATGAACGATAGTTGCCATATGGTGCATAATGATGAACTACTTCTGGAGCATTTCACTCATGTCCGCCCACTGCTTAGGCTCTTTACGTCTCGAGTCTAAGACAGTTCTAGTCCCGCGTCAAGCCTATGGATAGCATAATAAAGTGAAAGCTACGCACGCATAACTCATGAATGACACTTAACCTCGAGTAAGCAAAACGAATATCACAAGACATAACACTCCACTTAAGTTGTAAGGAAAGAGTATTCCCTTTTGTTCTGATGTCGAAGTAACGCATTTAGCAAGTTTTCCTCAGTATCGTCGGGTCTCTTTTGTATCGTATATTCATTTACGTATTTGGGTAATGAACCCAATGTCATAGATTTGTCCTCTTTTGCATTCGGCGATCTTCAATCTGCATAATATAGTGAGGATAATTTATATACATGCATGAATGAGCTGAGCTAGAGACTTAATTACAGAAATAATACTTACGACAATAGCAAGTCATGAGAGTTTTGTCGATGATTGTCTTGATTGTATAAATGAAATAATTCTTCAAATTGAACATACACCAGGTCGACTCCAATGAAGTCGTGCGCATCTTAATTCCCAGCAAGATACTTTCGGTCCCATCCTTACAGGTTTCAAGTACCAGTCATATATCTTCGCATCATCGTGATAGATGCGGGAGCTACTCAGGTTTGACGAGAGGCTTCCCGTGCTCGTACCTAAAGGGCGCTACTGCCTCAGCCATTTGAACTATACATCATCGCATAAGTAATCACCTAGAGTGTAACCAGGATGAGTGGCCGCTACCCCCGGATAATTAGCGATATCGGTAAACACCTTGAGCAGGGGGCACGATTGCTTCTCTTGTTTGCCGAGCTGGGGAATTGTTTTCCCACTTCTTGCACACACTGGTACTTAGCTTCCCGCACCACTTTGCTTGATAAAATGTCTTTTGAATACAGCGGTCATAGTTTGATAGCGGCGGAGGCGGTGGTGGTCGCTTAAGGGCATCCAGACAGCGCTTCACTTTTACGATCTTACTTTCTCCTTTGGAGGTGGATGTTTCCGTGCAAAATGGGCCTTCACTCTCGGCAGCCACGGTGTCCTTGTTTTCCTCCTCAGTCATGTCGTAATCTCTCTTGGGAGGAGCTTCTCTTGACGCTTGGGACTGCGGCTCTATATTTCTTTGTTGTTGTTGTACTACTGCTAGCCACCGGCGGCGGTGGTTCTCTTCCGTCGTTGCTGAGGAGGCGGAGTCCGCTGACGTCGCGGAGGCAGCTCAGGCGGAGGAGGATTTCGCTGAGGGGCCTCCTCTGCTGAGTCGCTGAGGCGACGGAGACAGCTGAGGCGGCGAGACAGCTGATGCGCCAGAGACGACTGAGGCAGCGGAGATAGAGCTGGAACTGAGGAGTCTGCTAGGGGCCTCCTCGGCGGATGTCTGCTGAGGCGCGTCCAGTTTGGAAGCAGGATGTTTCCTTTCCTCCACAGACAGGTAGTCCTTAAGGCATTTTCCAGATGCATCTCCCCTTCACCTATAGGGTACTCAGTGGAACGATCTCAGTGGAAGCCACGCTACTTTTCCGCTGAGATGGTGGGGTAGCTTCGTGGGCAGTATCGAATGAAGGATCTTCGTGCTGCTGAGAAGCTCGCGGACTGGTTATGCCTCTAGTTTCTTCTCCTATAGCGATAATCTTTCTCTCATCTTCTACATCCGGTCTGCTTCCTCTTTCTTCTTCTTCTCCCTCCCGGCTTCTATAACCAGTGCTCTCCGAAACCCTGCTTCCATGGAACGGAGCCTGATGTGCTCGTGTTCGTCCAGGTGTTCAAGATTCCCGAGGGCCTTTACGCGCTCTTCCTTCTCTCTGTCGGGATGGAACCTCCCTTCCCGCACTTCCTTGATGCTTCTGAATCTTTATGAGAGTCCAGAAAATAGGAAGAACCAAGTCCATGCCGATCGGACCAATTCAATGTCGCTGGTTTGAACACCCTTTAGCAGCGGTCATTCTCAGCTTTGTCCCACGTAGGCCCGCTTTGCTGTAGCCACCTGACCCCGTAACATGGTGATACTTCTTCTTTGCAGTATTTGCTTATTATCTATGACCTTTCTTAGCCTTCTCCGATTTCTTGTAGCCACAAATGTGGGCCACTGATCTTTTTCTTCGCATATTGACCGTGAATTCCGGAGTCTCTCTTTCTCGACAAACTCGTTGTGGTGGCGCCCCGGCTCGATCGTACACTAATCAGGCACGCAAACGTGTACGATCAAGATCAGGGACTCACGGAAGATATCACAACACAACTCTAATGCATAAATAGTCATACAAGCATCATAATACAAGCCAGGGGCCACGAGGGCTCTAACAAATGCTCGATCATAGACGAGTCAGCGGAAGCAACAATATCTGAGTACAGACATAGGTTAAACAAGGTGCCATAAGATGGCTAGCACAAACGGGATCAACAGATCGAACAGGCGCAGGGCCTCCTGCTGGGATCCTCCTAACTACTCCTGGTCGTCGGCGTCCTGGACTAGTAGTAGGCTCCTTCCTGGTGGTAGTAGTCGTCGAAGGTGGCGTCTGGCTCCTGGGCTCAATTGGTAAACAGAGAGGAAGAGAAGGGGATGTGGGGGAAAAGCAAGACACCAGCGAGGAAAAGGGAAGAGGGGAAGCAACCGTGAGTACTCATCCAAAGTACTCGCAAGCAAGGATCTATACTACATATGCATGGTATATGTGTAAGAGGCAATATCGGTGGACGAACTGCAGAATGCCAGAATAAGAGGGGATAGCTAGTCCTGTCGAAGACTACGCTTCTGGCACCTCCATCTTGAAGCAATAAAGGATTAGTTGGAAGTTAACCAAACAACACGTATAGCATAATCCTACCCGTCGATCCTCTGTCGCCACCATGCGAGAGAGCGACCCACGGGTTATATCTGTCACTTGTAAGGGTGTGTTTTATTAAGTATCCATTTCTAGTTGTCATGTCGAGGAATACAACTCCGGTCGTCCTTTTACCGAGGGACACGGCTATTCGATAGATAAACTCCCTGCAGGGGTGCACCACATTTCCCAACACACGCCTCGATCCCCTTTGGCCGGACACACTTTCCTGGGTCTGCCCGGCCTCGGAAGATCCACACGTCGCACCCCACCTAGGCTCAACAGAGAGGTCAGCACGCCGGCTAATCCTAGGCACTCTGGGGTCTGGGCCCATCGCCAGTGCGCTCCTGCGTTGCGTACGCACGCGCCGCGAGCAGACCTAGCAAACCCACACGATCACGGCGGTTACGTTAGCGCGGTCCAACACGGCGCGCGCCGCTCGGTCGCTGACGTCAAGAAGGCTTCAAGCTGATACCACGACGCGGGATACCCATAACTACTCCGCGTAGTTGGTTAGTGGCGTATAGGCCAGTGGCCAGACTCAGATCAAATATCCAATCTCGTTAAACGTGTTATTATGAAGTAAACGCGAACGCCGACCAGGGCGCCCACCTGTCTCCTAGGTGGTCACAACCGCCCTGTCGCTCCGCACAAAATCCACACAAAGGCCGTGGGACAAAGGTCCTTTCAGCCCCCAATCCGTGAATCACTCGCGGGTACTCTTCGAGCCGACCCGACTTTAGTCACCATTTGTATAGTATGTAAATAGGTATAGTATAACCCGTGATCACCTCCCGAGTGATCACGGCCCGATAGTATAGCAAGGCAGACTGACAAGAATGCAGGGCCAATGATGATAAACTAGCATCCTACACTAGGCATTTAGGATTGCAGGTAAGGTATCAACAGATGTAGCAACAATGACAGGCTATGCAGCAGAATAGGATTAACCGAAAGCAGTAACAGGCTACACTACTCAATGCAAGCAGTATAGAGAAAATAGGCGATATCTGGTGATCAAGGGGGGGGCTTGCCTGGTTGCTCTGGCAAGTAGGGGTCGTCAACAACGTAGTCGGTCGGGGCACCAGCAGCTGCGTCGGTCTCGTAGTCTACCGAGAGAAGAGGGGGAAGAAACAGTAAACAACACCGGCAATAATGCAACAGGGATGCATGACATGTCTAACGCAGGGCCGGGGTGATAACAGCCTAACTAAGCGATTTAGTTATTTAGGAATTTATTCGGATTTATTTATTAAAGTTGGACACTATCATTTACGGAATCGGTCTATATTGTTCAACGTTCTCATAGCTGCGGGCATCTGACGGGAATACAGAGGATGTATTCAGGTTCGTATCGTCGTTCTGAGCAAGTTTCATGTATAAAAATTTTCATCATAGGAGTTACGGTTTAAAAGATATGATTTTCTAAAGTTTTTATTAATTTCTGGATTATTTAATTTTAAATCAACATTATCCGAAACAGTGCACGCTGACGTCAGCATGACGTCAGCAGTCAACAGAGGCGTTGACTGGTCAACTGACGTGTGGGTCCCGTTGTCATTGACTGAGATTAACTAAAACAGATTAATTACCTTAATCAGTAATTAGGTTAATCTAATCAGGATTAGTTAAGTTAATTAATTTAGTTAACTAATTAAATAAATAATAATTAATATTTTTATAATTTTCTTTTATCCTTTTTTCTTTTTTCTTTTTTTAAAATGTTCCAGGGGCTAGGCCCCACATGTCATTGGGTCAGGGGGCCATAGCGGGTCGGGCGTTGTGGGCGCCCACCCGAGTGACCCGCGGAGCGGAGGGGCGCCGACGCGGCGCGGGCGCGGGCGCCGAGATGGCCGCTGTGAGGCCACGCGAGACTGGCGCGCGCGCAGCAAGGGGGACGACGGGCGCGGTCAGAGTGGTGGAACGGAGCGGGGCGAGACCAACGCGCGGCGCAGCAGGAGCCGGCCATGGCGGGCGACCCAGGCAGTGGCGGGGCGCGAGCACAGCCGCGGGACGCGTGAGTGTCCAAGGGGAAGAAGGGAAGCGGCCACGCAGCGGGGGCAGCGGCGATGCGGCGAGTGCGCACGCGACAAGGGCACAGTGGGGAGGCGAGTGACGGCAGGGTCGCCGGCAGGGGCACGCGGGGGGCGCGGTGGCGTGGGGCACGCGACGCACGAGCCACCGCAGGCGGGCGACGCAAGCAGCGGCGCGGGAGGGAGAGAGGAGGAGAGGGAGGGCGCGGCTCACGGAGGGCGAGGGATCGTGGCAGTCGCGCGCGAGGTGGATGACGGGGACGACGGCGGAGAGGAGAAGCGGCCGGCGGGGGAGCGCTACCGGCGACGGCGTCCACGGACGGCGAGGCGCGCGGTCGTCGCCCGACCGAGGGACGGGGTCGTTCCCGCGATCCCGATCCCGATTGGATCGGGAGGGTGGGGGGTGACGAGGGGGAGTTGGACGGGCTGCGTCGGCGAGCGCGTCGACGAGGAGGCGGACGGGATCGGGGGATCGCCCCGATCCAGATGGGGGGGGGAGGAGGAGAGAACGAGGGGGAGGGGGGGTCGGGGGTAGGGTTAGGGTTCGGCCGGGGGGGTGGCCGGCTAAGTATGCGCCGGCTGGGCCGGCCTGGCGGCCCGGTGGCTTGCTGGGCCAGGCCCAGTCGGGGGGGGGGGGGGGTGTTGCTCTCTTTTTTTTTTTTTCTGTTTCTTTTTCTTTTCTTTATTCTCTTTTCTCTTTCTCTACTGTTAAATGTTTAGGCCCCAAATGGTTTTTGAAAAAGTGTGACCTATTCATAAATACCAGTGCATTATTCCTCAACACCTAAAATTAGTTTGGACACAAAACATAATTCCATATTTATTTCAGATTTAATAAATGGTTATTAAATACCATCTTTATCCACTGTTTGAGGTTGTTCGAGTCACTTATCCAATTCCAATGATGTTGGTTTCAATTTTAGAATAGCCTCTGGAATATTGTTATTTATCTGACATTTTAGTTCTATGTTGGACAACTTTTATACTCCACTTTCATTTAAATTTGAATTTGACTTAGGAGTTGAAATGCAATATGATGCTAATGATGATTGTGCACTATTAATCATGATGACATGGCCTCATCAAAGGGTGATCACTGTACTTATTACAGGGGGTGTTACAAATCTCCTCCACCATAAAGAAATCTCGTCCCGAGATTTAGGAGGTAGAAAGAAACAAAGCGGGGTATTCATCGCGAAGACGATCCTCGCGTTCCCAATTGGCTTCATCCTCAGAATGGTTTGACCACGAACCTTGAGGAACTTGATAACCTTCTGGCGTGTGTGCGACGCTCGGCTTGATCGAGAATGCGGACCGGATGCTCTTATAAGAGAGGTCTTGTTGCAGTTCAAGCAATTCGTGATCTACTCCGCGGATAGGGTCTTTGAAGCAGCGGCGGAGTTGTGTACGTGGAACACATCGTGAACTGAGAAAGGTTCGGTGGAAGTTCCAACTGATATGCCACTCTACACACGCCTTTCAAGAACAGTGAAAGACCAATATAGCGAGGAGCTAGCTTGCCCTTGATCCCGAATCGGTGTGTACCTTCTCGGTGACTCGAAATAAGCTTTTCGCCAGGTTGATAGACCATATCTTTGTGTTTGCGGTCATACTGACTCTTTTGACGTGACTGAGCAGTCTCAAATGCTCGCGGACAACGCGAACTTGATCTTCGGCAAGTTGGATATATCCGGACCGAAGAGTGGACGTTCCCCAGTTTCTGACCAATTCAGAGGGGTTCGGCACTTTCGTCCGTCAATACTTCGAAGGGGGCCATCTTCAGACTGGCTTGATAGCTGTTATTGTAAGAGAATTCGGCATATGGGAGAGATTCTTCCCATTTCCTTCCGAAGGATATGACACAAGCTCGAAGCATGTTCTTCGAGAACTTGGTTGACTCGTTCAACTTGTCCTTGAGACTGAGGGTGAAAAGCGGTGCTGAAGGACAGATGAGTTCCCATAGCTTCTTGGAAACTTGCCCAGAATCTTGAAGTGAATAAGCTGCCACGGTCTGAACGATAACCAGTGGAATACCGTGAAGTGAAACAATTCTGGACATGTAGAGAGTTGTGAGCTGACTAGCAGTGATCGTCTCTTTGACGGCTAGAAAAGGCAACTTTGGAAAGTCGGTCAATGACGACAAGAATAGCATCATACCTTTCTGTGATTTGGGAAATCCAGTGATGAAAAGTCCATTCACATGGTCCCATTTCCATTCAGGAACAGCAATTGGTTGCAGAGTTCCGGCGGGCCTTTGTGTTCTGCTTTGACGCGACGGCAAACATCACATTCAGCAACATAGCGAGCAATGTCTTGCTTCATGTTTGACCACCAGAATCTTTACGGATGTCTTGGTACATCTTGGTACTGCCGGGATGAATAGACAACGGAGTGTCGTGAGCTTCTTGCATGACCTCCTGAGTCATACCCAGGTTACCTTGAGGGGACCACTAGACGACTTTAAAGAACAATGTGCCAGTATCATCAATAGTGAAGAACGAAGGCCTTCCTTCAGCGAGATAGCGCTTAATCTTGTGGGCTTGAGAGTCATAACCCTGCAGCGTCTTGATGCTGTCCACGAGATCTGGTTATGCAACCAGGTATTAAGAAACCCTGGGAAACAACGTGGAGGTTCATTTTGTAGGAACCTTCAGGAGGGGGAGCGAGTGCTCCAGGAGGAACAATGTGGAGATTCAGTCTTTCTAATTCTTCAATAAGCGAAGGTTGAACTTCAGTGAAACTGGAGGTGAACTCAATAAGACTTGCGGCTCAATGCATCGGCCATTACATAGCCTTGCCAGGGGTATAAGAAATACCCAAGTTAAAATCCGCTACGGTCCCCATCCTCTCTTGACGGAGGTTCAGGTCTGGCTGAGTGAACAGATACTTCAGACTTTGATGATCGGTGTTAGATCTCGCAACGATTACCGAGAAGGTATGTCGCCACTGTTTTGTGCATGGATGACGCAGGCAAGCTCGGGTCATGTACTGGGTAATCTCTTCGTGCGGACGCAATTGACGCGAAGCATAAGCAATTACTCTGCGGTCTTGCATTAGGACACCGCCTAATCCTTGACGGGATGCACTCACAATAGTGACAAAATCCCTCTGGGAATCAGGAGGGGCAAGCACGGGGCAGAAGTCAGCTTGTCTTTGAGCGTCTGGAAACTTCCTGACACTTTTCCGTCCAATCGAATTGACGCCTTTATGAAGCAGGTTTAGTCAGGGGCTTGGCGATCTTGGAGAGTTCTCGACAAATCACGGCAATAGCTGGCGAGTCCGAGAAAACTTCGAACTTGCTTGACGTTCTTTGGAGGAGCCCAATCAAGAATAGCCTGAACTCGCGCGTGTGACGGCAATACCATCCTTGGAGATGACATGCCCAAGGTTGTTACTTCGGGAAGCCAGAATTCACACTTGGAAAACTTAGCATATAGTTGATGCTCTCGAAGTTTTTCCAGAACAAGCCGAAGAGTTCAGCATGTTCCTCTTTGTTCTTGGAGTATACTAGGATATCATCCAAGTAAACCACGACGAACTTGTCAAGGTATTCCATGAATATAAATTCATCAGGCGGGAGAATGTGGCGGGAGCATTGGTTAAACCGAATGACATATAGTGTACTCGTATGAGCCATATCGAGTAACGAAGGCGGTCTTTGGGATCCTCTTCACGAACACGGATCGGTGGTAACCCAACCTTAAGTCGAGTTTAGAGAACACTGATGAACCCGCCAGTTGATCATACAGATCGTTTATCCGAGGAAGGGGATATTGGTTCTGGATAGTTCTTGGTTAATAGGACGGTAATCTTGGACCAATCGGTTTGACCCATCCTTCTTCCTGACAAAGAGAGAAGGTGCTCCCCAAGCGGAGAAACTTGGGCGAATGAAACCCTTACGAAGTGAAGCGTCGATTTCCTCCTTTTGTTCAAGAGTTCATGCGGCGGCATCTTATAGGGTCGCTTGGCGATAGGAGTGGTGCCTGGTTTCAAGTCGATGACAAATTCGACAGCTCGAGCAGGGGGTATCCCTGGGAGTTCTTCTGGGAAAACACCTTGGAATCGCGAACAACTGGAATGTTCTCGATGCCTAAGTGGTGATGCGTTTAACGCATTCAAGCATAAAGTCTCGCCTCGGCATTTTGGATGATTGTGAGCCTGGTGCTTATTATTTCATCAGAAGGGTGTAGAAGATGGACGATCTTCGTGGCGCAAACTATAGAAGCAGTATGCGCTTTCAACCAATCCATTCCGAGAATGAGGTCGATACTACAAGACTTTAGTATGAAAGGGGAGGCGTGAAACTCCAGCCCTTCAATTTCAACGTGACGTCGTTGCTACCCATGGAGGTTTGACATGACCCGCGGGGGTGTGTATTATATTGCAGTGTTCATGACCTCACATTTAATGTGTGTTTGTATGCAAATTCTCCGGACATGAATGAATGCGATGCTCCCGAATCAAATAAAACAGAAGCTGGTACTGAATTAACAAGAGGTACCCATACGGTGGCAGGCTGGTCCTGAGCTTCTTTGAAATCGGTGTGGTTGGCCTGATACGCCCATAAGTTTGGCATTGTTGTTGCGAGGCTGATTGTTCCTACGGCCAGTTGCAGGAAGTGCCAGTTGGTTCTGGTTCTGAATGCAGTTCCTGGAAAAATGACCTGGCTGCCCACTTTGTAGCACAGACTATCATTGGGATTAGGAGCAGGAGCTCGGGGTGGTGGAACTGGAAGGCTGGCTGCCTAGGTGGTGGAGGCAGGCGTGGTTGCAGTATAGGACCTTCTTGGAGCAGGTGCAGCTGGACGGTACACGCTGTTTGGAATCCAGATCCGACGCTTCTGTGCAGGTGGCTCGAAGACGAACCAGTGTCACGGTTGCGCCTAAGAGATCCCTGGTGTGCCTGCAGACCAGTCTCGACCTGGATAGCCTTGTTCACCAAGATGGAGAAATTATCAAATTCATGCACAGGAGCGCTAGCTTATGTCAGCTTGAAGTCCTTCGCGAAACCTTTCCTGACGGCGAGCAGCAGTGGGAATGTCTTCTTCAGCATAGCGGGATAATTCCAGAAACTCCCCGCTGATAGCTTCCACTGTCTTGTTGCCCTGGGTAAGGTTGCGGAAACTCTTGCTTCTTCCGTCCATGATTCCCTGGGGAATGAAACGGGCACGGAAGGCAGCTGGAAATCCGGCCAAGTGATGACTGTGCCAGCTGGTTGAGTGCGCCTGTTGTGTCCCACCACTGAGCAGCGGGGCCCTTGAGAAAGAAGGAGGCGAAGGTGACATAGTTTGCAGGGCACACGCCACCAGATTCCAACTCATAGGTGATGTCGCGAAAGCAGTCATCCGCATCCAGGGCTGAGTTGAGCGCGGTAGACGGTTGGGTTGAGGCGCATAAGTCCTGCAAGGTCCCTGGGCCCGATACTGGTTCATATTGGGACGAGGAAGCTGACCTGATCCCTTGCATGAACTGACGTTGCAGTTCAAATTGCTGCATCATTCCAGCCATATAGTTCGGCGGTGGTGATCGTTGGCACCACGTCCACGACCACGACCAGCGGTCTAACCCCTCGCTAATTTCAACAGGGGGGGTAGTTTAGTAAAAGCAAGCACGAGTGCTTAGCGACAAGCATGATGTAACTCGACAATAGTTTAAGAGTGCATCAAATACATAAAAGTAGTCGATTAAGACATACAGATCCATACCAACGTCGGGTACAACGGACAGCATAACGGCGCAAATCAAAAGCTAGACATACTAGGCGGCGCGCAGCACGCGGTAAGGAAGTACACAACGAGAGATAGCAAAGGCTACATCAACGTCGGAGAGAACCACTGTATGGGTAGCTGCGAGTGCGGACGACGAATGTTCGTCGCGGAAAGAATCCTGTGCTCCATGTGCACTCTGATGCAGAACCCAGTCTCGAGGCTGTAAGAAGAGGTCCAGTGTCGGTGTGGTGACCCCCAACAATAGGCCAGTCAATACCAGCATACATCTGAGTCCTGCGCGGATAAAGGATTGTGCTCCGGATGTATCCCTGCACGAACAGCGGGCAGCAACTGCGTCATAGCATCGTAGAGACGTGCTCGAGTGGCACCACCACTCGACGGCAAGAGCCCGGACAGTGCGATCAGAGCCTGAGTGCACTGAATCAGAACGCGCGGGTCGTAGCGACGAGGCTCGTACGGGGCACAGATAGCCTTTTAGTTCCGTAGCATCTCCAGCAGGGGCATACGGAATGTATCAGAACTCGGAGTCATCCAAGATAGCATTGTGCTCCCCTCGTAGACGTGCGACAGCAGAGTAGGCGCATCAGGACTGCCATCTCAATCGTCACGCCTAATCCGTGAAAAAGGTGTAGCTCGGTGTCTGAGTGTTCTGCTGATCATAAATCCGAACTTAGCATAGTACTGTTCCTGGTTGAAACTCGCGGTAAACCTCATAAACCAAGTACTACTAGGGTACCAACGGTAGCCAAGTCTGGTCATGAGAGCGATCAGGACAGCTGGAAACCCAGGGGTAATACGAGCCCAAGTGCGAAGCACAAGCTGTTTCGTAGGACGCGGTGGAAACAAACGGTCCATCTGAAACAGAGGATTCAGGTTTGTCAAACGACAATAAGAGGGTTACACACCTCGGAGAGAAAGGTTAACAAAACAATGGAAAGTAAAATGTTATCAGACTAATCAGATCAACGACAGGGAAATCGCACAGATATCCCTCTCCGGGTAGACAGAATTTACGAGATCCTAAGTGTCGGCGTTAGTAAACTTCATTTAACCCGAGTAGAAGAGAGATCAGAGTCCCAGAGTATAGACGAGGAATAAAAGATCCTAATACCACCCAGTTGGCAATGTGGGCCCGTAAGCCACACAGCCAAGTTAGTAAAACGGTTTTCTTTGGCTAGACTCAACTCGGCCAAGGAATTGGAAAGGGGGATTCCTACAGGCAGTCGGCTCTGATACCACTTGTGGCGCCCCCGCTCGATCGTACACTAATCATGCACGCAAACGTGTACGATCAAGATCAAGGGCTCACGGGAAGATATCACAACACAACTCTATGCATAATAAGTCATACAACATCATAATCAAGCCAGGGGCCACGAGGGCTCGATACAAATGCTCGATCATAGACAGTATCAGCGGAAGCAACAATATCTGAGTACAGACATAGGTTAAACCAGGTCCATAAGATGGCTAGCACAAACAGGGATACAACAGATCGAACAGGCGCCAGGGCCTCCTGCCTGGGATCCTCCTAACTACTCTTCTCCGGTCTGGCGTCTGGACGTAGTAGTAGGCTCCGTCCTGGTGGTAGTAGTCGTCGAAGGTGGCGTCTGCTCCTGGGCTCCAACATCTGGATTGCGACAACCACGCAAGAAGGGAAAAGGGGAAAGGAGGGGGAAAGCAACCGTGAGTACTCATCCAAGTACTCGCAAGCAAGGATCTATACTACATATGCATGGTATATGTGTAAAGAGGCAATATCGGTGGACTGAACTGCAGAATGCCAGAATAAGAGGGGGATAGCTAGTCCTGTCGAAGACTACGCTTCTGGCAGCCTCCATCTTGAAGCAATAGAAGAGATTAGTTGGAAGTTACCAACAAACAACGTATAGCATAATCCTACCCGTCGATCCTCTCGTCGCCACCATGCGAGAGAGCGACCACCGGGTTATATCTGTCACTTGTAAGGGTTGGTGTTTATTAAGTATCCATTTCTAGTTTGTCAGAGGCGGAATACAACTCCGGGTCGTCCTTTTACCAGGGACAGGCTATTCGAATAGATAAACTTCCCTGCAGGGTGCACCACATATTCCCCAACACGCTCGATCCCTTTGGCCGGACACATTTCCTGGGTCATGCCCGGCCTCGGAAGATCCACACGTCGCAGCCCCACCTAGGCTCAACAGAGAGGTCAGCACGCCGGACTAATCCTAGGCACTCTGGGGTCTGGGCCCATCGCCAGTGCGCTCCTGCACGTTGCGTACGCGGCCGGAGCAGACCTAGCAACCCACACGATCGACGCGGTTCGTTAGCGCGGTCCAACACGGCCGCGCCCCGCTCGGGTTCTTACTCCAAAGGGCTTCAGCTGATACCACGACGCCGGGATACCCATAACTACTCCCCGTAGTTGGTTAGTGCTTATAGGCCAGTGGCCAGACTCAGATCAAATATCCAATCTCGTTAAACGTTATTATAAAGTAAACGCGAACGCCGACCAGGGCCTGGCCCACCTGTCTCCTAGGTGGTCACAACCTGCCCTGTCGCTCCGCACAAAGATCCACACAAAGGGCCGTGGGACAAAGGTCCTTTCAGCCCCAATCCGTGAATCACCGCGGGTACTCTCGAGCCGACCCGACTTTAGTCACCATTTGTATAGTATGTAAATAGGTATAGTAATAACCCGTGATCACCTCCCGAGTGATCACGGCCCGATAGTATAGCAGGCGACTGACAAGAATGCAGGGCCAATGATGATAAACTAGCATCCTACACTAGGCATTTAGGATTGCAGGTAAGGTATCAACAGATTGTACAAACAATGACAGGCTATGCAGCAGAATAGGATTAACCGAAAGCACAGTAACAGGCTACACTACTCTAATGCAGCAGTATAGAGAAGAATAGGCGCATATCTGGTGATCAAGGGGGGGGCTTGCCTGGTTGCTCTGGCAAGTAGGGGTCGTCAACAACGTAGTCGGTCGGGGCACCAGCAGCTCGTCGTCTCGTAGTCTACCGAAGAGAAAGGGGGAAGAAACAAGTAAACAACACGGCAATATTGCAACAGGGATGCATGACATGTCTAAGCGCAGGGCCGGGGTGATATACACTAACTAAGCGATTTAGTTAATTTAGGAATTTATTCGGATTTATTTACTAAATTTGGACACTATCATTTATCGGAATTCGGTCTAACTTGTTCAACGTTTCTCATAGCTGCGGGCATCTGACGGGATACAGAGGATGTTTCTCAGGTTCGTATCGTCGTTCTGAGCAAGTTTCATGTATAAATATTTTCATCGTGAGTTAACGGTTTAAAAGATATGATTTTCTAAGTTTTATTAATTTCTGGAATTTATTTAATTATTAAATCAACATTATCCGAAACGTGCACGCTGACGTCAGCATGACGTCAGCAGTCAACAGGGCGTTGACTGGTCAACTGAACGTGTGGGTCCCGTTTGTCATTGACTGAGATTAACTAAAACAGATTAATTACTTTAATCAGTAATTAGGTTAATCTAATCAGATAGTTAAGTTAATTAATTTAGTTCACTAATTAAATAAATAATTAATTAATATTTTTATAATTTTCTTTTGAATCCTTTTTTTTCTTTTTTTCTTTTTTTAAAATGTTCCAGGGGCTAGGCCCACATGTCATTGGGTCCAGGGGGGCCATAGCGGGTCCGGGCGTTGTGGGCGCCGCCCGGCGTGAACCCGCGGGAGCGGAGGGGCGCCGACGCGGCGCGGCGCGCGGGCGCGGAGAGGCCGCGGTGAGGCCAAGGCGATACTGGCGGCGCGCAGCGGGGCGACGGGCGCGGTCGAGTGGTGGACCGGAGCGGGGCGAGACCAGCGCGCGGCAGCAGCAGGAAGCCCGGCCATGGCGGGCGACCCAGGCAGTGGCGGGTGCGCGAAGCACAGCCGCGGACGCGGTGAGTGTGCCAAGGGAAGAAGGAGCGGCCACGCAGCGGGGCAGCGGCGATGCGGCGAGTGCGCACGCGACGAAGGGCACCAGTGGGAGGGCGAGTGACGGCAGGCTCGCCGGCAGGGGCACGCGGGGGGGCGCGGTGGCGCGGGGCACGCGACGCACGAGGCCACCGCACGCGGTCGACGCAAGCAGCGGCGGCGGGAGGGAGAGAGGAGGAGATAGGGAGGGGCGCGGCTCACGGAGGGCGCAGGGATCGTGGCAGTCGCGCGCGAGGTATGACGGGGACGACGGCGGAGAGGAAGAAGCCGGCCGGCGGGGGACGCTCCTCGACGGCGTCCCACGGCGACGGCGAGGGCGGCGCGGTCGTCGCCCGAGCTGACCGAGGGACGGGGTCGTTCCCGCGATCCCGATCCCGATCTGGATCGGGAGGTGGGGGGGCTGACGAGGGGGAGGCGGCGACGGGGCGGCGTCGACGAGGAGGCGGACGGGATCGGGGGATCGCCCCGATCCCGATGGGGGGGGGAGGAGGAGAGAACGAGGGGGGGGAGGGGGGGGGGGTGTCGGGTAAGGTTAGGGTTCGGCCGGGGTGGGTGGCCGGCTAAGTATGCGCCGGTGGGGCCTGCCTGGCGGCCCGGTGGCTTCTGGGCCGAGGCCCAGTCGGGGGGGGGGGTGTTGCTCTTTTTTTTTTTCTTTTTTTTTTTTTCTTTTTTTTCTGTTTCTTTTTCCTTTTCTTTATTCTCTTTTCTCTACTGTTAAATGTTTAGGCCCCAAATGGTTTTTGTAAAAAGTGTGACCTATTTCATAAATACCAGTGCATTATTCCTCAACACCTAAAATTAGTTTGGACAAAACATAATTCCATATTTATTTCAGATTTAATAAATGGTTATTAAATACCATCTTTATCCACTGTTTGAGGTTGTTCGAGTCACTTATCCAATTCCAATGATGTTGGTTTCAATTTTAGAATAGCCTCTGGAATATTTGTTATTTATCTGACATTTTAGTTTCTATGTTGGACAACTTTTATACTCCACTTTCATTTAAATTTGAATTTGACTTAGGAGTTGAAATGCAATATGATGCTAATGATGATTGTGCACTATTAATCATGATGACATGGCCTCATCAAAAGGGTGATCACTGTAGCTTATTACAGGGGGTGTTACACTCGTTCAATCTTTTCTTCCAGTTCTTGAATAGTTCTGCCATCTTCTTAAGAGCCCACGCCTTGACTTGTCACTGTATAACTTGGTTATTTGGATCCTGGCTAAAATTTGTCATCAGCGAGTTGCAAAGCTCATCTTTCTGTCTATCCTCGACATAAGAAACTTCACCGTCCTTTTTCTTATTCCATTCTTGGATGCTGATCGCGACGCTGTCCCCAACAATAACTCCGCACTGATGTGTAAATTTGTCTTTGGTCCGCTTGGGAGCAATCGGTTGGCCATCTGGAGCGACTTCTTCGATCATGAACCTTTCATCCTGGCCCAACCTTTTCTTCGGGCCTCATCTCCTTACAGAAGTTTGGCTCGATCCGGAGGGCTAAAAGAAGAAAGAAGCGTTAATATATGTACATACAAAACAATTAATGCATCTAGTCAGCAGAGGCTTAATTAATATATATATATATACCTTGCCGGACTTTGCAACAGTTAAGGCTCCAACACCGGCGGAGCCGTCATCTCCTCCCTCCTCCATTCGATCACCGGAGCCGTCATCTCCTCCCTCCTCCATTCAAACACCGGAGCCGTCATCCTCTCTTCCCTCACCATCGGTGTGGTTGAGAAACGACAAGGTGATATCATCACCTCTGTTGCGGATTATATCCCCCAAGAACTCTTCTTTTTCTAAGACTCTGTCCATAATTTCTACAAATATTACAACATGGTAATATACAACCATGAGAGATGGATTAGTGGTAAACATAGACCTAATCACAACAAGGAATCATATGCATATGAGAAATGGATTAGAGGCAAACATCATGCAAAGTTGACAAGTTTGATAACAGTCAGTTTTAGACGATCGTCGAGGACTCCTCCCCCCTCATGTCTGATGGGTCGTCCTATCTTTCGCGAGAGGATACTATGTGGACCACCTCTCTCATGTCTGTCCGACGTGCAAATCATGTTTTCATATGACTCAAAATCAAAGTTATCGGGGTTTTGTTTTAACACCCCCTCCTCATGTCAAAGTTAAAGGGGTTATGTTTTAACGACCCCCTCTCTCATGTTTTCATATGCCTCAAAATCAAAGTTACCGGGGTTATGTTTTTACGACAATATGAATACAAGATTTATACACAAGATGAATACAAAATGAATACAACATGAATACAAGATTTATACACATGGATGAATACACAACTCAACAAATGAACCAACCATCATCCTATGAACAAAACTCAACATACAACAAATGGACACCTTTTGTCAAACAATGGAGATGCAACACCACAACCTGTAATTCCACCGATTGAAAAAAAATTAGGCAAAACCCAAGTATAGTAGCGCTTGCATGGCAAAAAAAACATAGTAAACCTAGTAAAACCTGGTAAAAAGAAGTATATTTGTCACCAAAATACAACACTTGACATGGCAAAATTGCGGTGGAACTTGTATTTAACACAATGAAAACAAGCAGATGATTGTGGACTTGTGGATACATGAGCAATTTACAAACTGTCCATAATAGCAACATGGCAATTTACAAAACAAGGTTAAGATATGCTACAGTTACATTAACATCTTATTTTGATTCGGCGGTATTGTGGGATGAAGCGGCCCGGACCAACCTTACATGTCCACGCACATGAGACCGGTTCCACAGACAGACATGCAACTAGTTTTTCATAAAGGTGGCTGGCGGGTGAATCGAATTTGACTGCGGCCGGTCCTTGAAGAAGGTTAAAACAGCAAACTTGACGAAACACTGTTGTGGTTTTGTGCGCAGGTAAGAATGGTTATTGCTAGAAGCCCGTAGCAGCTAGGTAAAACTTGCAACAACAAAGTAGAGGACGTCCAACTTGTTTTTGCAGGGCATGTTGTGATGTGATATGGTCAAGACATGATGTGATATACGTTGTTGTATGAGATGATCATGTTTTGTAAGTTATCGGCAACTGGCAGGAGCCTTATGGTTGTAGCTTTATTGTATGAAATGCAAACGCCATGTAATTGCTTTACTTTATCACTATGCGTTAGCGTTAGTTGTAGAAGCAATAGTTGGCGAGACGACCACGATGCAATGATGGAGATCAAGGTGTCGAGCCGGTGACGATGGAGATCTTGACGATGCTTTGGAGATGGAGATCAAAAGCACAAGATGATGATGGCCATATCATGTCACATATTTTGATTGCATATGATGTTTATCTTTATGCATCTTATTTTGCTTAGTACAGCGGTAGCATTATAAGATGATCCCTTCACTAAATTTCAAGGTATAAGTGTTCTCCCTGAGTATGCACCGTTGCGACAGTTCGTCGTGTTGAGACACCACGTGATGATTGGGTGTGATAGACTCTACGTTCACATACAATGGGTGCAAGATAGTTTTGCACATGTGGAATACTTGGGTTAAACTTGATGAGCCTAGCATGTACAGACATGGCCTCGGAACACTGGAGATCGAAAGATCGAACGTGAATCATATAGTAGATATGATCAACATAGAGAGGTTCACCATTGATGACTACCCCATCTCACGTGATGATCGGACATGGGTTAGTTGATTTGGATCACGTATCACTTAGATGACTTGAGGGATGTCTATTTAAGTGGGAGTTCTTAAGTAATTTGATTAATTGAACTTAATTTATCATGAACTTAGTCCTGATAGTTTTTGCATATCTATGTTCTAGATCAATAGCTCGTGATATAGCTCCCCTATGTTTTTGATATGTTCCTAGAGAAACTAAGTTGAAAGATGATAGTATCAATGATACGGACTGAGTCCGTGATCTGAGGATTATCCTCATTGCTGCACAGAAGAATTATGTCCTTGATGCACCGCTAGGTGACAGACCTATTGCAGGAGCAGATTCAGACGTTATGAACGTCTGGCAAGCTCGATATGATGACTACTTAATAGTTTAGTGCGCCATGCTTTACGGCTTAGAACCGGGACTTCAAAAATGTTTTGAACGCCATGGAGCATATGAGATGTTCCAAGATCTGAAATTGGTATTTCAGAATCATCCCCGTGTCGAGAGGTATGAGACCTCTGACAAGTACTTTGCCTACAAGATGGAGGTGAATAGCTCAGCCAGTGAGCATGTGCTCAGAATGTCTGGGTACTACAATTGCTTGAATCAAGTGGGAGTTAATCTTCCAGATAAGATAGTGATTGGAAGAGTTCTCTAGTCACTATCACCAAGCTACTAGAACTTCGTGATGAACTATAATATGCAAGGGATGACGAAAATGATTCCCGAGCTCTTCGCGATGCTGAAATCGACGAAGGTAGAAATCAAGAAAGAGCATCAAATGTTGATGGTTAACAAGACCACTAGTTTCAAAAAAAGGGCAAAAGGGAAAGAAAGGGAACTTCAAGAAGAATAGCAAACAAGTTGCCGCTCCCATGAAGAAATCCAAAGCTAGACCCAAGCCTGATACTGAGTGCTTCTACTGCAAAGGAAATGGTCACTGGAAGCGGAACTGCCCCAAATACTTGGCGGATAAGAAGGATGGCAAAGTGAACAAAGGTATATTTGATATACATGTTATTGATGTGTACTTTACTAGTGTTCATAGTAGCCCCTGGGTATCTGATATCGGTTCAGTTACTAAGATTAGTAACTAGAAACAGGAGTTGCAAAATGAACATAGACTAGTTAAGGGTGAGGTGACGATGTGTGTTGGAAGTGATTCCAAGGTTGATAAGATCACCATCGCACACTCCCTCTACCATTGGGATTAGTGTTGGACCTAAATAAATGTTATTTGATGTTTTCATTGAGCATGAATATGATTGGATCATGTTTATTGCGATACGGTTATTCATTTAAGTCAGAGAATAATTGTTGTTCTCTTTACATGAATAATACCTTCTATGGTCATACACCCAATGTAAATGGTTTATTGAATCTCGATCGTAGTGATACACATATTCATAATATTGATGCCAAAAGATGCAAAGTTGATAATGATAGTGCAACATATTTGTGGCACTGCCGTTTAGGTCATATTGGTGTAAAGCTCATGAAGAAACTCCATGCAGATGGGCTTTTGGAATCACTTGATTATGAATCATTTGATAATTGCAAACCATGCCTCATGGGCAAGATGACTAAAACTCCGTTCTTCGGAACAATGGAGCGAACTGATGACTTATTGGAAATAATACATACCGATGTATGCGGTCCGATGAGTGTTGAAGCACGCGGCGGGTATCGTTATTTTCTGACCTTCACAGATGATTTGAGTAGATATGGGTATATCTACTTAATGAAACACAAGTCTGAAACATTTGAAAAGTTCAAAGAATTTCAGAGTGAAGTGGAGAATCATCATAACAAGAAATTTAAGTTTCTACGATCTGATCGTGAAGGCGAATATTTGAGTTACGAGTTTGGCCTTCATATAAAACAATGTGGAATAGTTTCACAACTCACGCCACCTGGAACACCACAGCGTAATGGTGTGTCCGAACGTCGTAACCGTACTTTATTAGATATGTTGTGTTCTATGATGTCTCTTACCGATTTACCACTATCGTTTTGGGGTTATGCATTAGAGATAGCCGCATTCACGTTAAATAGGGCACCGTCTAAATCCGTTGAGATGACACCGTATGAACTGTGGTTTGGCAAGAAACCTAAGCTGTCGTTTCTTAAAGTTTGGGGTTGCGACACTTATGTCAAAAGGCTTCAACCTGATAAGCTCGATCCCAAATCGGAGAAGTGCGTCTTCATAGGATACCCTAAGGAAACAAATGGGTACACCTTCTACCACAGATCCGAATGCAAGATCAATCTTGCCAAGAATGGAACATTTCTAGAGAAGGAGTTTCTCTTGAAAGAAGTGAGTGGGAGGAAAGTAGAACTTGATGAGGTAATTGTACCTTCTCTCGAATTGGAAAGTAGTTCATCACAGAAAACTGTTCCCGTGATGCCTACACCAACTAGAGAGGAAGCTAATGATAATGATCATGAAACTTCAGATCAAGTTACTACTGAACCTCGTAGGTCGACCAGAGCATGATCCGCACCAAAGTGGTACGGTAATCCTGTCCTAGAAGTCATGTTACTAGACCATGATGAACCTACGAATTATGAAGAAGCTATGATGAGCCTAGATTCCGACAGATGGCTTGAGGCCATGAAATCTGAGATAGGATCCATGTATGAGAACAAAGTGTGGACTTTGGTGGATTTGCCCGATGATCGGCAAGCCATAGAGAATAAATGGATCTTCAAGAAGAAGACTGACGCTGATGGTAATGTTAGCATCTACAAAGCTCGACTTGTCGCAAAAGGTTTTCGACAAGTTCAAGGGATTGACTACAATGAGACTTTCTCACCCGTAGAGATGCTTAAGTCCGTCCGAATCATGTTAGCAATTGCCGCATTTTATGATTATGAAATCTGGCAAATGGACGTCAAAACTGCATTCCTTAATGGATTTCTCAAAGAAGAGTTGTATATGATGCAACCAGAAGGTTTTGTCGATCCTAAAGGTGCTAACAAAGTGTGCAAGCTCCAGCGATCCATCTATGGACTGGTGCAAGCATCTCGGATTTGGAATATATGCTTTGATGAGGTGATCAAAGCTTATGGTTTTATACAGACTTACGGTGAAGCCCGTATTTACAACAAAGTGAGTGGGAGCTCTGTAGCATTTCTAATATTATATGTGGATGACATATTATTGATTGGAAATGATATAGAATTTCTGGATAGCATAAAAGGATACTTGAATAAGAGTTTTTCAATAAAATACCTCGGTGAAGCTGCTTATATATTGGGCATCAAGATCTATAGGGATAGATCGAGATGCTTAATAGGACTTTCACAAAGCACATACCTTGACAAGATTTTGAAGAAGTTCAAAATGGATCAGTCAAAGAAAGGGTTCTTTCCTATGTTGCAAGTTATGCAGTTGAGTAAGACTCAAAACCTGACCATGGCAGGAGATAGAGAGAGAATGAAAGTCATTCCCTATGACTCAAACATAGGTTCTATAAAGTATGCCATGCTGTGTACCAAACCTGTTGTGTACCTTGCCATGAGTTTGGCAAGGGGGTACAATAGTGATCCAGGAGTAGATCACTGGACAGCGGTCAAAATTATCCTTAGTTAAGAGAACTAAAGAAATGTTTCTCGGTTATGGAAGTGATAAAGAGTTCGTCATAAAGGGTTACGTCGATGCAAGCTTTTACACCGATCCAGATGACTCTAAGTCTCAATCTGGATACGTATTGAAAGTGGCAGCAATTAGCTAGAGTAGCTCCATGCAGAGCATTATAGACATAGAAATTTGTGAAATACATACGGATCTAAATGTGGCAGACCCGTTGACTAAACTTCTCTCACAAGCAAAACATGATCACACCTTAGTACTCTTTGGGTGTTAATCACATGGCGATGTGAACTAGATTATTGACTCTAGTAAACCCTTTGGGTGTTGGTCACATGGTGATGTGAACTATTGGTGTTAATCACATGGCGATGTGAACTAGATTATTGACTCTAGTAAACCCTTTGGGTGTTGGTCACATGGCGATGTGAACTATTGGTGTTAATCAGATGGCGATGTGAACTAGATTATTGACTCTAGTGCAAGTGGGAGACTAAAGGAAATATGCCCTAGAGGCAATAATAAAGTTGTTATTTTATATTTCCTTATTCATGACAAAGGTTTATTATTCATGCTAGAATTGTATTGATCGAAAACTTTAATACATGTGTGAATACATAAACAAATACCGTGTCCCTAGTGAGCCTCTACTAGACTAGCTCGTTGATCAAAGATGGTTAAGGTTTCCTAACCATGGACATGAGTTGTCATTTGATAATGGGATCACATCATTAGGAGAATGATGTGATGGACAAGACCCATCCGTTAGCTTAGCATAATGATCGTTCAGTTTTATTGCTATTGCTTTCTTCATGTCAAATACATATTCCTTCGACTATGAGATTAGGCAACTCCCGGATACCGGAGGAATACCTTGTGTGCTATCAAACGTCACAACGTAACTGGGTGATTATAAAGATGCTCTACAGGTATCTCCGAAGGTGTTTGTTGAGTTGGCATAGATCGAGATTAGGATTTGTCACTCCGAGTATCGGAGAGGTATCTCTGGGCCCTCTCGATAATACACATCATAAGCTTGCAAGCAAACGACTAAGGAGTTAGTCATGAGGTGATGTATTATGGAACGAGTAAAGAGACTTGCCGGTAACGAGATTGAACTAGGTATGAAGATACCGACGATCGAATCTCGGGCAAGTAACATATCGATGGACAAAGGAAATTACGTATGTTGTCATAACGGTTCGACCGATAAAGATCTTCGTAGAATATGTAGGAGCCAATATGAGCATCTACGTTCCGCTATTGGTTATTGACCGGAGAGGCGTCTCGTTCATGTCTACATAGTTCTCGAACCCGTAGGGTCCGCACACTTAACGTTCGTTGACGATATAGTATTATATGAGTTATGTGATTTGGTGACCGAATGTTGTTCGGAGTCCCGGATGAGATCACGGATATGACGAGGAGTCTTGAAATGGTCGAGAGATAAAGATTGATATATAGGACGATGGTATTCGGACACCGGAAGTGTTTCGGGGGTACCAGGTACTTATCGGGTCACCGGAAGGGGTTCCGGGCACCCCCGGCAAAAGATATGGGCCTTATAGGCCAAGAGGGGAAACGCACCAGCCACAAGGGGCTGGTATGCCCCCTCATATGGGCCGACCAAGAGGGAGTAGGAAAGAGGGGAAGGGAAAGGAAAGAGAGGGAATACGATTCCCCCTTGCTTCCCTCTTCCCCTCTCTTTCCTTCCCCCTCCGGCAAATAAGGAAGGGGGGGCGCGCCACTTGGGAGGACCCCAAGTAGGATTCGGCCTACTTGGGGTGCCCTCCTGGCTGCTCCCTCCTCCCCCCCCCCCCCACCTATATATATGTGGGAGGGGGGCGCCTAGCACAACCAGACAATTGCCTAGCCGTGTGCGGCGCCCCCCCTCCACCGTTTACTACCTCGGTCATATTTTTGTAGTGCTTAGGCGAAGCCCTGCGGAGATCACTTCACCATCACCGTCACCACGCCGTCGTGCTGACGGAACTCATCTACTACCTCGACGTCTTACTGGATCAAGCAGGCGAGGGACGTCACCAGGCTGAACGTGTGGAGAACTTGGAGGTGCCGTACGTTCGGTACTCGATCGGTGGAGCGCGAAGAAAGTTCGACGACATCAACCGCGTTGTGAAACGCTTCCGCTTACGGTCTACGAGGGTACATAGACACACTCTCCCCCTCGTTGCTATGCATCTCCATGGATAGATCATTGCGTGTGCGTAGATTTTTTTTTTCCATGCAACGTATCCCAACAGTAACACCGACCGGGACAAACAAGGCAGCCACGCGTTAGCAGCTTCTGGCCCTAGGCTTTTTTTCAAGGAGGGATTTAGGGGTTTTCATATTGTGTTTCCCCCTTTTATTTTTGTGTTTACCCTTCAATTATTTTACATTTACGGTTTCATTTTTATTTAATGTTTTCCATTCAACTCGACGGTAGCTACTACATATAGCAATGAAGGAACCATTACACAAGATCGTCATGAACATATATAGAGAGAAGTGGCCTCTCTTTCTCCGTGCTTGGTCGAACAACAAGTTTTCGTATATCTATCTGACGCTACTACATATATACAATATAACATCTCTTATGAACCCTAAAATCATCTACCAAAATCGTATTGCAATTCCTGATGGTATTCTCCGTCTTTAGGTATGACGTGGGCAACAAAGAATCCCGCCAATTCCTCTTGAATTGCTCGTATGTGATCATGTGGTAGGAGTTGATCCTGCATCTCCCAGATCTAATTTAAAGAAGGGGGTCAATATATATATATGAATGAAACTCAACCCAATTGATGGTAATAAAATAGAATTGTGAATATTGTTTACGTACTTCTAATTGTTTTGAAGTTATGCCCCGCTCAAGGGTCGAGTTGTGAATGAACTCGCAAACATAGTATCCACATAAATTATTCCCGGGTGTGCCTGCCACAAGCACTTTACGAGAATAGAGTTCAATCAAAATGATAATCAAGCATGATAATGGTATTGATGAAACTAGAATCAATGAGAGATGCGCGGAACTAGCTAGTACTTCTTACTTTGGGGTGTGAAAAACGCAGCTCCTTTTTCTCAAGACCCGGTACCATGCTGGTGAACTTTTTCCAAACCCTGCCCGGCAAAGAAAATGATTACTTGATATCAGGAAATGAACGAAAGTTGCCAATATGGTGCGATAATGATTGAACTTACTTCTGGAGCATTTCACTCATGTCCGCCCACTGCTTAGTGTCAGTCTCTAGTTAAATATTAGGATTTATTTTAATAGGGGGGTTAATTTGCTGGTGGGGCCACTGTCAGTGGGCCAGTGGGGGTGGATTAGCAACTAATCTAAAAGCAACAGTGAGCCGGGCCTGGTTTAACTTAAACGCGCACACGGACGCCGGCGGCGAGGCCTGACACGGCGGCGGTCCACCGGAGACGCGTTCCGGCGACCAAATGGAACGGCGGCAATGGCAAAAGGCTCGGGCGTGAAGCGCTGCATCCACTAGTGCACTAGGTGAATACGGGGGACGACCGAGGCGGCAGCTACGGTCGAGCCCGACGGCGGCCGGAGCTCGGCCTTGCGGCAAACGGTGTTGGAGCTCGAAATCGAGCTCGGGCTAAGGGGAAAAAGATGTGCGCGTGCTCACAGAGATGGACGCTGAACTCAAAGAAGCGCGGGGAGGACGGCGTGGAGCAGATCGACGGCGACGTCCGGTGAGGGGAACGGGACGATGGCGAGGCGTAGGGGCGCTCCAGCTCGGTCCACCACTTCGGGTCGATGATTTGTAACACCCCATGTATTAAGCTACAGTGATCACCCTTTTGATTATGCCAAGTCATCATGATCAACAGTGCTTAAACATCATCTGGATCATACCTCTTTTCAATTCAATTCAAATGGAAATCCAAACTAAAAGTGAAAATAAAAGTTGTTCAAATCCAGAAACTAAAATGTTCATAATATGGTAAATAATCCAGAGACAATTCTAAAATTATAATCAACATATACTAAATTAATTATATGCCTCTAATAGCAAGAAAACAGAAATATTTAATCCATTTAACATTAAATAAAATGCAAATGAAATCACCTTGGCATCAAACCATTTCCTAACAGTGACTAATAATGCACTGGATTTTTTGGAACTAGTTACCTATTTTACAAAACAGTGTTGGAGGCCACACATTATTGCAAAAATAGAAATGAAAGAAAAACAGAGAAGAAAAGAAAAGAAAAAGAAAAAGGCCACGGTGCCTGGGCCTCGAGTGCACAAGGAGGCCCAGCCCGCCTGGCGCCGTCCCCTAACCCCACTGCTACTCCCCCTCGCGCGCTGTCGCCTCCACCGCGCACTCGCACTCATCCCCACCTGGCCCCCCTCGCTCCGCTCGACAGCGAGCCCCGCGCCCGCTGTGGAGGGATAAGGCCAACCCCCTGCCCCCCCCCCCCCCCCCCCCCGAGCCCCTTCTGGCCTCGCTTTCTCTCTTCTCCCTCTCTGTCTCCACCTCCGATCGCCGCCATGGCCATGCCTCCGTGAGCAGCGCGGCCACCGGCTCCCCTCTCCGTTCCGAGCGGTCCTGGAGCCCCAACATCATCGTCCTCATCGACCCGAAGTGGTGGACCGAGCTGGAGCGCCCCTACGCCTCGCCATCGTCCCGTTCCCCTCACCGGACGTCGCCGTCGATCTGCTCCACGCCGTCCTCCCCGCACTTCTTCGAGTTCGGCATCCATCTCTGTGAGCACGCACGCATCATTTTCCCCTTAGCCCGAGCTCGATTTCGAGCTCCGACGCCGTTTGCCGCAAGGCCGAGCTCCGGCCGCCGTCGGGCTCGACCGTAGCCGCCGCCTCGGTCGTCCCCCGTCTTCACCTAGTGCACCAGTGGATGCAGCGCTTCGCGCCCGAGCCTTTTGCCGTTGCCGCCGTTCCATTTGGTCGCCGGAACACGTCTTCGGTGGACCGCCGCCGTGTCGGGCCTCGCCGCCGGAGTCCGTGTGCGCGCGCGCGCGTTTAAGTTAAACTGGGCCTGGCTCACTGTTGCTTTTAGATTAGTTGCTAATCCACCCCCACTGGCCCACTGACAGCGGGCCCCACCAGCAAATTAACCCCCCTGTTAAAATAAATCCTAATATTTGACTAGAGACTGACATGTGGGCCCGATGCACTGTTTAGATGGATAAGATTTATTTAACCCTAATAGGCAGTGACATGTGGGCCCAGTTGACCAGTCAACAGTCACTATTGACTGCTGATTGGGCCAGCTGACTGTGCAGTTGACCAGTCAACTGGGGTCCACTGTCAGCCTCTGTTACACATATCTGGGTACACTTCTGTGTACCCGTAGCATTTAATATTTAATATAATTTCGAATTAAATTAATTCTGGAAAATTCAGAAAATGATTAACACTTTAGAAAATCATATAAAAATAACTGTAGCTCGGATCGAAAAACTTTGTACATGAAAGTTGCTCAGAACGACGAGACGAATCTGAAATCGCGGTTCATTCGTCCGTCACACGTCCCTAACTACCCGAACATGGAACCGTTCCCCTCCGGTCATCTGTCTGACAAATGTCCGGAACCGGGAAAACATTCCCGGATGGATTCCCCGTTCCTCGGTGACGTGCAACCATACGTTAGGACACACCCGGCACTGCATATTGTCATGTCGTACATTGTGTTGCTCAGGTTTGCTGTGTATTTATACTGTTTCCTCCCCCTCTTCTCTCTCGTTAGACCCCGACGCAGTTCCCGGTACCGACGCAGCTCGGGAGCCCGACGCTACCGTTGACGACCTTGCCTTTGCCGCAGAGCAACCAGGCAAGCACCCCCCCCTTGAGCATACCGATATCGCATATTCTTTCTCTCTCATGCTTGCATTAGAATTGCTGCTACTACTGCTTTACCTATTCTGATGCATAGTCTGTTTATTGTAACACTACTAGAAAAACGTCTATAGCTAATATGGACATTAATGGCGCACTATGTATGTGGTGCGCCACTGCTATATAGCAGTGGCGCACCAGATATAGGTACGCCATTAATGGCCATATTACTAATGGCGCACCACACCCACGGTGCGCCACTACTAACAAATTTTTTTTTTCAAAACTAGTAATGGCGCACCAGGGGAAAGTGCGCCATTACTAATTTTAACTAGTAATGACGCACCACACCCTCTTTGCGCCACTACTAACAATTTTTTTTTCAAAACTAGTAATGGCGCACCAGGGGAAAGTGCGTCATTACTAGTTTTAACTAGTAATGGCGCACCACACCCTCTGTGCGCCACTACTAACAAATTTTTTTTTATTTTTTTTTTCAAAACTAGTAATGGCGCACCAGGGGAAAGTGCGCCATTACTAGTTTTAACTAGTAATGGCGCACCACACCCTCTATGCGCCACTACTAACAATTTTTTTTTTCAAAACTAGTAATGGCGCACTAGGGGAAAGTGCGCCATTACTAGTTTTAACTAGTAATAGCGCACCACACCCTCTGTGCGCCACTACTAACAAATTTTTTTTTTCAAAACTAGTAATGGCGCACCTGGGGATAGTGCGCCATTACTAGTTTTAACTAACTAGTAATGGCGCACCATACCCACGGTGCGCCACTACTAACTTTCTGAGGTGGCCAAAAAATTCACCAAATGCACCCCCCTCCCCCCCCCCGGTGGACCGCCTTTTCAGTTTCAAAAAAAATAAAAGAGAATGATAGAAATGTCAAAAAAATAAAAGAAAATAAGATTCCCATGTGATATGTGGTCTAGTTGTTAGCAAAATTTACAAACATGAATTTTCGACTTTTTTGCAAAATCTCTCGAGAATTTGTAAAATGGGCATAACTTTTGCATACGAACTCCGATGAAAAAGTTTTTATATGAAAAATCATCTACTCGAACAGTTATATCCGAATTCAACCGGGGGTAACCCCGTTGAAGATTTTTAGAATCCCCGAAAACCTAACAGAATAAAAGATACGGGGCTTTTAAGATCTAGAGGGGGGGGGGAATGGAAAAAATTTCAAACTTAGTAATGGCGCACCATTAGCTAGGTGCGCCACTAGTAACAGAAAAAAAAATTGGTTTCGAATTTTTTTTTTGGAAAAAATGTTCAAAATATGATACGTAGGCCCAGTTCTTTTGGCCGATTCTCCCAGAATCTTGAGAATCACCCCTTCCCCCAGCTTCTCCCACAATCTTGAACTCATATTTTTTTGACAATCCTTGTTATGTACATCCTAATTAGTTAGGATTGTGAAAAGAATATGGGTTCAAGATTCTGGGAGAAGCTGAGGGAAAAGGTGATTCTCAAGATTCTGGAAGAATCGACCAAAAGAACTGAGCCGTAATATGACCGGGAAGTTTGAAATATTTTTTCAAAATTTCATCACACTCATAACATGAACAAAGTCCTAGACATCAACAAGGTTTAATAGGATTGATATGATAGATATATCAACAAGTGCCTGTTAAGTGAGCTGGTGCTGGGGTTGGATAGAACTAAGAAGTTAAGCGCGCTGGGGCTGGAGTAGTGTGAGGATGGGTGACCTTCCAGGAAGTTTGACCACGGAGTGCGATTTGACTTGAGATTAAGCATATTGACCCGAGATTAAGCCATAGTGACCCGAGATTAAGAAAAAAATGAAAAAAAATTCTGAAATTTTTTTTGAAAAAAAATTGTTAGTAATGGCGCACTTCTATGTGGTGCGCCATTACTAAGTCAGATAGTAATGGCGCACTTCTAGGCATAGTAATGGCGCACTATGTAGTGCGCCACTATTATCTGGGATACTAATGACGCACCAAATGTGCGCCATTACTATTTGTTACTAGTGGCGTGTTAATAGTGGCGCACCTATAGTGCGCCATTAAAAGCAAAAACTGGTGCGCCACTAACAGCCTTTTTTCTAGTAGTGTAACCTGCTATTGATAATTACCTGCATATCTGTACTCAGATATCTGATGCTTCCGCTGACGCTTGTATGCCATCGAGCTATGTATTCGAGCCCTCGAGGCCCTGGCTTGTAATATAAAGCTTGTATGACTTTATTTATGTTTTAGAGTTGTGTTGTGATATCTTCTCGTGAGTCCTTAGGTTTGATCGTGTCCATTTGTGTGTATGATTAGTGCACGATTGAGCCGGGGGCGTCACGCTTAGGCTCTTTACGTCTCGAGTCTAAGACAGTTACTAGTCCCGCGTCAAGCGTAATGGATAGCATAATAAAGTGGAAGCTACGCACGCATAACTCATGAATTACACTTAACCTCGAGTAAGCGAAACAGAATATGCACAAGACAGTAACACTCACTTGAAGTTGTAAGGAAAGAGTATTTCCCTTTTGTTCTGATGTCGAAGTAACGCATTTAGCAAGTTTGCCTCAGTATCGTCGGGTCTCTTTTGTACCGTATATTCATTTACGGTATTTGGGTTAATGAACCCAATGTCATAGATTTGTCCTCTTTTGCATTCGGCGATCTTCAATCTGCATAATATAGTGAGGATAATTATATATACATGCAATGAACGAGCTGAGCTAGAGACTTAATTACAGAAATAATACTTATAGACAATAGCAAGTCATGAGAGTTTTGTCGATGATGTCTTGATTGTATAACTGAAATAATTCTTCAAATTGAACGTACATCAGGCCGACTCCAATGAAGTCGTGCTCATCTTTAATTCCCAGCAAGATATTGTCGGTCCCATCCTTACAGGTTTCCAAGTACCAGTCATATAATCTTCGCATCATCGTTGATAGATGCGGGAGCTGCTTAGGTTTGACGAGAGGCTTCTCGTGACCGTATCTAAAGGGCGCTACTACCTCAGCCATTTCGAACTGTACATCATCGCATAAGTAATCACCAAGAGTGTAACCAGGATGAGCGGCCGCTACCCCCGGATCATTAGCGATATCAGTAAACACCTTGAGCAGGGGGCACGATTGCTTCTCCTGTTTGCCGAGCTGGGGAATTGTTTTCCCACTTCTTGCACCACTGGTACTTAAGCTTCCCGACCACTTTGCTTGATCAAATGTCTTTTGAATACAGCGGTCATAGTTTGATAGCGGCGGAGGCGATGGTGGTCGCTTAAGGGCATCCAGACAGCGCTTCACTTTTACCAGGCCTACTTTCTCCTTTGAAGGTGGATATTTCTGTGCAAAATGGGCCTTCACTTAGGCAGCCACGATGTCCTTGTTTTCCTCCTCAGTCATGTCGTAGGCTCTCTTGGGAGGACCCTTCTTGACGCTTGGGACTGCGGCTCTATATTTCTTTGTTGTTGTTGTACTGCTAGCCGCCGGAGCGGCGGCGGTTCTCTTCCGTCGTTGCTGAGGAGGCGGAGTCCGCTGACGCCGCGGATGCAGCTTAGGCGGAGGAGGATTCTGCTGAGGGGCCTCCTCCACCGGAGTCCGTTGAGGCGACGGAGACAGCTGAGGCGGCGGAGACAGCTGACGCGCCGGAGACGACTGAGGCAGCGGAGATAGAGCTGGACTGTGAGGAGTCTGCTGAGGGGCCTCCTCCGTCTGAGTCTGCTGAGGCGGCGTCCAGTTTGGAAGCAGGATGTTTTCCTTTCTCCACAGACAGGTAGTCCTTAAGGCATTTTCTAGATGCATCTCCCCTTCACCTATAGGGTACTTAGTGGAACGAGCTCAGTGGAAGCCACGCTACTTTCCGCTGAGATGGTGGGGTAGCTTCATGGGTAGTATCGAATGAAGGATCTTCGTGCTGCTGAGAAGCTCGCTGACTGGTATATGCCTCTAGTTTCTTCTCCTACAGCGATAATCTTTCTTCCATCTTCTGCATCCGGTATGCTTCCTCTTTCTTCTTTCTCCCTAGGCTTCTATAACCAGTGCTCTCTGGAAACCCATGCTTCCATGGAACGGAGCCTGATGTGCCTCGTGTTTGTCCAGGGTGTTCAGGATTCCCGAGGGCCTTTGACAGCTCTTCCTGCTCTCTGTCGAGATGGAACCTCCCTTCCCGCACTTCCTTGAATGCTTCCTGAATCTTTATGAGGAGTCCAGAAATAGGGAAGAACCAAGTCCTTGCCCAATCGGGCCAATTCAATGTCGCTGGTTGGACCCCTTTAGCAAGCAGGTCGTTCTCAGCTTTGTCCCACGTAGGCCGGGCTTTGCTATAGCCACCTGACCCCGTAACATGGTGATACTTCTTCTTTGCAGCATTTTGCTTATTTATCTGTGACCTTTGCTTAGCCTTCTCCGATTTCTTGTACGCCACAAATGCGGGCCAGTGATCTTTTATTTTCGCATATTGCCCGGTGAATTCCGGAGTCTCGTCTTTCTCGACAAACTCGTTCAATCTTTTCTTCCAGTTCTTGAATAGTTCTGCCATCTTCTTAAGAGCCCACGCCTTGACTTGTCACTGTATAACTTGGTTATTTGGATCCTGGCTGAAATTTGTCATCAGCGAGTTCCAAAGCTCATCTTTCTGTCTATCCTCGGCATAAGAAACTTCACTGTCCTTCTTCTTATTCCATTCTTGGATGCTGATCGGGACGCTGTCCCTAACAATAACTCTGCACTGATGTGTAAATTTGTCTTTGGTCCGCTTGGGAGCAATCGGTTGACCGTCTGGAGCGACTTCTTCGATCGTGAACCTTTCATCCTGGCCCAACCTTTTCTTCGGGCCTCATCTCCTTACAGAAGTTTGGCTCGATCCAGAGGGCTAAAAGAAGAAAGAAGCGTTAATATATGTACATACAAAACAATTAATGCATCTAGTCAGCAGAGGCTTAATTAATATATGTATACCTCGCCGGACTTTGCAACAGTTAAGGCTCCAACACCGGCGGAGCCGTCATCTCTTCCCTCCTCCATTCGATCACCTGAGCCGTCATCTCCTCCCTCCTCCATTCGAACACCGGAGCCATCATCCTCTCTTCTCTCACCATCGGTGTGGTTGAGAAACGACAAGGTGATATCATCACCTCCGTCGCGGATTATATCCCCCAAGAACTCTTCTTTTTCTAAGTCTCTTTCCATAGTTTCTACAAATATTACAACATGGTAATATACAACCATGAGAGAAGGATTAGTGGCAAACATAGACCTAATCACAACAAGGAATCATATGCATATCTGCAATGGATTAGTGGCAAACATCATGCAAAGTTGACAAGTTTGATAACAGTCAGTTTTAGACGATCGTCGAGGACTCCTCCCCCCTCATGTCTGATGAGTCATCCTATCTTTCGCGAGAGGATTCTATGCGGACCACCTCTCTCATGCCTGTCCGACGTGCAAATCATGTTTTCATATGACTCAAAATCAAAGTTATCGGGGTTATGTTTTAACGCCCCCTCCTCATGTCGAAGTTATAGGGGTTATGTTTTAACGACCCCCTCTCTCATGTTTTCATTTGCCTCAAAATCAAAGTTACCGGGGTTATGTTTTTACGACAAGATGAATACAAGATTTATACACAAGATGAATACAAAATGAATACAAGATGAATACAAGATTTATACACATGGATGAATACACAACTCAACAAATGAACCAACCATCATCCTATGAACAAAACTCAACATACAACAAATGGACACCTTTTGTCAAACAACGGAGATGCAACACCACAACCTGTAATTCCATCGATTGAAAAAAAATTAGGCAAAACCCAAGTATAGTAGCGCTTGCATGGCAAAAAAACATAGTAAAACCTAGTAAAAAGATGTATATTTGTCACCAAAATACAACACTTGACATGGCAAAATTGCGTTGGAACTTGTATTTAACACAATGAAAACAAGCAGATGATAGTGGACTTGTGGATACATGAGCAATTTACAAACTGTCCATAATAGCAACATGGCAATTTACAAACAAGGTTAAGATATGCTACAGTAACATAAAGTGCATATGCATGGCATGTGGCTGGAATATGCTAGATGTACAGTAATTCATCCAAAGGCCCAAGTTCAATAGCATGATGGGTTAATTGCAATGAAGTCAACAAGATGCAAACATGCTGTTACAGATACATACTTAGTGAAAATATGCAGTGTAGGTGCTGGCAGAACATTGACAAGCAGTTTTGGCATGGATGTTACACTAGGAAAACAAACTCCAAAGAGCAATAATAAGATATGCAACTACAGTAGACATGCCATAGTTTAAAATGTTCCATGGTGCAAAAACATGTGATGCATGTATCAATTACAAATGAACTCACAACTTGCAACTTACTGTTAACAGCAAACTGTTATATTAACATGGCATATTTAGAGCAAGTTTAGGTCATGCTAAAGTAGCTTTACAAGGCAACAAAAGGCATGGCATGAATGTACTGGTAAATCATGGAAAAACATGTTTACTTATCATGTTAAGAAAAGTTATAGATTAGTGGGAAACATCATGGAAACATGGCAAGTTTTAATTCTGTCAGTTTCAGACTTAGTAGATTTCAACAAGCATGAAAACAATACATAATTGCATAATTGTAGGGATGGAAGAGGGAGGAAGGAGGGAGGAGAGGGGTGGAGGGAGTACCTGGCCAGCTGTGGAGCGGCAGCGTCGGGGCAGGGGCGCGGCGGCGTCGGGGCATGGCAGGGGCGCGGGGAGCGGCGGCGTCGGGGCAGCGCGTGCGTCGGGGCAGCGCGCGGCGAGGGCGTCAGCGAGGGCATCGATGGCGAGGTCCAGCAGCCTGACGGTGAGGGCGTCGGCGAGGACGTCGACGGCGATGTCTAGCAGCCTGATGGCGAGGGGGAAACTGCAGATGACTTTGGAAATTTTCCTAAGTCCCGCTTATATAGCCCCCCCTTTAGTCCCGATTGGTGGCTCCAACCGGGATGAAAGCCCCCCTTTTGTCCCGGTTTGAGCCACCAACCGGGACTGAAGGTCAATTTCAGCAGCCGAAAGGGCGGGAAACCCAGGCCTTTAGTCCCGGTTTGTGGCTCGAACGGGGATGAAAGGGGGGCCTTTCGTCCCGGTTGGAGCCACCAAGCGGGACGAAAGGGCTGGTGCTCGCACAGCCGCAGGCCGATGGAAGTTTAGTCCCACCTCACCAAGCGAAGCGCGCTCGGAGTGCTTTATAAGCCCTGCTGTGACTTCCCTCTCGAGCTCCTCTCTATTGCAGGCAGTACATGCCTAACACACTCTCTGCCCTGTTGGGCCTACTTGCCCTGCGGGCCTGCATCCCGTCCCATGTATAGTTGGGTTTCTAGTCATATGCAAGCCGTGGTGGCCTAGTAGGCGGGCATTTTTTTATTTTTTATGAAAATTTTTGCTATTAAAGTTTTTAACAAAAAATACTTTATGAAAATTATATTTTGATCATAATTAGAGTTTATAAAAGCTTTTTAGTTGATTCTTTTCGCTATTGAAGAATATTATAGTTTTGTTTTAGTTGATCATAACAAAATATTTTAATTGATTCTTTTTAGTTGATTCCTTTTGCTATTAGAGTTTTACAAAAGCTTTTTAGTTTGCTATAAAAGCTTTTAACAAAAAATAATTTATGAAAATTCTTTTTGCTAAAAAGTTTTTAACAAAAAATACTTTGATAATTTTAGTTGCATAAATTTTATATAATTTTAAGTTAATATTATTTTGATCATAACTAGAGGTTTATAAAAGCTTTTTAGTTGATTCTTTTTGCTATTGAATAATATCATAGTTTTGTTTTAGTTGATCATAATAAAATATTTTAATTGATTCTTTTTAGTTGATTCTTTTTGCTATTAGAGTTTTATAAAACCTTTTTAGTTGATTCTTTGAGCTAAATGACCCTGAAATTAAAAAGCACTACAAATGAACTCTTAAAAGGTTGAAACTTAGCATGGTATCATAATTTCACCCACATAGCATGTGCTAAAAAGTTGAGATGTTTATGGCAAAAACTGGATGCACTTCATGTACAAACTGGACAATCTCTTTCGAAGTATCAGGGTTTCAGACGAAAACTCATCTATTACAAAGGGATTTATTTTTTAAAACTTATTTTGGAAACTCCAGACTTTTTGTGCATTCAATATGCACCATTCAAAGCCACATCATCAATTTTCAACCTTTCTGACATCATTTGTTATTTTTCATGCATTTAATGAATTTTGAGCTAAATGACCTGAAATTGAAAAGCACTACAAATGAACTCTGAAAAGGTTGAAACTTGGCATGGTATCATAATTCACCCACATAGCATGTGCTAAAAAGTTGAGAGGGTTACAGCAAAAACTGGATGCACTTCGTGTACAAACTGGACAATCTCTTTCGAAGTATCAGGGTTTCAGACGAAAACTCATCTATTACAAAGGGATTTATTTTTTAAAACTTATTTTAACTCCAGACTTTTTGTGCATTCAATATGCACCATTCAAAGCCACATCATCAATTTTCAACCCTTTCTGACATCATTTGTTATTTTTCATGCATTTAATGAATTTTTTGAGCTAAATGACCCTGAAATTGAAAAGCACTACAAATGAACTCTGAAAAGGTTGAAACTTGGCATGGTATCATAATTTCACCCACATAGCATGTGCTAAAAAGTTGAGAGGGTTACAGCAAAAACTGGATGCACTTCGTGTACAAACTGGACAATCTCTTTCGAAGTATCAGGGTTTCGGACGAAAACTCATCTATAACAAAGGGATTTCATTTTTTTAAACTTATTTTAACTCTAGACTTTTTGTGCATTCAATATACACCATTCTAAGCCACATCATCAATTTTCAACCCTTTTTGACTTCATTTGCTATTTTTCATGCATTTAATGATTTTTTTGAGCTAAATGACCATGAAATTGCAAAGCACTACAAATGAACTCTGAAAAGGTTGAAACTTGGCATGGTATCATAATTTCACCCACATAACTTGTGCTAAAAAGTTGAAAGGGTTACGGTAAAAACTGGATGCACTTCGTGTACAAACTGGACAATCTCTTTCGAAGTATTAGGGTTTCGGACGAAAACTCATCTATTACAAAGGGATTTCATTTTTTGACATGTAACTGCAGTGATATTCTAGATCAAAGCCATCATCATAATATTTGTGGAGCAGAACTATGGCTTTCAACCCGGATCAGTCTTCACTTTTTCTTCGCGTGTGTCCCTTGCTTATTGCGCGTAACCATGGATAATCTTCATCGTTTAACAGGATGCTTGGGCTAGCCTTCACTCTGAAGGGAGGAATTTCATGAATGTTTTCATAATCTTCAGACATGTATGTCTTGTCCTCCACTCCCACGATGTTTCTTTTCCCTAAAAGAACTATGTGGCGCTTTGGCTCATCGTATGATGTATTCGCTTCCTTATCTTTTCTTTTTCTCAGTTTGGTAGACATGTCCTTCACATAGAAAACCTGTGCCACATCATTGGCTAGGACGAATGGTTCGTCTGTGTACCCAAGATTGTTGAGATCCACTGTTGTCATTCCGTACTGCGGGACTACCTGTACCCCGCCTCCTGACAGATTAACCCATTTGCACCAAAACAAAGGGACCTTAAAATGATGTCCATAGTCAAGTTCCCATATGTCCACTATGTAACCATAATATGTGTCCTTTGCCCTATTGGTTGCTGCATCAAAACAAACACCACTGTTATGGTTGGTGCTCTTTATATCTTGGGTAATCGTGTAAAATGTAATCAATTTATCTCGTACCCTTGGTAAGTCAATACAGTCATAGATGGCATCCTGGCCAACAAGTACAGCTCATCTCCAACAATGTTGTTACCCATGAGATGTGTTTGCAACCAACCGCCGAAAGTCCTGACGTGTTCACGTGTAATCCAGTCGTCACACTGCTCCGGGTGTTTGGAGCGTAGAATATTCTTGTGTTGATTGATATACGGGGTCACCAAGGTAGAATTCTGTAGAAGTGTGTGTAGTGTGCTTGAGCCCAAGAATGCCCGTCCCTACATATTATTGAATCCGCTCCTAGCGTGCCTTTTCCACTCAGTCTCCCCTCATACCGTGATTGAGGGACACCAATCGGCTTAAGGTCAGGAATAAAGTCAACAGAAAACCCAATGACCTCCTCTGTTTGATGGCCCGTGGAGATGCTTCCTTCTGGCCTAGCACGGTTATGGACATATTTCTTTAAGACTCCCATGAACCTCTCAAAGGGGAACATATTGTGTAGAAATACAGGACCCAGAATGGCAATCTCATCGACTAGATGAATTAGGACGTGCATCATGATATTGAAGAAGGATGGTGGGAACACCAACCCGAAACTGACAAGACATTGCACCAAATCATTCTGTAACCTTGGTAGGATTTCTGGATCTATTACCTTCTGAGAGATTGCATTGAGGAATGCACATAGCTTCACAATGGCTAATCGAACATTTTTCGATAGAAGCCCCCTCAATGCAACCGGAAGCAATTGCGTCATAATCACATGGCAGTCATGAGACTTTAGGTTCTGGAACTTTTTCTCTGCCATATTTATCATTCCCTTTATATTCGACGAGATGCCATACGGGACCTTCATACTGAGCAGGCATTCAAAGAATATTTCCTTCTCTTCTTTGGTAAGAGCGTAGCTGGCAGGACCTTGATACTGCTTTGGATGCATGTCATCTTTTTCGTGCACACGTTGTTGGTCATCCCATGCCTCCGGTGTATCTTTTGTCTTCCCATACACGCCCAAGAAGCCCGGCAGGTTCACGCAAAGATTCTTCGTCACGTGCATCACGTCGATTGCAGAGCGGACCTCTAGGTCTTTCCAATAGGGTAGGTCCCAAAATATAGATTTCTTCTTCCACATGGGTGCGTGTCCCTCAGCGTCATTCGGAACAGATTGTCCGCCACGACCCTTTCCAAAGATTACTGATAACCCACAAGTATAGGGGATCGCAATAGTTTTTGAGGGTAGAGTATTCAACCCAAATTTACTAATTCGACACAAGGGGAGCCAAAGAATATTTGCAAGTATTAGAAGCTGAGTTGTCAATTCAACCACACCTGGAGATTAATTATCTGCGGCAAAGTGATCAATAGCAAAGTAGTATGATAGTTTTGATAGTAGTAGCAAGAGCAATAGTAATGGTAACAGTGATAGCAATGATTTTGTAGCAAGTGTAACAGCAACAATAGCAGTAGTAACTTAGCAAGAACAATATTAGAGAAAATCGTAGGCATTGGATCAGTGTATTCGTTGGATGATATTCATCATATAACAGTCATATCCTAGGGCGATACGGCACTAGCTCCAGTTCATAAATATAATGTAGGCATGTATTCCGTAAATAGTCATACGTGCTTATGGAAAGAACTTGCATGACATCTATTGTCCTACCCTCACATGGCAGCGGGGTCCATAAGGAAACTAAGGGATATTAAGGCCTCCTTTTAATAGAGAACCGGAACAAAGCATTAACACATTGTGAATACATGAACTCCTCAAACTATGGTCATCACCGGAAAGTATCCCGACTATTGTCACTCAGGGGTTTACGGATCATAACATGTAATAGGTGAATATAACTTGCAAGATCGGATCTAGAACATAGATATAATGGTGATAACATAAATGGTTCAGATCTGAAATCATGGCACCCGGGCCCAAAGTGACAAGCATTAAGCATGGCAAAGTCATATCAACATCAATCTCAAAACATAGTGGATACTAGGGATCAAGCCCTAACAAAACTAACTCGATTACATGATGAATCTCATCCAACTCCTCATCGACCAGCGAGCCTACGAAGGAATTACTCACTCCTAGTGGGGAGCATCATGGAAGAGGCGATGAAGGAGGGTTGGTGATGATGAAGATCGAATATCCCCCTCTCCGGAGCATAAAATGGACTCCAAATCTGGCCTCCCGATTAAGAACAGGAGGTGGCGGCGGCTCCGTATCGTGAAACGAGATAATTCTTCCTCCCTGATTTTTTTCTAGAAAAATAGGTATTTATGGAGTTGGAATCAGGGTCTGCGAGGCCACCAGGTGGGCACAACCCACCTGGGCGTGCCTGAGGGGGGGGGCGCCCTGGTGGGTTCTTGGCTCCAGTATTTTTCTTTTATTGCATAACAATTCCCTGCAAAGTTTCGTTCCAATCTGAGAACTTTTATTTCTGCACAAAAACAACACCATGGTAGTTCTGCTGAAAACAACGTCAGTCCGGGTTAGCTTCATTCAAATCATGCAAATTAGAGTCCAAAACAAGAGGAAAAGCATTAGGAAAAGTAGATACGACGGAGATGTATCAACTCCCCCAAGCTTAAACCTTTGCTTGTCCTCAAGCAATTCAGTTGATGAACTGAAAGTGAAAAAGAAAAACTTTTACGAACTCTTTTGCTCTTGTTTACATAAATAAGCTTAAGTAGCACCCAGGTTTTCAGCAAAGATTATAACTAACCATGTCAACAATAACTCTTAAAAATTATATTAACTCATATCAATGACATAATCAATGAGCGAGCAATAATAAGATATCTCAACTGACAACACCTTGTCAAAACATTCATGATATAATATGACAACAGTGGTATCTCGCTAGCCCTTTCTGAAACCGCAAAACATAAATGCAGAGGACCTCCAAAGTTCAAGCAGCGACTAAACATTGTAATTCATGGTAGAAAAGATCCATTCATGATGCATCCAACATTAATTATACACAATGCATGAGGATGACAATAGTGTTCTCAAAATCTGGAGCTTATTTGAGAAGGTGATGACTCAACATAAAATTAAATAGATAGTCCCTTCACAAAGGGAAGTAGGGATTTGCAGCGATGCCAGAGCTCAGATTTTTAAAACAGAGGTAAATGAAATTTTGAGAAATGCACCCTTCCTATTTACTTTGCGACCATTAGTTATCGATATCTTCCATGCTAAACACATTAGTAGCGGTTCCCAAGCGATAAAAGTAAAGGTTTACTCCCCTCCACCAACAATCACACTCCACGGCTAGCCGAATCCTCGGGCACCGTCCATACCAGCATCAGTCCTGGGGGAGTTTTGTTTAATTATTTGCAATTTGATTTCGGGACTGGGAATCCCTATTACCGCCCCTCTCGTGCAAGGACGAGTGAATAAACACTCATCATGAGAATAACCCGCTTAGCATGGAAGATACCGACTACCTCCTGTCACTCTATGAACAATCCAGGCACACAAAAATGGATATTTATTTGAAGTTTTTAGAGGTGGCACATGCAAATTTACTTAGAACGACAGGTGATACCGCATATAGGTAGGTATGGTGGACTCATCTGGAATAACTTGGGTTTTAGGATTTTGATGCACATGTAGTATTTCCGCTTAGTACAGGCGAAGGCTAGCAAATAGGTTGGGAAGCGGCCAGCTAGAGAGAGAAAATGGTCATGAACATGCATTATGCATAATGAACATTGAATACTAGCATGAGTAGGATATGAACACCATGAACATAAATATCATAGAGGCTATGTTGGTTTTGATTCAACTACATGTATGAACATGTGCCAAGTCAAGCCACTCGAAACATTCAGAGGTGGATACCATATCATCATACTACATCACAATCATTTTAACGCAATGTTGACATCCAAGATAAATCATTATCCACCCCTAGCTACTTAAGCATGGCATGAGAAACTATAATCTCTAGTTGTCATTGCAAACATGTTTGATCATAATATGCTGAATCATGGATACTATGTTAAACATATTTACAAAAACAGAACAAGTTGAGTTCATACCCATTTCTCTCTGCCATAGCCAGTTCAACAAATATCGTCATTATTGCCTTTCACTTGCACGACCGAACGATTTGAAAATAATAATAGTGCAAGAGTGCCGTGGACTAAGCTGGAATCTACAAACATTTTATTCAAAAGGAGAAGACAAGGTAATTTGGGCTATTTGTCAGATCAACAATAATGCAAATGAGAGCCACTCGACATTTTCATCGTGGTCTTTTCCTTGGTATGACTCAATAAACAGAAAAGAAATTCAGAGAAACACACTGAAATATTTTTGGGGTTTTTAGTTTTTTTCTAGAAGAAAGCAAAATAAAGAAGGAAAAAAAAGAGAAAAACTATTTACACAGGAAAGCTCCCAACAAGCAAGAAGAAGAGTTGAGAACTCTTTTTGAGTTTTCTTTTAATACTATAACTAAATAAACTAGAAAGAAGAACCAAAAAGAAGCAGGAAATATTTTTGGATTTTCTCAAAGTTTTTCAAACACACAAAAAGAAAGCGAGAAAATAAATCTAGCATGGATAATACAATGAAAAAGTGAGGACACCGACAACTGGAATGAAATGTGTGAACATGAATGTAATGTCGGTGGAAATACGTACTCCCCCAAGCTTAGGCTTTTGGCCTAGCTCGGCAATCACCACTCGTAGTAGCCATCAGGTCCTACGTTGAAGTGCTGTGGAGCAGGCACCTGAGCATCCCACTCCTGAGGCTCCTCCTCTGCCGCTGCCTGGGTGTTCCGGTAGGCAATGATGTCATCTGGCATGATCCTGTATCCGCCCGTGGCAATAGGATCAAACAAAGCAGGCGCACGCAACGGAATAATATCACGGGTGTCAATACTGAAAACCAGGTTGTAAGGAACATTATTAATAGTGTCTTCGCCATCAATAAACTGATGGGCTACCATAGCCTGACGATCTAGGTAAACCTTGGGCAAGCGGTGATCATGTTGTCGTATCTGAATGTTAAAGTGACTCGCTAGGCGAGTAGCGTAAATACCGCCATGAATTTTACCCTTGGTCCTGTTAAGGTGTAGACGATGTGCAACAATAGCTCCTAGGCTATAAGTGTTATCGCCGTATAGTGCACGATGTAAGACAGTGAAATTGGGGGCACAAAGTGCACCAACCTTCTCTCTAGCAAGTAAACACTTTGCAATTAATAGAGCAAAATAATGCACAGAAGGAAACTGCAAGCTAGTGGCGGTGACACTCGATACCCCTCTCTCATCCCCCACTGATAGAGTACGATAAAAGCCCTCAAACTCTGCAGGCCTAGGCTCTCTTATTTCCCCGTCAGAAGGGATCAAGCATATATCATAAAATTAGGTAAGTGGTATCTGACGGGTTTCAGCATATAAATTAATATGCACCTCAGGGGGGTTATTCCTACTTATGAAATGAAAACTTTGCACAAAGGAATTTGTAAGTAGGTGATATTGTTCACACTCAGCTGTGATGAAGTTGGTGAGGCCAGCATTAGCAGCAAATTGTGCGAACTCTTGACGGATTCAGGTTCCATCCATGAAGGGGTTATGTGGCCATTCGCACGGCCGCACTTCCGCCATTCTCCGAGGACGGAGGTCACTATCCGATGATTCCCCAATAACTCCCTTAGAGTTCTTCTTGGAAGCAAACTTATTAAAGAAACTCATCTTATTCCTATAAATAAAATTCTGAAATTTTTAGTCCACAAAAATTTTCTCAACAAAAATTCACAAGATTGATAGCAACTACTCATAAGGATGCATAGAGGCTATATTGAGCATTCAAACTACTTAGAACTCTAAGAATTCAACATGCAAGCTCATCTACAGCAGCACCAAGAGTAGCTAATTATTCAAAATATAATCCACTAAAGCAAAAACTAATTGGACCAATGGAGGAGTCACATACCAAGTAGCAATCCCCCAAAATAGTTTTGGAAATGGAGCTTCGAGCAAAGAGATCGAAATCAGCGGGTTTGAGAGCAAGAACACGGGAGAGAGAGCAATGGTGAATTTTTTCTGGAGGTAGGTGATGACATGGGCTAAAGAGATAAGTGAGGGGGCCTACGTGGGGACCACAACCCACCAGGGCACGCCTCCCTCTGATGTTATTTGCACTAAAAATTTAGAAACATTCAGAAAAAAATCGTATTAAATTTTCAGGACATTCCGAGAACTTTTATTTTTTTGTCATTTTTTATTGCACGGAAAATCCAGAAAAACAGGATAAACATGGCATTTATTTTATTTAACTAAGAAAATCAGAAAACAAAAGGCAAGGACAGAAGGTTGTGCCTACTAAGTTCATCAACTTCATACCTCTAAAAAGTGGTCCATTAATAAGGTTGATCAAGTCTTATTAACAACCACCTTCGATTAGCATGAAACTGAAGAACTTTCATAAAACACTAAGTTACCTCAACGGGGATATGCATGTCCCCAACAATAAGTATATCAAATTTCTTTTTGGCAGTAGGTAGAGGTAGTTGAAAGCTTCCAATAGTGAGTGTCGGAGTTTTTCAATAACATTTATACCATTCAATTGGAATTATTTCTTCGGAAAGTGCACTGTATGCTCATATATATTTACATAAAAAGTGACCTTGCTTTTATTGCAATCAATAACAGCCCTTGCAGTATTCAAAAAGGGTCTACTAAGGATAATCGACATATTGTCGTCCTCGGGCATCTCAAGTATAACAAAGTCAGTTAAGATGGTAATATTTGCAACAACAACGGGCACATCCTCACAAATACCGATAGGTATAGCGGTTGATTTATCAGCCACTTGCAAGGATATTTCAGTAGGTGTGAGTTTATTCAAATCAACTCTTTTATATAAGGAGAAAGGCATAACACTAACACCAGCTCCTAAATCACATAAAGCAGTTTTCACATAATTTCTTTTGATGGAGCAAGGTATAGTTGGTATTCCCGGATCTCCAAGTTTTTTAGGTACTCCATCCTTAAAAGAATAATTAGCAAGCATGGTGGAGATTTTAGCTTCAGGTATTTTCCTTTTATTAGTGATGATGTCTTTCATATATTTTGCATAAGGGGCCATCTTTAAAATATCACTCAAGCGAGTACGCAAAAAGACTGGCCTAATCATTTCAGCAAAGCGTTCAAATTCTTCATCATCTTTCTTCTTGGTTGATTTAGGTGGAAAGGGCATGGGTTTCTGAACCCATCGTTCTCTTTCCCTTCCATGTTTCCTAGCAACAAAGTCTTTTTTATCATATCTTTTATTTTTGGGTTGTAGGTTATCAAGATCAACAGCTAGTTCTATTTCAACATCATTACCTGGTTCTTTATCTTTGTTTGATTGAGTGTCTTTATGAACATCATCTCTATCTTTTCATTATCACTAGGTGAATGTTCATTACCAGATTGAGTTTTAGCATCAGAAATAGAAATATCATTATTAGCTTCAGTAGGGTTTTCTATCTCAGGTTCACTAGAGGTATGCAAAGTCCTATCATTTTTCTTTTTCTTCTTCTTTTTAGAAGGACTAGGTGCGTTAGTGTTAAGTCTTTGAGAGTCTTGTTCAATTCTTTTTGGGTGTCCCTCAGGATAGAGTGGTTCTTGAGTCATTTTACCTCCTCTAGTTGCCACTCTAACAGCAAAGTCATTTATATTATTGTTCATTTCATCAAGCAATTCTCTTTGAGATTTAGCAACTTGTTCTAGTTGAGTTTGAACCATAGAGGCATGCTTTCCTACACCTCTAACATCATTTGTAATTCTGAATAATAATTCACTCAAGCGAGCAATCATATCAGAATTATATTTCAATTGTTTCATAACATTTGCATTGAAGTGATTTTGTTTTCTAATGTAGTTATCAAAATCATAAAGGCATTGACTAGGATGCATATTATAAGGATTGTCATTATCATTAAATTTCATTAGAAAGTTTACCTCTACCACCTTGGGTGGTGGTGTATCAAGCCCATGTATTTCTTCAATAGGAGGTAAATTTTTGAAATCCTCAGCTTTAATACCTTTTTCCTTCATACATTTCTTTGCCTCTTGCATATCTTCAGGACTGAGATATAAGATACCCCTCTTCTTCGGAGTGGGTTTAGGCGGTGGTTCAGGAAGAGTCCAATCATCATAATTTTTCAATATGTTATTCAATAATTCATCGGCTTGTTCAACAGTTCGTTCCCTGAAAACACAACCAACACAATTATCTAGGAAGTCCCTAGAAGCATTGGTTAGTCCATTATAGAAGATATCAAGTATTTCATTCTTCTTAAGAGGATGATTAGGCAAAACATTCAGCAATTAGAGAAAAGCCTCCCCCAAGCTTGTGGGAGACTCTCTACTTCAATTTGCACAAAATTAAATATTTCCTGTAAGGCAGCTTGTTTCTTATGAGCAGGAAAATATTTTTCAGAGAAGTAGTAAATCATATCCTGGGGACTACGCACACAACCAGGAGCAAGGGTATTATACCAAGTCTTAGCATCACCCTTTAATGAGAACGGAAATAACTTGAGAATATAATAATAGTGAATTTTCTCATCATGAGCAAATAGGGTGGCTATATCATTCAGCTTAGTAAGATGTGCCACAATAGTTTCAGTTTCATAGCCATGGAAAGGATCAGATTCAACCAAAGTAATTAACTTTGGGTCGACAGAGAATTCATAATCCTTATTGTCAACAAAGATAGGTGAAGTAGCAAACTTAGGATCACATTTCATTCTAGCATTCAAAGATTTTTCTTTCAGTTTGCATAATAATTTCTTAAGATCATCCCTATCATTGCAAGCAAGAAAGTCTCTAGTTGTCTCCTCATCCATAACATAACCTTCCGGTATCTTAGGCAATTCATATCTAGGAGGACTAGGTCTAATAGGTGTCTCAAGATTTTCAGATTCAATAATGTTATCAGTTTCATCATTCTCAATAACTTTAGCTCTAGCAATGTGTTCATCAAGAAATTCACCTAGTGGCACATTATCATCAAGCAAGGTACTAGCATCATCATAAGCATTATCTATAGCAGAGGTAGCATCTTCAATAACTTGCAACATATTAGAATTAATAGCATGTGGTGGTGTTGCAAGTTTACTCAAAATAGAAGGCGAATCAAGTGCAGAGCTAGATGGCAGTTCCTTACCTCCCCTCATCTTAGAGGGAAATATCTTAGTCTTGGTATCCTTCAGATTCTTCATAGTGATAAATAGATAATAATCCCAAGTGACTCAACAAATATAGCTATGCTCCCTGGCAACGGTGCAAGAAAAAGGTCTTGATAACCCACAAGTATAGGGGATCGCAACAGTTTTTGAGGGTAGAGTATTCAACTCAAATTTATTGATTCGACACAAGGGGAGCCAAAGAATATTTGCAAGTATTAGCAGCTGAGCTATCAATTCAACCACACCTGGAGATTAATTATCTGTGGCAAAGTGATCAGTAGGAAAGTAGCATGGTAGTTTTGATAGTAGTAGCAACAGCAATAGTAACGGTAACAGTGATAGCAATGATGTTATAGCAAGTGTAACAGTAACAATAGCAGTAGTAACTTAGCAAGAACAATATAAGAGAAATTCGTAGGCATTGGATCAGTGGATTTGTTGGATGATATTCATCATATAACAGTCATAACCTAGGGCGATACGGCACTAGCTCCAGTTCATAAATATAATGTAGGCATGTATTCCGTAAATAGTCATACGTGCTTATGGAAAGAACTTGCATGACATCTTTTGTCCTACCCTCCCGTGGCAGTGGGGTCCATAAGTAAACTAAGGGTTATTAAGGCCTTCTTTTAATAGAGAACTGGAACAAAACATTAACACATAGTGAATACATGAACTCCTCAAACTACGGTCATTACCGGAAAGTATCCCAACTATTGTCACTCCGGAGTTTACGGATCATAACACGTAATAGGTGAATATAACTTGCAAGATCGGATCTAGAACATAGATATAATGGTGATAACATAAACGGTTCAGATCTGAAATCATGGCACCCGGGCCCAAAGTGACAAGCATTAAGCATGGCAAAGTCATATCTACATCAATCTCAGAACATAGTGGATACTAGGGATCAAGCCCTAACAAAACTAACCCGATTACATGATGAATCTCATCCAACTCCTCACCGACCAGCGAGCCTACGAAGGAATTCCTCACTCCCGGTGGTGAGCATCATGGAATTGGCGATGAAGGAGGGTTGGTGATGATGAAGATCGAAGATCCCCCTCTCCGGAGCCCAAAACGGACTCCAGATCTGGCCTCCCGATGAAGAACAGGAGGTGGCGGCAGCTCCGTATCGCGAAACGAGATAATTCTTCCTCCCTGATTTTTTTCTGGAAAAATAGGTATTTATGGAGTTGGAATCAGGGTCTGCGGGACCACTAGGTGGGCACAACCCACCTAGGCGCGCCTGAGGGGGGGCGCCCTGGTGGGTTGTGCTCACCCAGGGCCCTCCTCCGGTGGTTCTTGGCTCCAGTATTTTTCTTTTATTGCAAAAAAATTCCCCGCAAAGTTTTGTTCCAATCCGAGAACTTTTATTTCTGCACAAAAACAACACCATGGTAGTTCTGCTGAAAACAGCGTCAGTCCGGGTTAGTTTCATTCAAATCATGCAAATTAGAGTCCAAAAGAAGAGGAAAAGCGTTAGGAAAAGTAGATACGACGGAGACGTATCAATTACTTGTAAATCCTTGACCATATCAAGTATATCATCACCAGTACGGATGACGGACTTCTTCCGGTGATCTGCCTCACCTTTGAAATGCTTGCCTTTATTTCTTAAGAGATGCTTGGTCGGAAGAAATCGACGATGTCCCAGGTACACATTCTTCTTGCATTTGTCCAAATATATACTTTCAGTATCATCTAAACTATGCGTGCATGTGTGGTATCCCTTGTTTGTCTATCCTGAAAGGTTACTAAGAGTAGGCCAATCATTGATGGTTACAAATAGCAATGCTCATAGGTCAAATTCCTGCTATTTGTGCTCATCCCACACACGAACACCTTTGATATGCCACAGCTATAAAAGTTCTTCAACTAATGGCCTTAGGTACACATCAATGTCGTTGCCGGGTTGCTTAGGGCCTTGGATGAGCACTGACATCATAATGAACTTCCGCTTCATGCACAACCAAGGATGAAGGTTATAGATACCTAGAGTCATGGGCCAGGTGCTATGATTGCTGCTCTGCTCCCCAAAAGGATTAATGCCATCTGCACTTAAACCAAACCATACGTTCCTTGTGTCATCTGCAAAGTCCCGCCACTTTCTCTTGATTTTTCTCCACTGCGACCCGTCAGCGGGAACTCTCAACTTCTCGTCTTTCTTACAGTGTTCCTTGTGCCATCGCATCAACTTGGCATGCTCTTTGTTTCTGAACAAACGTTTCAACCGTGGTATTATAGGAGGATACCACATCACCTTGGAAGGAAACCTCTTCCTGGGGCGCTCGCCCTCAACATCACCAGGGTCATCTCGTCTGATCTTATATCGCAATGCACCGCATACCAGGCATGCGTTCAAATTCTCGTACTCACCGCGGTAGAGGATGCAGTCATTAGGGCATGCATGTATCTTCTGCACCTCCAATCCTAGAGGGCATAGAACCTTCTTTGCTTCGTACGTACTATCAGGCAATTCGTTATCCTTTGGAAGCTTCTTCTTCATTATTTTTAGTAGCGAACCAAATCCCTTGTCAGATACACCATTGTCTACCTTCCATTGCAGCAATTCCAGTGTGGTACCGAGCTTTGTATTGTCATCTTCACAATTTGGGTACAACCCTTTTTTTGTGATCCTCTAACATGCGATCGAACTTCAACTTCTCCCTTTCACTTTCGCATTCTCTCTGTGCATCAACAATGACCCGGCGAAGATCATCATCGAGCACATCTGGTGCCTCTTTATCTTCAGTGTCCCCCGTTGAAGTATCACCGTATTCAGAGAACATAGGATAGTTGTCATCATCCTCTTCTTCTTCATTGTCTTCCATAATAACCCCTCTTTCTCCGTGCTTGGTCCAAACATTATAGTGTGGCATGAAACCCTTCTCAAGCAGGTGCAAGTGAAGGGTTTTCGAGTTAGAGTAATCCTTCGTGTTCCCACAGACAGTACATGGACAATACATAAAACCATTCTGCTTGTTTGCCTCAGCCACCTCGAGAAAATTATGCTGGCCCTCAATGTAGTCGGAGGTGCGTAGGTCACCGTGCATCCATTGCCGGTTCATCTGCATGCATTATATAATTAAGTATATCAAAAACCATTACAGAACATCATGAATAGAGAAATAACCAAATTAATACAAGTTCATCATCACATTAAAACCACAGTACAGTAGTGATCAAATGTTATTACTGAAAAAAAATACATAAAGTTCATACATAGTTCTCATAGAATAACATACAACTAGCTCTCTAGAGCATCTAATTAAAACATACATTGAAACTAACATACAACTATGAAAAACATTTAAATGCAACAACAAGTGCGATCAAAATCGCAACTAACGTAACAATTGATCCAACAGCATAATGATACCAAGCCTCATTATCAATGCCATATTTTCTAATCTTTCTAATCTTCAAGCGTATTGCATCCATCTGGATCTTGTGATCATCGACGACATCGGCAACATGCAACTCCAATTTCATCTTCTCCTCTTCAATTGTTTTCAATTTTCTTTCAAATAATTGTTTTCTTTTTCAACCAAATTTAACCTCTCGACAAGAGGGTCGGTTGGAATTTCCGGTTCACATACCTCCTAGATAAAAATATCTATGTCACGTTGGTTGGCATAATTGTCATAAACACTAAATGAAACAAATAGTTATGAAAGATAATATACCACATCTGAATCATAGACCGGACGAGAGCCGACGGGGGCGGATACCAAAACCATGGCACTCAATAATAAAAGTAAGAAAATTATACAAGTAGCTATCTAAATCATACAATTAAGATTTTTTTTCCTTTTAAAAAGAATATAAGAACAAGAGGCTCACCACGGTGGTGCCGGTGATGAGATTGGCGCGGGCGATCGACGGCGGTGAGGACGGGGATGGGACGGCACCCTACACATGTGCAGACTCTAAGAAGTTAATTTGAGCTCAAATTGTGCATCTAAATCAAAAGAACTCCCACATACACTCCTCCACTAAAACCCACAAACCACTCTACTTCTAGAGCATTTGAAATGAGCTAAACTAGCAGTGAGAGATGAAAGGATGAAGTTGCTAACCTTTTAGAACACTTGTGTAGTTGGTGCACTGCCATACCTAGACAAATCTTGGGGAAAATGTAGGTTGGAGGTCGAGCTTGGAGAGGAGAAAGCTTAAGTGTGGCTCGGTCATTTCATCGAATACGTCATGTGCATAAGAGGTGAGAGCAGAGCAGCACACAGCTCCCACACGTCGGCTGGCCAAAAAATAGAGGAGTGAGCGGGCAGGGGTGAGCATATATATAGGCATCTCTTTAGTCCCGGTTGGTGGCTAGAACCAGGATAGAAGACTGACCTCTAGTCCTGGTTCCAGCCACCAACCGGGACTAAAGGGGTTGCGCCAGGAGTGAGGCCCTTTAGTTCCGGTTCGTGTCTGGAACCGGGACTAAAGGGGTCAGACGAAACGGGACTGAAGCCTGTCGAGGCCTGGCCGACGTCCTGGCCGCTCGAACCGGGACTGATGCTCCCATTTGTCCCGGTTCGTAACACGACCGGGACTAATGCTCCGATCTGGCCAGGACCGGAACTGACGTGAAGCGTTGCCGCCGCCCCATCAGCCAAAGTGAACGCAGGTTTTTCACCCTATGTGTCAGAGGATAGGGAGGGGGTCAAGGTGGCGCTCCAAGAGGATCACGACACCCATAGGCGCCACCGCTGCCAGCGCCAAGGCGCAAAGCTTTCGCTCGACCTCTCCTATGCACCATAACACATGAACTGGTCACAGATGTACTAACGGAGTCATGGGATAGGGGGTGCACATGACGTCGGCATGTCATTCATGCGCCGGGCCGAGGACCCACTAGCAACTGAAGAATGGGCCACGCATACCCTGGCCCTTGGCGTAATCAAGATGGAGTTTACCAAAGACTTGGCATACACTTCAAGATGTATTTGAATGATTGGCATGTTTATCCTTAGATTGTAACCGACCATGTGTAAACCCCAGATACCCCCGGTGCGTATATAAGCCGAGGGTATTAGTCTATAGAGGGATGATTTCAAGGTTTAGAGGTTAGAACCCATATATACGATCTCCAGGTAGATCATCCTGTACTTTGTACCCCATCCACAATCAATATAAAAAGAGCAGGACGTAGGGTTTTACCTCTTCGAGAGGGCCCAAACCTAGGTAAATACCGTGTCCCTATTCTTCTTATTACCATCGTACCAAGATCACCAGCTCGGGACCTCCTACCCGAGATCTGATGGTTTTAGCACTGACATCTACCCCGGCCGGGACCCCACATCAATGAACCATGGGCTCCAGATCTGGATTTGTGCTTGTCCGCCACCACTGGCGACAACCTCACGAGGACCTCCCACCACCGCATACCTCGCCAACACCTGCTACTACGCCGCCCACCAAAGAGCCATCGCGAGTAGCCTCACCATCCAGGGCCACCGCCTCGGCATCCATGGCTCCATATTCGCCCCCACTCTAAGCATGCAGCCAATGATCGCCGAAGGAATGGGTGGGAAGGCCATTCCTTCCCAAGCCTTGACATCCCTGAGGCCAGTGCCCGCACCACGAGCACTAGCAAATCAATACACCGTCGTCCCACCCTACCCCGACGAGTAAAGGGTGACCGCCCTACTATCGAGGAAGGGGTAGTTCCATGGCCCATCTTGAAATTAATGGTCAAATTTATATCTCTAAGAGAGTGTTAATAACCAAAATATCACCCTTTTATTCGGTTGGAGATAGCTAATAACCACGCATGCTGCCCAGTAAAAGATCACTTATCAGTGATATATGATAGTTGTACGTGTTCTTTACACGTTACATCTTGGCCCATATTCATGCCTAGGGTATATGATCATTACATCAAAACACACTGACCTACTTTGTGTAACATGGACTATACTTTTGTGGAGAAAAGAGATTCTACCATGCGTGGGAACCTTCATGCATGCATCTATCATCCAAACTATTGGAGATTCATGTCTGCAAGTACTATATTTTCAATTCACACCTCATTTGGTTTCCATATTCCTCAACTACATCATGTCACCTAGCACCTTCTATCCCACATGCACAAGCATATGTGTCCACCACTTTCTCTACTTTTTACACACCCATGCATTTCCATGTGATTTCGAAGTTGAAATCATTTTATCTTATGAACCAAAAGTCGATTTAACTTTCGTTTGCATATTTGTGTTTCTGGTGACAAGGACTTTTAAACCACTCTTGAATATATTTTGATAAGTTTAAAACTTCAAATTTTCAAACATGATATGAAACCTTATGAAAGATGGTTAACTCTACATAACGTGGTGAAACTCTATGGTATAGTGTGTGAAACTTGTATCATGTCAATCTATTGCATGGAGAAACACAATGATGCAATCCATAACACAACAAAAAACAATAAAATATGATGAGAACTAATGTTAATTACAAGCTTATAATATTAAGTTTGAAGTGCGTAGACACAGAATGAAACAATAATCAATGTGACACAGTGTGACTATTGTTTAGAAACATAATAAAACATTATTAACAATGATTTGAAAGTATCCTAAAGATATTTTTTATTACCATAGTTACCAAGTTCCCTACTAATCAGTTTGATGCACAATTACGCATAACTTTACAGTATAATATTGTATGGTATACAATGAACTATAATAATAAAACTTATGTTTGACACACTCTGGAACATTATGCTATAATATTGTTGTTTCTATCCAGGGAAAGAAAGAACTACACCTATCCACGAGGTCATCTACAAATGCAAATGCAACCTTTATGCTTGGGCGCAGCAGGAGGCTCGAATATATGTTTTGCCCTTAGGTCGCAGCTCATATCACAATTAACTTGTTCTACTCCACTTTTCTACCCTACTTTTAGTTGCTACCCGGGGGGAGGAGGGGCGGTCACCACGGCCCCTCAAAAGCCAACGGCCCCTGGCTGGGGCTAGTATAGCATGCCCACAAGAGAAAGGCGGACACGCCACTAGTCGCAAGATGAGATCATGCATGTGCACCTAACCGTTTCACAGTGATGAAACCTTATGATGGATGGTGAAACTCTGTGGTATAGTGTGTGAAACTAGTTTCATGTCAATCGTTGCATGGAGAAACACAATGATGCACTCCATAACGCAACAAAAAAAATAAATCTTGATAAGAACTAATGTTAATTACAAACATGTAATTTTAAGTATGAAGTGCATAGACACAGAGTGAAACATTAATCACTCCGAAACAGTGTGACTATTTTTGAGAAACATAATAAAACAGTGTTAACTATGATTTCAAAAGTACTTTAAAGACATATTTTTATTACCATAGTTACCAAGTTCCTTATGAATCAGTTTGATGCACATTTACACACAACTTATAGTATAATACTCTATGGTACACAATGAACTGTAATAAAACTCATGTTTGAAAAACTTTGGAACATTATGGTACACCATGTAACATTGTATACAACTTTGTTGTTTCATGTGTTTTATAATCTTTGTAGTTTCATCAAGTTTCAAAATCCTTATTTGACTAGTTGTAGAAGCAGATTCATGTTTGGTCTTGTTTCTTCTTTCTACTACTATATACATGTTACGCGTGTGAAACACAATACACGGAATGTGGTTCTACATTTCTTGTCATACTACTTTCTTTTATGGTAATTTAGAGGGGCTTTAGTTGATATTTTACTACCAAATTATGCAGCTATCACAGGTGTAACATATTTGTTGCTAGAATTGGGCTTCAATGTTTGTTTTGCTTCAAGATTGTTTGTTCTACTTTTCCGGCAATGATATGTATGCTTCATCCGTTGAAGAACCTACATCTCAGAAAATAAGGTGAATGTTTTCCGTTACTTTACATAATTTATATACACTTCGAGAAGGAAAAAATCCAGCTTACCTCCAAGGAAGTGCACTTTACTTGCTTGTTGGTCCCCAAACCAAAGTGGAATTTAATGTCCCTGCCACCTAGCATGGCTCAATCCACCGATCATTTATGCATTGATATTAGCGCATATGTTGGGCAGTGTTCCAATACATTTTAGATTTTAATTCAAAATATAAACCTGAAATATCACATGTAGTACTTTGTGTGAGTGTTTTGTCATGAAAGCTTGAGTTTGCACACAACAGGATTATTGCATGCATATTCCTAGATTGTCTCTCACCATACAAAGACATGCATTTTATTTTACTAGTAATATGCTCGTGCTACGCAACGGAAGCACAAGAAAACATGATTTAGCCGCATTCGGTTATTCTAGTAAATTTAGTCAAGACCTTCTAAAGTCACAAAAGAAACAACAGGTTATTCCATTTCTCATCACATGTATTAACTGACATTTCTACTAATGTTGCTACTATACGCATCATTATTCTACTTTGTAAGGTTGACCAAAATACTAACGATATGTTTACTTGTTGCATATGGGCATATCACGTCATCATTTTTATCTTTTTCCTATATTTCTAATGCTGAAGTTTAGAACTGCAGTATGTTTGAATCAACATTTGAGATCTCTCCACATGTTATTGTATCCCATATAAAATGGTATGCCCTATATAAAATGGTATGCCCTATATATTTGAGCAGACTTGAAATCAACATAAGCCAAGCTGCAATCTACCAAATGTGATGTCTGAATGTAGTTAAAGGAACTTGAGGATGGGAAGATGAGATAATAAGCGGGATTTTGTAAACATATCAAAGATTTAGCGTCCAGCAGGATATTTAACACCATTTGCCTGTTGGGGAACGTTGCATGGGAAACAAAAATTTTCCTACGCTCACCAAGATCAATCTAGGAGATGAACATCTACGAGAGGAGAGATTGCATCTACATACCTTGTAGATCGCTAAGCGGAAGCGTTAAGAAACGCGGTTGATGTAGTTAAACGTCTTCGCGATCCAATCACGATCCGTCCCGCGAACTCCCGATCCAAGTGCCGAACGGACGGCCCTCCGCGTTCAAAACACGTACGGCTTGATGACGCCTTCACCTCCTCGATCCAGCGAGCGATGGTGAAGTAGTAGCCCGAGTCATCCGGCAGCACGACGACATGGTGGCAGTGGTGGTGGTGGAATATCAGCAGAGCTTCGCTAAGCGCTACGAAGGAAGAGGACTACGAGGGAGAGGGAGGGCAGCGCCGTGGCATAGATGGGTGTGGCTGCCCTCCCTCTACCCATCTATATATAGGGGGAAGGGAGGAGGGGTCGCGCCCCTAGATCCCATCTAGGGGGGGCGGCGGCCAAGACAGATGGAGGCGCCCCCTTGGGAAACCCTAGGGTGGCTTGCCCCCCAAGCCAGGTGGAGGGAACCCTAGAGGGGGCGCCCCACCTCTCCTGGTTACATGGGAAAGGGTGAGGGGGGCGCACATCCCCTTTGTGGGCTGGTTTGCCCCCTCCCCTTGCCCATGCCCCCCCACCCCCCCCCCCCCCCAACACTTGCCGGGCCCCCCGAAACCACTTTCGGTCATGCTGGTCATCACCTGGTACCCCCGGAACAATTCCGGACTCCAATATCCTTCGTCCAATATATCAATCTTCACCTCCAGACCATTCCGGAGTTCCTCGTCATGTCCGGGACTCCGAACAACCTTCGGTAACCACCATAATGACTCAACTATACTTATATCATCACCAAACGTTAAGTGTGTAGACCCTGCGGGTTCGAGAACTATGCAAACATGACCGAGACACCTCTACGGTCAATAACTAATAGTGGGACTTGGATGCCCATATTGGTTCCTACATATTCCACGAAGATCTTATCGGTCGAACCTCGATGTCAAGGATTCAGCTAATCCCGTAAGCAGTTCCCTTTGTCTATCGGTATGTTACTTGCCCGAGATTCGATCGTGTGTATTACCATACCTAGTTCAATCTCGTTACCAGCAAGTCTCTTTACTCGTTCCGTAATACAAGATCCCATGACTAACTCATTGGTCACATTGCTTGCAAGCTCATTGTGATGATGTATTACCGAGTGGGCCCTGAGATACCTCTCCATCATACGGAGTGACAAATCCCAGTCTTGATCCATGCCAACTCAACAGACACCCTCGGAGATACCTGTAGAGCACCTTTATAGTCACCCAGTTACGTTGCGACGTTTGGTACACACAAGGTACTCCTCCGGTGTCAGTGAGTTGCATGATCTCATGGTCATAGGAACATATACTTGACATGCAGAAAACAATAGCAATAAACTTGACACGATCATATGCTACGTTCATAGTTTGGGTCTTGTCCATCACATCATTCTCCTAATGATGTGATCCCGTTATCAAATGGCAACTCATGTCCATGGCTAGGAAACCATAGCCATCTTTGATCAACGAGCTAGTCCGGTAGAGGCTTACTAGGGAGACGTTGTTGTCTATGTATCCACACATGTATTTGAGTTTCCGGTCAATACAATTCTAGCATGGATAATAAACGATTATCATGAACAGGAAAATATGATAATAACTAATTTATTATTGCCTCTAGGGCATAATTCCAACATTGCCACCCTACGCTGCACGGGAATATTGATAAAATATGCAATGATAAAAAGGAAGAGACGTAGAGCACACAGAGCACGTTAATGGAAGGCGTCGGATGATAACAATGATTATTCGTCCACACATGGAAGTTTACATCAAAAGTGTATGCTATATTTTTTTGCGAGAGAGAGTGTATGATATATGTTCAACATGCTACCACCAAAAGTCAATTAATCAAAATTTTGATGATTGCAAATATTATTTTTTTGGTCGTGCTAGGCCGCCATGGTGGTCCTCGTAGCTCTGGAGGGAGCTCGAGTGTGACCTCCAAGCGGTGCTCACACCGACGACAGCAACCAAGGCTGATGTGCAGGACTACCTAGACCGAGTGCTCGCACTCGACGCTGCCTACACACTACCTCTGCACCCCAACATCGTTGAGCCTACGCACTGGTGTTCCTGCTCCCCGATCTTGTCGATCCTGCATTGAAACAAAACTACTTCGCGAAGCACTACAGTCCCCATCCAAGACACACTAGTCGTTGTCGCCTAGAAGGGTGACACTCCTCCAGCGCTTTTATTGTTGGACAGTCCAACCAGGCTTCTAGGCTCGTTCCATCTCAGCCCGAAGGGATAACAGGCCTGGTCGAGTCATCTAAGTACCCGATTCTTATTCAGCCTTAAGGCGCTTGCGCTATCGGTAGTTGGGCCCACGGGCTTCTAGCTTTCTTACGTAGCTGGGCCTGCCCATTTTAGTTCCCCCAACCGGTTTTGTGAACTTTTTGAAGGTTTCCGTGGTTTCCTAAGGCGGTTTTTTCATGGATCTTTCCTAGGACGGTTTTGCCCAGGTTTTTAATTCACAAAAGAATTATTTCAAATTCTTCAACTTTTTTTTCAAAATTCGGAACTTTTTTTCAAATTCATGAAACTTTTCAAATTCACAATCTTTTTTTCAAATTCATGAACTTTTTTTCAAATTCATGAACTTTTTTCAAATTTGTGAACTTCTTTAAAGTACATGAAGCTTTTCAAATTCATGTTTTTTTGTTGAAATGCATGAACTTTATTCAAATTCACTAACTTTTTAAAATTCCAGAACTTTTTTGGCCATGGTCAACAGATCCAAGGGGGAAAATATGAGGTGCTCCCATGCTTGGAGTACTCCCGGTGCTCCAAATTCAAAAAAGTCATTTTTTAAAAGTTTCAAAAAATTCTGGAAAAAATGTGAATGTGCTCCAAATTCATATTTTTTTTCTGGATTTTTTTGAAACTTTTAAGAATGTCTTTTTTGAATTTGGAGAACCGGGAGTACTCCAAGCTTGGGAGCACCGGATACTTTCCCAGCTCCAAGGCTCTTCTGAACCCAGCCCATCTGTTTAGGGAAGAGCACAACCCATCTAAGTGAGAACAGCCCAATTTGGTTCGGTAGAAAAACAGCCCGATTATTTGAGAAGCTTGACTGCTTAAGCTAGGAACAATGTACGCTCGCATACCCTCTGCCTCTAGTATGTCTGATCCAACATGAATATGCTCATGACTGGAACGAACAAAATGTAGTGCGGACGACAAATGGTCTCATTCTCACCTACAAAGCAGACTTAAATTGCATATTTTTATTTGCGAATAAAAGCAAACCTAGATTCGAACAAGAGCATGGCGAGCATGGCTCCACCCAGCAAAATCTCACAAAATTTATTTTGACAGCCCAGCAAAATCTCAGAAATTTTATTTTGACAGCCCAGCAAAATCTCACATTTACGGCAAGAATTCAACAAGATTCTTAGGATTTATTCCTCATTAATTATAGCGAGAACTATATACCAGACAAACCTCAGCTTTTCGGTTGCATCTAAGGCTCCTCCGTCCACCTGCCGCCAGCACACACGCGACACCATTAGACAACAACCAAAGCCAGGCCGAACCCGACCTGGCACGCCTTTCGAATTCGAAAGAGGAAGAAAAAGCTTGTTTAATGGCGGCAGACAGACGAACGGGCATTGAATGGATGGAGTAGATATTCGTCTCGTCCCTTCTAGTAAAGTTCTCTCTGGCATTGTACAGGCATGGACGCCGGGGGCGTGGCGTGGGCAGTGCCCTCGGTCGGTGAGCCACTTCATTGCCGGGGCCTGTGAGAATGACCGCTCTAGAGCAGCATGAATGCGGGCACCTGGCTTTGGGCGGAAAAGCGCACATGCGATGAAGAGGTTTTTGTGTGGGCCAGATTTGTTGAAAGCGGGCGCGGCAGCGGTTCGAACAACTGCAAAGTCCCCCTCCCCTGGTTTGCTTTCGGTTTCTGGGGAAAAATGTCAAGACCGGCCAGCAGACGGATACAGGACCACATTGGATCGCAAAATACGTCTAGACTGAGCGGTCCGGACGGTTGCCGGCGGTTTGAGGGTCGGCATTGGAGATGCCTTTAGGGGTTAAATTTGCCCATTTCAATTAAAGATGTTCCAAGAGCATGGACAACATGGCTCTACACAGCAAAATCTCATAGATATTTTCCACAGCACAGCAAAATCTCACATTTACAGTAATAATTCGATGAGATTCTTAGGATTTTATTTCCCATTAATTCCAGCGACAGCTATATCAGACAAACCTTGGCTTTTTGGCCGCGTCCGAGGCACCGTCCAGCCGCCGCCAGTACACACGCCATTTAATAACGACCCGAGCCGAGCCCGAGCCCGAGCCCGAGCCCGGCCTGGCACGTGTTTCAAATTCGAAAGAGGAAAGGAAAGAAACGCCCACCCAATGGTCGCCTCCCCAAATCTCCAGTACAAAACGAGTCCTCCCCCCTCTCCTCTCTCTTCTCTGACGAACTCGCGGTCCATTCATCACCCTTCCCCTCGCGCCCCCCCCCCCCCCCTTCTCTGTGCAGTGCGATCGAATTAGGACGGACCCGTCATCACTTCTCCTACATCGACGCCACCGATGGAGGAGGGGCAGCATGGCCATCCAGGACAGCAGAACCCTGTCAGACGCGTCGGTGGTGATGGAGGAGGTCAAGGCAGTGGCGGTCAGGAAGACAGTGAAGATGTCTGAGACCCGCGACTTCATCGCCTGCGCTAGTGATGTCTTCGTATAAATTCTATGCTTACTACCAAATTTGTTCCTTTAAAATGTTCATATCCTTTAGTTTGAAAATCAAAACTTATTTTTTAATAAATTCTTTTACATGCATCATTACATCTGGAGCTATATATGTTATCAATCTATTTTCATTTATGTCCCCTTCCAAAAATCCTAATGCTGCTTTATCTACGGTTTCTCATCTTTTGTCTAATAGTGTTATTAGTACCTTCTCTCCTAATTTCTTTCTTGTCATGCCTTTAACACCTATGATATACATACCTTGATGAATATATTTGTAACCATAATATTTTAGATTATTTTCAATATTCTTGCTCACAACTCTTAAATCTATTGGATGCGTGAACACACTTAGCTCTACTTCACTAGATATTTTTGTATAAATCACTCTTACTTTCAAACATACCCGTGTGATATACTTGTTGCGGTTTTATTTTTCTTAGGGTGTCCTTCTGATATCTCCCTAGGTCTCACTGAATATATATATACCTTTTTCAGTACTATCAATATTTTTAGCTTTACATGATATCTATGCCTCATTGCCACATGTCTTGAATCTTGCCTTACTAATTGGAGAGTTTCGTCTCTTCTAGGAAAGCCTTGAAATATGTCCATTTTTCTGAAGTAATATTTCTGGATGAGGCTACTATTCCGGATGATGATAGGACAAGTTTTTTGTTACTTCGAACACTATTTAGCTTATCTAAAACCTGGATTAATAGATGGAGAATTGTGTTATTTTGTCTTAATATTATTTTCGATTCTTCTTTTGGTGAGTCATGATAAAAAAACCTATGGGAAGTGATAAGTATTTGACTGCTTCGTTTAATGCTTGGATGTATCCAGTCATATAATTAAGAGAGCACCAAATTTTTAACTTCTTGCACCAACTTTTTATTTCAAGTATATCTTTTCTTGTTTTAGTGCATGAGAGTGAATCGTTGGCTTTACTTAGGTAATAGCCTATTGATAACACTTTTTTGGTTTGAAGATAACACTTCTTCTTTAATATAATCGTTATTCTTGTGATCTGTATTCTGTCTTGCTTTTGCTTCCTCTAACTTATGTAAAGCTAGATCAATTTAATTATTCAACCTAGAATACGTATCCGCAAGTTTTTGGTATTCTTTAATTAAACTTTCAAAGTTTTGGTCTAAATTATCTTGTCGTTTTCTCCAATATATAAAAAAGTTTATATCAGATAGACGACTATGTTTAGTTGGCTACGAGAAGTATGCCAAATATGCTCTTGAGAGGAATTTATTATGTATCTTATATTAATATTTATTACTATTTATTACCTTACATGTGTTAACTTCTAAATTTAGATACTTTGACCTTTCAACGAATAAACACTAGACCTAATACCAACAATATAAAGATTAATAAATATTAGATAAGATTTTACATAGGTTAATATGTGATTAGGTCAAAGCAGTGGACATATACACGCTTTTTATTTGAATAGTATTCACTCGGTAAGTCACTATTCATAACAATATTAAATTCTTTATTACTATTTGCACTTCTATTCTTAAAGTAGATCTATAAGGGCTTATGAGACTGACAGTACAACCGATGACATGCGCAGTGGTGTGATATCCTATTTAGTACTCTCATATATTTTATTATATTGTTTTCATATATAACTTGGTTCGTTCATTTTATGTTTTTAAATGCAAATTTATGGGGTACACTTCTTTACGGCCACAAGGTTCTCATTCAAACGTCACATAAGACTAAATAAAGAACTAGCGGGAAAGGTTTCTTCTATAAGATCTCTAGCATAAGAACTTGTCTGGACTTCGTCTCTTCTGTGCGTGTCATTCACAGTGCTCAGTCCTCCTCCTTTTATAGTGCGCGAGGGATGCTAGATGCTCCCTTCTTTTGGGTCATAGGCTGGAGCCTGTAGTATACAGTAGCTTGACACGCCTTAGGCATCGCTGAAGTACCTCAAAGTTTGCACAATCAAACCTTCCATGACTCCCATGCCAGACTGATGTTTTTTACAAAATGAGAACTTTATCTATACTGAGAACTTTGTCATGAGAACTTTGTCTATGCTGAAAACTTTGTCATGGCTGAATCCTGACGTCTTGTTGCATGATAAAATATCCTTATGACATGGCTGGATGTACGAACCATCCCAATATCTTAACTTTATTGCTTACATGCAAAGCTACATGCATTGTTATTTGCACAAGCCAACGCTCTTTGCATGCCATGCCTTGTTGTTTGCACAATTAAGCCATGCATTTTTTAGTAAGTGAGGATCCGAAAACACACTAGCATGGGAGACCTGGGGTCTGTAGGGACACGGATGTGTCTTAGGTCCCACAGCTGGTGGTAAGAGAGGTCCACGTAGAGGTGTGATGCCTCCAACATCAGGCCAATCTATGCGGGCTGGCAGATGAGTCCGCACTGGGTATAGCATATCCATATCGCAGTATCCTGTCTGGATAACGGGTGCAAGCTGTGTCAAAGCTGTCCAAAGACGTGCTTGTGTAGCATAGAGCTTCATACGAACGGCACGGACATCACGATCCCTGTCCTCCAACAACTGTGAAGTAGTCTGGACCTTCAGCTCCACATGAGCGGAATCATTCTAGAGGCCACTGAGATAATCCTCTTCGCCTCGAAGTGAAGCTAGAACATAGCTAAACTCAGTGTTCTGAAGCAGTGTGTGGTTAGCTCGAAGTATCATCATCATGGAGTAGGTTGCATCCTGCGGCCATATCAATCGTAACTCCCAGTCCATAGGACCAGTGTATAGGCTCGGTGGCTCCTGCATATGAAGGATAAATCCTGACAGTGCATAGATACTGACTCTGGTAGAAATCCCGGTGCTACTCCTCTACTGTGTACTCAGGGTACCAGTGGCAACCGGTCTCAAGCATAACGTGAACCAGCATAGCCGTATGACCTGGTACATCAATGCATCTGGTCAGTCGGACAACCTGATGAGAAGGGCGAGATGCCATCTGAAACAAAGGATAATGCAAATGCATTAGAATTTCCAGGAGAAATCAGACAGCATAACGGCTGGAAACGCTCAAAAAATATTTTGAGACATTCCACAAAGACAGGTAGCACAACCATTCAACATTAACATCATGATTTCAAGGTTCCGTGAACAACTATTTAACACACCTGAAGTACTTGAAAACTGGGTTGAGACTCAAAGCAACCATTCCTAAAATTCTACGGATTAGTTACTCATGATCCTGATAGATATATCAGAAGCCTAGTTCTTAATCCCCATAGCAAAGAAGAGGGAGAATAGAATGACATGAGAAGAGAAGTAAAAACAACCTTACGTTCCCTTCCACAATCAATTCCCTTACAGGTAACTAAAGCATTTCTAGACTCGGCATCGACCAGTTTGGCTTAGTAATCCCATAGGAAGTAGGGCTCTGATGCCAACGCTGTCGGGACTCCGATCCTAAGTCACACAGATCTAGCATGTAACACAGCATATTGCTTTGCGGCCTCACGCACGGTAACCCATGGCTGCCACATTTATCTTGGCCGAAATCGTTTGTGTCTTTTGGCTCACGTATATGATTATGTCACTAGCATTCATATGACAGAGAACCCGGGTCGACATTGATGGGGAACGAAGCATGAAAATCAAAAAAAATTCCTACGAACACCCAAGATCTATCTAGGAGAAGCATAGCAACAAGAGGGGAGAGTGCGTCTACGTACCATCATAGACCGAAAGCGGAAGCATATATAACGCGGTTGATGTAGTTGTACTCTTCACGATCCGATCACGATCCAACCGATCTAGTGCCGAATGGAGGGCACCTCCAAGTTTAGCACACGTGCGGCTCGATGACGTCCCCTCCTCCTTGATCCAGCAAGAAAAGGCGGAGAAGTGGATGGGATCACAACCAGCACGACGGCGTGGTGGTGATGGTGGTGGTGGAGCTAGTTCAGCAGGGCTTCGCCAAGCACTACTAGAACGAGGACGGAGAAACTACGGACTCACGGGAGAGAGAGGGGCGCCAAGGGCTTGGTGTGTCATCTTGGGGAGCCCCCTCCCCTCAATATATAGGTGGAGGGGCGTGGGGAACATCCCCTCCAAGCCCTAGGGCGCAGCCAAGGGGGAGCGGACTTAGACTCCAAGTCCAGTCCTATTCCTACTAGGACTCCACTTTTTTTCCCTTCCCTAGCCACATGGGCTTTTGAGGACTTGGTACGCCTAGCCCAATAAGGCCAGGGCACCTCCCCTCAGCCCATGCCAGCCCTTGGGTCATGGTTGACCCACTTGTGGACTTTCGGACCCCTCCGGGATCCTCTGAAACCTTCTAGAAGCTTCACGGTACAATACCAAAAAAACTGCATCTTTTTCCAGAACCCAAAATATGCCTTCCCATATATAAATCTTTACCTCTCGACCATTTCAAAACTCCTCGTGACGTCCGGGATCTCATCCGGGACTCCGAACAACATTCTGTTACCAATCATCAAATATCTGAATACTACTCTAGAGTCAACGAACGTTAAGCGTGCGACCCTGCAGGTTCGAGAATCATGTAGTCATGACCGAGACACCTCTCCGGTCAATAACCAATAGCGGGACCTGGATGCCCATATTGATTCCTACATATTCCACGAAGATCTTTTATTGTTTGAACCACGATGTCAAGGATTTGGTTAATCCCGTATGCAGTTCCCTTTGTCTGACGATATGTTACTTTCCCGAGATTTGATCGTCCGTATCTCCATATACCTAGTTCAATCTTGTTACTGGCAAATCTTTTTACTCATTCTGTAATACAAGATCCCGTGACTAACTCATTAGTCACATTGCTTGCAAGCTCTTTAAGATGTTGTATTACCGAGAGGGCCCAGAGATATCTCTCCGTCATACGGAGTGACAAATCCCAGTCTCGATCCATGCCAACTCAACAGACACCTTCGGAGATACCTGTAGAGCACCTTTATGATCACCCAGTTACAAAGTGATGTTTGGATACACACTAAGTATTTCTTCGGTGTCAGGGAGTTACACGATCTCATGGTCTAAGGAACAGATACTTGACATGAAGAAAGCTATCTGATGCTAAGCTTATGGTTGGGTCGTGTACGTCACATCATTCTCCTAATGATGTGATCCCATTATCAAATGACAACTCATGTATATGGTTAGGAAACCTTAACCATCTTTGATCAGCGAGCTAGTCTAGTAGAGGCTCACTAGGGACACTGTGTTGTCTATGTATTCACACATGTATTTAAGTTTTTGGTCAATACAATTCTAGCTTGAATAATAAACATTTAGCATGAACAAGGAAATAAGATAATAACCAATTTATTATTGCCTCTATGGCATATTTCCAACAGTCTCCCACTTGCACTAGAGTCAATAATCTAGTTTACATAGTGTAGGAACAAAGTATGCCTACCAGAGGGGCTGAATGGGAGTTTTAAATTTTCTTCAGAAAACTTAAATCTCTCAGAACCCAGCAGCAGAATAAATGAAAAGCAACCTACAGTGAACTAAAGCAGAGTACCGAACGAAAACTAAGACATGCATCAAAGTAAATCATATGAATGAAAATGCATCAAAGGTAAACATGAGTGACAGAGATAACCAAAGATGCTCGATGGCGACAAGGTATTTGTTTGACCAGTTCGTCCTTCTGCACAAGGACTACGTCTGGTTGGAGGGGCTATGACTTAACACGGAAGATAAACTCTCTTCACCCTATTCTCCTCGACAATCGATTCATCAACCGATGCCGATCACTCGTGGTAGATACTTGAAGGCGATCTCCGAACCTTTACAAACTTCTTCTTTGAGAACCACAATCACTCTTGGTCTCTAAAGAAATTGACACCTAACTGTCTAGAGAGTTTGCAGCTCTCAAGAGTAATAGGCGGAGCATACTAAACTTAGATATCAGTGATGCTGAACCACTATCTAATTCTTCAGCTCTATGGCTTTTCTCTTGGTGGATTTTAAACTCAAATCGCTCAGAGAGTGGGTTGCTCAACAATCTTCTCAGAAATCAAATGGAGCAACCACCGGACAAAGCCGGCGCGGGGTGGCTATTTATAGCCGCAGCCTTCCCAGATGGGAAATGACCATTTTGGACATGAGGTCCAGCCAATGGCCAACCAACACGTTCACAACGGTCGGATTTTGGAGCAACGGTAACAGTACTTGAGAAACAAGTAATACTAACTCCTCGGTCCGAGTCAAATCTCTCGCAGTGAAGAAGATCACAGTCTCTTGCTGGCAAGTATTTGCTCGGAGCACAAAGAGATTTCTCTCACAGCTTTCATAGGTTTTGGGTTTAGCATCAGCGAATCAAAGCCTCGAATGCTACACCCCTCTTAATAGTATGGTGGTCCTATGACTCAATGAAAGAAGAAGAACAACGAAATAAATGCTACATCTTCACTTCGTCTTCATTCTTCCTCGAGTGCAGTCATTTGCTTCGAATATGCACCAAACCAATTGCTTAAGCTTCAGCAATTTTTAGGGGTCACTCTTGTTAGCTTTATCTTTGGTGATAATCTTCGCTGCCGCGCAGGGAGATTATCTTCATCGTTTGTATCAAACTCCTCGATACTTCAGGGACCTATTACTCTGTGCGCACTAGCAAACACATAAGTCCCATACTGTTTATGTCAACAAACTCCAAAACATAAGGGGCCTATCATTGCACCAACAATCTCCCCCTTTTTGGACGGTTGTTGACAAAACAGATAATCATTGAAGTGAAGATAGATAAGAGAAATGTAGAACAAACAAGAGTGAACTTGTGTTACTTGACTCGATGATGAAATATACTCCCCCTAGATGTATGCAGGGTCAATTGATATACAATGAAGTTCCTTGCAATTCATTTGAGTGTGTGGAGGATTTTCAATCATACGAGGTAATGATTTGCACTGATGATAGGTAATCCAACGAGAGTATAGTGCAATCATTCATGACTTCTGACAATAATTCCACCTGCAAAACAAATGCTTCGAGAGAGAATAGTGCAGTAGGTGGGGTTATTAATATTACAGCCCATATCAGAAGTTTTACATCAGAGCACAATAACTGGCATAAAATGTCTTTGAAGCAAACAACGCAAAAGTCTCAAAAACCAAAGCAAATACACATGGAGACCAAATCCAACAGAGCAAATCTATCGAAACGCTCGATGTAATTCTCCCCCTTTTTGTCAACTAGTATCAAAAAGGTGATGAAAGACATGAGTGCAAAGAGGAATGAACTTGATTCACTCTGAGGCATCGCCCGAAGAACTGTTCGAAGAAGTTTCTGATTCGGAGGTGTTTGGGACATCTTCATCGTCAGCAGCTACAGCAGATCCTTCAAAACTGGCTTGGGGCTGAGAAGATGAAGGCACATTGGGATCAGCCTCTTGGGTCTTGTGAGACAGAATATTTTCTTCAGTAGGTTTCTGTTGCTTCTGACTCGTCGAGCAATTTGCACAGCTGAATTCGAAGTAAATTTGTTGTTGGTTCACGAGCTGGCAATGGCGGAGTAATGCGATCTTGAAAATCTTCAGCAGTAAACCCTTGATCAATATACTCATAGAGTTCTTGGAGATGAGAGTGGCTGAGTTGCTTCTTGGAGAAAAATTTCTGAAGCAATTTCCATAAATGCTTCTTGTTTTCTACTGTGATCATGTGCACGACTTTTGTTCGGTTGTGAATAGCATTATGTTCGGCAGCCAAATGCTCTTTCTCTTGACGGTCTTCGGCCATATGCTTCAGTAGTAGCTGTTGAGTGTGCATGCTCACTTCAATATGTGAAGGAGGTTGAGTGTTCGGAAGACGATCATGCTTAGGTAGTTTTGGTCCATTGAAGGTGTTATGATAATCAGAAGGGCTTGACACTAGTGCTTTTCCCGAAGAGAAATCTGCCATTACTTTCAGCGTATCACACAGAGGAGGAATGAAGCTTTTGTGACTGACGTTGGCAAGATATTCGGTCTTCATTGCATAGTCAACCACTTTCTGAATCCAGGGTGCATATACCTTGATAGTTTTTGGGCACTGAGCTGAATCCATCAGTATGCGCAGGAACATGTCTTTGACATGGAAGATAAAACCTTGTGAGATGGCATGGATGGTGTTGCGAAGAACATCAGATATCACATTGTCTGTATTCATTCCAGCCAGCGGACAGTGGGTGTAAGTGAGAATATGATATAAAGTTTGATTGTCGAATGTCAAGTGCTCAGGCAGAGGAGGACCATTGTAGTCACGAATCTTATCTTCATCCATTGTGCATCGGAAATCTTCATCAGAGATAGCATCAATGTTATGAACCCGAATCTCAGTCTTGCCATGTTCAAATCAAGGGAAATGAAAATGAGATACAAAGTCCATGGCAGAGCATTTTATTCATTTTCCTTCAGTCATCCATTCCATGATCCACTGAGTGTTGTCAGATTCATCACCGGAGATATATAGTGTAGCATAAAATTGAAGGATAATCTCCCTGTTCCATGGATGCTGATAGGCAAAGACAAGCGTGAGGCCATAGTCTTCGATGTCTTGCAAAACTTGGTTCAAACAGCCATTGTTTTTCATCGCAGCAATGTCTGGGAACTCATGAGGAAAAATCTTGAGGCTGTCATAAAGAATCCGTGAATAGTATGTTGCCTATTCCTGAGTCCAGAACCGAGGAGATTCAAAGGTACAGGGCTTGCTGTATGGACCCTCTTGAAAGAATTTCGGATGAGTGTTCCGATTGAAAAGTGGCCCCTTGACGCCAAAGCCGATGGAAAACAACAGCAGGCACTCACGAGGATAAGGGTAGTTTAATTCATCTTCAACGGAAATCACTTCATCGCCATAGACGACGGAATCTGACTGATGAGCTGACGCTAATTTTGCTGCAGAAGGATCAACATCCGAGGTTCTTCATGCAGTGTTGAGTCAAATTCTCAGAGCAGATGGATTAGACACTTGTTCAGGTGCAGAATCAGGTACCGAAGTTCTATCAGCCACTGGGGGTCGTTGAGGGATTGCTTCAGTAGTCGTTGGAGGAACAGAAGGAGGAGCCGAATCATTTGGTTTGGCATGGGCTGGAGAAGCCTGGCGTTCGGACCGAGGAATTTCGCCTTCTTCTGACACTTGGTGCTGAGAAGGATTTTCTGCAGGAGTTGGGGAGGCCACAGGCACTGTTTCAGTTGGCCTTGGCAAAGGAGATGCATCTGCAACTGGTTTAAGAGATGGCTAAGGAATTGCTCATTCAGGAGATTTTTCTTTCTGTGTATCAGCTTCTGGAGGAGGAGCATTTTTCTTCGCTATCTTCTTTTTCTTCTTTTGCTTTGACGGATCAATGTGCCATTTGACAAGATCATTATAGCTAGTGGCTTGGGCTTGATGATCGAGGCAAATTTTGCGAATGATTTGATTTAAATCTAAGTGAAATCCCAATCTTCTGTGCTGAAGAATTGTCGGAGCCATATTGACATCCTCATAAGATTCTTCTAGTTGTTTGATGACAAACTTGGATTTCGTATCTTTCATATGGTTGTCAAGCTCCTTGAGTTGTGCAGTGAGGTCATTGATCTCCACCGAAGCATTTCTCTTACCTTGGACCAGATCAGACGCTTAAGTAATAAATTCAGAAGGAATTGGCAAAGATGCCACCTCTCCATCAAACAGGTTTTCCACAAATCTGTCAAGCTGCTCCATGATGAACATATGATTGAAATAATGCAGTGCATCAGAATCATCTTGTGCGTGTGCAGTAGTTTGAGCAGTAGGAGCAGTCTGTGCCACATTTTGCTCGGTCGGAGGCATAGAAGCCAAAGGTTGAGTCAGTTTTGGAGCAAATTTTGCAACCTTTTTTTTCATAACATCATTACTTGGAACCTTTTGCTTAGCGGCAGGGGCTTTGATTTGCTTCAACTTTTCCTTCGAGAGCTTTTCTCCTGGCTTAGTTGTGCCAACAGGGGCTTCACCTACCAAATCTTGCAAGTTTATTGCATCAGGATGAGGATCGGTATTCACTTTGTCAACCATTGTGACAGTGGTCTGAGGAGTCTTTCTTTTCAAAGGGTTCTTCTTCGGAGGTGCAATTGGGACTGCACTCGCTTGAAGACCAGGCAGAACAATGGATATGGTGACATTCACTTGTTCGGAAAGGGTTGCATCAATTTCTTCTCGTGTGAGTGGAGGATCATCTTGATCGGAAGAATCACTTTCAGATTCAACAGGCTTAGCAGGTCTTTTCCTCAGTGCACTCTTTTTCTTCAGAGCAGCAGATTTTGGATAATGTTTGTTCTTCGTGTGGCGTTCTGCTTTTCCTTCAACCTTTTTCTTCTCAACATCTGATTTGATGAGACGACGGTTTTCTTCTTCCTTGGCCTGTTCTTTCGCGGCCTTCTTGGCTCGCTTTTCAGCATTCTTGAGGCACTTGGCCTTTTCTTCATGATAGGAGTCTGGTGTTTTGGTGGCCGACTCATCAGTGTCAGGAGGTGGTGGAGGCCTTTGATGGGGTTCACCTGCCCGAATGAGTGCAATTTCGCGACAGTCACCCCATGGGGGATGGAAAGCAAAGTTCTTGGCATACCGAGGATGAACCATCTTGTAGTGGAACCACTTATGTACCCAGTGACGCCGAATCTTTTGTGCACGCCTTTTTCTCTGAGTTGAATCTTCTCCTGGAACTGTGTTGTAGTCATCATGAGAGATATACTCAGCTGAATTTGTGAGTGGTTGCCTGCCACCTTTCCTTTTCTTCGAAGCATCTGCTTCTTGCTCATTTGCATTTGGTTCGGCTCTTTTTCTTTTGCTAGTAGACGGGCCTACCATTGGGCCCTTTGCATTTGGCGCTTTTGATTCGTCAGCTGTTCCCATGAATGCCTCTTCGTCATCAGCCATACTGTATGGCTTAGCAGAATCCTCAACAGATTGCATTCACCTGTGAAAGAGAATAGGTACAAGGGAAAATGGGGACAGGGTCACAAATGCTCTTAGCGAAAGTTTTGTCGAACAAAAGACATTTTGAGGAAGAACCAGATACAGACTTTGAGAAATGTTTCAAATGAATGAAACATATAGATCGAGCTAGTAGGTCCGAAGAATAATACTAGACAGCGAGCTAGGCATATCATTCGAGCGAAACATAACACAAACCCTAGATCTGATAGATTCGGATGCGAGGAATAACTACAAACCACATCCGCACTTAGAAGGGTAAAAACCTAGATCTAAGATAAGCGGTAAAATCAGAGCAAATTAACCGCGGACGAACTCGAATCATGAGGGATGGAGGTCCGAGCTCGAACTACACGTACCCTAGCTCGGTGACGTGCAGCAACTATGGCGGCGCGGGGAAGAAGATGTCCCGCGGTGGCGTGGGATGACTCCGGTGACCTCTTTCCGACAGTTAAGCGGCGAAGGTGTCGTCAGCGTCGAGCTCAAGGTGGAGCACTGCGGTGAGAGTTTCGGTGGAGAGAGAGCGAGGATAAAGAGAGTAACGTGGAAAAAGGGAGCGGCGTGGTTTATATAAGCGAATGGAAATAACTGCACGCAGAGGTTTTTGATCGGACGGTATCTAGGCAGAGACGATTGCGATTCAATGGATAGGATGAACTGGCAGTTGATGTTTTGCACGTGGCAACCATCAAAGATCGTGGTCCTGACTTGGGCGGGAAAACCCAAATTTTGGACAGCTTTCGCCAAAACAGATTAATGTTCGGACCGAATCTTAATCGTGGTCATGGACACCAGATAAGTTTCGTTCCAGATAAAATTGAGCATTTGTAATGGAACAACATAGACTGGAAGAGATAGATCAGAGGGAAAACATGGTCCTAGGTATTTCACTCAGGCAGAAACACAAACACACGAGCAAATAGCTATGAGAGAAATGCATTCAGACAGAAACCAAATCTATCGATCGAAGAGAAATCCAATGAGAGAAAAATTGTGGTGGCGTAACCCACCGTATAAGAACTGTATAACCCCGAGCATCGCGCAATTATCGTGGCACCAGGTAAGTCTAGTTCTTCATTAATGTATTCACTCTTAGAAAGAAAACTTCACTTTGTCGAAATTTTCAAAACTCTTCGAGTGTTATCCACCCATTCCTTCAAAGATGTGGAAGTGTTAGCACGGGTGCCGAGTCCAGCTTACTGCACGTTTGCGAAGTCCAGGATATTTAGCTCACACCCTAACGCACAGAATCTTTTCTCATCGAGAGGCTTGGTGAAAATATCAGCGAGATTGTCTTCGGTCTTGACGTGATTGATGACAATATCCTCTCAAGCCACATGATCGCGAATAAAATGATGTCTGATGGCAATGTGCTTCGCGCGAGAATGCTACACAGGATTGTGTGCAATTTTGATGGCCCTCTCATTATCACAATATAGAGGGATATGCTTGACCTTGATGCCATAATTCTTCAATGTTTGCTTCATCCACAATAACTGAGTGCAACATGCGCCAGCAACAATATATTCAGCCTCAGCCGTGGAAAGAGATACATAATTTTGCTTCCTTGAAGACCAACAGACCAATGATCTATCGAGGAAATGACATGTCCCCGAGGTAGATTTCCTATCAACCAAGTCACCAGCCCAATCTGAGTCTGAATAACCAACAAGATCAAACTGTGCTCCCTTAGGATACCATAAACCTAAGGTGGGGGTGTGAGCCAAATATCTCAGAATGCGCTTGACCGCTTGGTGATGCGATTCTTTTGATGCAGCTTGATAGCGGGCACACATGCAAACACTCAACATAATGTCAGGTCTGGATGCACATAGGTAAAGAAGAGATCCAATCATCGAACGATAGTCTTTCTGATCGTAATCCTTACCATACACATATGTATCCATCTTACCATTCGTGGGCATTGGAGTCTTATAGCCCTTCATTTTGGAATCTTCCATTTTGAACTTCTTCAGGCACTCTTTCAGATATTTCTCCTGAGAAATGAAAATGCCATTTGCTTGTTGACGAATTTGCAGTCCGAGAAAGAATTTGAGTTCACCCATCATGGACATTTGATATTTATCGGACATCATTTTCCCGAATTCTAAGCTGCAAGCATTGTTAGTACAGCCGAAGATAATATCATCCACATAGATTTGACAAATGAATAAATCATTGTCAACAGCATGAGTGAAAAAGTGTGGGATCTGTGGATCCTGGCTTGAACCCTTTGTCGAGCAAAAACTTCTTTAGGGTGTCATACCAAGCTCGAGGGGCTTGCTTTAGCCCATATAAAGCTTTCTTCAACCTGAAAACTTTGTTAGGAAACTCAGGATGTTCAAAGCCAGGTGGCTATCTAACATAAACTTCCTCATCAATTTCACCATTGAGGAAGGCACTTTTCACATCCATTTGATAAAGCAAGATATCATTGTAATTTGCATAAGCGAGAAGAATGTGAATTGCTTCAAGGCATGCAACAGGAGCATATGTTTCACCAAAATCAATATCTTCTACCTGTGTGTACCCTTGAGCAACAAGTTGTGCTTTGTTTCTCACCACAATACCATTTTCATCTTGCTTATTGCGGAAAATCCATTTTGTGCCGATGATATTATGCTTCTTGGGATTCGGTTTGTCAACCAGTTCCCACGCTTCATTCAATTTGAATTGCACCAACTCCTCTTGCATGGCATTCATCCAATCCGGATCATTCATGGCTTCTTCATACTTGGTAGGCTCTGCCAATGAAACAAAGGAGAAACTTCCACAGTAGTTAGCCAAACGAGTGCATGAGCGAGTTGTGGGTCGATAACCTGGATTCTCAATTTCATTGAGAATTAATGAAGGATCAACTCGATTTGCCACACAAGAATGAGCATTTTCTTCGTGATGATCATTTTCACCTGCATCAGTATTTGTATCATCATTCCCTTCAGGATTGCCATTTTTATCATCATTAGGATTTTGATTGCCATTTCCATTTGGAGGAGCATTTGCTTCGGCAGTGGATTGACGAGTTCTGCTTCGAGTCATAGGAGCATCATCATCAGAGAACTCAGGTACATTTCCTTCAACAGGCTTGATGCTCCCAATGGACATTTGCCGAATGGCATTCGATATTAGCGGTTCATCTATCACATTTGGCAGGTGCTCCTTTTGAGAGCCGTTAGATTCATCAAACCGCACATTTACTGTTTCCATAACTTTCATGTGGTGAGAGTTATAGACACGATACATATGTGAGTTTGAGCCATAACTGAGAAGAAAACCTTCATGTGCCATAGGTGCAAACTTGGAGGAATGATTCATATCAAGAATGTAACAAGGTGCACCAAAAACACGTAGATAAGAAACATTCGGTTTCTTGCCAGTGATAAGCTCATATGAAGTTTTCTTAAGGAACTTGTGAAGATAAACACGACTGATAACATGACAAGCAGTGTTAATAGCATCAGCCCAGAAATGAATGGGAGTTTTATACTCACTGAGCATTGTTCTTGCCATTTCGATGAGCGTTCTGTTCTTTCATTCAACAACTCCATTCTGTTGGGGAGTGTATGCAGCAGAGAACTCATGAGTGATACCATGATCAACGAGAAATTCAGCAATGTGAGTATTTTTGAACTCAGTTCCATTATCACTTCTGACATGCTTAATTCACACATTATATTCATTATGGGCCTTCTTAGCAAAGCTTTTGAAGATATCTTGAGTACAGGTCTTATCTTCGAGAAAGGATACCCAAGTGTATCGAGAGAAATCATCAACAATAACCAGACCATAATGACTACCACCGAAGCTTGCATAATTTTGAGGACCGAATAAATCCATATGAAGAATTTCCAGTGGTCTTGTTGTGGTCATAACTGTCTTGGATAAATGATGCTTCTTAGCCAATTTACCAGCCTCACAAGCAGCAGAGAGACGATTCTTGTCGAATTTTACATCAGGAATGCCACAGAGATGATTTTACATCAGGATGAATGATGCTTCTCAGCCAATTTACCAGCCTCACAAGCAGCAGAGAGACGATACCTGCATGACCAAGTCTAAGGTGCCACAGCCATCCTTCTGTTGCTTTTGCAAGCAAACAAGTTTGGACTGAGGGACCCTTAGAGAAATCCACAATATAAAGATCACCCTTTCTAATTCCCTCAAAGACAAGGAATTGTCAGAGGCCATGAAGACAATGCATTTGGATATAGAGAATAAAACTAGCATGCCTAAATCACATAGCTTGCCAACTGACATAAGATTGAATCCAAGGGATTGAACAAGTAACACATCATCAATAGATTTGTCCTTGGATATAGCAATTTTACCTAGCCCAATTACCTTTCCCTTGTTGTTGTCGCCAAAAGTGATATACTTCAAAGGAGAAGCAGTTAAGTTGGGGTTGACAAACAATGACTTGTCTCCGGTCATCTGACTAGTGCATCCACTGTCCATAATCCATTCAGTGCACCCGGAGACATAGTCCTTTTCTTTCGAAGCCTTGGCCATGAAGCAGTAGGCAGGAGATTCGTCGTCGCTTGACGGATTCCCGAAGAAGTTTGACATAGCAGAGGAGTGTAGGAGATATGCCCTAGAGGCAATAATAAATGTTATTGATTATCTCCCTGTTCATAATTAGGTTTATGTTCCATGCTATAACTGCTATGGTTCTCGAGTCTACAATAACCACGAGGCTCAGAGGAAGACTCATATGCACGTGTGGAATAATAAACGGTAAAATGTATTCCTAGTCTGGCCTCTGAGACTAGCTCAAGTGTTGCATGATGGTTCTGTTTTCCTGATCATGGGCATGACTATGCCGGCAACTTTGAGGGCACAATGTTAGAAGAACATTTGTGTTGAATCGACCCGAATTGATGTTATGCTATGGGATACTTTCGTCACAAGTTAATGGTTAATAACACAGAGATGGTTAACGTTTGCATGATTCCTCAGACCATGAGAGTGTCGAGTTTCTTCATGCTTGATAAATGAACTTTGGGGTTTGTTAAACATCATCCGTAAATGGGTGGCTATTACGGCGGCTTACGGGTTCATGGAAAAGTGTGTCAAGTAACTTGATAGCTCGAGATTGGGATTTGCTCCTCCGACGATGGAGAGATATCTCTGGGCCCTCTCGATGTTACGGTATCCATCATCGTCTGGCCAGACACTTTGTGATTTGATCACGGGGATGCAGGAACACAGGAACGAGAAAAGAGAACAAATACCGGTAACGAGGTAACTGGCATAGTGGACAAGTTGTTGACCCACGGGGATGCCATCATGTCTCACCTCGGGTATTTGTAACATATCGCGAAGCAACAAGAATAGCACATGGCAACTGGAGGTTCACTCGAATATTCATTCGTGTGGGTATAGGGGTCAATATGGGTGTCCACGGCTCCGATGTTGATCATTGATCGGAAAGGGTTCCGTGTCATGTCTATACTTCACCGAACCTATAGGGTCACACGCTTAAGGGTCATCTATCTACTGAATACTAGACAGGGAGTCTGAGAGAAAGTTTTCGGAAAAAGTTTTCCGGAGACAGCGGAAAAGTTCCGACGAGAGAGGTCACCGGATGAGTTCTGGTGATACTGAAAAGTTGTTTCAAAGGATACCATAAAGTCAAATTGGTTTCAGGACATGCCTGATAATTCTTGGAGGGTGCTAGAATCATTCTGGAAACTTTCTGGAATTTTCGGAGATGAAAACCGGAAATGTTCCGGAGCTGCCGAAACCGCTTCAGATGCTTTTCGCAGATGAAATCACTAAACTGGAATTGTTCCAGAACGCGTTGAAAATTACTTTAGTGGGTACTGGAAATGTTCTAAGCCCACATAAATATTTTTAGTTCGAATGGACGCTCAAAAATGTCGTCGTGAATAGTGAAAGTGCTTTTTGGGATTTTTTATGGAAAGCCACCTTTTTGGGATATTTCCAAAAGGCCTTCTAGAAGGACTTGGGAGCCAAGGCACCCCCATGTGGGGGGGGGCCCAAGTGTGGCCGGCCAAGCATGGTGGAGCTCCTTGGAGCTCCACATGGCACCCCTTTTATCTTTATTCTTTTATGAAAAGGCATAAAGTGGGGGTACTTTGGGGTTTTTTGTATGACATCTTTACCCCTTGGCTATCCTATAAATAGAGGTGGAGGGGCAGCCCTCCACACTCACTCATTCTCACATACATGCCATTGCAATGATCTGGCTTCTTCTCTCCCTCCCCGCGAAATAGTTTCGTAGAGCCGAAAGGCTGTCTGGGTTCCGGCAGGAACTAGTTCTGGACGGCGAAGCCCTGCCGGATAGATGACACCGTATGTGTGCAACTCTGTAGAGAGGTCGTAGTTTCGATCTTAGTGCCCGAGGGGCTGTTCGTGAGTGCCTCCCGAATGGCTGTCCAAGTGACGGTCCGAGTTCTGTGAGTCCTCCCGAAGGGCTGTCCGAGTTACCGTCCGAGTTTTGAAGGTCCTCCCGAAGGGCTGTCCGCGACACCGTCCGGGGGACTATTCGACCACCTCCTGGAGGGCTGTCCGAGGGGCAGATGAGGGAGTACATCCTCGCGGTTTGGAGGTTGTAAATCCTAGCTGCGGGGATCTACACCGCCGATCGTCATCGACTCTACTTCCGCTGCGCTACAAGTCGGTAACGAAAATGATCAAACCTTGTATGCAATCTCCATAGTGGTCCTGGGCTGGTGTGTAGGTCGGAAATTTTTTGTTTTCTGCTGCGTTACCCTACAGTGGCATCAAGAGCCGTGCTATGCGTAGATGCAGGTTGCGATCTAGAATACATAGTGATGTATGGGTGTTGCACAATATAATTAGGTAGTAGATGAGTTCTATTACTGAAAATTATTTGTGCGGGTAGCAGATGAAATATGTTACCCGATGTTCTTGTTGCTTCCCTAGAATTTGCATATTTCTGATCTTGATAACAGTATGGTGGAGTTTCAATGTTCTGGCAATCCGCGATCCTGATTGATCAACGAAGTGCTAACAGTTCATTGAATTCCACCGTAGTTAAAAAGAAAGATGAAATTTCGCAAACAAAAGGGCAATGCAGATATGATCTGCACGGGGGTCATGTGTATGATGAAGTTTAGTATGGGGTTCGAGATTTTATTATCTCGTGCTTCATACACCCCGCATTGTTAATCTAGCGACTTGAATTATCATACTTGATGATGGACGTTGGTAGCTTCGGTTTGTTTCAAAACCTTAGAAGCCACGAAAAACTAGTTTTTTGCATGAACCAATTAGAGGCGTCTAACTTGGTTTTGCAGGAGGGTTTACATGTGCATGTGATGTGGTATAGCGGTGCTCATAATAATTTGATTATGTATGAGATGACTATATAATGTAAATTGATTAACATGACCTGCGTGTCATGATTCGGCATGATGGCTGGAGCCATATGATTGCACTTTAAATGACTTGTGTGTCAACCTTGTGTAATGCATTATTTTATTAGCTATAGAGATAGCAATATTATCTGCTGCATCGACAAGGTGGTGGCAATCTTCGCGAAGGTGATCACCGACATGAATGCCGAAGACGAAGGAATACAAGACTTCTCCGTCAGAAAGGGCTATACCATATCATGCTATTATGAATTGCCTGAGATGTTTATCCCTTATGATGCACCCTTCTTGATTGCGTGGTAGTCACTTTTATTAGGGTGATCTCTCACAAAAATATCAAGTAGTTAGTGTTCTCCCAAGTGTAGCACCGTCTACAACACGTATCTTTTCGGGGTGCGCCATGTACACATGAGCACGAACGGTTAGAGAGGTGTAAGGTGGGTGAAGGTCAGACCTCACTACGTGATCACTTGGTTGTCTTGACGTTCAGGCAGGACAGTCCTAAGCTCGGAACACACACATCAAAAGATGGACAAGAGTCACATAGAGATGTGATTGGCAAGTTGGCCTACCGATTGAAATTCACGTCATCAGTGATGAACCCGTCAATGGCGTTGAATTGATATGCGGATCTTGAATCACTCACAATCAATTATGAGAGATATTGATTTGAGTGGGAGCGCACTGTTGAATTAACTTGTTTAATTCTCAGTGCAATTAATTATGAACACTGTCTAAGTGAGGTTTGCTTAACAGTTATAGAATAATGGCTCGCGTTTCCACCTTCCCTGTTAAAATTGAATAAGCTATTAAATATCTGGTTAAAACTTTACGGTTGGTAACGTAATGTGAGGATTGTCCTCAAGAGTGCCGAGAAGGAATTTGTCCTATCGCATACTTTCGATATTCTCTCGCTTATGCTATGGATCATGTGACTCTCGTCCTTCGATCCAAAAGCTAGAATTCCGTTTCAGTCAAGTGCAATATGTTTGCTTCCATGAGACACGAACTTCGAAAGTTTGGATAGTTATGTGATATTCATGGAATCTGAAAATCATTTTTCAGAGACAGACAAAGGCTAAAAGATATGAGATATCCAAAGCAATGTTTGTTTGCAAACTATTAGTAAAGAAGTTTACTATGCATTAGACTTATAAGAGAGGGATCCAGAAGAATGCCTGTCATATGATGAAAGGTGAATAAAACAACAACTTAAAGAGAAAGGAAGTGTCCGAAGGGTGTTAGTGTGATAACACACCTAGGAAGTCCGGGGCTAACGCCACTCTTAAGTTGAGTGCTTCTTCTGAGAGTAGGAGAAATACTGAAAGTTAAACTGTTAGAAGTATAAAGGCAAAAGAAAGAAGGCTGGAATATCCAGCTCATGTATGAATGTCATACAAGTTTTTGATGTATAGAAGGCTGGTCAAAGATATAGTTCTTGGGAATTATGATTAAATTGTTAATCACTGATTCTTGGGTATTGTGAGTTAATCAAAAAGATACCCGCTCGATTGCATTCTGTTGCAACTCGATGTAAGAACTACTATGGCCTGAAAGACTAGCCAGGAATGAGGTTTAGGTATACATAGGGAACGTAGTAAATGTTACTATACCTTCCATCGGTGTATTACCATCTGTACTTATTTTCATAATTCATTTAGAGTTTTACACACTCTAGCCCATTGCATAAGGTATCTTGCAAGAAGGTTGTTCATAAGAGAACTTTTGATGTTCGGTGTTATGAATAACATAAGGGCCATACTTTCATTATGAATGAGATGTATGTTATGAATGTTGATAATAATATATTACCTCTGGATTTACTTTCATAATTCTTTTAGAGTTTCATACACTCTAACCCATTGCACAATGTTTGTTGCAAAAGAGTTGTTCATAAAACAACAATTGTTGTTCAGTATTATGAATAACATGAAGGGCCATGCTTCCATCCAAGATGGGATGTATGTTATGAATATTGATGGTAATATGATACATCCATAACACTGACGCTAAATGTCGCAAGACTAAAAGAATACCACACAAGTGTGGCACTGCATTTGGTCACATTGGAGAAACCCGCATGGAAAATTCCATTATGATGGATTTTGAAGTCGTTTGATTTTGAACCATCTGACACTTGCAACTTTCCTCTGAAAAGTGAAGTGACTGAAATACCGTTCACAGGCCAAAAAGAACGAATAACAAACTTATTGGTGATCATACATTTTGATGTGTGTAGTCCGATAAATGTTGTTAGTAGTGGATTTATCTATCTTCAGAAATGACTCAAGTAGATATATGGATATTTACTTGATGAGACGTAAGTCTAGATCTTTTGAAATCATTCGAAAGGTTTTCAAAATGAAGAAGAAATTATTGTAACAAGAAAATTATGTTTCTACAATTTGATTGCAGAAAGGAAGATTTGATTTACAAGTTTAGCGAATGTCTGATGAGTTGTGAAAGGGGTTTCATAACTTGCACCTCCCGGAACACCACTGCAAGTGGAAAGTCCGTGGAGATGTAATCGAACCATTCATGACATGGTAAGATCAAAGATGACATAAATAAATTTGCCATTATCCCTTTTAAAGTGATGCTTTAGAGACTGCGGCTTTTACACTGAAAAGAGCTCCATCGGGTCTGTTTAAATGACGCCATGGTATGGTACGCCCAACCATGTTATATCTTTTCTTAACATTTGGAATATGGGGCTTGTGTAGAAGGTTACAAACCTATTCCAAATCAGACAAGTGCTACTTTGTAGGTTATCCCAAGTCATTGGGTATTCCCTCACCACTATACCAAGGCAAAGGATTTTGCCACAAAACGGTATGCTTTTAAAGAGAATTGTTCTTTCAAAAAGGTGAGTGGGAGGACAGTGCAACTCGACGAGATAGTTAGTATCTTCGTCATCAGGTCAAAGGAAAGGAACCTTGGAAGTAATTCCGGAGTTTTCCTACTACGACTGATACGGAAGTCTCTACAATAAAATGTATGGACTTCGGTCGAACTTGCAGCTGAACCACGTAGGCAAGGCTCGTGCAAACCTCTCAGGTGCGCAAACGAGATATTGTTGTTAGACAACAGTATACCTATGATACACAAGGAAGCATTGATGGGCCCTGACTCCGGAATTGGCTAAATGCCAATACAACCCGAGTTAGCTTCCATATAAGTGATTCAAGATTAAAACCTTGATACACCTTTCGGAAGACTTAGAGTCTAACGAATATTTATGGAACTTAAAACTGATACGAATAAAAATGTTTTATCCATAAAGCTCGACTTGTTGCAATAACAAGTTCAAGGAGTTGACTACGATGAGGTTGTTTCATCGTAGCGATGCTTAAAGTCGGTTCGGGTTGAACTAGCAATTAATACATATTTCAATCATGAGATATGAAACATGGATGAAAATAGGATTTCCATCTGATGGAAATGAAACCAAGGACTTGCATGTGTTACAGTCCAAGGTATTTTGTCAGTCCAGAGGATGCTAGTAAGTATGCAAACTTCAGAGTTCCAGCAATGGACAGAAGAGAGCAAAATGGAATTGGAATCTTCGTGTTTTGATGAAATAGTCAAAGGGGTTTGACTTCATCAATGGGTAACGAAGATGCTTATGATTCAAGAAAGTAAGTGGGAGCATAATAAAATTTCTAAAAAATGTTGTGTGCTTGACACATTGTTAATTGGAAATAAATTTCTTGACACGAATTAGGACTTCATTTGAAAATAGTTTTTCGATGAAGTGCTTGGGCTAAATAGCCTTTATATTAGGCATGATGATCTATGGAGATAGATTTACCTAATGGGGCTGAGCAAAGATACATATTGACAAGATGCTAAAACCTTTTAGCATTAAAAACGTCAAGGAGTGATTCTTGCCGAAGTCACATGGAAAGAGTTTTTGCAAGACTCGGTGTCCCAAAACACTGATGAGCAAAATACATGATGGAGATTCCACACACTCTTGTGTTTGGATTAATCATGTATTCCATGGTATGTAAAAACAACCAGATATGTCCAATACTCCCAAAGTTGTTGCGAGTATAGATACCAAAGTGATCAAAAGTTCTGATCATGGGACAACAGTGAAAAAGGGTCATTGAGTACTATAGTAGCATCGATGACATGTTTTCTCGCAAGCGGAGATCATGAAGAGTTCGTTGTAAAAGGTTACATCGATACAGTCTTCATCCATGCTCCAAGCGATTTTCGATTTAAATTGAGGGTTTTGTGTAACACACAATATGGTGGCACGGTAGTTGGAAATTGTTCCAAACAAGTTACTGTGGCGAATTCTATAACAGAGGCGAAGTATGTTGCCGCTTTTAAAAGCGACAAACAAGATGCTGAATCATATAGTTCTTTCATGAACTTAGTATGGTTCCAAGAAGGCTTTGGTCAATGGGACACTACTGCAGGTAGTTGCTCCATAACTCAGTCTGAGGAATCCAGGTTCGACCTGTGATTCACATACATACGAAGCCAAGTCCACACAAAATATGAACTTTGTGAAAGCGTGAAAACGCGAGGATACGCAAAGATACACACGGAGCTGAAGTCGTCAGATCCGTTGGACATCAGGCTATACCACATGCGAAGCATATTTACACCGGTGTGCCACAGGTGTAAAGTGCATAGCATTAACTAGATTATTGAATCTAGTGCAAGTGGGAGTCTGTAGGAGATATGCCCTAGAGACAATAATAAATGTTATTGATTATCTCCCTGTTCATAATTAGGTTTATGTTCCATGCTATAACTGCTATGGTTCTCGAGTCTACAATAACCACGAGGCTCGAAGGAAGACTCATATGCACGTGTGGAATAATAAACGGTAAAATGTATTCCTAGTCTGGCCTCTGAGACTAGCTCAAGTGTTGCATGATGGTTCTGTTTTCCTGATCATGGGCATGACTATGCCGGCAACTTTGAGGGCACAATGTTAGAAGAACATTTGTGTTGAATCGACCCGAATTGATGTTATGATATGGGATACTTTCGTCACAAGTTAATGGTTAATAACACAGAGATGGTTAACGTTTGCATGATTCCTCAGACCATGAGAGTGTCAAGTTTCTTCATGCTTGATTCATGAACTTTGGGGTTTGTTAAACGTCATCCATAAATGGGTGGCTATTACGGCGGCTTACGGGTTCATGGAAAAGTGTGTCAAGTAACTTGATAGCTCGAGATTGGGATTTGCTCCTCCGACGATGGAGAGATATCTCTAGGCCCTCTCGGTGTTACGGTATCGATCATCGTCTGGCCAGACACTTTGTGATTTGATCACAGGGATGCCGGAACACAGGAACGAGAAAAGAGAACAAATACCGGTAACGAGGTAACTGGCATAGTGGACAAGTTGTTGACCCATGGGGATGCCATCATGTCTCACCTCGGGTATTTGTAACATATCGCGAAGCAACAGGAATAGCACACGGCAACTGGAGGTTCACTCGAATATTCATTCGTGTGGGTATAGGGGTCAATATGGGTGTCCACGGCTCCGATGTTGATCATTGATCGGAAAGGGTTCCGTGTCATGTCTATACTTCACCGAACCTATAGGGTCACATGCTTAAGGGTCATCTATCTGCTGAATACTAGACAGGGAGTCTGAGAGAAAGTTTTCGGAAAAAGTTTTCCCGAGACAGCGGAAAAGTTCCGACGAGAGAGGTCACCGGATGAGTTCCGGTGATACTGAAAAGTTGTTTCAGAGGATACCATAAAGTCAAATTGGTTTCGGGACATGCCTGATAATTCTTGGAGGGTGCCAGAATCATTCTGGAAACTTTCTGGAATTTTCGGAGATGAAAACCAGAAATGTTCCGGAGCTGCCGAAACCGCTTCAGATGCTTTTCGCAGATGAAATCACTAAACTGGAATTGTTCCAGAACGCGTTGAAAATTATTTTAGTGGGTACTGGAAATGTTCTAAGCCCACATAAATATTTTCAGTTCGAACGGACGCTGAAAAATGTCGTCGTGAATAGTGAAAGTGCTTTTTGGGATTTTTTATGGAAAGCCACCTTTTTGGGATATTTCCAAAAGGCCTTCTAGAAGGACTTGGGAGCCAAGGCACCCCCATGTGGGGGGGGGCCCAAGTGTGGCCGGCCAAGCATGGTGGAGCTCCTTGGAGCTCCACATGGCGCCCCTTTTATCTTTATTCTTTTATGAAAAGGCATAAAGTAGGGGTACTTTGGGGTTTTTTGTATGACATCTTTACCCCTTGGCTATCCTATAAATAGAGGTGGAGGGGCAGCCCTCCACACTCACTCATTCTCACATACATGCCATTGCAATGATCTGGCTTCTTCTCTCCTTCCCCGCGAAATAGTTTCGTAGAGCCGAAAGGCTGTCTGGGTTCCGGCAGGAACTAGTTCTGGACGGCGAAGCCCTGCCGGATAGATGACACCGTATGTGTGCAACTCTGTAGAGAGGTCGTAGTTTCGATCTTAGTGCCCGAGGGGCTGTTCGTGAGTACCTCCCGAAGGGCTGTCCAAGTGACGGTCCGAGTTCTGTGAGTCCTCCCGAAGGGCTGTCCGAGTGACCGTCCGAGTTTTGAAGGTCCTCCCGAAGGGCTGTCCGCGACACCGTCCGGGGGACTGTTCGACCGCCTCCCGGAGGGCTGTCCGAGGGGCAGATGAGGGAGTACATCCTCGCGGTTGGGAGGTTGTAAATCCTAGCTGCGGCGATCTGCATCGCCGATCGTCATCGACTCTACTTCCGTTGCGCTACGAGTCGGTAACGAAAATGATCAAACCTTGTATGCAATCTCCATAGTGGTCCTGGGCTGGTGCGTAGGTCGGAATTTTTTTGTTTTCTGCTACGTTACCCTACAAGGAGGCACATGCTATGCCCGCCATGCCGGAGTCGGAATCTTCATCGGATTCTTCTTCATCAGAATCCATTTCCTTGCCGATGTATGCCTTGGCCTTGCGAGAGGTATTCTTGCGGTTGGAGGAGGACTTGGAAGGGTTTCTTGACGAAGATTTTGATATGGAGTTGTCCTTCTTCTTGAAGAATTTCTTCGTTTTCTTCTCATCATCAGAGTCGTAGTTCTTGCTCTTGCTTTTGCCTTGATGGTTACCCGAATCATATCTCCCACTAGCACGGATTTCATCTTCCCGGAGAAGGCAGTCTGAAATGAAGTGTCCAAGCTTTTTGCACTTGAAGCAGGTGTATTCTCCAGCGGGTTTTGAAGATTTTGAACCCCTAGAGTTGCTTGAACTTCTTTTCTCAAACTGGCTCTTCTTGTGGAAGCGTTGAAATCTTTTTGTGATCAGTGTGAGATCCTTGCTGAGTCTTTCTGGATCATCTGAATCTTCTTCAGCATTTGCATCTGAGGAGGAATCAGCCACAACCTTGAGAGCATGATTCTTGCGTTGAGTTGAGCCATACATATATCTCTTCTCTTCTTCTTGTTCCTCGTGAGTGTTCAATCTTTCCATGACATCAGCAGAGTTGAGGTCTTTGAAGACAGGACGCTCACGAATCATCAGAACGAGCGTGTCAAATGAAGTGTCAAGTGATCGAAGCAGTTTCTTCACAACTTCATGGTCAGTGATGTCTTTGGCGCCGAGTCCTTGAAGTTCATTTGCTATGTCACTGAGGCGGTCGAAGGTTTGCTGACAACTTTCATTTCCAATGCGCTTGAAGCGATTAAACTTTGCTCGAAGAGTATCAATTCGAGCTTCTTTCTGAGTTGAAACTCCTTCATTGATCTTTTCAAGGACATCCCACAGATCATTCGTAGTTTCACACTAGTGATATCGAAGAAATTGTGCCCAAGAGAGATGACCACCAATTTCATCTTTGGCTTGAGCATCCAGTTGAATGAGCTTCTTTTCTTCATCGGTAAGAGCTTGAGGAATAACGACCGTGAACCCGATCTGCACCACGTTCCACATATCATCATCTATTGCTCGAAGACAGATCTTCATCTTCTCCTTCTAGAAGGGATAGTCCGTCCCATCGAATATGGGAATCTTGAGATGCGACTTGTAGTTCACTGAAGACATACTTAAACTCCAAAGTCGTTAGACTAAAATGAGCATAGTCAAGGAGTACCTTGCTCTGATACCAATTGTAGGAATGAAGTATGTCTACCAGAGGGGGGTGAATGGGAGTTTTAAATTTTCTTCGGAAAACTTAAATCTCTCAGAACCCAGCAGCGAAATAAATGAAAAGCAACCTATAGTGAACTAAAACAGAGTACCAAAGAAAAACTAAGACATGCATCAAAGTAAATCGTACGAATGAAAATGCATCAAAGGTAAACATGAGTGACAGAGATAACCGAAGATGCTCGATGGCGACAAGGTATTTGTTCGACCAGTTCGTCCTTCCGCACAAGGACTATGTCTGGTTGGAGGGGCTGTGACTTAACACGGAAGATAAACTCTCTTCACCCTATTCTCCTCGACAATCGATTCATCAACCGATGCTGATCACTCTTGGTAGATACTTGAAGGCGATCTCCGAACCTTTACAGACTTCTTCTTCGAGAACCACAAGCACTCTTGGTCTCTGAAGAAATTGACACCTAACCGCCTAGAGAGTTTGCAGCTCTCAAGAGTAATAGGCAGAGCGTACTAAACTTAGATTCTGGTGATGCTGAACCACTATCTAATTCTTCGGCTCTAGGGTTTTTCTCTTGGTGGATTTTAAACTCAAATCGCTCAGAGAGTGGGTTGCTCAACAATCTTCTCAGAAATCAAATGGAGCAGCCACCGGACAAAGCCGGCGCGGGGTGGCTATTTATAGCCGCAGCCTTCCCAGGTGGCCAACTGACATGTTCACAACGGTCCGATTTTGGAGCAACGGTAACATTACTTGAGGAACAAGCAATGCTAACTCCTTGGTCCGAGTCAAATCTCTCGCAGCGATGAAGATCACAGTCTCTTGGTGGCAAGTATTTGCTCGGAGCACAAAGAGATTTCTCTCACAGCTTTCATAGGTTTTGGGTTTAGCATCAGAGAATCAAAGCTTCGAATGCTACACCCCTCTTAATAGTATGGTGGTCCTATGACTCAGTGAAAGAAGGAGAACAATGAAATAAATGCTATGTCTTCACTTCGTCTTCATTCTTCCTCGAGCGCAGTCATTTGCTTTGAACATGCACCGAACCAATTGCTTAAGCTTCAGCAATTTTTAGGGGTCACTCTTGTTAGCTTTATCTTCGGTGATAATCTTCGCTGCTGCACAGGGAGATTATCTTCGTTGTTTGCATCAAACTCCTCGATACTTCAGGGACCTGTTACTCTGTGTGCACTAGCAAACACATAAGTCCCATACTGTTTATGTCAACAAACTCCAAAACATAAGGGGCCTATCATTGCACCAACACATAGTTATGAATCTAACACCCATGGAGTCTTGGTGTTGATCATGTTTTGCCCGCAGAAGAGGTTTAGTCGATGGGTCTGTGTAACACCCCATGTCATTAGCCACAATAATCACTTTTGATAATGACAAGTCAGCATGTTTAACAGTGCATAATCATCATTAGCATCATATTGCATTTCAACTCCTAACTCAATTTCAAATTTAAATGAAAGTGGAAAATAAAAGTTATCCAACATAGAAACTAAAATGTTCAATAAATAGCAAATATTGCAGAGACCATTCTAATATTGTAACCAACAATAAATAAAATAATTAGGTGGCTCAAACATTATCAAAACAGCTAGGATTAATGCATTTTAATTATTATAAAAGTGGTGTGAGATCCATTTGACTCCAAACCAATTTTTGACAGTGGTAGAGGATGCCTAGTATTTATTGGAACAATTGTCATGTTCTACAAAAAATCATTTTGAGGCCTAACTTTTTACTAAACAGGGAAATAAGAATAAATAAAAGAAAAAGACAAAAGAAAAGAAAACATAAAAAAAAGGAAAAATTCCACCCGGCCCAACTGGGCTAAGGCCCAGCCGGCCGGCCCAGCTCCTCCCCTATATGGCCTCCCCCTGGAGGCCACCGAAACCCTAACCCCCACTCACCCCCCTCGCTCACTCCCCTCGTCCCCCCTCCCCCGATCCAGAACTGGATCGGGCGCTGGGCGACGCCGACGACCGCGCCCCACGCCGCACGACGCCGCCCCCTCGCCGGACCCCGTCGCCGTCTTCCCCGCGCCCATTGCCTCCGCCCTACACCGTGCGGTGAGGCCCCGGCCTCTCCCCTCTCTCGTCCGTCGCCTCGCTCGCCCCGGCCCGGCCTCCACCTTCCCCCTCGCTCGCCGCCGCTCGCTCGCGCCCTCTGTCGCCGGCCCGCGCCTGCTCGCGCCGCCCCAAGCCCGCGCGCTCGCCCTGCCCGCGCCCGACGCGCCACCGCCGCCGTCGCCTCGCGCCCCCGCGCCTGCCGTTGCTGCCGTCCGCCCCGCGCTACTCCCGTGCCGCCGCTCCGCCCGCTCGCCCCTGCCTGTCGCCGCGCGCACGCGCCCGCGCTGTCGCCCACGCGCCGCGCCCGTCGCCCGCACGCTTGTGGCCCCTGGGCCACTGCCCGGTGGGGCCCCGCCGCCCCTGTGCCACTGGCCCGTGGGGCCGAACCCCCTGTGACGCTAACGAACGGGGCCCACGCCCAGAGAAAAACGAAAAAATAAAAAATAAAAAGAATAATAAAAAAAATAATTAAAATTAAATAATTAATTAGTTAATTAGTTAGTTAATTAATCCTGATTAGGTTAATCTAATTTAATTAATTAGTTTAATTAAATGTTAATTAATTAGTTAACCCTAATTAACCTAACCAGTCTATGACATGTGGGACCCACGTGTCAGGACACCTGCTGATGTCATGCTGACGTCATGCTGACGTCAGCATAACACTGTTTCGGATAATGTTAATTTAAATAATTAATTAAATTCCAGAAATTTATAAAAACTTTAGAAAACCATATTAAATAATCCGTAACTCCGATGAAAATACTTTATACATGAAACTTGCTCAGAATTCCGATACGAACCCGAATACGCCCTCCGTATTCCCGTCAGATGCCTCTAAATACCTGAACATGCAACCGTCCCCCTCCAGTCATCTGTCTAACAAATGTCCGAAACCGGGAAAACTTTCTCGGATGGGATCCCCCTTTCTCGGTAACGTGCAACTCCACGCTAGAGCACACCCGGCACTGCATATTGTCATGTCATACTTTGTGTAGCCTTGATTGCTTTGTATTTACTGTTTCCTTCCCCCTCCTTCTCTCTCGATAGACGCTGAGATCGCTGACGACGCTGCCGTGAACGACTACTATGTCGACGACCCTTCTCTCTCGACACAGCTTCCAGGCAAGCCCCCCCCCCCCCTTGATCAACCCGATATCGCCTATTCCTTCTCTCTACTGCTTGCATTAGAGTAGTGTAGCATGTTACTGCATTCGGTTAATCCTATTCTGCTGCATAGCCTGTCTTTGCTACTATTGTTGATACCTTACCTGCAATCCTAAATGCTTAGTATAGGTTGCAAGAATTACATCAGTGGCCCTACACTCTTGTCCGTCTGCCATGCTATACTACTGGGCCGTGATCACTTCGGGAGGTGATCACGGGTACATATACTATATACTTTTACATTATCTATGTTACTGTTCAGAGATGGGGGCTAAAGGGGCAGGTGGTTCCATCCAGGTAGAGGTGGGCCTAGGTTCCCGACGGCCCCCCGAGTGTTACTTTGTGGCGGACCGACAGGGCAGGTTGAGACCACCTAGGAGACAGGTGGGCCTGGTCCTGGTCCGCGTCCGCGGTTATAACAATTAACACGCTTAACGAGATTGGGTGTTTGATCTGAGTCTGGCTGCGAGCCTATACGCGCTAACCACCACGCGGGAACAGTTATGGGTACTCGACGTCGTGGTATCAGCCGAAGCCTCCTAGACGTCAGCGACTGAGCGGCGCGCGCCGGGTTGGACCGCGTAACGCGACTTCCTTTGTAATGGAGGTTGCTAGGTATGCTCTCCGGCCGCCCATGCAACGTGCAGGTGTGCAATGGGCGATGGGCCCAGACCCCTGCGCGCATAGGATTTAGACCGGCGTGCTGACCTCTCTGTTAGGCCTAGGTAGGGCTGCGACGTGTTGATCCTCCGAGGCCGGGTATGACCCAAGAAAGTGTGCCCGGCCAGAGGGATCGAGTGTGTTGGGTAATGTGGTGCACCCCTGCAGGGAAGTTTATCTATTCAAATAGCCGTGTCCCTCGGTAAAAGGACGACCCGGAGTTGTACCTCGACCTTATGACAACTAGAACCGGATACTTAATAAAACACATCCTTTCAAGTGCCAGATACAACCCGGTGATCGCTCTCTCACAGGGCGACGAGGAGAGGATCGTCGGGTAGGTTTATGCTATGTGATGCTACTTGGTGAACTTACCATCTACTCTCTTCTACATGCTGCAAGATGGAGGCTGCCAGAAGCGTAGTCTTCGGCAGGATTAGATATCCCCCCTCTTATTCTGGCTTTCTGCAGTTCAGTCCACTGATATGGCCCTTTACACATATACCCATGCATATGTAGTGTAGCTCCTTGCTTGCGAGTACTTTGGATGAGTACTCACGGTTGCTTTGCTTCCCCCTTTTCCCCCTTTCTTTTCTTTCTGGTTGTCACAACCAGATGCTAGAGTTCAGGAGCCAGACGCCACCGGCGACGACGACCCCTACTCTGGAGGTGCCTACTACTACGTGCAGGCTGCCGGCGACGACCAGGAGTAGTTTAGGAGGATCCCAGGCAGGAGGCCTGCGCCTCTTTCGATATGTATCCCATTTTGTGCTAGTCATCTTATGGCTACTTGTTTAACTTATGTCTGTACTCAGATATTGTTGCTTCCGCTGACTCATCTATGATCGAGCACTTGTATTCGAGCCCTCGAGGCCCCTGGCTTGTATTATGATGCTTGTATGACTTATTTATTTTTAGAGTTGTGTTGTGATATCTTCCCGTGAGTCCCTGATCTTGATCGTACATGTTTGCGTGTATGATTAGTGTACGATTGAATCGGGGGCGTCACAGTCTGCCACATTCAGATCCGTATGTACTTTGCAAAGTACTATGTCTCCATCCTTAACATAATTACGAATGGAGTTGAAGCGGCGCTTGATGTGCTTGATTCTCTTGTGAAACCTGGGCTCCTTGGCAATGGCAATAGCTCCAGTGTTGTCACAAAAGATAGTCTGGATCCGATGCACTTGGTATTACACCCAGATCGGATATGAACTCCTTCATCGAGGCTCCTTCTTGTGCTGCTTCCGAAGCAGCTATATATTCCACTTCACATGTAGATCCTGCCATGACGCTCTGCTTGGAACTGCTCCAACTGACCGCTCCACCATTTAATATAAATATGTATCCAGTTTGAGACTTAGAGTCATCCGGATCTGTGTCGAAACTAGCATCGACGTAACCCTTTACGACGAGCTCTTCGTCACCTCCATAAATGAGAAACATGTCCTTAGTCCTTTTCAGGTGCTTCAGGATATTCTTGACCGCTGTCCAGTGATCTACTCCTGGATCACTATGGTACCTCCCTGCCAGACTTATGGCAAGGCACACATCAAGTCTGGTACACACCATGGCATACATTATAGAGCCTATGGCTGAGGCATAGGGAATGACTTTCATCCTTTCTCTTTCTTCTGTCGTGGTCGGGCTTTGAGTCTTACTCAACTTCACACCTTGCAATACAGGCAAGAACCCTTTCTTTGACTGATCCATTTTGAACTTCTTCAAAACTTTGTCAAGGTATGTACTTTGTGAAAGTCCTATTAGGCGTCTTGATCTATCTCTATAGATTTTGATGCCCAATATGTAAGCAGCTTCACTGAGGTCTTTCACTGAAAAACTCTTATTAAAATATCCTTTTATGCTTTCCAGAAATTCTATATCATTTCCAATCAACAATATGCCATCCACATATAATATCAGAAATGCTACAGATCTCCCACTCACTTTCTTGTAAATACAAGCTTCTCCGTAAGTTTGTATAAAACCAAAAGCTTTGATCACCTCATCAAAGCGTATATTCCAACTCCGAGATGCTTGCACCAGTCCATATATGGATCGCTGGAGCTTGCATACTTTGTTAGCATCCTTAGGATCGACAAAACCTTCTGGTTGCATCATATACAACTCTTCCTTAAGAAACCCGTTAAGGAATGCCGTTTTGACGTCGATTTGCCAGAACTCATAATCATAAAATGCGGCAATAGCTAACATAATTCTAACAGACTTAAGCATCGCTACGGGTGAGAAAGTCTCATCGTAGTCAACCCCTTGAACTTGTCGTAAACCTTTTGCGACAAGTCGAGCTTTATAGACGGTGACATTACCATCAGCGTCTGTCTTCTTCTTCAAGATCCATTTATTCTCAATGGCTTGCCGATCATTGGGCAAGTCCACCAAAGTCCATACTTTGTTCTCATACATGGATCCTATCTCGGATTTTGTGGCCTCAAGCCATTTGTTGGAATCCGGGCTCATCATAGCTTCTTCATAGTTCGTAGGTTCACCGTTGTCTAACAACATGACTTCCAGGACTGGATTACCGTACCACTCTAGTGCGAAACGTACCACTCTAGTGCCGAACGTACCCTGGTCGACCTACGAACTTTAGTAGTAACTTGATCCAAAGTTTCATGATCATCATCATTAGCTTCCTCTTTAATTGGTGTAGGCATCACGGGAACTGCTTTCTGTGATGTGCTACTTTCCAATTCGAGAGAAGGTAAGACTACCTCATCAATTTCTACTTTCCTCCCACTCACTTCTTTCAACAGAAACTCCTTCTCTAGAAAGGACCCATTCTTGGCAACAAAGATCTTGCCCTCGGATCTATGGTAGAAAGTATACCCAATGGTCTCTTTAGGGTATCCTATGAAGACGCATTTCTCCGCTTTGGGTTCGAGATTATCAGGCTGAAGCCTCTTGACATAAGCGTCGCATCCTCAAACTTTAAGAAATGACAGCTTAGGTTTCTTCCCAAACCACAACTCATACGGTGTCGTCTCAACGGATTTAGATGGTGCCCTATTTAAAGTGAATGCGGTTGTCTCTAATGCATAACCCCAAAATGAAAGTGGCAAATCAGTAAGAGACATCATAGAACACACCATATCCAATAGAGTACGATTACAATGTTCGGACACACCATTACGCTGTGGTGTTCCAGGTGGCGTGAGCTGTGAAACAATTCCACATTGTCTTAAATGCTTACCAAACTCGTAACTCAAATATTCACCTCCACGATCAGATCGTAGAAACCTATTTTCTTGTTACGATGATTTTCCACTTCACTCTGAAATTCCTTAAACTTTTCAAATGTTTCAGACTTATGTTTCATTAAGTAAATATACCCATATCTACTCAAATCATCTGTGAAGGTAAGAAAATAATGATATCCACCACGTGCTTCAACACTTATTGGACCACACACATCAGTATGTATTATTTCCAATAAGTCACTAGCTCACTCCATTGTTCCGGAGAATGGAGTTTTAGTCATTGAGATGTCTCCAACGTATCTATAATTTATGAAGTATTCATGCCATGTTTACAACAATTTTATATGGTTTTGGTATGATTTGCATGGAACTAACCCGGACTGACGATGTTTTCAGCAAAACTACCGTGGTGTTGTTTTTGTGCAGAAATAAAAGTTCTCAGAATTGAACGGAACTTTTTGACGATTCTTTTGGAAGAAAAGAAAAATACTCGACCAAAGAAACACCGGAGGGGGGCCCCCTGCTGCCCACGAGGCACCAGGGCACGCCAACCCCCTGGTGCGCCCTGGTGGGTAGTGGGCCCCTGAGGCCCATCTTAGCGTGATTCCAACGCTGATAAATCCTATATATTCATAAACCCCCGAAAGTTAACCTAGATCAGAAGTTTCGCCACCGCAAACCTCTGTAGCCATGAAAAACCAATCTAGACCATGTTCCCGCACCCTGCCGAAGGGGGAAATCATCACCGGTGGCCATCTTCATCATCCTGGCGGCCACCATGATGAGGAGGGAGTAGTCCACCCTCAGGGCTGAGGGTTTGTACCAGTAGCTATGTATTTAATCTCTCTCTCTCGTGTTCTTGATTTGGCACGATCTTGATGTATCGCGAGCTTTGTTAATATAGTTGGATCATATGGTGTTTTCCCCTCTCTATCTCGTTGTGATTAATTGAGTTTTCCCTTTGAGATTTCATTTTTATCGGATTGAATACTTTTATGGATTTGAGAGCACTTGATGTATGTCTTGCTATGGATACCCGTGGTGACAATGGGGTATCATATTGATTCACTTGATATATGTTTTGGCACTCAACTCGCGGATTCCCGAGGTGACATTGGGGTAATCTATGCATAGGGGTTGATGCATGTTTTCGTCCTTGTTTCTCTGGTAGAAATCTTGGGGCACTCTTTGAGGTTCTTTCTGGCGGATTGAGTATTATGAATCTGAAATTGTTTGATGCATATCGTATAATCAACTCACAGATACTCGTGGTGACATTGGAGTATCTAGGTGACTTTGGAGTTGGTTGATGTGTATCATATGTGTTATTTTAGTATGAACTCTTAGATAGATCGATCGGAAAGGATAACTTGGTGTTATTTTAGTACGAACTCTTGGATAGATCGATCAGAAAGGATGACTTTGAGGTGGTTTCGTACCCTACAAACAATTTCATCTTATGTTCTCCGCTAGATAAGAACTTTGGAGTGATTCTTCTTCGCACGTTGAGGGATGGTTATATGATCCAATTATATTAGCATTGTTGAGAGATTGCACTAGCGAAAGTACGGACCCTAGGCCTTGTTTCTAAGCATTGCATTACCATTTGTGCTCACTTTTGTTACTTGATACCTTGCTGTTTTTTTATTGTTACTATTACAAAAATCAATATCTACTATCATTACTACACTTGTATCACCATCTCTTCGCCGAACTAGTGCACCTATAAAATTTACCATTGTATTTGGTGTGTTGGGGACACAAGAGACTCTTTCTTATTTGGTTACAGGGTTGTTTGAGAGAGACACCATCTTCATCCTATGCCTCCCACGGATTGATAAACCTTAGGTCATCCACTTGAGGGAAAATTGCTACTGTCCTACAAAACTCTGCGCTTGAAGGCCCAACACGAGTATACAAGAATAAAGTTGTGTAGTAGACATCAAGCTCTTTTCTGGAGCCGTTGCCGGGGAGGTGAGTGCTTGAAGGTATATCTTTAGATCTTGCAATTGAATCTTTTAGTTTCTTGTTTTATCACTAGTTTGGTTCGTAAAAGAAAACTACAAAAAAATGGAATTCAGATGGCCTCATATTATTCGTCTTTATCATGTCTTTCTTGAAAATTATGGAAATGAAAATTGTGCTCGGTTGATAGAAGAAGAATTCAATAAAATGTTTGGCATAAAACCTTTGAATGATGAGCATGATTGCAATGTTGCTAGTATGAATTCTTTGAATATCCATGATGTTAATGATATGCAAAGCTACAAGCTTGGGGATATTATGTTTGATGAAGATGATATTTTTAGTCCCCCAAGTTTTGATGAGCAAATTTATTATGATGATTGCATGCCTCCTATTTATGATGATTATATTGATGAAAGTGGGTTTGGAAGAGTGTCAACTCTAGGTACTAATGATCCTACTATTTTGGAGGGTGTTGAATCTTATTGTAATAATTATGAAAGTGGATTTGGAGAGTCATGACTTTATTTAATGATGAATACACTATTTTGGAAGAGGTTTCAATTTATTATGAGAACAGAGTTGCTATCTATGATGATTATGGTGATGACATGTATGCTATAAAGAATAATGACAACCATGAAACTTGTCATCATGATTTTAATTTTCAATCACATGATAGTTCTTTTGTTGAATTTGCTCCCACTACTATTCATGAGAATAAATTTGCTTATGTGGAGAGTAAGAAAATTTCTATGCTTGTAGATCATGAAAAGAATGCTTTATGTGATAGCTATATTGTTGAATTCATTCATGATGCTACTGAAAATTATTATGAAAGAGGAACATATGCTTGTAGGTATTGCAATAACATCAAGTTTCCTCTCTATGTGTTGAAAATCTTGAAGTTTTGCTTGTTTTGCCTTCATATGCTAGTTGATTCTTGTTCCCATAAGTTGTTTGCTCACAAAATTCCTATGCATAGGAAGTGGGTTAGACTTAAATGTGCTAGTCATATGCTTCATGATGCTCTCTTTGTGTTTCAATTCTTATCTTTTATGTGAGCATCATTGAAATCATCATGCCTAGCTAAAAAGGCATTAAAGAAAAGCGCTTGTTGGGAGACAACCCAACATTTACCCCTACTATTTTTGTGTGTTCACATGGTTAAGCTACTGTAGTAATCATGTTTTATAGCTTTTGTTTCAATAAAGTGCCAAGTAAAGCCTTTGTGATAGTGTGGATGATAGTCGACTTGATTCTGTGCAAAAACAGAAACTTTTGCGCCCAGTAACAGAATTTTAAAAATCACTGGAGCATCGAATAATTCTTAATTTTTTACAGATAATTTATATACAAATTGCCTACGTTGTCCTAATTTTTTAGAATTCTTGGAGTTACAGAAGTATAGTCATTATTCAATCTTTACAGACTGTTCTGTTTTTGACAGATTCTGTTTGCAATGCATAGTTTGCTTGTTTTATGGTTTCTATGGCTTATATTGCTTAATATAAATTGTGGAAATTATAGAGTACAGTAGGCTTTATGAGGAAACAATTATGAATCTTTTCTTTGACAGTACCCAAGTGAATGATTTGTTTTACTATGCTAACCCATCTCACGAAGTTACGTTAAGTTTGTGATTGAAGTTTTCAAGTTTTAGGTGACATATCGATATGAGGAGAATAAGGAGTGACAAGACCCTAAGCTTGGGGATGCCCAAGGCACCCCAAGGTAATATTCAAGGAAGATCCAAACAGCTAAGCTTGGGGATGCCCCGGAAGGCATCCCCTCTTTCGTCTCCAACATTATCGGTAACCTTACTTGGGACTATATTTTTATTCGTCACATGATATGTGTTTTTCTTGGAGCATCATTTTCTTTTATTAGGATTTTCTTGCTTTTATTTATAATAATTTTTTGCATCTCTTATTTCAATAAAAGTGTCAAGCATAGCCTTTACCATGCTTATTTTGCAAGTCTATATGTTGCTGTTTGAAAACAGAGAGTTTGTTGTTATGTTTTGAATATTTTTTAATAGTCAGAACCTGATAAAATCTTGAAATTTTTACATGGTGAGATATGACAAAATTTATACAGCGTGGTAAGTTTTCAGAATTTTTGGAGTTAGGTAAGTATGAGTACAATTTCACTCTTTATAGACTGTCCTGTTTAGACAGATTGCTGTTATGTTTGCATTGTTTGCATATGTTTGCTTGTTTAATGATTCTATTTGATGATAGGAGTATTAAATATGCAGAGGCATTTAGTATGCAATGTTAAATTATAATTTTAGTGATTTTATACAGTAGAGAATGATAAGGTTTTTGCATTGATTTACACTAACTCATCTGACGAGTTCGTGTTGAGTTTTGTGTGGATGAAGTTTTTGAGATTTAGGAAAACCGTGATATGACAGGAATGAAGATGACACAAGAGATCAAGCTTGGGGATGCCCAAGGCATCCCAAATTAATATTTCAAGAAGTCTCAAGCATCTAAGCTTGGGGATGCCCCGGTAGGCTTCCCACCTTTATTCATCAACAATTATCGGTTAGTATCGGTTGAGCCTAAGTTTTTGCTTCTTCACATGAGTTGTGCTATTCTTCATTATCTTGGACATCTTGGACATCTTTTATGATTGTGAATACTCATTAATTATTTTCAAATTTGAGCAAATTAGTTGAAGTTGGACAAGGAAGACAACGTAATGAGTTATGGTTGTCTATATTTGCATAGAAGTTATATTGTTATGGATCCTCCAACATGTGGTGTTTGCTTAGGATCTTTTGCGAGCCAAAAATTCGTACTAAGTAGAGATACTACTTGTGCATCCAAAAACCCTTAAACCTATTTTCTTGCCATTAGTGTCCACCATACCTACCTATGGATTGAATAAGATCCTTCAAGTAAGTTGTCATGAGTGCATAAAGCAATAAAATTTGCTCCTAAATATGTTTGATCTTTTATTGTAAAGGAAAATAAGCGTTGTACAAACTTGTGATGGCAAAGTAATAATAGTGATGGACTGCATAATAAAGGTTGCTATCATAAGGGGCAATATAACATGACGTTCCTAAGGGATTGCGCATCCAAAAATAAAAAGCGCATGACAACCTCTGCTTCCCTCTGCAAAGGGCCTATCTTTTACTTTTCAGTATTTACTTTTCTGCAAGAGCAATATTATTACTTCCCATTTCAACATCAATTATTCTCTAGTTGGCAAGCATCATGTGGTGGGGAAAGATCTAGGCACATATGACCAGTCAAATATATTTGATCATGAATTATTATTGTTGACAATTATCTCTATGATAAATGCGTTGGGAGGCAAAACAATAAGTCCCTATCTTTCTCTCTGTTCGATGGATGCCATTTGTTCTAAAAATATGCTTTGGGTACTAGCAATCATAGAAGACTCACTACTGCAGGATGCTGCTAACGTGACACTACAATCAGAGACCCTTCGACGAAACTATGTGCGATGCATTAATCGCAAACGGTGATGCAATAAAACCATAAAAAATGATACAAAACATTTGCGATGGAGGAGACATCAAACACGGTTCAGATTATAGTTGCGGGTGCGAGACGTGGCATACGGCTCTCTCCAATGAACTATTTGCAATGAGGCAGAACAACAGAAACGGGCAGCCAGATGAAGGTGTGTGCGATATACGGCATACAGTTCACTCGGATGAACTGTTTGCGATTAGGGAACGCAACAGAAACAGTCACCCAGATCAAGGTGTGTGCGATATATGACATACAGTTCACTCGAATGAACTGTTTTCGATTAGGCAACACAACAGAAATGGTTCAACTTAACAGGATGTGTGTGATACACGGCAAACATGTCCGTAATCAGAAATGTGTGCGAAGACCGGTAATAACACAGATGATTGCTGCTAATAAGCCGTGTGTGTTGTGGGCAAACTCTTGCTGGTATACAATTGTCAGCGATTGATGAAATCATCACCGACGGGTTCCCTAGTATGGTCTGTGTGCGATGTCATTGCATACAGAACAACAACATATGTACTTATAACTTATAAGGCCTTGATTCCATAACCAAATTGAACATCCAATTACATAGGTGGCTAGTACACACATGACCTTTGCACACACCAAAGTATGTTCCAAAATGCCTAGAAACCTCAAATAATGTATAAAAAGGCAAAATGAACCCTGAATAATCTCATACTTTTAGGATGACACTCCTATAGTTGCATGTTGCCTCTGTAAAATAAATCAAGGCGGGAAGAGACAGTGTATGTCGTTTCGCACACATAGGTGACAAGTTCCCTCTCGGAACCATGAGGCTTCTTGATAGAAGCTCCAGTTTGTAAGAAGTTTATACCAAAACTTGTCCCAAATTAGACTATTTTTTACCACAGCATGTTGGTGCCATGTCATAACACCATGCCAAGTTTCATGATTTTTAGGTGAGTTTTGGATTTATAGTAATTTTAAAACCAGGTTTCTCAATTTTTACTGTCGAGTCGGCACCGCCCTGCATAGGTTTTTTCCTCGTGGGTCCCAAATGTCAGAATCCAAATATGTCACTACCTTGTAGCTTTTCTTATTAAGAATTACAGCCCATTTGGTGTGCTAGATGAAAATAAGTTTGTGGGTGCTGGCGGGCGCTAAGAACTTGCGGGTTCTGTAATGAACAAAGATCAAAGCTGAGTATGAAAGAAAATATGGGTCAAAGCCGAGTTGAAAAGGGCAACAATATCTAACTCCAGCTTACAAAAGGTACAAAAGCACGAGGATTAATTGTTCATCAGGTTTACACAAAATCCAGATTGAACAGGACAATAACATCTAACTCAACCAAAGTTTTCAGCAGTCACAATCAAATGGATCGGTCCGATCCATAAAATCAAGATCCCGGTACAAAAAATATACTGGTCCATGATGACGACAAGTTGTTGTAAATAAAAGCCGAGCACGATCAGAAGCCCTTAGGTCCACCTGAAACTTCTTTTTATGATGTTCAACATGTCCATCCGTGAGAAATTTCTTGTCGAAAAACTTAATCCTCACGGACAATAGTGCCCTCGCATTCAACATGAAGAATGTGACAAAGCTAGTGTTTGCATAGTTGGATGCATATCCTTCCACCGTTATTGTCTTCAAACAAATGTCATGAGATCTGAGAAAATCCTTGTGCTTCCTCTGCCATCGATTGGTTAGACTTTTTTCTCGAGCTCCTAGTACCTAAATAGACATGAAGATTGAAAACAGTTAATGTCTAAAATAGAGTATGTCGAAGGAGCGACAGCTAAATGGTTAATTCTAGTACATTATATATGGGCTTTCAATGTGTGTGAAATCATCACCTTTATATACAAATTCTCCAGACATGGAAAGCATCGTAGCAAGCCAATAGTGGTGTTGAGATCAAGACACCGTATATAAATATATAAGGTCTTGACAGAATCCAGCACCCCTGATAGGCCATCCATGGACAAGCTCTTCATTCAGCATAGAACATAATATTAGCACCAAAAGTGTACTCCAAGATGATATTTAACTTATGCGCACAAATGAAAAATGTAGATTACAAAAGTGTACATGGATAATATACAGTACCTGAATAAGTGTGGAACCAACCACGATCTTGTAACCTTTAAACAGATCAAGAATTACACCCAAGGTCTGCAGTTTAGGGCAGAGACCACATTTATTTGCGAAGGTTTATAACAACAATCAAGGAGCAACCTTTGAAGTGAAGGGGCATCTTCGATGATGAGCTCCTGTCCTTCAAAACGAATTCCAATGCTTACAAGGTGAGGTGACTTTATTTTGAGACAAGGGACATGGATTCCATTTCCAAAAACAAGCACCAAACGCTCCAGGGCAGGGCAGCTAGAGTGGATGATGTTGTGCATTGAGGCCTCCGGCAGATCAACCAACACAAGCACAAGTTTTTTCAGCAGTGGGAGTCGAAGCATGTGTACCAGATTGTCTGCTAGATCGCACCGGGTCAAGGTGGCGGTGTGGAGAGAGGAGGAAAACCATGAGATGGACATCGGTGGTGAGGGCACAGATGAAGTGATTGGTGGTAACCTATCGCTGTAGTAATGGTAGAACTCAAGCTGCTGGAGTTTTTCGAATTGACGGGATGTCAACCAGGTGGCCACCGTGCAGGGTATGTCCAGCAGGTAGCATGCCGGGATGCAGATGCGTTGAACGAAGGCCTGGTGGGAGGAGATGATGGCTCTGGGGAGTTCAGAATCATCATCGACAAATAGCTGACGACAGTCGAGATTAAGAGGCGCGGCGCGCCACTGAGTCTGCCACCGAGATGCGAGGACTTGTGTGTGGTAGCCATCCTTGGTGGGGAGAAGGGAGATGATCTCCCCCAAGGATGGCGTCTGGAAGATCGCTGATGCGGTCCGCCGGAGATTCTACGGGTTCCTTAGATCAAGGGGGTCGTGGCCACTTCTGGCCGTGCTGCCAGATCCAAGATCTACAACCGGCGGCGCCACTGGCCGGAGCCTCATCTATGTAAATACAAATCTGAAAAAAATGGCAGAAACATACATGTAGGACATTCAAAATCAATTCTCAAGATCTGGCCATGAATTATTAGCACGCACGCTAACCCTAGTCGGATTATTAGCAAAAATTATTTGTACAGAACAAATAATTAATCACTAACCCTATACGGATACCATTCAAACAATCAATACACTACATGCATCTAACGGATCTTAATTACTCTGATTTCATGGACTGAGAGAACATGACCATAGGATTTGTATTCCAAAAAAATTAGAGAGGGGGGGAGTAACCAGAGAAAACACATGATATGTGTGCCGCACAAATGGGTATAGATGACTAACCGGTTTACCATCGGAGTCGCAGTCATTGCCATTGTTGTTGTGGACCTCCGGCTCTGGCTAGGGGGCACGACAGTGCCGACGAAGTCAAGGTCGTGTTGCTCCCCGCGCGAGACCTCGTTGGCGGCGATGGCAACCTTTGTGCCCAGCTTAATGTGTTGCGCGGGTGCTTCACCAGCCCCGGCGTCGCCACTCCCTCCGATGGTGCGCTTCGGCGGCATCCTCATATACTCTAGACGGTGGTGACCACTGTGGACCGGGGGTGCGGCCGCCTATTATGGCCAGCGGCTCGGGTGCGCCATTAATATGGAGCAGTGGAAGCGAGGCGGGCGGCGGTCAAAGGCTGTCTTGCCTCCCGGTGAGCCTGCGCGGCAGACTTCTGGCATGCCTACCATCATTTCACACAGTTACTCGCACGCCTCCTGGTGACACTGTGGAGCGAAAACGCCTCCCGTCAATTCACACACCTGCACGCATGCCTCCCGGTCTGCCTGCGCGGCGGACTGCTCGCATGCGTCCCATCAACTCACGCCTGCTCGCACGGAAGACGGGGCGCGTGGCGGCACGTATATTGTTTTTTTTATGATTAATTCTGCCGCTTTATTGCTTAACCGAAGCATGACACGTATACAATGTTGGTGTAACACACACTGTCCGAATAAATAATCTGTATACGATATTGGTTGCCAATTATTAACAATCTCCTGTTTGTAATAAGATTATATCAAAACTTGTCTCAAATTTGATGAAGAAAATACAATATCACAGTCTACTGGTGTCCATATGACACCACGATAAGTTTCATGAATTTCAACTAAGTTTTGGATTTACTGAATTTTAAAAATCAATATTTTCAATGTTTTGAAATCTCTTGCATGGGGAAACATGCACCCAAGGACACACATATGATTTTGCAATCCATTTTGGTGCACATGTAGCTCAAATTTGATTTTTGCACATTAAATCCCTAGGAAATCAATCAATGTATAAAAACGATCGAATGATCTCTGTTTTTTTTTCAAATTTTAACACGACACTCCTTTGGTCACATGCATGTTCACTACAGAAAAAGTTTGACATGCCTCAGAGTGGCGGTAATGGTGCGTGATGTGTGTGTCTGTGTGTGTGGGGGGGGGTCCGGCAGTACACTATGAGTCATGAGCCTCCGTGTGGGATTAATCATTTTGTGAGTCATATATGCCACATCAAAGTCATGAATTGGTTATTTAAATCATTACACAACCCTTTCATACGTACATGTTCAGGCCACATGCATGCATTAATTGGTGGTCCTCTCGGACACTCCCTCATGAGGTTAGCAGCGACATGCCCATTCGTTAGCCCGCAAAGGTTTTTAGTTTCCATCGACAACGAGAGGCATTTGACCAAATTAAAGGTGGATTCATCTTCGCATGTGTGTTACGGTGTGGATCATGGTGAGATTCCATATAAAAGTTCAGGCACGTGCGTACACATGAGTCCCTCCCACCAGCTCGAAGTGAGGGGGCTACACGTCGTGAACCTCCGTGTAGTGCATTTCCGGTTTGTGAAGCATGTGCCGCATCAAAGTTGTGCATTGGGTATTCAAACATCACACAGCACACCTCTTTTGGGCACATGCACGCGGTGGTTGTCCTATGACACTCACTCGCGTGTGACTCTCTTCGCGGGCCCGCGAGGTCGTCGTCGATCAGTTGAACCTACAGCGAGAGAGAGGTTAATTTGACCAACAAGGATGGTTCTTTTTTGGTTTGTGTTACGTATATGCACGGTAGGAGTATGTAGTACATGTCAAAGATGGGTCAACATGTATACTATATATGGGTCATAACCTCGCTCCATGTGGGGACTTTATGGTTCCCGAGGCAGGTGCCACATCAAAGTTGTGCATTGGTATTCAAACATCACACAATACTATGCAGGCGGTGGTTGCCCTATAGGAACTCACTCGTGTGCAGCACTTCCATTTGTGGGCCCGCGAGGTTATCCTCCATCACTTTGACCCAACGAGAGAGAGGTTAATTTGACCATCAAGGAATGATTCTTTTTGGTTTGTGCTACAGTAGGAGTATATATATACCACGCGTCGAATGGGGGGTAGCACATACCACGCTCATGAACCTCGCTCTTTGTGGGGACTTTTTGATTTCCGAGGTATATATAGGTGCCACATCAAAGTTGTGCATTGCGTATTCAAACATAACACAAACACCTCTTTGGGCCACATGCAGACGGTGGTTGTCCTATATAGGACGCTCACTCGCGTGCGACATACACTTCGCTCTTGTGGGCCCGCGAGGTCGTCGTCCATCACTATGATGGTAGTTGCCCTCTCGAACTCACTCATGCGGTTATCGGCGATGCTTCCATCTGTGGGCCTGCTTGGTCCATCACTTTCACCGACAGCAAGAGAGGGTTAATTAATTAGACTTAGGAGGGGATTAATTTTTTGTTTGTCTCACGGTATAGGTCATAATTAATAGCGCATGTGTACACATGAATCCATCCCGCTAGATCGAAGTGGGGGGGGGCGAGCACACGACACGTCATGAACCTCTTGCTTTGTGTGGGGACCTATGCGATTTTCAACGCATGCACCACATCAATGTTGTGCATTGGGTATTCAACACATATGCATGCATCACGCACCTCCATAAATATGTTTGGGACACATGCATGCAATGGTTATCTTTGGACACTCTCACTCGCTTGGTTATCGGCGGCAAGCCTATATATATTTGTGGGCCCGCGTGGACGTCCATCATTTTGACCGACGACGAGAAAGGTTACCAGGGTGGTTCTTCTTCTTTGGTTCGTGTTACCGTATAGTAGGTCAATCATTCCAGGCCTACTTAATTAAGTTTGAGCGCATGTTACACGTCGTGAACCCTCGCTCACTATGGGGATTTTACGGTTCCAAAGCATGGTGCCACATCAAATTTGCGCGTTGGGTATTCAAACACCACACACCACTTCCATATACATATGTTTGGGCCACATGCACATATGGGTTTTGTCTTCAGGCACTACCTCGCGAGGTTATCAGCGACAAAAGCTAGCCATTTTGCCGGGTCGTGTGGACGTCCATCACTTTGACCAACAATGAGCGAGACAGGTTATACGACCAAGTTGGATTCTGCTTGGTCCGTATTATAATACGTCTTGGTGAGATGCCCTACCCCCCCCCCCCCCCGATGTGTGTGTGGGGGGCTACTTCGCACTACCTGCAACCTTCGTGGGGTCGGGGAAGTGCGGTTAATTTGCGAGGCACATGTGCCACATCAAAGTTGTGAATGTAGTTAAATATCGCATCGCACCCTTTTCATACATATAGTAGGGCCACCCGCACGTGGTTTGTATGTGGTCTCACCCATCTTGCGCCACAAAGCACACATTTGTGGGTCAGCACACGGTCCACCTTTGTCCGGAAGCGAAAGGGGAAGTTTGACCTTGATGGACTTCTATAGGTTTTGTGTTACGGTAGGGTGAGATTTCAGACCTACTCCCTCCGTTCCAAATTACTCGTCGTGGTTTTAGTTCAAATTTGAACTAAAACCACGACGAGTAATTTGGAACGGAGGGAGTAGCTATTTGGGAGCATGCGTTCGTAGCTAGCATCCGCCGACACGAAGTGGGGTTCGTAGGGGGTGGCTGACTAGCAATACTGTGCGCTTTGTGCGACAGGTGCCACATCATAGTTGTGCATTGGGTATTTGAACATCAAACCACCCTTTTCATACATATATTTGGTCCACATGCAAGTGTGTTCGTGTTCTGACCCATTCCCGTGTTATTCTTTTTGCCAAATTTATAAACAGCAGACGAGTTGGATGCAGCAACCGTCTGCGATTGGGGACGCAACAGACACAGTTCGCTCAGACTACCCGTGTGCCACGCCCGTACCCCTGTCACTCACATCAGCACAGTAGATTGGGCTCCACAAGGCTTTCCTCCCGCTCTCGAAAATATCTACTCCTCGCAATCTCGAAAATATCTACCGCTTGGAAGGTTTTATGTTTGATAGCACACGATTAGTATATGTGGACCGTGTGCGATGTCTGTTACTCCCGCTTTGCTTCAATCCCTTGATTCAAATTTTCAGTAGCCCCGGCATTTTACTCCCGCCTCTGCATCCCTCGCAATCTCAAAAATATCTTCTCACCCTTGATTCAAATTTTCAGTAGCCCGGCTTGTTACTCCCGCCTCTGCATCCCTCGCAATCTCAAAAATTTCTGCTCGCCCTTGAGCCAAATTTTCAGTAGCCCCGGCATTTTACTCCCGCCTCTGCATCCCTCGCAATCTCAAAAATATCTGCTCGCCCTTGATCCAAATTTTCAGTAGCCCGGCCTTTTACTCCGCCTAGTAAAAATTTTAGTTGCCGCGGTATTTCCTCAAACACCACCTTGCCCCCCCCCCCTCCACACACACACACCCCAAAACCTCCGCTCACACATACACACACCACCCCTCACTCGCTCGAAACCATTGGTAGGTTATCGCCATCGCCGCCGCCGCTGCCTCCATCCTCAACCTTTGCATGTGTGCTGGGAAGCTCGAGGAGCCAATGGCCCAAAAGAGGTTTATCGTGGCCTCTTCACCCGACATCAGCGAGGTGGCCGCCAAGGTGTCCACGTCGTCCTCCACGAGCTCTTTATCCAGCCGTCATCGCCGGTCGCCCGATCCGCCTGCCGTCACGCCCCTATGCCGGTTCGAGGACTTCCACATCCTCCCTCGGGCCCGGCTGCCGACAAGGTCCTACCTCGGGGTGCGGCAATGGTGGTGGGGGACATGGGTCACCGAGATTACGGAACAGGAGACCCACACCCGCCGGTGGCTTGGTAGCTTCCACACGGCCGAGCTCGCGGCCATGGAGTACAACCGATGGCTGGTCCGCTACCACGGTGCGGCGGCTAGGCTCAATTTCCCCTTCAGCACATGTTCGGTCAACCTCGTCCTGCCTGAGCCAGGGGTGGTGAGCTCGGCTATGGCGCGGAGGAACGCGAGGTGAGGGAACGCCTCGAGGCCGAGGCCGCCGACGAGGCCTACATGCAAGAGCTTCGCCGGCAGTACCCGGAGCTCATGGAGGCGGAGTGGATGATCTTTGCTGGCACGGAGGGCGGCGAGGTTATCATGCTCTCCTCTGATGACAAGGTCGAAGGCGGCACGGAGGGCGTCGAGGTGGGCAGCGAGGACGAGGAGATCGACATCGACGAGTGGAGGAGTGTCTTCCCCAACGACCCCGAGGACGGCACCGATCCAGACCCGGCTCGCGGCACACCGTACCTGACAAGGAAGGATTGGCTCGACCTCCACTTCAATCGAACGTAGTTTAGTTTAGTTTAAATTTATGTTTTATGTTCGGTTATGCAAAACTATCTATGTTTATGTTTGAATGCATGCAACTTTCAGTTGAACTTGATCTAATTGAAGTTTACAATGTTAAGTTTAGGGGATCGACTAGAAACGGCCAAAAATTGCTAGAGTATATATATACTCACTAAGGGTTTTACTCTGTTAACTTTTAGGGGATCGGCTAGAGATGGCCTTATGCCTTGTTATTTCAGTTATTCACAATGTGATGCTCTATATGTGCAACTATTTGCCGTGTAGTTCAATTTCATCAATAACAGTTTCAACAATACCACTATGAATTATGATATTTGGTTGCTGTTAAGGATGTTGCAGTTAACATGCCTTTCTGTTTTTATAACAATAACTAGTGTACTTTAGACCTGCACAATACCAGTTTGAATGACTATATTTGCTTGTTTTTAAATGTTATGTATGTTGCAGTTAACACACCTTTCCACTTCTCGTTTTGCTTAACTAGCATGCTTAAACCTGCACACTGAAGCTATCATTTGGAGATTATGTTGTCTACCATGGATATATTTGGTTGATGTTTAGCATGTTGTGCTTAACATGCCTTTAGATGTACTCACACGGGACAATATTGGGAACAGCTCCTGTTTTCCATCGAGGTTAGTTTCATCGCATTGCTTATATATACTCACTGTTCAGGATATCGGTAGCAGCTGGTACCATATAGCCCGGGGGTTGATAAGGGATTAATCGTCGAATCGTACATTTCACTGAATATATCTGTAACCCATTTATTGGTAGGATAACTAGGGTCATATTTAATATATCTGAGGCTACATAGCAACATGTATTTGTACTGAATGACTAAATATGCAATCCCAAGCTTCATAGCAACAAGGAAGTGTGTTACCTTAATGTTCTGTTGATGTCTAGATATACATGTAATAAGATCTTATATAATGGGATGGAGGGAGTGTTGTACTACATCATTTTGCAATTGTTGTATAGCTTTTAATATTAACTTGGTGCTTTTAGGTACATATGTCATTGCCAAAGATCAACGCTTCGACCCTTTCTGTGTATGGGGCAATGAGATATTCATGAACTAGCATCAAGTAAGGAAACTGATAAAGATTGTTATTAAAATGGGTCAAAAGATGTCAATCGAACTATTTGTTTACACTTTATGCAAGACAACAGTGAACTGCAGGATAGTAAGTAAGAACTCTGTAGCCTTCTTTTTACTGCCCATAATGAGTTCTGTTAGATGACAATGTGCGATTCTTTTTCCTTTGCAGTGGTTCCCGAAGCAGTTTACACAAGATTACCTCTCAAACTACATGATTGGCGGGCGGCCATCACAAGGGGTTGGACTAGAGTCGTGCGTGCCTTCTACATGGAGGAGAGCACAATAGGGGCATTCCGCTTCACCTTGTTCAGCAACCAGAATGTCTCTCTTCTCTTTCTTTACCATCTTTAATAGTGCAAGTATACAACTCTGGTTCATCATTCTTTATTTGGTGCTTATGTAATTCTTTTTTTGATGTAATTCTTGAACATACGTACCTGTGAATCGAATAATGCATTGGTTGTTTGAACCTGATGGATATGAATAAAGCTATAGCCTACTTTCAAATTCAAATTCGATACAATTTTAAATAGCAGCAATTAAATTAGGGTGAAATTATGCTCTACATGTCATTACGGCGCACACGGTCTATAAAGCACAGCGTGTGTGATATACATCATAATCCGACATGGTTCACGGAGAGGAAACATGTGTAACCATGCACACAGTTGCCGTTTGCAAAGCGTGTGTGATGTCAGACAATATCACAAACGGTTCGAGAAAACTAAATGTGTGCGATTGTCGCCTTATTGTACACGATTTACAATCATGAACTGTTTGTGATGTGGCGTGCATCGTAAACGTAGAGCTAGTTTGGTACGTGCCTGGAAAAATCCCGTGCCTAGACTGTGCCTGGCCTGCGCCTGGTATAAGGTAAAACCACAGAAGTCCGACTGCGATGGTAATGCGAACACAAACGAGTAGCAAGGATGGAGCGTTTGGGATACATGCCGGCAACGCATACGCTTAGTTATCGAAAACGTATGCATTGCTACTCCCTATCCCCGACGGTTTCTGGGTCGTGTGGGAAGGACCCCCCTATCGCCCACACTCACTAGGCGACGATTTTAAATGTCGTCGCGGAAAGGGGTTAAAAACCGTTTGTATAGCAGCTCGCTGTACCAGTGACTATATGATGATTGAGTATGTGGAGCTCTTACTTAGACTTTGTTGAGAACAAGTTGAATTGCAACTAAGAACATAGGTTGTTAAGTTTCAAGAGAGGGCATTGTTTGAACCATAACATGTGAATTGATTGTTACTTTATCATGATGAGTTTTATGAGAAAGAATTGTTGTTATGATGCTAGGAAAAGTGATTGAAATTATCATTGATTAAACTTATGCACTATGCTAGCATTCACAATTCATAAATTATTTCTTTTATCATTTACCTACTACTTTTGATGTCGCTTGAAACTGCGTTGGTATTTCCCCAAAGAGGAAGGGGTGATGCAGCACAGCTACGGTAGGTATTTCACTCAGTTGTGAAACCAAGGTATCAATCCAGTAGGAGAACCAAGCAACACTATGTAAATGGTACCTGCACACAAAGAACAAATACTTGCAACCCGACGCGTAAGAGGGGTTGTCAATCCCTCCACGGTAAAAAGATAGATAAATTTGTGGTTGATTGGATAAATAGCTCTCGATAAAACGAGAAATAAAATAAGTAACAAAAAAGTGCAGCAAGGTATTTTTGGGTTTTTGGAATAATAGATCTGAAAATAAAAGTGGCAAATAATAGAGTGGAAAGCAAATATGATAAAGAACAGACCCGGGGGCCGTAGATTTCACTAGTGGCTTCTCTCAAGAAATAGCACACGGTGGGTAAACAAATTACTGTTGGGCAATGGATAGAAGATCAAATAATTATGACGATATCCAAGGCAATGATCAATATATAGGCATCACATCCAAGATTAGTAGACCGACTCCTGCCTGCATCTACTACTATTACTCCACACATCGACCGCTATCCAGCATGCATCTAGTGTATTAAGTTCATGGAGAAACGGAGTAATGCAATAAGAACGATGACATGATGTAGATGAGATATATTCATGTAGGAATAGCCCTCATCTTGTTATCCTTAATAGCAACGATACATGCGTGCCTTGCTGCCCCTTCTGTCACTGGGAAAGGCCACCACAAGATCAAACCCATTACAAAGCACCTCTTCCCATGGCAAGAAAAATCGATCTAGTTGTCCTAACTAAACCAAAGATTCAAAGAAGAAATACGAGGCTATAAATAATCATGCATATAACAGATCAAAGAAGACTCAAATAATATTCATGGATAAAAATCTGATCATAAACTCAAACTTCATCAGATCCCAACAAAGACACCGCAAAAAGCCATTACATCAAATAGATCTCCAAGAGACCATTGTATTGACAATCAAAAGAGGGAGAGGAAGCCATCTAGCTGCTGCCTACGGACCCGTGGGTCTATGCTAGACTACTCACGCATCATCAGAGAGGCACCAATGAGGATGATGAACCCCTCTGTGATGGTGTTAGATTGGATCTCGTGGTTCTAGAACTTGCGGCGGCTGGAATTGTTTTTCGTCGACTCCCTTAGGGTTTCTGGAATATTTGGAAATTTATAGGGCGAAGAGGCGGTGCAGGAGACCTCCATGGGCCCCACAACCCCCCTGGGCGCGCTTGGGCTCCTGGGTGCGCCCTGGTGGGTTGTGGTCCCCATGGGCCTCCTCCCAGGTGCTTTCTTGGTCCCCAAGGTGTCTTCTGGTCCAAAAAAATCTCCTAAAAGTTTCACTGCGTTTGGACTCCGTTTGGTACTGATATTCTGTGAAGTAAAAAACAAGCAAAAAACAGCAACTGCCACTGGGCACTATGTCAATAGGTTAGTCCCAAAAAATGATATAAAGTTGCTATAAAATGATGGTAAAACATCCAAGAATGATAATATAACAGCATGGAACAATCAAAAATTATATATACCTTGGAGACGTATCAGCATTCCCAAGCTTAATTCCTGCTCGTCCTCGAGTAGGTAAATGATAAAAACAGAATTTTTGATGTGGAATGCTGCCTAACATGTTCATCACAAATTCTTTTCTTTTGTAGCATGGACATTTGGACTTTTGTATGGTTCAAAGCAATAGTCTAGTTTTGACATGAAGATTTCAATACTCAAGCATATCAACAAGCAACCATGTCTTTCAAAATATCAACACTAAAGAAAGTTATCCCTAGCCCATTATGCTCAATCATTGATCCATTCACGAAACACACTCGCATATTAGCTACATCCAATGCTCAAGTATGATCATAGTGCTCCCTAGTTGGTGCTTTATAAGAGAAGATGGAGACTCAAATAAAAATAAAAATTGCATAAAGTAAATAGATAGGCCCTTCGCAGAGGGACGTAGGGATTTCTAGAGGTGCCAGAGCTCAAAGCTTAAATTGAGAGAGAGAAAAATTGAGAGGCATACTTTTTCCGTCAACGAAAACGACCGAGTAATTCCCAACACTTTCCATGCTAGATATATCATAGGCGGTCCCCAAACATAAAATAAGGTCTATTCCTTTTTCCACCATACTTTCACACTCCACGGCTAGCCATATCCATGGGTACCGTCCATACCAACACTTTCCAAGGAATTTATTATTTGACAACATAAAGTAAATTTCTTTTTCATTTCGGGACTGGGCATCCCTATTACCGCCGTACTCTCGTGCAATGACAAGTGAATAAACAATCATCTTGAGAATAACACATCTAGCATGGAAAATATTGGCCACCCCCTGCTGCTTCATGAGCGGTACGAGCACACAAAAAGGAAATTCATTTTGAAAATTTAGAGATGGCACATACAAATTTACTTAGAACGGCACAGAAATACCGCATATAGGTAGGTATGGTGGACTCATATGGCAAAACTGGGTTTAAGGATTTTGGATGCACAAGTAGTATTTCTACTTAGTACAAGTGAAGGCTAGCAAATAGATTGAGAAGCAACCAACCAAGAAACAAAAATTCATATAAATGACCATTAAGAATAACTAACACCGAATAATGCACCACAAGTAGGATGTAATTTCATTGCATAACTATTGACTTTCATGCTTGCGTAGGGAATCACAAACCTTAACACCAATATTCTTACTAAAGCATAATTACTCACCAACATGACTCACATATCACTATCATCATATCTCAAAACTATTACAAAGAACCAAGTTTATTTTGTCCAATGATCTTCATGAAAGTTTTTATTATATCCCTCTTGAATATCTATCACTTTGGGACTAATTTCAAATGTTGCAATTGCTTTTGACATGCTCAACAAATTTAAGTGAAGAACATGAACATAAAAATTTTCATCTCTCAAAATAATATAAGTGAAGAATGAGAGAATTTCTTCAAAAATTTACTAACTCTAAAATAAATCTAAGTGAAGCATGAGAGCATTTCTTCAAAAATATTAAAGCACACCGTGCTCAATAAGATATAACTGAAGCACTTGAGCAATTTCGTAGTTTAAAAAATTAAGTGAAGCGCATAGAGAAAATCATAGCATAATTTTGGCTCTCTCAAATAGGTGTGTCCAGCAAGGATAGATGACACAAACTAAAAATAAAAATAAGCAAAGACTCATATAATACAAGACGCTCCAAGCAAAACTCATGATATGTGACGAATAAAAATATAGCTCCAAGTAAAATTACCAATGGTTGTGAGAAGAAAGAGGGGATGCCTTCCGGGGCATCCCCAAGCTTAGTTGCATGGTTCTCCTTGAATATTAACTTGGGGTGCCATGGGCATCCCCAAGCTTAGGCTCTTTTCACTCCTTATTCCTTCATCCATTGTGATCTCACCCAAAACTTGAAAACTTCAATCACACAAAACTTAACAAAACCTTCGTGAGATCCGTTAGTACAATAAAGCAAATCACCACTCTAAGTACTGTTGCAAAACCATTAATATTTTATTATTGCATTATATCTACTGTATTCCAACTTTACTATGGCTTATACCCCCAGATACAATCCATAGATTCATCAAAATAATCACACAACGCAACGAAAACAGAATCTGTCAAAAACAGAAGAGTCTGTAGTGATCTGAACTTCGACCACACTTCTGTAACTCCAAAAATTCTGAAAAGTTAGGAAGATGTAGGAAATTTGTATATCAATCTTGTGTAAAAAAATTAGAATTTTTCTTCACTTCTGTAATTTTTAAAATTGTTTTACTGGATGCAAAAGTTTCTGTTTTCCAACAAGATCAAATCAACTATCACCAAACATAATCCCAAAGGCTTTACTTGGCACAAACACTAACTAAAACATAAAAAAACACAATCATAACAGTAGCATAATTGTGCAAACACTAAAAAACAGAAATAAAAAGGCAAAAATAAATTTTATTCATTGGGTTGCCTCCCAACAAGCGCTATCGTTTTATGCCCCTAGCTAGGCATGAAGCATAGATTCAAGTATTATCATCTTTATTTTTTGCTCCATAGGATGCCCTCATGATTGATTCATATGGTTGCTTATTTCTTGTCCTAGGGAAGTGTTCCATACCCTTTCTTAGTGGAAACTGAAATTTAATATTCCCTTCTTTCATATCAATCACGGCACCTATAGTGCGTAAAAACGGTCTACCAAGTATGATAGGCAAGACGGATTGCAATCAATATCAAGAACAATAAACTCCATGGGCACATAATTTCTATTTGCAAGAATAAGAACATCATTAATTCTTCCCAAAGGCTTTTTAATAGTGGAATCCGCTAAGTGCAAATTAAGAGAACATTCTTCAATATCGGTAAGACCAAGCACATCACATAGAGATTTCGGAATTGTGGAAACACTAGCACCTAAATCACATAAAGCAAAACACTCATAATCTTTAATCTTGACTTTAATGGTAGGTTCCCACTCATCATATAATTTTCTAGGAATTGAGATCTCTAATTCCAACTTTTCTTCTAAAGCTTTCATCATGGTGTCTACGATATGTTTAGTAAAAGCTTTATTTTGTTCATAGGCATGAGGTGAATATATCATGGATTGCAACGAAGAAATGCATTCAATCAAAGATCAATTGTCATAATTAAAGTCTTCGTAATCCAAAAGAGTGGGCACATCACTAGTTAAAGTTTTGACCTCTCCAAACCCACTTTTAGCAATTTTTTCATCAAGATTTTCACCCTCCGAATTATCGGGATGCCTTCTAGCTAAAGTTGACTCTTCTTCAGTCCCTTTATCATCAATTTTAATCTTACAAAACAAGGAATCAATAGAAGAAACACCAATCATTTTAAGATCTTCATCATTTTTATGAAAGCAATCGGTAGAAAACGCTCTTTCTAAAAATTCTCTTTTAGCTCTAAGCATAGCGGTTCTTTTCTTACTTTCATCCATATAAACATGCAAATCTTTAATTGATTCATCACATCAAATTTAGGAGGAAAAAATTTAATCTTGAGATTTTCTACATCATGGGCAATTCTATCAATGCTTCTAGACATATCATCAATCTTATTCAACTTTTCTTCTATCATAGTATTGAAAACTTTTTGAGCATTGATAAATTTTTAATATTACTCTCAAGATCAGAGGGGTTCCTATTGTTATTGTAAGAAGAATTACCATAGGAATTACCATAATTATTAGAGGAATTTCCAGGAAAAGGCCTAGGATTAAAATTACCTCTATAAGCATTGTTATTAAAATTGTTTCGCGAGACAAAATTCACATCTACGGGATCACTATTTTGCTCAATCAAAGTAGACAAAAGCACATCATTAGGATCAATAGGAGTACTTTTACTAGCAACCAATTTCATAAGAGCATCAACTTTTTCACTCAAAGTAATAATTTCTTCAACCGAATTAACTTTTTTACTAGTAGGTGCTCTTTTGGTATGCCATTGTGAATAATTTTCCATAATATTATCAAGCAATTTAGTATCTTCACCCAAAGTAATTTCCATAAAAGTACCACCCGCGGCGGAATCTAAAAGCTTTCTAGAAACAAAGTTCAATCCTGCATAAAAAATTTGTATGATCATCAAAAGACTTAAACCATGCGTACGACAATTTCTTAGCATTAATTTCATTCTTTCCCAAGATTGTGCAACATATTCATGCTCAAGTTGCTTAAAATTCATGATCTGAGTTCTAAGGGAAATAATTTTCGCTGGCAGAAAATACTTAGTAATAAAAGCATCGTTGCACTTATCCCAAGAATTGATACTATTGCGAGGCAAAGAAGAAAACCAAATTTTTGCACGATCCCTCAAAGAGAAAGGAAATAATTTCAAACTTCACAATATCATTGTCCACATCTTTTTTCTTTTACATATCACACAATTCTACGAATGTGTTTAGATGGGACACGGCATCCTCATTAGGAGTACCGAAAATTTGATCTTTCATCACAAGATTCAACAAAGCAGCATTAATATCACAAGACTCTGCACTAGTGGCGGGAGGAGAAATTGGAGTGCTAATAAAATCATTATTATTGGTATTGGAAAAATCACACAATTTGGTATTTTCTTGAGACATCGTAATTACGCAAACAAAAACGCAAACAAAAAGATAGATCTGACGAGAAAAAGGCGAATGAAAAAGAGGGCAAATAAAAAGGTAAATTTTTGTGAAGTGGGGGAGATGAAAACGAGAGGCAAATAACAAATAATGTAAATTACAAGGAGATGAGATTTGTGATTAGGAACCTGATAGATGTTGATGATGTCTCCCCGGCAACGGTGCCAGAAATTCCTTTTGATGTCGCTTGAAACTGCGTCGGTATTTCCCCAAAGAGGAAGGGATGATGCAGCACAGCTACGGTAGGTATTTCCCTCAGTTGTGAAACCAAGGTATCAATCCAATAGGAGAACCAAGCAACACTATGTAAACGGTACTTGCACACAAAGAACAAATACTTGCAACTCGACGCGTAAGAGGGGTTGTCAATCCCTCCACGGTAAAAAGATAGATAAATTTGTGGTAGATTGGATAAATAGCTCTCGATAAAATGTGAAATAAAATAAGTAACAAAAAAGTGCAGCAAGGTATTTTTGGATTTTTGGAATAATAGATCTGAAAATAAAAGTGGCAAATAATAGATCGGAAAGCAAATATGATAAAGAACAGACCCGGGGGCCGTAGATTTCACTAGTGGCTTCTCTCGAGAAATAGCACATGGTGGGTAAACAAATTACTGTTGGGCAATTGATAGAAGATCATGTTGGAAATATGCCCTAGAGGCAATAATAAAGTGGTTATTATTATAGTTCCTTGTTCATGATAATTGTTTATTATACATGCTATAATTGTATTGACCGGAAACTCAAATGCATGTGTGGATACATAGACAACAGCATGTCCCTAGTGAGCCTCTACCAAACTAGCTCATTGATTAAAGATGGTTGTGGTTTCCTAGCCATAGACATGAGTTGTCATTTGATAACTGTGATGGACAAGACCCAAACTATAAACGTAGCATATGATCATGTCAAGTTTATTGCTATCGTTTTCTGCATGTCAAGTATATGTTCCTATGACCATGAGATCATGCAACTCACTGACACCGGAGGAGTACCTTGTGTGTAACAAACATCGCAATGTAATTGGGTGACTATAAAGGTGCTCTACAGGTATCTCCGAGGGTGTCTGTCGAGTTGGCATGGATCAAGACTGGGATTTGTCACTCCGTACGACGGAGAGGTATCTCAGGGCCCACTCTGTAATACAGCATCACAATGAGCTTGCAAGCAATGTGACTAATGAGTTAGCCACGGGATCTTGTATTACGGAACGAGTAAAGAGACTTGCCGGTAACGAGATTGAACTAGGTATGGTGATACCGACGATCGAATCTCGGGCAAGTAACATATCGATAGACAAAGGGAACTGCATACGGGATTATCTGAATCCTTGACATCGAGGTTCGACCGATAAAGATCTTCGTAGAATATGTAGGAACCAATATGGACATCCAGGTCCCGCTATTGGTTATTGGCCGTAGAGGTGTCTCGGTCATGTCTGCATAGTTCTCGAACCCACAGGGTTTACACACTTAACGTTTGGTGACGATATAAGTATAGTTGAGTTGTTATGGTGGTAACCGAAGGTTGTTCGGAGTCCCGGATGAGATCCCGGACATGACGAGGAACTCTGAAATGGTTCGGAGGTGAAGATTGATATATAAGACAAAGGGTATTGGAGTTCGGAAGTGTTCCGAGGGTACCGGGTTATGGCGAGGAGAACCGAAAAGGGTTTCGGGGGCCCCGACAAGTGTTGGGGGCCTCATGGGCCAAGGGGAGGCAGCACACCAGCCCACTAAGGGGCTGTGCACCCCCCTCACCCCTTCCCACGATCACCAAAGGAGGTGGGGCGCCCCCCAAGGGCTGCCTCCACCTGGCTTGGGGGGCAAGCCACCCTAGGGTTTTCCTAGGGGCGCCCCCATCTGTGGTGGCCGCCGCCCCCCTAGGGGAAACCCTAGGGCACCCACTCCTCCTCCCTTCCCCCTATATATAGATGGGTAGAGGGAGGGCAGCCGCACCCCATCTATGCCACAGCGCTGCCCTCCCTCTCCCTCGTAGTCCATCTTCACTCCGCACAGTTAGCGAAGCTCTGCCGAGATTTCTCCACCACCACCGCCATCACGCCGTCGTGCTGCCAGAGGACTCAAGCTACTACTTCACCATCGCTTGTTGGATCGAGGAGGTGAAGGCGTCACCAAGCCGTATGTGTGTTGAGCGGAGGTGCCGTCCGTTCGGCACTTGGATCGGGAGTTCGCGGGACGGATCATGATTGGATCACGAAGACGTTCGACTACATCAACCGTCTTTCTTAATACTTCCGCTTACACTACTGGAATGATTCAAACCTCTTTGCCGTCTGCTGGCAGACGGCATATCTGGACATGTGGCAGCTTCCCAGTGCTGCCTAGCTGGGCTCTTTGCCGTCCGCCAGCTAACGGCTCTCACGCCACCGCACTGCCGTCAGCTGTCTTTGCCGTCTGCTGGCCTCGGATGGCGGACGACGTAATCCTTTGCCGTCCGTTTCTAAGAAGCGGACGGCAAAGAAGGCCTTTGCTGGCAGGCTTTCATCCGGACAGTTTGCCGTCCGCTAGCGGACGGCAAAGCATTTTGCCGTCCGTGATCTATGCCTTTGCCGTCCGCCATGGCGGACGGCAAAGAAGCTGATTCCAGTAGTGTTAGCGATCTACCAGGGTATGTAGATGCAATCTCTCCTCTCGTACATGTTCATCCCCTAGATCGATCTTGGTGAGCTTAGGAAAATTTTTGTTTCCCATGCAAAGTTCCCCAACAGATCAAATAATTATGACGATATCCAAGGCAATGATCAATATATAGGCATCACGTCCAAGATTAGTAGACCGACTCCTGCCTGCATCTACTACTATTACTCCACACATCGACCGCTATCCAACATGCATCTAGTGTATTAATTTCATGGAGAAACGGAGTAATGCAATAAGAACAATGACATGATGTAGACGAGATCTATTCATGTAGGAATAGCCCCCATCTTGTTATCCCTAATAGCAACGATACATGCGTGCCTTGCTGCCCCATCTGCACTGGGAAAGAACACCGCAAGATCAAACCCATTACAAAGCACCTCATCCCATGGCAAGAAAAATCGATCTAGTTGGCCTAACTAAACCAAAGATTCAAAGAAGAAATACGAGCTATAAATAATCATGCATATAACAGATCAAAGAAGACTCAAATAATAATCATGGATAAAAATCTAATCATAAACTCAAACTTCATCGGATCCCAATAAACACACCACAAAAAGTCATTACATCAAATAGGTCTCCAAGAGACCATTGTATTGAGAATCAAAAGAGAGAGAGGAAGCCATCTAGCTACTGCCTACGGACCCGTAGGTCTATGGTGGACTACTCACGCATCATCGAAGAGGGACCAATGAGGATGATGAACCCCTCCGTGATGGTGTTAGATTGGATCTCGTGGTTCTGGAGCTTGCGGTGGCTGGAATTGTTTTTATCGACTCCCTTAGGGTTTCTAGAATATTTGGGAATTTATAGGGCGAAGAGGCGATGCAGGAGACCTCCGTGGGCCCCACAACCCCCTGGGCGCACCTGGGCTCCTGGGCGCGCCCTGGTGGGTTGTGGTCCCCACGGGCCTCCCCCCAAGTGATTTCTTGGTCCCCAAGGTGTCTTCTGGTCCAAAAAAAATCTCCAAAAATATTTGCTGCATTTGGACTCCGTTTGGTATTGATATTCTGCGAAGTAAAAAACAAACAAAAAACAACAACTGGCACTAGGCACTATGTCAATAGGTTAGTCTCAAAAAATGATATAAAGTTGCTATAAAAGGATGGTAAAACATCCAAGAATGATAATTTAACAGCATGGAACAATCAAAAATTATAGATACGTTGGAGACGTATCAAGGACGAGTAGGAATTAAGCTTGGGGATGTTGATACGCCTCCAACGTATCTATAATTTATGAAGTATTCATGCCATGTTTACAACAATTTTATATGGTTTTGGTATGATTTGCATGGAACTAACCCGGACTGACGCTATTTTTACCAGAATTACTGTGGTGTTGTTTTTGTGCAGAAATAAAAGTTCTCGGAATTGGACGAAAAATTTTGATGATTTTTTTTTTGAAGAAAAGAAAAATACTGGAGCAAAGAACCACCGGAGGGGGGCCCCTGCTGCCCACAAGGCACCAGGGCGCGCCACCCCCCCCCCCCCCCTGGTGTGCCCTGGTGGGTAGTGGGCCCCCTGAGGCCCATCTTAGCGTGATTCCAACGCTGAAAAATCCTATATATTCAGAAACCCTCGAAAGTTAACCTAGATCAGAAGTTCCACCACTGCAATCCTCTGTAACCACAAAAGACCAATCTAGACCCTGTTCCGGCACCCTGCCGGAGGGGGAAATCATCACCGGTGGCCATCTTCATCATCCTGGCGGCCACCATGATGAGGAGGGAGTAGTCCACCCTCGGGGCTGAGGGTTTGTACCATTAGCTATCTGCTTAATCTCTCTCTCTATCTCTCGTGTTCTTGATTTGGCACGATCCTGATGTATCGTGAGCTTTGTTAATATAGTTGGATCATATGGTGTTTCCCCTCTCTATCTCATTGTGATGAATTGAGTTTTCCCTTTGAGATTTTGTTTTTATCGGATTGAATACTTTTATGGATTAGAGAGCACTTGATGTATGTCTTGCTATGGATACCCAAGTGACAATGGGGTATCATATTGATTCACTTGATATATGTTTTGGCACTCAACTCGTGGATTCCCGAGGTGACATTGGGGTAATCTATGCATAGGGGTTGATGCATGTTTTCATCCTTGTTTCTCTGGTAGAAATCTTGGCGCACTCTTTGAGGTTCTTTGTGTTGGATATAGTATTATGAATCTGAAATTGTTTGATGCATATCGTATAATCAACTCACGGATACTCGTGGTGACATTGGAGTATCTAGGTGACATTAGAGTTGGTTGATGTGTATCATATGGTGTTATTTTAGTACGAACTCTTAGATAGATCAATCGAAAAGGATAACTTGGTGTTATTTTAGTACGAACTCTTGGATAGATCGATCGGAAAGGATAACTTTGAGGTGCTTTTGAACCCTACAAACAATTTCGTCTTATGCTCTCCGCTAGATAAGAACTTTGGAGTGATTCTTCTTCGCACGTTGAGGGATGGTTATATGATCCAGTTATATTAGCATTGTTAAGAGATTGCACTAGCGAAAGTACGGACCCTAGGCCTTGTTTCTAAGCATTGCAATACCGTTTGCACTCACTTTTGTTACTTGCTACCTTGCTATTTTTTATTGTTACTATTACAAAAATCAATATCTACTATCATTACTACACTGCATCACCATCTCTTCACCGAACTAGTGCACCTATACAATTTACTATTGTATTTGGTGTGTTTGGGACACAAGAGACTCTTTTTTATGTGGTTGAAGGGTTGTTTGAGAGAGACCATCTTCATCCAACGCCTCCCACGGATTGATAAACCTTAGGTCATCCACTTGAGGGAAAATTTCTACTGTTCTACAAAACTCTGCGCTTGGAGGCCCAACACGAATCTACAAGAATAAAGTTGCGTAGTAGACATCAGTCATCTTACCCATGAGGCATGGTTCACATGTCTCAAATGATTCATAATCAAGAGATTCCAAAAGTCTATTAGCATGGAGTTTCTTCATGCGCTTTACACCAATATGACCTAAGCGGCAGTGCCACAAATATGTGGTACCATCATTATTAACTTTGCATCTTTTGGCATCAATATTATGAATATGTGTATCACTACGATCGAGATTCAACAAGAATAAACCATTCACAAGGGGTGCATGACCATAAAAGATATTACTCATATAAATAGAACAACCATTATTCGCCGACTTAAATGAATAACCGTCTCGCAAGAAACAAGATCCAGATATAATGTTCATTGTCAACGCAGGCACCAAATAACAATTATTTAGGTTTAAAACTAATCCCGAAGGTAGATGTAGAGGTAGCATGCCGACGGCGATCACATCAACATTGGAACCATTTCCGACGCGCATCGTCACGTCGTCCTTAGCCCGTCTTCGTTTATTCCGCAGCTCCTGTTTCGAGTTACAAATATGTGCAACTGAACCAGTATCAAATACCCAGGTGCTACTACGAGCACTAGTAAGGTACACATCAATAACATGTATATCAAATATACCTTTGTTGACGTTACCAGCCTTCTTATCTGCCAAGTACTTGGGGCAGTTCCGCTTCCAGTGACCATTCCCCTTGTAGTAGAAGCACTCAGTCTCAGGTTTGGGTCCAGCCTTGGGTTTCTTCAGGGGAGCGGCAACTGCTTTACCATTCTTCTTGAAGTTTCCTTTCTTTCCCTTGCCTTTCTCAAAACTAGTAGTCTTTTTAACCATCAACACTTGATGCTCCTTCTTGATTTCTACCTCCGCGGCCTTAAGCATTGCGAAGAGCTCGGGAAGTGTTTTCTCCATCCCTTGCATATTATAGTTCATCACAAAGCCCTTATAGCTTGGTGGTAGTGATTCGAGAATTTTGTCAATAATCGAGTCATCTGGAAAGATTAATTAACTCCCAACTGAGTCAAGCGGTTGTGCAACCCAGACATTCTAAGTATATGCTCACTAACAGAACTGTTCTCCTCTATTTTACAGCTAAAGAACTTGTCGGAGATGTCATACCTCTCGACCCGGGCATGGGCTTGAAATACCAATTTCAACTCCTGGAACATCTCTTATGCTCTGTGGTGCTCAAAACGTCTTTGGAGCCCCGGTTCTAAGCCATAAAGCATGACGCACTGAACTATCGAGTAGTCATCAGAACGTGCCTGCCAGATGTTCACAACATCCACAGATGACACTGGAGGGGGTGCGTCACCTAGCGGTGCATCAAGGACATAAGCCTTCTGTGCAGCCATGAGGATAATCCTCAAGTTACGGACCCAGACCGCATAGTTGCTTCCATCATCTTTCAACTTAACTTTCTCTAGGAACGCATTAAAATTCAGGGGAACTACAGCGCGGGCCATTGATCTACAACACAAATTTTGCAAGGACAATTAAGACTAAGTTCATGATAATTTAGTTCAGTTAATCAAATTACTAATGAACTCCCACTTAAATCAACATCCCTCAAGTTGCCTAAGTGATACATGATCCAAATCAACTAACCCATGTCCGATCATCACGTGAGATGGGGTAGTCATCAATGGTGAACATCTTTATGTTGATCATATCTACTATGTAACTCATGTTCAACCTTTCGGTCTCCTGTGTTCCGAGGCCATGTCTGTACATGCTAGGCTCGTCAAGTTTAACCCAAGTATTCTACATGTGTAAACTGGCTTACACCCGTTGTATGCGAACGTAGAGTCTATCACACCCGATCATCACGAGGTGCTTCAAAGACGAACTTTTGCAACAGTGCATACTCAGGGAGAACACAATTTCTCGAAATTAAGTGAGGGATCATCTTATAATGCTACCGTCGTTCTAAGCAAAATAAGATGCATAAAAAGGATAAACATCACATGCAATCAATATGTGACATGATATGGCCATTATCATCTCGTGCCTTTGATCTCCATCTCCAAAGCACCAGCATGATCTCCATCGTCACCGGCATGACACCATGATCTCCATCATCGTGTCATCACGTGGTCGTCTCCGCCAACTATTGCTAACGCATAGCGATAAAGTAAAGCAATTACATGGCGATTAATAAATTAAAGACAACCCTATGGCTCCTGCTGGTTGCCGTACTCATCGACATGCAAGTCGTGAACCTATTACAAAACATGATCATATCATACATGAACATATATCACATCACATTTTTGCCATACCACATCACAAAATGCCCTGCAAAAACAAGTTAGACGTCGTCTACTTTGTTGTTGCAAATTTTACGTGGCTGCTATGGGCAACTAGCAAGAACCGTTCTTACCTACGCAAAGCCACAACGGTGATAATCAAGTTTCCTTTTAACCTTCTATAAGGACCACCTTCATCAAATTTAACTAAAGTAGGAGAGACAAACACCCGCTAGCCACCTTATGCAAAACAAGTTGCATGTTAGTCCGAGCCGCTTCATCCCACAATACCGCCGAATCCAAATAAGACAAGAGAGGTAAGCAATTTTAGCATCAACTCCCACAACTCTTTGTGTCATACTCGTGCATATACATATACGCATAGACCTAGCTCTCATACCACTGATGGGGAACGAAGCACGAAAATAAAATAAAAATCTAACGAACACCCAAGATCTATCTAGGAGAAGCATAGCAATGAGAGGGGTGAGAGTGTGTCCATGTACCCTCGTAGACTAAAAGCGGAAGCGTATATAACGCGGTTGATGTAGTTGTACTCTTCGCGATCCGATCACGATTCAACTGATCTAGTGCCGAACGGACGGCACCTCCGAGTTTAGCACACATGCGGCTCAATGACGTATCCTCCTCCTTGATCCAGCAAGAGAAGGCGGAGAAGTAGATGGGATCACAACCATCACAACGACGTGGTGGTGATGGTGGTGGTGGAGCTAGTTCAGCAGGGCTTTGCCAAGTGCTACTAGTACGAGGACGGAGGAACTACGGAGTAACGGGAGAGAGAGGGGCGCCAAGGGCTTGGTGTGTCATTTTGGGGCGCCCCCTCCCCTCTATATATAGGTGGAGGGGCGTGGGGAACAGCCCCTCCAAGCCCTAGGGCGCAGCCAAGGGGGAGAGGACTTGGACTCCAAGTCCAATCCTATTCCTACTAGGACTTCCTTTTTTCCCTTCCCTAGCCACATGGGCTTTTGAGGACTTGGTGCGCCTCACCCAATAAGGCCAGGGCACCTCCCCTCAGCCCATGCCAGCCCTTGGGTCGTGATGGACCCACTTGTGGACTTCTGGATTCCTCCGAAACCTTCTAGAAGCTTCACGGTACAATACCGAAAAAACTGTATCTTCTTCCGGAACCCAAAATATGACTTCCCATATATAAATCTTTACCTCTCAACCATTTTGAGACTCCTCGTGACATCCGGGATCTCATCCGAGACTCCGAACAACATTCGGTTACCAATCATCAAATATCTCAATACTACTCTAGCGTCAACGAATGTTAAGCGTGCGACCCTGCGGGTTCGGGAATCATGTAGTCATGACCGAGACACCTCTCCGGTCAATAACCAATAGAGAGACCTGGATGCCCATATTGATTCCTACATATTCCATGAAGATCTTTTATCGGTTGAACCACGATGTCAAGGATTCGGTTAATCCGGTATGCAATTCCCTTTGTCTGGCGATATGTTACTTTCCTGAGATTCGATCGTCGGTATCTCCATACCTAGTTCAATCTCATTACTAGCAAGTCTCTTTACTCGTTCCGTAATACAAGATCCCATGACTAACTCATTAGTCACATTGCTTGCAAGCTCTTTAAGATGTTGTATTACCGAGAGGGCCCAGAGATATCTCTCCGTCATACGAAGTGACAAATCCCAGTCTCGATCCATGCCAACTCAACAGACACCTTCGGAGATACCTGTAGATCACCTTTATGATCACCCAGTTACGAAGTGACGTTTGGATACACACTAAGTACTCCTCCGGTGTCAGGGAGTTACACGATCTCATGGTCTAAGGAACAGATACTTGACATGAAGAAAGCTATAGCAAATAAACTAAACGATCTGATGCTAAGCTTACGGTTGGGTCTTGTCCATCACATCATTCTCCTAATGATGTGATCCCGTAATCAAATGACAACTCATGTCTATGGTTAGGAAACCTTAACCATTTTTTATCAACGAGCTAGTCTAGTAGAGGCTCACTAGGGACACTGTGTTGTCTATGTATTCACACATGTATTTAAGTTTCCGGTCAATACAATTCTATCATGAATAATAAACATTTATCATGAACAAGGAAATATGATAATAACTAATTTATTATTGCCTCTAGGGCATATTTCCAACAGACATGACTAGTCATAAAACCAAGGTGACACAAACGTACAGGGACAAACATATGTAACCCAGCAATGCACGTGTCGGTCATTGATAACCCACAAGTATAGGGGATCGCAACAGTTTTTGAGGGTAGAGTATTCAACCCAAATTTATTGATTCGACACAAGGGGAGCCAAAGAATATTTGTAAGTATTAGCAGCTAAGTTGTCAATTCAACCCACCTGGAGATTAATTATCTGCAGCAAAGTGATCAGTAGCAAAGTAGTATGATAGTTTTGATAGTAGTAGCAATAGCAATAGTAACGGTAACAATGATAGCAATGATTTTGTAGCAAGTGTAACAGTAACAGTAACAGTAGTAACTTAGCAAGAACAATATAAGAGAAAATCGTAGGCATTGGATCGGTGAATTCGTTGGATGATATTCATCATATAACAATCATAACCTAGGGCGATACGGCACTAGCTCCAGTTTATAAATATAATGTAGGCATGTATTCCGTAAATAGTCATACGTGCTTATGGAAAGAACTTGCATGACATCTTTTGTCCTACCCTCCCGTGGCAGCGGGGTCCATATGGAAACTAAGGAATATTAAGGCCTCCTTTTAATAGAGAACCGGAACAAAGCATTAGCACATAGTGAATACATGAACTCCTCAAACTACGGTCATCACCGGAAAGTATCCCGAATACTGTCACTCTGGGGTTTACGGATCATAACACGTAATAGGTGAATATAACTTGCAAGATCGGATCCAGAACATAGATAAAATGGTGATAACATAAACGGTTCAGATCTGAAATCATGGCACCCGGGCCCAAAGTGACAAGCATTAAGCATGGCAAAGTCATATCAACGTCAATCTCAGAACATAGTGGATACTAGGGATCAAGCCCTAACAAAACTAACTCAATTACATGATGAATCTCATCCAACTCCTCACTGACCAGTGAGCCTACGAAGGAATTACTCACTCCCGGTGGGGAGCATCATGGAATTGGCGATGAAGGAGGGTTGGTGATGACGAAGATCGAAGATCCCCCTCTCCGGAGCCCAAAACGGACTCCAGATCTGGCCTCCCGATGAAGAACAGGAGGTGGCGGTGGCTCCGTATCGCGAAACAAGATAATTCTTCCTCCCTGATTTTTTCTGGAAAAATAGGATTTTATAGCGTTGGAATCAGGGTCTGCGGGGCCACCAGGTGGGCTCAACCCACCTGGGTGCGCCTGAGGGGGGGCACGCCCTGGTGGGTTGTGCTCACCCAGGGGCCCCCCTCCGGTGGTTCTTGGCTCCAGTATTTTTATTTTATTGTATAAAAATTCTCCAAAAAGTTTCGTTCCAATCCGAGAACTTTTATTTCTGCACAAAAACAACACCATGGTAGTTCTGCTAAAAACAGCGTCAGTCCGGGTTAGTTTCATTCAAATCATGCAAATTAGAGTCCAAACCAAGAGGAAAAGTGTTAGGAAAAGTAGATATGACGGAGACGTATCAACTTCCCCAAGCTTAAACCTTTGCTTGTCCTCAAGCAATTCAGTTGATAAACTGAAAGTGAAAAAGAAAAACTTTTACGAACTCTTTTGCTCTTGTTTACATAAATAAGCTTAAGTAGCACCCAGGTTTTCAGCAAAGATTATAACTAACCATGTTAACAATAACCCTTAAAAATTATTTTAACTCATATCAATGACATAATCAACTAGCAAGCAATAATAAAACATCTCAAATGACAACACCTGGTCAAAACAATCATGATATAATATGACAACAGTGGTACCTCGCTAGCCCTTTCTGAGACCGCAAAACATAAATGCAGAGCACCTCCAAAGTTCAAGCAGTGACTAAACATTGTAATTCATTTTAGAAAAGATCCAGTCATGATGCATCCAACATTAACTATACACAATGCTTGAGGATGACAATAGTGCTCTCAGGATTTGGTGCTTATTTGAGAAGGTGATGACTCAACATAAAACTAAATAGATAGCCCCTTCGCAGAGGGAAACAGGGATTTGCAGCGGTGCTAGAGCTCAATTTTTAAAACAGAGGTAAATGAAATTTTGAGAAATTCACCCTTCCTGTTTACTTCGCGACCATTAGTTATTGATATCTTCCATGCTAAACACATTAGTGGCGGTTCCCAAGCAATAAAAGTAAGGGTTTACTCCCCCTCCACCAACAAACACACTCCACGGCTAGCCGAATCCACGGGTACCATCCATACCAACATCAGTCCTGGGGGAGTTTTGTTTAATTATTTGCAATTTGATTTCGGGACTGGGAATCCCTATTACCGCCCCTCTCGTGCAAGGAGAGTGAATAAACACTCATCATGAGAATAACCCGCTTAGCATGGAAGATACCGACTACCTCCTGTCGCTCTATGAACAATCCAGGCACACAAAAATGGATATTTATTTGAAGTTTTTAGAGGTGGCACATGCAAATTTACTTGGAACGGCAGGGTAATACCGCATATAGGTAGGTATGGTGGACTCATCTAGAATAACTTGGGTTTTAGGATTTTGATGCACAAGCAGTGTTTCCACTTAGTACAGGCGAAGGTTAGCAAATAGGTTGGGAAGCGGCCAGCTAGAGAGCGAAAACGGTCATGAACATGCATTATGCATAATGAACATTGGATACTAGCATGAGTAGGATATGAACACCATGAACATAAATATCATAGAGGCTATGTTGTTTTGATTCAACTACATGCATGAACATGTGCCAAGTCAAGCCACTCGAACATTCGAAGGAGGATACCATATCATCATACTACATCACAATCATTTTAACGCAATGTTGACATCCAAGATAAATCATTATCCACTCCTAGCTACTTAAGCATGACATGAGAAACTATAATCTATAATTGTCATTGCAAACATGTTTGATCATAATATGCTGAATCATGGATACTAGGTTAAACATATTTACAAAAATAGAACAAGTTGAGTTCATACCCGTTTCTCTCTGACACGGCCAGTTCATCAAATATCGTCATTATTGCCTTCCACTTGCATGACCGAACGATTTGAAAATAGTAATAGTGCAAGAGTGTCGTGGACTAAGCTGGAATCTGCAAATATTTTATTCAAAGGAGAAGACAAGGTAATTTGGGCTCTTTGTTAGATCAACAATAATGCACATGAGAGCCACTCAACATTTTTATCGTGGTCTTCTCCTTGGTATGACTCAATAAACTGAAAAGAAATTCAGAGAAACACACTGAAATATTTTTGGAGTTTTTAGTTTTTCTAGAAGAAAGAAAATTAAAGAAGGAAAAACAAAAACTAGATAAACTATTTACATGGGAAAGCTCCCAACAAGCAAGAAGAAGAATCGAGAAATCTTTTTGGGTTTTTCTTTTAATAATGCAGCTAATTAAACTAGAAAGAAAAAAATGAAAAGAAGCAGGAAATATTTTTGGGTTTTCTCAAAGTTTTTCAAACACACAAGAAGAAGGCGAGAAAATAAATCTAGTATGGATAATATAATGAAAAAGTGTGGACACCGACAACTGGAATGAAATGTATAGACATGAATGTAATGTCGGTGGTAATACGTACTCCCCCAAGCTTAGGATTTTGGCCTAACTTGGTAATCACCATCAGTAGCCTGCATAGTAGTCGGAGTGATAGCTCACAGAGTCTCTAGGTGCAGCCTCCTCAGCCTGCCGAGCAGCTACAACCTCAGCGTTGTGCGCGCGGGCCTCGCTCTCAAGAACATAATATCTTCCCTTGCTGTGATAATCAAAGAGAGCAGGAGCAGGCAAAAAGGTGTGCACCACAGAATGTTTATTAAACAATAGGTTATAAATATAATCAGTGGCCTCACCTTTGAGGAATTTATGGCGCTTCATGGCCTCAAAGTCTAAGTACTGGGTGGGCAGGATAGGGTCATTAGGCCAAGGTGATACGCCTAGCCCCCTTGCTTGACGTGAGGCATAAATCCCACCATAAAAATTTCCACTACCGGCATTGTGTTGCAGTCTACGTGCAACAATTTCCCCAAGGTTATAGCATCTATCAGCGGTGAGAGCAGTGTGTAAAAGACTCAAGTCAGGAGCACAAAGTGTGCTGCAATCCTGCTTGCCTACGGTGCATTTGCCACTAAAGAGTGCAAAGTATTGAATCGATGGGAAATGAATGCTCTTTATTCTACCCTGTGTCACTCCTCTAATTTCACCAAAGCAGAGGCTAGTCAAGAATGTTTCATACTCAGATCTAGGTGGTTCGTCTAACGAGCCCCAAAATGGAATTTTGCAGTGGTAAGCAAATCTCTCTAGAGGTATGGTAAATGGATTGTCATACAGTTTAAACGACACCCTAGACTCACGAGGATGAAATCTAAATTCTTTAGTAAATGATTCTATGAGGCAGAGATGTTGGTTGCACTTATCTTCCAGGTAGGGACCGAGCTCGGTGTTGTGAACATATTGCTCAAATTCTTCTTTAATACCTGCTCTCACCATAAAATTGTTGCATGGCCATAGGCAGGATTTGGTAGCTGCTTCTCGTATCGAACTTGCGCTTGGTTTGACATAAGACCGACGCACCGAATCACTACTAGATGATGCCTCCGAAGACCTCCTCCTCGAAGAACTCCTAAAGAAACTCATCTTATTCGTATGAACAAAATTCTGAAATTTTTAGTACACAAATTTTTTGTCAACAAAACTTCACAAGATTGGTAGCAACCACTCATAAACATGCATAGAGGCTATATTGAGCATTCAAACTACTTAGAACTCTAAGAATTCAACATGCAAGCTCATCTACAGCAGCACCAAGAGTAGCTAATTATTCAAAATATAAATCACTAAAGCAAAAACTAATTGGACCAATGGAGGAGTCACATACCAAGTAGCAATCCCCCAAAACAATTTCGGAAATGGAGCTTTGAGCAAAGAGATCGAAATCCGCGGGTTTGAGAGCAAGAACATGAGAGAGAGAGAGAGAGAGCAATGGTGAATTTTTTCTGGAGGTAGGTGGTGACATGGGCTAAAGAGATAAGTGAGGGGGCCCACGTGGGGGCCACAACCCACCAGGGCACGCCTGGGGGTGCTGGCGCGCCCAGGTGGGTTGTGCCCACCTGGTGCACCCCCCTCTGAAGTTATTTGCATCAAAAATTCTTAAATATTCATAAAAAAAATTGTATTAAATTTTCAGGACATTCTGAGAACTTTTATTTTCGGGTCATTTTTTATTGCATGAAAAATCCGGAAAATAGGATAAACATGGCATTTTATTTTATTTAACTAAGAAAAACAGAAAATAAAAGGTAAGGACAGAAGGTGGTGCCTACTAAATTCATCAACTTCATACCTCTCAAAAGTGATCCATTAATAAGGTTGATCAAGTCTTATTAACAATCACCTTCGATTAGCATGAAACCGAAGAACTTTCGTAAAACACTAAGTTACCTCAACGGGGATATGCATGTCCCCAACAATAAGTATATCATATTTCTTTTTGGCAGTAGGTAGAGGTAGTTGAAAACTTCCAATAGTGAGTGTCGAAGACTTTTCAATAACATTTATACCATTCACTTGGAATTGTTTCTTCGAAAAGTGCACCGTATGCTCATTACCATTGATATGAAAAGTGACCTTGCTTTTATTGCAATCAATAACAGCCCCTGCAGTATTCAAAAAGGGTCTACCAAGGATAATCGACATGTTGTCGTCCTCGGGCATCTCAAGTATAACAAAGTCAGTCAAGATGGTAACATTTGCAACAACAACGGGCACATCCTCACAAATACCGATAGGTATAGCAGTTGATTTATCAGCCATTTGCAAAGATATTTTAGTAGGTGTGAGTTTATTCAAGTCAAGTCTTTTGTATAAAGAGAAAGGCATAACACTAACACCAGCTCCTAAATCACATAAAGCAGTTTTCACATAGTTTCTTTTGATGGAGCAAGGTATAGTTGGTATTCCCGGATCTCCAAGTTTTTTAGGTACTCCATCCTTAAAAAAATAATTAGCAAGCATGGTGGAGATATCAGCTTCCGGTATTTTTCTCTTATTAGTGATGATGTCTTTCATGTACTTTGCATAAGGGGCCATCTTTAAAATATCAGTCAAGCGAGTACGCAAAAAGACTGGCCTAATCATTTCAGCAAAGCGTTCAAATTCTTTATCATCTTTCTTCTTACTTGATTTAGGTGGAAAGGGCATGGGTTTCTGAACCCATGGTTCTCTTTCCCTTCCATGTTTTCGAGCAATAAAGTCTCTTTTATCATATCTTTTATTCTTGGGTTGTGGGTTATCAAGATCAACAGATGGTTCTATTTCAACATCATTATCTGGTTCTTTACTGTTTGGTTGAGTGTCTTCTAGAACCTCATCATTATCTTTTTCATTATCACTAGGTGAGTGTTCATTACCAGATTGAGTTTCGGCATCAGAAATAGAATCATCATTATTAGCTTCAGGAGGTTTTTCTATCTCTGGTTCACTAGAGGTATGCAAAGTCCTATCATTTTTCTTATTCTTTTTGGTAGGACTAGGTGCATCAGTATTAATTCTTTGAGAGTCTTGTTGAATTCTTTTTGGGTGTCCCTCAGGATAAAGTGGTTCCTAAGTCATTCTACCTCCTCTAGTCATTACTCTGACAGCATGATCATTGATATTATTATTCATTTCATCAAGCAATTCTCTTTGAGATTTAGCAACTTGTTCTAATTGAGTTTGAACCATAGAAGCACGTTTTCCTACACCTCTAACATCATTTGAGATTCTAAATAACAAGTCACTCAAGCGAGCAATCATATCAGAATTATATTTCAATTGTTTCATAACATTTGCATTGAAGTGATCTTGTTTTCTCATATAGTTATCAAACTCATAAAGGCATTGACTAGGATGCATATTATAAGGATTGTCATTATCATTAAATTTCATTAAAGAATTTACCTCTACCACCTTGGGTGGTGGTGTATCAAGCCCATGTATTTCTTCAATAGGAGGTAAATTTTTGACATCCTCAGCTTTAATACCTTTTTCCTTCATACATTTCTTTGCCTCTTGCATATCTTCAGGACTGAGATATAAGATACCCCTCTTCTTTGGAGTGGGTTTAGGCGGTGGTTCAGGAAGAGTCCAATCATCATGATTTTTTAATATGTTATTCAACAATTCTTCAGCTTGTTCAACAGTTTGTTCCCTGAAAACACAACCAGCACAACTATCTAGAAAGTCCCTAGAAGCATCAGTTAGTCCATTATAGAAGATATCAAGTATTTCATTTTTCTTAAGAGGATCATCAGGCAAAGCATTCAACAATTGGAGAAGCCTCCCCCAAGCTTATGGGAGACTCTCTTCTTCAATTTGCACAAAGTTAAATATTTCCTGTAAGGCAGCTTGTTTCTTATGAGCAAGAAAATATTTTTCAGAGAAGTAGTAAATCATATCATGGGGACTACGCACACAACCAGGAGCAAGAGTATTATACCAAGTCTTAGCATCACCCTTTAATGAGAACAGAAATAATTTGAGAATATAATAGTAGCGAATTTTCTCATCATCAGCAAATAGGGTGGCTATATCATTCAGCTTAGTAAGATGTGCCACAACAGTTTCAGTTTCATAACCATGGAAAGGATTAGATTCAACCAAAGTAATTAACTCTGGGTTGACAGAGAATTCATAATCCTTATCATCAACAAAGATAGGTGAAGTGGCAAACTTAGGATCACATTTCATTCTAGCATTCAAAGATTTCTCCTTCAGTTTGCATAATAATTTCTTAAGATCATCCCTATCATTGCAAGCAAGAAAATCTCTTGTTGTCTCCTCATCCATAACATAACCTTCAGGTACCTTAGGCAGTTCATATCTAGGAGAGCTAGGTCTAACAGGTGTCTCAAGATTTTTAGATTCAATGATTTCATCAGGTTAAGCATCCTCAATAACTCTAGCTCTAGCAATTTGTTCATCAAGAAAATCACCAAGTGGCACATTATCATCAAGCAAGGTACTAGCATCATCATAAGCATTATCCATAGCAGAAGTAGCATCATCAATAACTTACGACATATCAGGATTAATAGCATGTGGTGGTGTTTCAAGTTTACTCAAAATAGAAGGTGAATCAAGTGCAGAGCTAGATGGCAGTTCCTTACCTCCCCTCATCTTAGAGGGAAATATTTTAGTCTTGGTATCCTTCAGATTCTTCATAGCGATAAATTGATAATAATCCCAAGTGACTCAACAAATATAGCTATGCTCCCCGGCAACGGCGCCAGAAAAAGGTCTTGATAACCCACAAGTATAGGGGATTGCAACAGTTTTCGAGGGTAGAGTATTCAACCCAAATTTATTGATTCGACACAAGGGGAGCCAAAGAATATTTGTAAGTATTAGCAGCTGAGTTGTCAATTCAACCACACCTGGAGATTAATTATCTACAGCAAAGTGATCAGTAGCAAAGTAGTATGATAGTTTTGATAGTAGTAGCAACAGCAATAGTAACGGTAGCAATGATAGCAATGATTTTGTAGCAAGTGTAGCAGTAACAGTAGCAGTGGTAACTTAGCAAGAACAATATAAGAGAAAATCGTAGGCATTGGATCAGTGAATTCGTTGGATGATATTCATCATATAACAGTCATAACCTAGGGCGATACGGCACTAGCTACAGTTCATAAATATAATGTAGGCATGTATTCCGTAAATAGTCATACGTGCTTATGGAAAGAACTTGCATGACATCTTTTGTCCTACCCTCCCGTGGCAGCGGGGCCCATATAGAAACTAAGGGATATTAAGGCCTCCTTTTAATAGAGAACCGGAACAAAACATTAGCACATAGTGAATACATGAACTCCTCAAACTACGGTCATCACCAGAAAGTATCCCTAATACTGTCACTCCGGGGTTTACGGATCATAACACGTAATAGGTGAATATAACTTGCAAGATCGGATCTAGAACATAGATATAATGGTGATAACATAAATGGTTCAGATCTGAAATCATGGCACCCGGGCCCAAAGTGACAAGCATTAAGCATGGCAAAGTCATATCAACATCAATCTCAGAACATAGTGGATACTAGGGATCAAGCCCTAACAAAACTAACTCGATTACATGATGAATCTCATCCAACTCCTCACCGACCAGCGAGCCTACGAAGGAATTACTCACTCCCGGTGGGGAGCATCATGGAATTGGCGATGAAGGAGGGTTGATGATGACGAAGATCGAAGATCCCCCTCTCCGGAGCCCAAAACGGACTCCAGATCTGGCCTCCCGATGAAGAACAGGAGGTGGCGGCGGCTCCGTATCGCGAAACGAGATAATTCTTCCTGCCTGATTTTTTTCTGGAAAAAATAGGATTTTATAGCATTGGAATCAGGGTCTGCTGGGCCACCAAGTGGGCACAACCCACCTGGGCGCGCCTGAGGGGGGGCGCGCCCTGGTGGGTTGTGCTCACCCAGGGGCCCCCCTCCGATGGTTCTTGGCTCCAGTATTTTTCGTTTATTGTATAAAAATTCTCCAAAAAGTTTCGTTCCAATCCAAGAACTTTTATTTCTGCACAAAAACAACACCATGGTAGTTCTGCTGAAAACAGCGTCAGTCTGGGTTAGTTTCATTCAAATCATGCAAATTAGAGTCCAAAACAAGAGGAAAAGCATTAGGAAAAGTAGATACGACGGAGACGTATCAGTCATAAACTTATGAACCCAAGTCGTAGAATGCTACAAGGATTTAAAGGAACAACGCGTGATATTTCCCATAGAGACAGACACAGGAGCAAAGAAGAATATATGTCGATCAATCCATGTATTTCGAAGCAGTAGCGAACTACCAAGGCTCAGTGGAAGCACTGCTAGGAGGCATTTCCCTGTAAGGATGACTACCAAAGGCAAACAACGAGGTGTCGAATCCCACACATACCGATGCATTTCAAACATACACACTATATACATGATATGGGTAGATACAATATGACATCACAACAAAACTCTACGACTCAAAGTATTTATTTAAGCGGCTCCGAAGAGCCTTACGTAACATATCCATACAGGTAGGGGTCACATGATCCGACACTCAGAGTCATACAAACATGCAAGCACATGTGGAAACTTAACTTGTCTGGGTACAGACAACTAGAAAGAAAAAGGCTTGAGAAGTCTGTCTATCTACATCGGCCCACCATAGGCACCAGAATGCCATCTTGGTACCAAGTCACTCATCGACGTCAAGGTCTATGTAGAAATCACTAGTGTTATCGGTGTTCTTCTCTGCAGCAGTTTATTAAGCAAACATGAGTACAAAGGTACTCAGCAAGTCTTACATCATATCTATCTACTTATGCAACAGTATCAACAGGAGGTGGTGGTGTTTAATGCAAAAAGCCAGCTTTGACTCTTTGGCTATCATGTACTATGACTACCGGTAATTCTTTGAGGTAAGAAAGCGCACACGAGTCCACTAACACCACGACAATACACTACCATGGATCCTCTCCCGTCTTCCTGTGAGAGGGCTATCCACGACACTCACACTTGTCTTGATACTATTATGAGTAACTGTTAAAGTTGTCTATGAACAACATAAGTTTTCAAATAGTCCATGTCCGAGGACGTGACTATTTGAATAGTTTGATAACCCTGGAGGGGTGTACTTATTCACACACACACACACACACACACACACACACACACACACCACTTATCACCATATACACGTCATGTATCTCAACAACCTTCAAGCGAAAGCCTGGCAAGGGCGTCGGTCATGACCTAACTAATCACACAAGACTCTAGTCCAGGTTTATCGCCTATTTGAAACTGACCCGCAAGAAAGTCCGGCCGAAGTTTCCGTTACGGCCCCAAACGATGTGAGCAGGGTTCCCAACCCACCTAAGGTGCCACTTGGTACACCATGCCATGGTGTATCTACCCATCATAGCCCACCCCTAGGGTCAATGCTACGCACCGCCACCAACACATGTCGTACAAATATCAGAAACTAGTTGCAACTCCTGGATAAAGTACACGGCAATCAATAAGCCGAGAGGGTCCACTGTGTGGTAGTAGCTAGTCTTGGATCACATACACAGAACTAAGTTCTTAAGGACGTTTCCAATGAGACAACCCATCAGGTACTCCTACATGGCCTCTCATCGCTACATTTACCAAAACAGGTTCAACACTTAACCCTCATCATCAGAACACCATCATTTCACTCCAATCCGTCACCCTGATGAACCAGACCTGACACAACTCTAAACATAGCAAGCATAGCAAACATAGCAGGGTAAAGATCACAAGAGGGGCTCAAGCAACTCCTAACACTGCTAGTAAGGTTTTACTAATTACTGTGGCAATAACAGGTCATGCAGAGGAACTGGGTTCAACTACTGCAACAAGTAACAGTTAAATCGCTATTGTCAAAATACAGTAAAAGAGAGCAGGAGCGAGGGAGTGGGATTGTATCGGAATGCTCAAGGGGGTTGCTTGCCTGGCAGATTGGTAGCAGGGTACTACTCTTTAGATGGATACTCAAGGTTACCCTCCGGAACAGAACCTACCGCGGAGAACATATACCGAAGGAGCAATCAATACATGGCAATATGCAACATTATGATGCATGTTCACGTCATGGAAAAATGAGGTTGGATGAGCTCATGCAGATTAGGTGAAGTTGGTTTGAATCCAAGATTCAAATTCAACATCCACATATGGTATTTCAAATACATTTTAATTGATTTAACTTGATCAGAAGGTTTAAATTGTTTTGTCATCCATGAAAATAGTACCAATGGATAGATTGGATTTTTCTAATCATTTTTCATATATATATATATATATATATATATATATATATATATATATATATATATATATATATATCTTTTTCATCTGAGCTATGGTTGATTTAATATGATTTTTTGAAGTTTTGAACATTTTCTGGAATTTCCTATTTATTTGAATAAAACTAAATCCAAAAATTATATTACTACATCAGCACTACGTCAGGGTGACGTCAGCAGTCAATAGAGGCGGTACAGGTCAAACCTGATGTGTGGGTCCCGCATGTCAGTGTCACATCTAAGTAACAATGGTTGTTAGTGCTAATTGTGTGATTAACTTAATTAATCCATGGTCTGGCCCCACATGTAAGTGACTCGGAGGGGAGTCAAACCCAGTCAACCGGAGTCAGATCGCCGGAGTTGACCCGCGGCTCATCGCTAGCGAAGCCAGAGACGGCGTGGGTGCTTGGGATTGCGCTGCGGTGCTCCCCTCGATGCGTGGCTAGGTGCGTTGGAAAGCTCTCGCCGGCTGGCCGGAATCGACGTCGGCGAGCTCTACAACGGCGGCCGGAGTTCGGATGCCCACGGGTTAGTTGATCCAGCGTGCAAACGAGTAAAGCGAGGGGCTGGCGAGGCACTACATGTTGTCGCAAGCGCGTTGGACACGCTGGGGTGACAAACGGTCACCGGAGCTACGTCGGCAACGAGCTCGGGCGGCGGCGTGTTTCGGTCGTGATGGAACTGGAGGCTACGACGTTCAATCGACGCAAAGAAGAGGGAGGGGGGTTCGAGGCAGGAGCTCACAGCGGTTCAGATGGAGGTCTCAGTGAGCTCGGGGGAGGCTTGGAGCGAGCGGGGCGGCGAAGGCGATCTCCGGCGTCCGAGGTTGAAGATGATGAAGAAAACGGCACTGCAGTGCGCCCGGCGTCGAATAGCTCGGGGTAGATGCCGTATGGGACGAATGCGGAGCTCGCGGACACGACGATGGAGCACGGGGAGCACGGTGGTCGCGACTACGGCGGCGGTGCGAGATCGGCGGCTTCGACCATGGTGACGGGAAGGCGAGGAAGAGAGCAGGGGCGAGTGAGGGAGTCGGGTCGATCAGGACTGCACCGGTGAGGTGATTCGCGGCGTCTACGTGGCCTGTGGGGCGCAGTGAGCTAGTGGCGTGGCGCCCGCGTCGCGCGCTGTCCTGCCTCTGCCTACTGGCAGAGGTAGGGAATGACTGGCACGCGGGCCGGCTGGGCTGGGCCAAGCCAGTGGGCTGCGTGGTGAGTTCCCTCTCTCTACTTTTTCCATTTAGTTTTGTTTGTTATTTTCTTTTTTCTTTTTTGATTTGATTTCAAACCAAATCATTTTTGTAAAATCCTGAAATAGATTGTGGACTCTTTCTAAATTATTCCAGTGGCCCTCAATTAGGTTCAGAATTATTTGAGCATTTAAAATATTTATAGCAATTAAATGCCCAAATTCAAATACTTTATGGCTTAATTCAAAAATCCAAAAATGTACCAAAAATGTGTGCGTCATTTTTGGCGGAGGTTTGCACCTTTTTCAAAAATCATGAACTTTTATGAAGGGCATTTTGGATTCGTTGAAAATATTTTTAGTTGATCCTAGTATTTTCAAAGGGTTTGTTGGATCTCCAATTCAAATTTCAAGAAAATTTAAACATGTTGCACATGCAAGACTAGCCCAAGTGCAAAGCTAAACTAGGGTTGTGAGTTGTGACATATATCATGTGAAATTTTTCCTCAACAGAACTCTAAATTCAATTTCAGTAAAATACAACCTACTGTGAGTGACATGCGGGCGTTGACCTCACTATTACTCTTACGATTCACACGACAAGAAAAAATGATGACATTTTGACAACAAAAAAACGCAAATAAAACGCATAAAAACTCACAAAATTCCAACAACACACAGTCCTATTAACAAAATCTGGTGGCAGGAACCCGCTGGTTTCTTACTGTAATAAGAAAGCAAAAGGGAAGGAAATAATCTAGCAATATTCATGTTGTGCGAGAGTTTCTATGCAGCTTTCGTGAGCGTTTTTATCAGTGAGAAAGGCAGCTTTTGTGAGCGTTTTTATCAGTGAGAAAGAAATATCGTGTGAGGAGATTCTTTTGCACTCCTTTCACCAATTCACCTCCACGTGTTTTCCCACTCTATTTTAAGTTGGGCCGTGTGATTGGCTATTTTTCTGTGAGCAATGAAATTATGTGTACGCTAAAAGCTCAGGTTTTGTTGGCACGCGAGGGTGGTCGAATTGGAATAACATAAATTACATTCATAAGCATTGTTGTGCAAACAGCTAAAAGTGACAGTGATCCGAGCTAGATTATTTACCAATTGACCGATAGACCGTGACGAACTTTTTGCGCAACAAGGTCTGGCGAGGGACATACACCATTTGAGCGGCCTGCAGATGTAACATTAGCAGCGATGTCACCAGGTAAGCACCAGAAATTATTCCTTACTGTAACAAAGCAAAAGAAAAATAACCCGTGATCTGACATAAATGCAAGGTAAATAACTAAGATTGTTTTGGAAGAAAGGTCTAAAATTCTTTGCTTACCTTGAGGCTGGGCAGCAACGGCGGCGGACTGCCTCCTACGGCGCATGATTCCATTCATCCTAGAGAGCAGAGCATGCGGGCGTCGCTTACGGTGCCCCAGCGCTGCCGCCGCTCCTCGATCGGCTGACCGACGGCTCGCCGGCGTTCGCTGCTGCACCGTACCCCTGGTTAATTTGCGCACGCACAGATCCCGGCTTTCCATTTCAAATTTCATGAAACAACAGTTAAAAGTCAGTGTGCGTCTCCTGCCATATGCAACACGAACTGTGCGAATGCGTCCTTACCAAGAGCGCCGCCTCAGAAAAGTTCGTGGGGAAGACACCCATCCGCAAGACGGAGAGAGCTGTGTCGCGATAGAGCTGGGCTACGTGTTACCGCTGGTCATAATGCGAGTATCATAGGTAGTATCATGCATGTCAACTAAGTAAATTTGTTGAGGTGGCATAAAATTAAATAAAGAAATAGATGGTTGAGTATCATATCATGATACCGTATCATATTAAATGTTGTGCTACTATGTGTCATGCATGGCAATAAATGAAGTCATTCATGATACTAACATATGATACTATACACTACGGATGTAGTATCATATGCATGATACTAGTATATGATATTCGCCATTACGACCAGCCTAAGTATGTCGACGATGGCAGGTGTCGGGGTTGAGGTGGCGGTTAAGGTGTTTCCACTCTTAGGTCTTATGCAATCTTCATAAATTAGAAAAACATGAAGATGAAAATATATTTATGAATTGAATTTTTTCATGGGTTTTAATTTTTTTTCATGATTTTTTAGAAATGGTTACTAATTTTAGAAAATGTCCATAGATTTCAGAAATATTGCAATTTTAAAAGTATAAAAAAATGTTCACAGTTTAAAAAAACCTTTATGATTTTAGAAAACATTTATGAATTTGAAAAAAATATTCATGAACTTGAATTATATACCTGAGTTTTTTTTTAAATACTTGTAACTTGAGAAGTATCCATGAATAATAAACATGATAATGAGAAAAAACCATTAGAATAAAACAAAAACAAACGAAACATTCCCAAAATCAAGAGGACCATTCTGCATGACCAGCCTAATAGCATCCGCGAGGGAGTCCGTATTTGCTCAAACGCCTCTATGGTATTCACGAAATATGAATTGCCATAATAACCTTTGGGACAAAAACAAAATTAATTCTTCAACTAAAAAGTGGCGCGACAGAGCGCGTGTTACCCTCTAGTATGTCTCTGATCCAACAAGGAAAATACTCATGATTAAAATGAACAAAATCGGACGACAAATGGTCTCAGGGCAACTCCAACGCATCGATCCAAACAGACACAAATGTTGTCTGTTTTTTTTTTTGTTCGTTTAGGCTGCCATCCGCACAATGGACATGAGGCGAAGGCGGTCACCCAATGTGCAAGACATGGGGAGGACACACGAGGCTGCCGGTGTGGAGGCGCGCGATGTTTGGAAGGCCGTGCGGGTCGTCCTCGGTAGTGTCGGCGGTGCATGGGGACGAGATGCGGCTACGTCATTCCGGAAGGGCTGCAGAGCAGAAAGGAGGAGCGCGGGGACGAGATGGAACTGCGTCGTCCACTGATTGATTGATGCATATAGTACACACCTACAGATGAATATGGACCACGAGCCAGTTGCGTACATCGTCCATGTCGGTGACGGTGCAGCAGTCCGTCCGAGACGAAATTGAATTTCTCCCCTTGCACCACGCCGGTGGCTGCAGCTTCCCCTCATCGTCCTCCACCTCTCTTGCGTCCTGGAGATCTTCTCGGCGCACTAGGGATTACTAAGGGGACTAAAGAAACAAGAACGACAACGACTAATTCATCCGCCAATATATTCCTGAAAAGTCAAAAGCTAAGCGATAATGATTTTGTGAAATCTTCTAGGATGTTAATTGGTAAAAGAATTAGAGTTGGTTTATTATATTTCTCAAAATAGCTCAATCCTGTTTTGCTAAGACCAGCATAAAAATATGTCGCTCACGGGAGCCCGCCGCCGGCCTGCGGTTTCCTGAGGTCTCCTCAGCTGCTGCTCCCCCGCAAGATCCAGGCATGGTAGCTCGGCTCAGAAAGAGAGGCGGCGGCCTATGCCGGTGAGCGCGGCGGCGACTTGTGCCCAGTGGCCTCGCCGGTGCGCGGCTCCTCATCGCGGCGGTTTTGGAGGCAGAGGCCCAACTCGTGCACGATTGCTAATATGTGGGACCAGGGTGGACACGAGAGGGCACCAGCGGATGATGGGAGCATCCGCTTCTCCTCATCGCGGCGGTTTTGGAGGCAGAGGCCCAACTCGTGCACGATTGCTAATATGTGGGACCAGGGTGGACACGAGAGGGCACCAGCGGATGATGGGAGCATCCGCTTCGTCCATCCCAGACCCATTTCTGGCCCATATTTATGTCAAGTTTGGGTCGGGACAGGCGATAAACGGACACCAGGTAAATGGTCACCTGGTTGGGCCAAGTTTTTTTGTCTGGATGACCCAAAAAGATCTGCCCATTGGAGTTGCCCTCATCTCACCTACTTGCTATGAAAGCAAATCATAAATTTTGTTGACAGCGTAGCAAAATCTCATAACAAAATTGACAGCGCAACAAAATCTTATATTTACGGTAAGAATTCAACGAGATTTTGAGAATTTATTCCCAATTAATTTCAGCGACAGCTATACCAGACAAACCTCAGCTTTTCGGTGCGTCCGAGGCTCCATCCACCCGCCGCCAGCACGCCCGCAACACCATTTAACAACGATCCGAGCTGAGCCCAACCTGGCACGCGTTTCGAATTCAAAAGAGGAAGGAAAGAAACGCCCAACGGTCGCGTCCCCCAAATCTCCAATTCAAAACCCTCCTCCCCCCATCTCTCTCCTCCTCTAACGAACTTGCGTTCCATTCCTTTAAATAGTTGTTCCATTAAACAGTTTCCTTTTTTAAAATAATTAGGTTTGCGAGCAAACACGTAGGGTGGTGGCCCATGTAGCGATATGTGCTTACTGCGTTGGAGATTAGTTTTCCGCCCGGTTTTTCAGCTGATTTTTTAATATAATTTCGTTAGGTTTTCTGTTAAATCCTTTTTTATTTTTCAAAAATATTCAAGATTTTTTTGAATTTACAAATATATTCACGTTTTTACAAATGAATTATATAATCTTCGTAAATTAAGAAACCATGAAGATGATAAATATATTCATGAATTGTAAAAAATGATCATGGGTTTTCATATTGTTCACAAATTTGTAGAAATGGTTACAAAATTTTAAAAATGTTCATATATTTAAGAAATATTTGCATATTCAATAATATGAAGAAAAAACCTTTAAAGCTTTTGAAATGTTCATAATTTTAGAAAACATTTATGAATTTAATGGTACAATGCTTGCTATTACAGATAGTGGCTGCCGATCAAAATAAATGTTCATGAATTTAAATAATATTTTCAATTTTTTTAAATACTCATAAATTTAAAAATTATTCACAAAAAATGAACATGAAAATGAAGGACAAAAAACCGGTAGTAAAAAAAGTATTCACAAAATGTTCCAAAATCGGAAGGACCATCCTACATGACTGGCCCAATATCGCCCGTGGGGTGGTCCGCGTTTGCTCGAACGCCTCTACGAAATATGAATTGCCATAATAACTCTTGGGAGGAAAATAAAATTAATTCTCCAACTAAAAAACGACACGACCGAGTCCGGAGACTAGCTCGTCGGACTGCCCAACTTGTCGAGGCCTCCCCCAGCAAGCATCATGCCCGTTGTGTGATCAGAGTCTGAAGACTATCAACCATATCCTATTAACATATGTGATTGCAAGAATAGTGTGGTCGGTGATGAAGAATGCCCTAGCCCCTAGGTAAGCCGGAATGGACACCCACGACCGATAGTGCCCTAGTTGATTGGTGTAACCCTTGCCAAGCTACTAACATTTGCAGAAAGGATGTGCGAACATTAATGTCCCTAGGCGTTAGGGATTTGTGGAAGCACAGAAACTCGATGGTTTTTGATGGTGCGGCTTCATCACCACGTGTGGTGCTACGGAAAGTAGAGGCTGAGGGTAGAGCCTCGAAGCGAGCAAGTCTCCTCAAGGGTGATTTTGTTCCCTTCTTTGATGAGTTAGCTAGGCAGGCTAGTGTGAGCGGTTAACTAATTTGTACGTCGAAGTGTAGATGTGGAGTGCGTCATTGTAACCGCATGTAAACTTAGTGGATGGGGCTTTTGCTTTCGAGTGCGGCGTTTCTGCTCCCAAGCTCATCTGCACCCCCCGACGAAAAAAATCAAAATAAATACTAAAAAAATTCAAAAAATTCTAATTTTTTTGTGTGTGGTAGATAAGTTTATGTGTGAGGTGCGCTCCAAGTTTCAACTCATTTCGACATCTGATCAACTCTCAGCAAAAAAGACAAATTCAGTGTCTGTAAAAAAGTTTACTGTTCATACACTGTTCTGACTCAATTTTTTTTTGCTGAGAGCTGCTCAGATGTCCAAATGAGTTGAAATTTGGAGCGGACCTCACGCATAAAATTTTCTATCACACCAAAAAAATTTGAATTTTTTTAGTATTTGTTTTGATTTTTTTTCTGACCGGGTGCAGATGAGTCTGGGCACCGAATTGGGTTTTCGCTTTCTCTACCTGTTTCTCTCATCTTTAATATATGATACGCATGCTTGTGTGTATTCTAGAAAAAAAAGACACAGCAGAATATACTAGAACGAACAAAATGCAGCGCAAATGACAAATGGTCTCATCTCTCCTAAAAAGGAGACCTATTCCTTTTTTGTTCGAGTAAAAGCAAACCTGGATTCTGCAAGAGCATGGAGAGCATGCCTTTACCCAGTAAATCTCATAAATTTTGTTGATAGCACAACAAAATCTCATAAAATAATTTGACACCACAACAAAATAAGGTAAGAATTCAATGAGGTTCTAGGATTTATTCCCCGTTAATTCCAGCGACAACTATAACAGACAAACCTTAGCATGGACACGCATGACGCAACGCCCAGCCACTTATGCCCGCAAGCCGCTAATCGCTCCTAGACGCACACAGCTCACCAATGCCTGACACACGCCCTGCACCACCCCGCCACGCCAACATGTGCCTGCATGGGGCGCACAACACCTCCACGCGCCGGCGCCGCGGAGTCCATCATCTGGATTGCCATAGCCGCCATGATTCATGAAACAGACGAGGGACCCCGCCGCCGCCGCCTTCCATGGAGCCGGTGCGGACTTGGGGAGCCTCTCCTCCAGCGACGGCGAGGCGAGGTGAAGGGAGAAGAGGGTGGCGGCCCTCTCGATCTAGGGTTTTCACGGTGTCGCCAAGAAGGACGATGCGGGGGGCGGGACCGACTTGCCGATAAACATTTAGTGGGTTCATATTTGCCCATTCCAATTAAAGATGGTCTAAGAGCGTGGACACCATGGCTCCACCCAGCAAAATCTCATAAATCCTTTTGACAGCACACCAAAATCACACAAATTTTACTTTGACAGCGCAGCAAAATCTCATAATTTTTGTTGACAGCACAGCAAAATCTCATAAATATTTTTGACAGCCCAGCAAAATCTCACATTTACGGCAAGAAATAATTCAACGTGATTCTGAGGATTTACTCCCCATTGACTCCGGCGACAGCCATGCCAGACAAACCTCAGCTTTTCGTCCCCGTCCGAGGCTCCTCCGTCCGTCCACCCGCCGCCAGCACGCACGCCATTTAACAACGACCCCAGCCGAGCCCGAGCCCGAGCCCGGCTGGCTCCCCCAAATTCGAAAGAGGAAGGAAGGAAACGCCCAACGGTCGCCTCCCCCACAAATCCCCGATTCAAAACCCTCCTCCCTCCCCTCCGACGAACTCGCGATCCACTCCTCCGACCCACTTTCCCTCTCCCTATCGCTCTCGCTTTTGCTTTCGCTCGAATCCGGACGGACGCCGACGCCGTCGATGGAGGAGGGGAGCAGCGAGGCCGCCCAGGACGGCGGGGCCCTGTCCGCCGCGTCGGTGGGGACGGAGGCGGTCATGGCGGCGGCGGCGGCGGTCATGAAGACGGTGAAGATGTCCGAGGCCCGCGACTTCATCCCCTGCGCCGCCGTCAGCGAGGGTACGTGCGTCCGTGCGCGCGCGAGCGGATCTAGGTCGCGCTGTTTCGGGGGATTATTATCTCATTGCTCGTTTTTCAGGGGATTATTCCAGATCCTCGGGGTCGTCGGCGGCGGGGGCCCTGCCGGACGTCGCCAGCTGCACCGGCTCGTCGGAGGCCGCCCCGCGCGACGACGCGGACGCGGACGCGGAGATGCACCACACACCCGACTACGCCCGGAGGGCCCCCGCGGGCCGCCTCAGGATCGCGCCGCTCGAGCTCTTCTCCGCGGCCCCGTCGTCTCCGGCGGTGCCCTGTCCTCCCGCCAAAGCTGCCGACGCGACCGACGGCGCTGCCGCGCCGGAGGCCGGTGCGGGTGGCGGGGCGCAGGAGGGGACCACGGGCTGTCAGATCGCGCACATTGACGAGGTAACGGCTTCAAGATTCGCCTCAGAATTCTCCTGCTGCTGTTGTCCTTGGTGGTGGCTGGTATACAAATCAAATCGCTGCATTTGGTTGCAGGGCAATGGCGACTGCTGTGGCAAGCTGAGGCAGGAGTACGACTCACTTCTGAGGGAGAAAGGCGAGTGCAGGAGGGTGCTGGAGGATCTCATGAGGGAGAATGAGCTCAAGACCAAGGAGTGCCACGAGGCCCAGACGTCCCTGCGCGAGCTGCAGATGGAGCTGATGCGCAAGTCCATGCACGTCGGCTCTCTGGGTAAGAAGAACTTGTCTCAACTCTCAACTTCAGATGCACTTATTCAGTGACAGTAGGAGCAGACTGAATTTTACCAATTCTATCTTCTTCGATTAAAACAAATCTAAAGGGGGAGCTGTTATGTCACATGGAGTTATCCTTCTTGTAGCTCTGTTGCTTCTTTTCCCTTGGGCCTTAGACTTGTTTTAAGTTTTTCATCTAAAGGGGGATGATGAAACCTTTAGCTATCTCTCCTTGTAATAATTCTGCTGCAGCTACTTTCTGGCTGAGCCGAGAGCTGTTAACAGTCTGGTGTGGTTGCCTTTGCTTTTTTAATAAAAAGTTGGGGCAGGGGGGCGACCCCTATCATTTAAAAAAAAAAAAAAAAATCCACGACAGAGTTGCAGCAAACTGATGTTATCAGTTCTAGTATCTTCTGTGATCAAAACAAATCCACAGCAGTTGTTCCATGGCAGTTGCAGCAAACTGACTTTTATCAATTCTATCATCAGTAATCAAACAATGGTGTTAGTCTTGATAATTGTTACAACTAGAATTTGCATGTTTAGGCTTTCCCTTGCTGATTGGGAACATTTTGTGAAACTTTTGTTATTCATGCAGCTTTTGCGGTGGAAGGGCAAGTGAAAGAGAAGACTCGTTGGTGCCAACTACTGAAAGACCTGAGTGAGAAATTTAAGGTATATGTTTGGCCTGAAGTTTCTGTTTGTTTTTACAGTACACTCTTGAGCTTGACAGAGTCAATGGACTTGCACACTTTATGGTGATGATCTGCAGGTGTTAAAGACAGAGCACCAGATCTTACTGAAAGAATCAGAGGAATACAAAAAGTGTTTGTCAGATGCTACACAGATGACTACAACAATTCATCAATATGGTATGTTTGCAGAGTGGTTAACCAAACTGAACTAGTTGTGTACTCTTCAGTTTTCTTGTCTGTATACACATCTCCAACTAAAGGCTACAAACATGATTTCTTTATTTCAACAGTGAACCAATATGCAAGTTTAGAATCTGAATTTAAGGACCTGAAAGAGAAGTTCAGTGAGGAAGCAAAGGAACGCAAGGATCTTTACAACAAGCTTATAGAGCTCAAAGGTAAGCTGTTTATTCTGGTATCAGTTTATTCGTTGTTACTGCGATAAATTGACGCTAGGACTTAACGTGACTTGCACATTGTTTAGGTAACATAAGAGTATTTTGCCGCTGTCGGCCACTAAACACGGAAGAAACAGCAGAAGGAGCGTCAATGGCGATCGACTTTGATTCTGCAAAAGATGGAGAGCTCATTGTTAGAGGCCATGTATCATCGAAGAAAGTCTTTAAATTTGATTCAGTCTTCAACCCTGAAGAAGACCAAGGTAATTCACTCGTAGATGCAGTTACTCACCTTGCATCGTTCCTCATGTTTTTAACAATTTATCTTCCTCAACTTATATACAGAGAAAGTGTTTGAGAGAACTGCCCCATTTGCAACTTCGGTGTTGGATGGATTTAATGTTTGTATCTTTGCTTATGGGCAAACCGGCACTGGTAAAACATTTACAATGGAAGGAACTGAAGGTGCTCGAGGGGTTAACTACAGGATTCTAGATGAGCTCTTTCGAGTAGTCAAAGACAGACAAGACCTCTTCCAATACGAGATTACTGTTAGTGCCTTGGAAGTATACAATGAGCAAATTCATGATTTGCTCCTGACAGGGTCCCAGCCAGGCACAACAACAAAAAGGTATGTCACTTGTGAATTACTGTATACCATTAGAACAACATTGTGCGAAGACAGACACGGTATACCATGATACCTCGTTCACAGGCTAGAAGTAAGACAAGTTGCAGAGGGAGTTCATCATGTACCAGGACTGGTTGAAGCACGAGTCACTAACATGGATGAGGCCTGGGACGTCCTTCAAACTGGAAGTAAAGCCAGAGTTGTTGGTTCTACAAATGCTAACGAGCACAGCAGCCGGTCACACTGGTCAGTACCTTGTTGCCCTTAACGTCGTTCACCAGATTTTCATTCGCTTGCACTAACTTGTAGATTGTAATATCCTGACCTCACTAATTTTCCATACAGCATACATTGTGTGATGGTCAAAGGAGAAAACTTGATGAATGGAGAGCGCACAAACAGTAAACTGTGGCTCATTGACCTAGCCGGAAGTGAGCGTGTGGCAAAGACAGATGCTCAAGGTGAACGGCTGAAAGAAGCACAGAATATTAATAAGTCCCTTTCTGCACTTGGGGATGTCATATCTGCTCTTGCAACAAAGAGCCAGCACATACCCTTCAGGTTTCCAACTTTCAAACATTGGTTATAGTTTGCACTGGTGATTTTATATACAAGATCTCACTAACATATTTATTTGTCAAACTGGCAGGAACTCAAAGTTAACGCACTTGCTGCAAGACTCACTGAGTATGCAATTTTCTTCTCCTTGTGCTGGTATGATTTGAACCTATCCTTTAGTTTTGGCGATAATGTGTGTAAGCACTGCAGGTGGAGACTCCAAAACTTTGATGTTTGTTCAAATTAGCCCGAACGAGAATGACGTAGGCGAAACTCTCTGCTCGCTGAACTTTGCGAGCAGGGTGAGGGGGATAGAGCTTGGGCAAGCAAGGAAACAAGTTGATGTTGGAGAACTGTCAAGATATAAGCTTATGGTACCCTATTGCCCTCCTGTTAATTCATATTTGAGTGTCAACTTTCGCTTCTGTATGTTTAATCTGAATGCATGCTTCTGGTTCTGCTGCTAGGTTGGGAGAGCCAAACAGGACTGCAAGAGCAAAGATGCTCAGATCAAGAGCATGGAAGAAACAATCCAATCCCTCGAGGCGAAGAACAAGGCCAAGGACCTGCTCACTATGAATCTCCAAGATAAGGTACTACTTCGAGCATTTTGCAGCATCCCAACTTGTTAACTGCCATGGCTGAAATAGTACAAGTTGCCTTGAAACTGATATACATGAAGAATTGATGTGTCTCTTTTCTTCTTCAGATCAAAGAGTTGGAATCACAGCTGCTGGTTGAGAGGAAGATAGCGAGGCAGCACGTCGACAACAAGATCGCCCAAGACGTCGAGAGAAAGCAGCAGCAGCAGCAGCAGCAGAGCCTCAAGGATGATAACAACACATACATGAGAAGCCCCATGTCAGAGAGGAACCTGAACGCCACCGTGGAGAGACCGCCACTATCAGCAGCACCCAGAAAAGACCTCGGGATGGCGAAGCAGGCGTTCTCGGACAGCAACAACAGCGACACAACCTACAGCTTCAACCAGCTCATGTCCCTGGCCGAGGAGAAGGAGAACGCCAACCCAGACGCCGCAAAGGCCAGGAGGGTCTCGCTCTGCAACGGAGGAGCTCAGCAGCCCCGCCGCAGCTCGCTCATCCCGCTGCCGCGCCGCAACTCGCTGATGCCGCTGCCCGCAGGCGGCGGCGCCAAGACGCCGGCGCCTGCAGCGGCGTCACCCCTTGACAAGATCAAGGAGTACTCCTCGCTGCCATTGAGCTCACCTCCCGTGATGTCCGACGACAAGGGCAGCAGGAGCAAGAGGATCAACAGCATCCTGCGGCGCAGCCTGCAGAAGAAGGTGGTCATCAGGCCGCCAACGTTGGGGCAGGCTGGGAGGAGGGCCGGCGCCGCTGCTGCTGCCGCCGCACAGGGCATCGACAGCGCTCGCCGGGCGGCCGCCCGGCGCGTGCCGGCGAGCGGCGGCCCCGGCGGCGGTGCGCCGAGGGGCGGCGTGCACCAGAACAGGGACAAGGAGAGAGGCTGGAACCACTGATGATGATGATGATGATGGTGAAGGTGATGATGAAGAGGTCTGTAGATTGTCTGGGTAGGAAAAAAAGGTTAGATGTTGTTTATAGTTTTGAGTTTGAGTGTTCTCGCCTATTGTGAGAGAACAGCTCTGGGTTTCTTCTCCTTCTTTTATTTGTTATAGAGATTTGGCGAGTGGTGGATCTGGCTGTCAGATGAAATGTCATCATCTGCCCACGAAACAAAACTGTTTGCTGATTCTCATCAAGGTTTGCAAGTGCTTCCGGTTTGAGTGTGAGAAGTCTTATACATCCTCAGTTACGCATGTGAGTTGTCTTCTTTTGTTGCGTTCGGTGTACAAAGGGGGACTCTCTGGGTTTGAGTTGTGTTCTTTTGTTGATCCTATGATCTCACCTAAAGGGCAGATCCTACACTAATCAAGAGTATAGGATCGATCACAAATATGTTTAAAAAATCTGAAAATATTTGCAGACACACATTCATGTACAATCTTAAAAAATTTCAGCTCCTAATTCAAACTACACTCAGAGAACCAAAAAAGAGAAAATTGGGTGTCTTTTTTGAATTTGTCTTTTTTGAATCTCTAAATGTAAATAGAGTTTTGGGCTGATTTTTTTAGAGTTGTAGACATACCCTGCAGGTATATTGTTATTTTTTTCCTAATTTTTTTCGGATTGTCTAAATATGAAATTTTGGGGTTGGTCCTACAATCTCACCTAAAGGGCAGATCCCCTGGGCCTACATATCATGGTGGGTGTTTTAGACACGTAGTCGAACTCGTGTCTGTCAGAGAAGTAAAGGATGGAAGGAAAAGATGTTATCTCTTTGTGGGAAGGAAATCTCATCTTATCACAATGGTTTTTAAGTTGTGAAAGGGGCTTTGCAATGCCATAGCAGATGAGATAGATGGCTTTTGGTGGGGAGATCATGACCTTCGAAATGAAATGCATTGGTTTGCATGGTGACAGATGTGCATTCCAAAGAAGAAGGGAGGGGGCGTGAGATTTAGAGACCTTCGTAGGTTTAATCTTATCATGTTAGCAAAGCAGTGTTGATGACTATCCAGAACCCAGAATCCAAATTCTTCATGTGCGTGTCCTTGGCGCAAAATACCATACTTTGATGGTTGCAAAAAATCTGTTGCCTATGACGGGCCTCATCATCGCGGCACAGGTGCTGTGTTGTTCGACGGCGCGAGTGTGGAGCACAAGGCGACAAGGGTTGAAGGGGATTCCCCTTGAAAGTCAAAATCCCTGACACTCTCTCTAATCATCTACAATCTCTTTGGAGAGAGGATCAACAGACAAGGCCTCGTTTTTATTTTCTGATGGAGTATTGATTCAGTGAGTTTGCGTTTTGCATATATGTTCTTTTGAGAGGTGTTTGGTAGGCGTAAGGATGAAAGTGGCGGTGGATAATCCGAAATACCCGATGTTTGTATCCGAAACATCTGCATCCGAACTAAAATAGAAATGGAAATGAAAGATATCCGGATTTATTTTACAAATACAAATACGGTACGGAATTTTGACACAAATATGGATATAAAAGTGGGTATATCCGTATCTGAATAAAATTGTATGCCCTAAGTTAAGCAATTCTAGGCCCATTATGACAATTATCCAACAACGGAGCCTAATATGTTGTGAATTTTTACTTTTTGTATGATTGAACTTAGGTATTATTATGCATTATAGTAGTATTTTATTTATAAACACATCTGTCATTGACTTATTATGTTACAAGTTGATTATTTTGTATCACATAGCTATTGACTTATTTTCTTTAACTAATGGTATGTCGCTATTATTCGTATCCATTCCGAATTATGTAACTTCCAATATGTATCCATATTCGAGTAACATCCGATCCACATTCGTACCCGATAACATCAATATTCACATTCATATTTGTTTGAAAATATGAAAACAAAAGTGGTAAGAGCACTATCTGATCAGCATCCAATCAGTTTTCAGGGCATGTTGCTCAAGTTTCGTTGCGACTATTGTTGATGTCCACTCACTCATTGTAATGGATTATTCGTGTCGATAGTCTAGGGCAAGCCTTCCGCACAGAAAAACGACACGCGACATGTAAGGTTGTTAATGGGCCTTAAGAGATGTGAAATGAGAGAAACTAATTTTTTTGGTGTGGTTTTGTAAAAATTATACTCTAGAGATTTCCTTCACAAAACTGCCACTCAGGTTGTTAACGTCTTGATTACCATTATCTTTTTTTTAAAGGCCCATGTCTATCCTTAAATCGGCGGTTTGACCAACATAACACAAGTTATATGTGTAAAAATACCATATAACCTTTAAACATAAGTATTGTATTTTTTTAATGATATATAATTTGTGTTATACTAGGTAATTGCCCATGCGTTGCAACGGGATACTCTTATAACGTTCTCATGGTAGTGAAGACGGCCTGCGGCAATAATAAACCGTTAGAAAAAAATTCCATGTTCAGTTAGTTTGAATTCACCATTAGGGCTTTCTTGGTATAAGCCCTAAAATCGTTCGTTTGCGCTAGATCGCCACGACCTTGGCCCTAGAATTGTGATTGCGCTAGCTCGTCATCACCAATGCACCTCCGCCTTCGCCTTGCACCACTGGCATAACATTAGACTGGCCAAATGATTGGATATATGGGTTCTCAATCTGTTGTACGACTGACATTGTTCCTTGTTTCCTTGTTACATGCTCGATGAAAATCTTGAATTGATCTACGTCAGACAGGAATTTGAAGCGCTAAATGACAATAGTTCTGCTCACTTTAATGTGGCAGCAAGGATTGCATGCTCATGAATTGAAGGGCATATGGCCATACGTACAATAAGAACTAACATAAACAAATCGTCCAAACATTGATAAAAATGGAAGTCCAAGTGAAAACAATGTTGTTTGCACAACCTACGTAGGATACATCCACCATCGAGTTGTAGACTGAGCAAGTTGACACAAATGAACAGCAAAAAGACACTTCTCATATGAATGTGGATCCAGAGCCAGACTCCCCCTGGGTTGAGGTCAAGCTTTCTAATTCTGGTAGAAGTAGAAGGAAAATTGATTTTATTGTTAAATGATAGGTTTATTTTGGAACATTAGAGGCCTAAATGGGTCTATCAAATGTAAGAAACTGAAAGAGCTCATTAGAGCCAACAAACCCGATTTCATTAGCATTTCAGAATCCAAAAAAGAAGACTTCACCCCTTTACAGTTGGAAGTCTTTGATCCCAATTCCTGCTTCCTCTGGAATTGGCTCCCTGCCAATAACACTGCTGGAGGCATTTTGATAGGGATTAGAGAGGATTTGTTTGATATTATTTGTTGTGATCTGCACACCTATAGTGTTTCCTGTTTGCTTAGAAACAAACAAGATAACTCTACTTGGAGACTAATTTCTGTATATGGCACTGCTTATGATCAGTGCAAGTTGGACTTTATTAATGAGTTGCACAACCTGCTTGCTGGCTGGACAGGACCAACTTTGGTGGGAGGTGTTTTCAATCTTATTAGAGAGGCCAGTGAAAAAAGTACTGGTTTAATTAACCAACACTGGGCAGATCTGTTTAATGATTGGATCAACAAATTTGGTTTGCTTGAGCTTAAGATAAATGGTAGGAAATACACTTGGGGCAATAACCAAGATAATTTGGTTATGGCCACTATTGATAGGGTTTTTATGTCCACTGATTGGGCAGCTTTATTTCCTAATGTTCATCTTAGAGCACTACCTAGACTGGGGAGTGATCACACTCCTTTGGTGGTAGATACATGTGCTTTCTCTGTTCCTAAAGAGAAGGTATTTAGATTTGAAAAATGGTACCTTGAAGTAGATGGTTTCAGAGAGGTAGTTTGCAAAGCCTGGAACACTAAATGTTATTTCTCTAAAGCTATTGATATTTGGCAGATTAATATTAGAAATACTAGGAGAGCTATTAAAGGTTGGTGTGCTAACTATGAGGCAGAGTAGAACAGGCATAAGCAGGCCTTGGTAGCAGAATACAATTGCTTAGACATTTTTTCTGAAACTCACCCTCCCTCACCTAATACTAAAAAAAGAATTAAATCTATTGCAGGTGAGCTTAATGATATCTGGAATAAAGAAGAGATCAAGGCTAGACAGAGGTCTAGGGAGAGGGAGATCCTGGAAGGAGATCTAAATACTGGCTATTTCAAAGCTGTGGCCAGCCAAAAAAGGAGGAAGAAACAGATCCTGATGCTTGAAAGTGATGAAGGTATTGTCTCTGACCCAGAAGGTATTATGCAAACTGTTGTTAATTATTACAAGAAGTTGTTTGGCTTCAAAGACAAAATTGATATCATCCTAAAAGATGACTTTTGGGGTGATGATGAATTGGTCTCTGAAGCTCATAACAACATCTTAGATACTGCCTTTACTGAGCAGGAAATAAAGGATGTTGTCTTTAGCTCTTATGCTGAAGGGGCTTCTGGGCCAGATGGCTTTCCTTTCCTGTTTTACCAGCAATTCTGGTACCTTATTAAAGGTGACCTACTTGCTCTGTTTAGGGATTGGGAGAAAGGGGAGCTAGACCTCTATAGACTAAATTTCTCCCTTCTGACACTAGTCCCTAAGGAGGCTGAAGCTACCAGGATGGAGAAATTCAGACCTCTTGCTATGATTAACTGTAGCTTTAAAAAATTTGCAAAGTGCGCCACCACTAAATTTGGGCCTATATGCAATGATTTAATTTCTTTGAATCAGACAACCTTTATTAAAGGGAGGTTCATTGCTGAGAGTATTATTACAGCACATGAGATTATTCATTCTGTGCACTCCAGTAAGCAATCTAGTTTTGTGTTTAAATTAGATTATGAGAAAGCTTATGACATGATCAATAGAGAGTTCTTAGTAGATATGATGAGGAGAAGAGGATTTAGTGTCAAATGGATGAAAAAAGTTGAATCCCTCCTTTACAAAGGCTCTGTTGGTGTCAGAACAAATGACAAAAACAGTGAGTTCTTTGTCTCTGGAAAGGGAGCCAGACAAGGAGATCCCTTCTCCCCCTTTCTTTTTAATTTAGTTGCAGATGTTTTTACTAGAATTCTGGTTAAGGCCTCCAAAAATAACAAGCTGGAAGGCCTCTTTCCCATTTCTAATCCTGCTGGCATCATCAGCATGCAATATGCTGATGACACCCTTTTATTTTTAAGTAATAATCTCTCTCATCCCAGAAACCTTAAGTGGTTACTCTCTTGCTTTGAGCAATTGTCTGGGATGAGAATCAATTTCCATAAATGTGATCTGGTTCCTATAAACATTGGCAGAGATGAAGCTAATGTATTTGCTCAGATCCTTGGTTGCAAACTTGGAGAATTCCCCATTAAATACCTAGGAGCTCCCCTCCATTATAGCAAACTTAGAAAAGAGGATCTGCAGCCTACTGTAGATAAAATCATCAAAAAAGGGGCTAGCTGGAGGGGTAGATTACTCTCCTCTGGTAAGAGACTTACTTTAGTCCAATCTTGCTTAGCCAGGATTCCATGTTATCTCATGGGGATTATTAAATTCCCTAAATGGGCCATTAAGATGATTAACTCACAACTATCTCACTGCTTTTGGGATGACTATGAGGGGCACCACAAATATCATTTAGCCTCTTGGGGTAATGTGACCCTTAAGAAACAATATGGTGGCCTAGGCATCCCTGACATAGCTTATATGAATCTTTGTCTATTAGCTTCCTGGGTTAAGAGATATTATAATGATAAAGACAAAATTTGGAAGCAAGTTATTGATGCCAAAAACAGAACCCATAGCCCTAATATCTTTGCTTGTCCTGATACTAGAGCTTCCCCCCTCTGGAAAGGGATACTTTGGGCAGCAAAAGCTGCTAAAGTAGGTTTCTCCTGAAAGGTTGGCAATGGTAGGAGTGTTAGATTTTGGGAAGATCAGTGGATCGGCAATACCACACTTGCTACCAGCTATTGGGAGTTGTATAACATTGCCAATCCCATAAATGTTTCTATCAGCGAGGTTTGGGATGGCACAAACCTAAAAATCACCTTCAGGAGGTGCTTTACCCAGACCATGCTTGCTGATTGGAATGAGCTTTTTAGCTTAGTCAAGAACATTGTTTTGAATGATAGTGAGGATACTGTTATTTGGAACTTTGACCCTAAAGGGATTTACACAGTTAAATCCTTTTATAATTTTGTGAACTTTAGAGGAGTGCTCCCAGACAACATTACTATGGTCTGGAAAGCTAATATCCCTCAAAGGATCCAGATTTTTCTCAGGCTTTTAGTTAAGAACAAGCTTTTAACTAGGGATAATTTGCAAAAAAGACAACATGTAGAAGATGCTACTTGTCTTTTTTGCAATGAACCAGAATCTGTTAATCATTTGTTTTTTGAATGTGTGGTTTCGATAGAGCTTTGGAGAGGGATTATTGGCACCTTTAGCTTTACCAGCGAGCTAAACTCGAATGGTATACTAGAATGGTGGGCCAGAAACTGTGATAAAACCGCAGATATTATGCTACATTCAGCTGCTCTATGCATGGACTCTCTGGAGATATCGAAATGACATTTGTTTCAATGCAATGTTTTGGTATGGAATGCAGATCCTCTGGAGAAAAACAGCTACCACCTTGGCCTCATGGGAGGTCAGGTGTGCGGACCCGATCAAAAGGAGATTGCGTTTCCTGGTGCAGCAACTGGAACAAATGGCGCGAGCTCCGCCCCTTCTACTATGGCCAGACCCTGGCTAGGGCTACTGCAGTGCTCTGGAGTGGCGAAAAGACCATGCTCCGGGGCTGGAGTTTCGTTCCGAGGACACCACTATCGATGCACATGCTGCCGTCCCATTTCTTCTGAAGAATGGCTATCGACAGATAGACTTATTAGCAGTTTCATTTGTAGTAAAAAATGGTGTCTGTTTTGCACTGTGTTCTCTTTGTTTTTTCTGTTACCCTGTCTAACATATGCATACATGAATGGCTGCAGCATACAGGGCGACGTTAGGTTCCTTTAAGTAGGAGAGAAGATTGATCGAATTGTCCACGAGTTATTTTTTAGCTAGCTAGACTAGAAAGGAGGGAGTACACCGTTTGCACCTCTTTTATTTGTTTTATTTATTTATTTTATTTTCACGTTAACAGGCCGGTGAAGGGACCAAGCTGCCGCTCGTGGCACCAGCCGTCTCGCCGCCTGCCCCGGCCGCCCGCTCGCCGTCGCCGTCGCCGCCCGTCCCGCCCGCACGCACGTGAATGGCAGGCGCGGCGCCCTCCGCCTCCGCGCGCCAGATATCCCACACGCACTTCATCGAGCAGCTCCGCCGCGCCGCCCGCGCCCGCGACGGCGAGGCGCTCCACGCCTGGGCGCTCAAGTCCGGCGCCGCCTCGCACGCGCCCGTATCCAACTCCCTCATCACCTTCTACGCCTCCCTCCCGCGGCCCCTCCTCGCCGCGGCCCTGGCTGTCTTCGCGGGCATCCCCGCCGCCGCCCGCGACGTCGCATCCTGGAACTCCCTGCTCAACCCCCTCTCGCACCACCACCCGCGCGCCGCGCTCTCCCACTTCCGCTCCATGATGTTCTCCTCCTCGCCCGCCATCCTCCCGTCCCCGCACTCCTTTGCCGCCGTCTTCACGGCCGCCGCCCGCGCGCGCTCCGCGTCCGCCGGAGCCGCCGCCCACGCTCTCGCTTGCAAGGTCCCCTCGGCTAGCTCCAACGTGTTCGTGTCCACCGCTCTGCTCAGCATGTACTGCAAGCTGGGCCTCGTCCCTGATGCCCGGAGAGTGTTCGACGAAATGCCGCTGCGGAACGAGTTCTCCTGGGCCGCCATGGTGGCAGGCTATGCTGCCACAAAGTGCTCCGAGGAGGCCTTTGAGATCTTCCAGTTGATGCTTGTGGAGTGCCCGTCGCAGAAGAATGAGTTTGTGGCCACAGCGGTTCTTAGTGCGGTCAGTGTGCCATCGGGCTTGCCGATGGGGGTGCAGCTGCATGGGTTGGCTGTGAAGGATGGATTGGTGGTGTTTGTGTCGGTTGAAAACTCGCTTGTCACGATGTATGCAAAGGCTGGGTGTATGGATGCAGCATTACATGTGTTTGCGTCGTCTAAAGAGAGGAACTCCATCACTTGGTCTGCGATGATCACTGGCTACGCGCAGAATGGGAATGCAGAAACCGCATTTAGAATGTTCTTACAGATGCTTGCTGCAGGGTTTTCACCAACTGAGTTCACTTTGGTTGGGGTGCTCAATGCTTGTAGTGATGTGGGAGCATTGATGGAAGGAAAGCAGACACATGGTTTGATGGTGAAGCTTGGGTTTGAGGCGCAGGTGTATGTGAAGAGCGCACTGGTGGACATGTATGCCAAATGCGGCTGTATTACTGATGCAAAGGAAGGTTTTCATCAATTTCATGAGCTTGACATTGTCCTTTGGACGGCTATGGTTGCCGGGCATGTGCAGAATGGGGAGCACGAGGAAGCCTTGAGGTTGTATGCCAGGATGGACAAGGAGGGCATCATTCCAACTAACTTGACTATAACTAGTGTTCTTAGAGCATGTGCTGGCCTCGCAGCATTGGAGCCAGGGAAGCAATTGCACACTCAAATCCTGAAGTTCGGGTTTGGTTTGGGGTCTTCTGTCGGAAGTGCCTTGTCTACAATGTATTCAAAGTGTGGAAACCTTGACGATGGCATGGTTGTATTCAGAAGGATGCCTCATAAGGATGTTATTGCGTGGAACTCGATCATTTCTGGATTTTCTCAAAATGGACGTGGAAATGAAGCACTTGACCTGTTTGAGGAGATGAAGCTAGAGGGCACTGCTCCAGATCATATAACATTCATTAATGTGTTATGTGCTTGTAGTCACATGGGCCTAGTTGACAGAGGATGGATTTACTTTAGGTCAATGACCAAAGACTATGGTTTAACTCCTAGGCTGGATCATTATGCTTGCATGGTTGATATTCTTAGCCGAGCAGGGATGCTAAATGAAGCAAAAGATTTCATAGAGTCCATTAGTATTGACCATGGAACATGTTTGTGGCGTATATTATTGGGAGCATGTCGCAGTATACGGGATTTTGATGTCGGAGCATATGCAGGTGAGCAGCTGATGGAGTTAGGTACTGGGGACTCCTCTGCGTATATATTGTTGTCAAACATCTATGCTGCCCAGAGAAAATGGACTGATGTCGAGCGGGTGAGGCATTTGATGAGATCTAGGGGAGTTAGCAAAGATCCAGGATGCAGCTGGGTTGAGCTTAACAGCAGAATTCATGTATTTGTTGTTGGGGAGCAGCAACATCCTGAGGCGGAAAATATAAATACAGAGTTGATAAGGCTCGCTAAACACATGAAGGACGAAGGGTACCGTCCAACATCTAAATTTTCATGGGATGAAGAACTGGATACATTGCGAGAATCTCATGAAGAAGATCAATTCGAGTTGATATCGGCAGTTTCTAGCTGACTTCTCAAATGACAAGAACAGTGAGTACTTTAGTTGTTTCTTGTTGAATTTGGAAAATGGAACTAACAAAAGCTATGCTGTGAAATTTTGTGGCAGTATTTATGCTGAACTTACTTTGTGTACAATGAATTCACTGTTTGCATCATTGTTAAGTGGCATTTTAGTTGGCGTTCATTAGCTTAGTTTATATGCTCCTACTGTGTAACTCAGTGTTAGTGCCATTAGAATTCTTCCCAGTTTTATGAATAAAATCGTCCTGGTGTGGAATTGCAAAAGTGCTAGCTTGATATTGTTTTCCCAGTCAAATTATTTTTGACTGTACACCATGTCTAAATCCCCTTTTCCAGAGTTTTTTTTTTTTGGGGTACTTCGTTCAGTATCCTCATTCTTTTTCACTCTTAAGCAAACCAAGTAATGAGATGATAAATTGTAAAGTATCAGTAAGTTCAACTCATAGATAATTAAACTTTGTAGATGACGCCTGCAGCACATCAACTTGGTAGGAGATAGCACTCATCATCTCCCAAACATGGCAGTAAATGCACCCGCATGGTCACACTGTTCATGAAAGGTTTGTGATATACTAAGGCAGCAAGTGATGGTGAATGCCAACAAATTTCTCAAGGCCTTGTTTGGCACTAGAGTTTTAGGAGAGTATTTACGCGATTATCGCGGCCCATCCCAAAAACCCCGTAGAACCCCAATGGACCGTTTGGTGAGCCGATTTCAGCCCCCATAATCCCCCACGAACCCTACCCCTCCCTGTGTAACTCAATATGCTCCCCTCCCCTCGTGTATCTTCTATATGTCTGTACGCCATATTCCCACTCTTTTTCTTCTGTGTCTTTTGATTTTAAGTCATGCTGCACATTTTTTTCACTTAGGCTGATGTGGCCGTAAAGCTACGCCTGTAAACTAAAGATGGACAAAAATTCAGTAATGTTCATACAGAAAATCATGGATGCACACCATCTATTCAGTTTGTAACAGCAAAGTAAGAGTGCATTTTATTTAGCTTTATTTTGTAAGCAGCAAAATAACAGTACAAATATGTTGGTACAGTCAATCATGAATTTCCATTAATGCCATTTGTGAACTCCCAGATCTGCGCACCATGACATGTAGGCAACAAAAGAGCATATCTAGGAATATAGGATTACTAAGCAATGCTTTTTTCTTCCAAGCATACAGTCAGTACCCATGCTGGAAGTCGATGATTACTCCTCTGATTAGTGTTCTTCTTTCAGTATTTTATTTGGTTATATTTTTCCCTTTTTAGGATCAGATATGTTGGCCAGGTATTTTCTTCTTGGGAGGCATTTGTAGACATGTCAGTTTGAGCTGCAGCATTGCAAGCTAATCTTCCTGTTTATATATTTTATTTGCAGGGTAATGTGTTACAACTAACGCCCCGCTTGGAATCGGTGTATATTTGTACACCCGTATATAATTTACAGGTGTAAATCACCGGCCACACATGATTTCCGTCTGGAAAAGAAAATGACAGAGGGAGGCATGTATATTTTACAGGGGTTTAGCGCTGAGAAACGACAATGCAATCAGCGCCTAAGAGTGCAACCGACATGAATGGTAAATATCTAACTTTTTTGCACACGTCCACCTACCCATGTCTTTTTGATGCTGTCAATTCTTGCAGTCTCAGTTCTCTTTTTAACATTTTGTTCAACCTGATGAGCTCATAAGTGTGACAACCTTACCCTATGTTAGTTCTTGAGCACCCTCATGGTAAATAGGTGAACTGCAACTAGAGAGATATGCTTTAGCACCTGGCCCAATTAATTATGTCCATCATTATGTCTTTGTGCAGCACTACAAACAACATGAACTCAGGAAACATTTCAGGACAAGTGGAATAATGCCACTAAGAAAATATATATCAGAGTACTACTATAAAAAAAGGACAAACCCAGTGCATAGAAGCTCCCACACAAGGTGGGGTTTGGGGAATATATAAGAGTACTGTGCATCATATATATCAAGGATAAGGAGAGGAGGGCGGTGTCCGAGGAGAAGAAGGCGGATGTTGAGGAGAGGAAGGTGGTCATGGAAGAGAGAATCAAAAGCATTGAAGAAGACCAAAAGTTCATGTTCATGGACACAAGTGGTTTTGATGACAAGGCGAAAGCATACGTGGAGCTTTGTTCCGTTTAAGTGTTGGTGATGAGGTCTATGGGAGGCTTCATGATGGGAGGATTCATGGGAGGCATGAGAGGAGCCATGGGCGGCATTGTGTTGGAGGATTCACAGGCGCCATGGGCACCATGGGAGGAGGCATGGGTGGTGCAATGGATGGGAATGAAAAACAAAGGTGCCAATGATGTGAATGTTGGCATTGGAGAAGAAACAATCAATGGAGAGGAAATCAAGCCTTGAAGACAATGCGAGCACTTAGTAATGGCAATGTAGGCAATGACATTTGAGAGGTTATGCATTCATGTTCTGTGCACTATTGTTCTTGTTTCTGATGCAAATTGATTGTGGTTTGAATTTGAATTTGATATATGGACGGTTGAAGCTGAATTTGATATGATGATGATCATGTGTGTTGTGATCTTGCAAAGTTGTAATCGTGCCGTCATGTTTTGTTTCAATATGTATGGCATTGAGAAGTAAAAAGAAAGAAGGCCAAATTTCTAGGGCACCAAATTGCAGAAAAAAATTCCAAAACTTTTTGGGCATCATCAACAACATGGTGAACCAGCAATTGGCCAATGAGTGAACCGTGAACCAGCCACGTCCCAACTGCTCGCCGCCTATCCCAATCCAAATGGCCCGAGCTGTCTCTCGCTTCCTCCCCTTCCTCCTATGGCGGCCTCCCAGACCTCTCCTCCGCCGCCGCCCACCAAACCCTAGCCCCCAACCCCTAACCACGCGCGCGAAAGCTCTCGCCTCCTGCAGCTCCCTCGTCCTGCCCGGCGACGAGCGCTCGCCTCCGTCTTCTCCCTCGCGCCGCGCGGCCCAGCCGCCGTCGAGCTACGGGGGCGGCGGATCTCCGGGGACGATCGCCGCCATCGTCACCTCCCTCGGCGGGGGCCCCGCGGCCGTCGGCATTGTCCGCCTGTCCGGCGCCGACGCGGTCGCCGTCGTCGGCCGCGTGTTCCGGCCGGCCAGGAAGGAGGAGCCGGCGCCCTGGAGGCCCCGGAGCCACTTCGTGGAGTACGGGTTCGCGCTGGACGGAGACGGGAGCGTCATCGATGAGGTGCTGCGGCTTTACTGCTCTGCTTTTGGTTGGTTAGTGTTCCCTGTGCGTACCAGTGCGGTGATTTCCCATTTTGTCTGCCAAATCTGAAGGTGCTGGTGGTGCCTATGCTGGCTCCAAGATCCTACACCCGGGAGGATGTGGTGGAGCTCCAGTGCCATGGGAATGACCTTTGCTTGCATCGTGTGCTGAGGGCCTGCTTGGAGGCTGGTGCCAGGCTCGCCGACCCTGGTTAGTTGCTTGCTCACTCACCTCCTACTGGTCTAAGTTATTTATGTTTGCAAAGAAATAGTTCAGTTAGTTACGACTATGATTATAGTTCAAGAGAAACAGTTCTGTTAGCTACTGCTGTAGTTATAGTTATAGGGAAACAGTTTCGTCAGCTAGACGTACTCTTTTTGTTGCAAGAATGGTGAAGCTATCTTGCGATGTACTCCCTCTGTTCCTAAATATAAGACCTTTTAGAGATTTCAATATGGACTACATACGGAGCAAAATGAGTGAATCTACACTCTAAAATACGCCCATATACATCCCTATATACTATATAGTCCGCGTTGAAATCACTAAAATGTCTTATATTTAGAAACAAAGGGAGTAGTAGGTGTCTATCTCAAACAAACTCCTAGCTCAGTGTTCATGTTTGCTTTTCAGGTGAATTCACTCTTCGCGCATTCCTAAATGGGAGATTGGACTTGGTTCAAGCGGAGAACGTCTCGAGGCTTATTTCAGCCAAGTCCGTGGCTGCAGCAGATTCTGCCTTGGCTGGCATCCAGGCATGTCACAAAATTATGCTGTTTAATAAATTAAATCATGTTAGCCTGTTAGGTAGGCCCTGAGAAACGATATACATGCGGCCATGTTAGAGAGGTTTTTTGCGTTTAAGCCTGGAAATACAAGAAACCAATTGCTTCCAGGTCAGGAGTAGTTGAAACAACTCTTTATGGAGGGTAGTAACCAGGGGTGGTGCCAGGGGCTGCTCCTGTTACACGCGATCCCCAAAAAGATGAAAAAGAGATAGCAGTTAGAGTATGTCAGTGATAAGTGAAATGGGAAAAGGAAATTGAATGTTGTTGTTCTGATCACTAATATGTGGAGAGGAAATTTGCATCTATTGTGCAAGACTTGCTTTTTTTTTTTAACTTGTGCACGCCGATAACAAATTCCTGACTCAGCCACTACTTGAAACCCTTTTGCATTGTGAAGTTTAACTTCGTCAGCTCCAGTTTCTTTGGGTAGCACAATATACATGTTTTTTGAATAATAAGTAGGTTCTCCAATCTGAATTATATGTATCCTCTACTGTAGGGAGGCTTTTCTACTCTAGTGAAATCTTTGAGATCAAGGTGCATAGAATTGATCACTGAAATTGAGGCTCGTTTAGATTTTGAAGACGAGATGCCCCCATTGGACCCTATGATGCTGCTCGGCAAAATTAACAGCATGAGGCAAGAGGTTCAGGATGCTCTGGATACTGCAAAGTATGATAAGCTGTTGCTGTCTGGTCTACAGGTACTTTATTCTATGCATTGTACTGAATTGTTAAAGAAAACACAATTAAGAATGAAAACTGAACTTACAATTTTGCACAGATAGCAATAATTGGCCGCCCAAATGTTGGAAAGTCAAGCCTCCTGAATGCATGGAGTAAGGTATACTCAAGGATATCTTTCTGTCATTATTTCTGTTGTATATTGGTCCAGCATATCTTTTTTAGTATTCTATTTTGTTGTTACCATGCTTGTTAATCTCTGTTGTTTTCTCTTTTTGTATGTGAAGTTACATGAGCTATATCTTATTGTTTTGGGTTCAAGGCTAGTTAAGGCATGGGGTCATACCAGCACACAAGGCAGCATGATGGCAGCTCTCTTAAAAATAGCTTAGTTAGGATTGCTTTCCCAAGATATAGAATTATACCTTTCTGCTGTGACTTTAAATGAACCATACCAAAACTCCGGTAGATGCCTGATGCCATGTGATTTAAGGGGATTTTTCTCAACATACTGTATCCTAAACACAATGTTTTTGTTCTTAATAATGCTGGCTAGACTGCACTACAGCGTGGCTGCTGCTCCTTTTGTCTTCTCCCTTTGTGTCCTCTCTTGCTCCGCCGCCCACAGTGACCCGGGCGACCATTGCTCGTTGGCCTCCACATGCATCATTGTTGCTGCCACTTCGTCCCTGGCTAGCAACTTAGCATTCCCCCCGCCCCTTCTCCCTTTTCTCCCTTCACCTTCTTGCTCCTTCTCTGCCATGCGACACCTTCTTTATCCTTCTTCTCCGCTGTGCATCATGCCCTGAGTTTATACATCGGACGTTATCGCTGTATAATCTTCTTATATGAATACTAATTGTAATCTATAATTCCATATACTTTGTATGAATCCCATATCCATTTGGATAGTTTGATTTATTTCGTGTTGCAGCCATAATAGTTGATACTGGAACTTAAATGCTTAGCTTGCAGAGTGAAAGAGCTATTGTTACCGAAATAGCTGGAACTACAAGGGACGTAGTTGAAGCAAATGTCTCGATTCATGGAATCCCCGTTACCCTTCTAGACACTGCTGGTATAAGAGAAACTGATGACATTGTGGAAAAAATTGGTGAGTATTATTATTCTCATAAATATAAATTAAACTATTAAAGCAAGATGATAAAGATGTGAATCTCAAAGTATGAACTGACGTTGGGTGGTATAGCCCACCAGGGGCAGGAACATATTTCCCAATATATATTTAATTTTGTATACAGAATAATGGTGATGGCGTTGTTAGTCTTGATGCTTGTCTTATGTTCTGCTCTTAACCAGGTGTAGAACGATCAGAGACTGCTGCACTGGGAGCTGATATGGTTATTATGACAATAAGTGCAGTTGATGGGTGGACTGAAGATGACACTAAACTTATCAAACGTGTCATGATTGATAAGGTACCATCAGTTTCACTTTCTCACCAATTTTGTTGATGATGTCTGATTGCCTCGTTGTTGCTTTGCATGCCTTGTTCAGTAGTGCTTGTTGTCACAGACCTTCTGTTTGAAATCCTCTCTGTCCCTTCATCATTTGTAAATAGATTAGAGAGTGACTATCATTTCTTTGTCTCTTTTGATGATCAGAAATGCTCAGGTTCTACAGTCCCAATGGTTCTGGTTATCAACAAGGTAGATTGCACACCATTTGTTCCAGGAGAAGAGTTTGAAAAATTCAGTGGAATTTTCAGAAAACATGTGCACACATGTGCTGTCACTGGTAAAGGCATTTCTGAGTTGGAGAGGGCTGTAATAGAGGTTAGGGGTCTTGAGTCCATACCTTCTGAGGGGCGACGGTGGACTGTAAACCAGGTAAACATTTCCGTATGCCATCAGTAGAAACCCCAGTATCTGCTCTTACAATTGTTGCTTCAGTTGTTACATGTAAGATTATTGACTTCTATCTAATTCCATTGTGTTGTCCAGAGACAATTGGAACAGCTTATGCGGACCCAAGAAGCTTTCACAAGACTAGAGTCGTCGATCAATGAGCAGCTACCCTTGGATTTTTGGACTATAGACTTGAGGGAAGCTGCATTGGCTCTGGCAACAATCAGTGGAGAGGACATATCTGAAGAAGTTCTGAGCAGCATATTCAGCAAATTCTGCATTGGAAAATGATCCGCCCTTCAGAATCATGCGGGTCCTCAGTCAGTCCGACAATGTTGACTTTTGAGCAGCACAGTAACATAGAACGATCTGAACAAGCCCAGTAGCTATCCAAAGGAGCAATGGAACTGAACCCATTTTCTGGATGGGGTCAAAGATTTATACTCATAGGTCGGGATTACTGTTGTCATGTGTTGTACCTGGACAATCTTCCAAATTTGTACATTAGGTCTGGATGTGTTTAGGTTCGGTTTAACTTCATATTAGGAAATTATATTTTTCGATCATGCACAAATCCAAAGAATGTAAGTCCTGATTTTTTTTATCAAAAAAGATCACTTGCCGAGACGAATTGACAAAAAAAAACTACATGCGGATCAAATTGGCAAAAAAGACCTCATAGCCGTGGCGTCAGGCGCGACAGCCGACGCGTGGCACCTGCCGCCAAACTGGCAGGCGGCCACCGGCGAGTAACAGGAATTGGCAGGCGCGGGCGTCCCGCGACGGAATGGTGCTGGCCTTGTGGGCCATGCCGCCAATGTATGAGGTGACATCTGCTGCTGCTGTTTTGCGACGCGGAGACAGCTTTGCTGTTCTTTTTATGCACTGATTGCAATGCCTTTCGTCCTTTTAGATGGCACTAATTCCTACAAAGACTACGATGATTGAAGCAATTCCGGCCTAAAATTTCGTCTATCTTCACACCGATTGCAGTGTTTTGGATCACGTATATTTTCCGCCTAAAATTTCATCTGTTCACGGTTATTTTCACGCCATTATATTTGTCATCGGAGCCTATAAATACACCAGTCCGTAGACGAGGTCCACGAATAACCTATTTTTTTCCCACCTATTCGTGGCACATGTGATATTTCTTGCTGTCTATTTTTCCCGCCATAAATTCTTTCTGTCATTTTCTTTTCTGCTATTTTCTTTCCCGCCATCAATTCTTCCCACCAATTTTTTCATCGACCCTGCGCCCCCCTTCTTCCTCCTCCATTCTTCTTCTTTCCTTCTTTCCCCACCCAAAAACACTCTAAAAATATAAACTAATTATCCAACTTCGTGCAACAACTACATCATCAAATTAAGATAGAACATAATGCTTCTACAATAAGACGGTACAAACTAATAATACAAGTACATCTGAATTAAACGGTAGAACTGAACTTATAAAATACAGCTTAAAACTACATGAAGGCATCATCGTCATCCTCCGTCGATGCAGAACTCTTGCCCTTCGACGATGCAGAACTCTTGCCCTTCGACGATGCGGTAGTCTTGGCCTTGGTGCTGGGCATGAAGATATTGTCTTCGTCCTCGCTGGGCATGAAGATATTGTCTTCGTCCTTGCTGTCTGCAGTCCAAAAAAAGTCCGTTCTGCTGCAATCTTCAGGTATGATTCACTCTTATGTTGTAGCTTCTTCCATCTTTCTTGCAACCTGAGAAGTTCTTTCGTATCTCCTCGAAGGTCCTTGAAGGCCACCCGCACCTAGTTAATGCGTGACCCAGGTCATTCAGTAGGGTGTCACTACTGATGAGTTCATCCCATGGAACTATTCTATTGTCTCTCTTGAAATCGGCGGCTAAACGCAGAAGACATCTGGACATACTAGGGTGAAAACTACGATCAAAAGGATAACCGGACATCTTGACGAGACTACGAGACTACACTGGACTGTTTACCACCTTAGTGTGGAGGGGTTTTTATAGGTTCAGAAGAGAAGAATAGGCGGGAACTCAGAAGCGGGAAACTATGACGGGAGATATAAGCAGAAAACATTATTGCCGCCTGGTCCAGTAGCGGGAAACTCGGTCTGGCTAACCTCGCTACCGGCATGTTGTACGCTCCAGTGACAATGTCGTCGCCTCTACTGCATCTGAACTTTGTGGCCACGTAGTCTTGAATACGTTTTAATGTTGACTTGTGAGCTGGAATGCCCCGGGCCTGCATGCCTTCCCCCGCCATCTCCCCTACTTGGGTGCAAATTTCAAGCTGGACAATATTTTGTTGTTATTTGGTTGAAATGATGGACCTGAATAATTTACTTGTGATTACCGCGTAGTCACGATACTCTCTCCGTTTTTATTTACTCCGCATATTAGCTTTGATCAAAGTCAAGCTTCGTAAACTTTGACAAAGTTTATAGACAAGAATATTAACATATAGAATAACAAACCAATACCATTAGATTCATTATTGAATGTACTTTTGCATCATATAGATTTGTTATGGTAAAGGGTTATATTCTTTGCTATAAACTTGGTCAAATTTTATGAAGTTTGACTTTAGTCAAACCTAATATGCAGAGTAAATAAAAACGGAGGGAGTAGTGAGCTACTGGCAGCTCAATCTGTCCCTGCATCTACTCCTCCTGTGTGAGATGTGTTGGCATCAAAGCTGGTTGACTGGTTAGGCAAGTACGTGTACTGATGCAGTACCACTGCTTGTACGCTTGAGTTATACTTGCATCGTACGGTCTGCGGAATTATATAATTACACCAACCATTGTGATGAAAGCAAAGCATCTTCACACGTAGTACGGTCACGCAGCAGAACAAACTTTTTTTTGGACTGCCGACAGCGAGGACGAAGACGATATCTTCATGCCCAGCACCAAGGTCAAGACTACCGCATCGTCAAAGGGCAAGAGTTCTGCATCATCGAAGGGCAAGAGTTCTGCATCGACGAAGGATGACCATGATGCCTTCATGTAGTTTTAAGTTGTATTTTATAAGTTCAGTTCTACCATTTAATTCAGATATACTTGTATTATTAGTTTATACTGTCTTATTGTAGAAGTATTATGTTCTATTTTAATTTGATGTTGTTATTGCATGAAGTTGGATAATTAGTTTCTATTTTTAGAGTGTTTTCGGGTGGGGAAAGAAGGAAAGAAGAAGAATGAAGGTGGAAGAAGGGGGGCGCAGGGTCGATGAAAAATTGGTGGGAAGAATTGATGGCGGGAAAAAAAATAGCAGGAAAGAAAATGGCAGAAAGAATTTATGGCGGGAAAAATAGACGGCAAGAAATGTCACATGTGCCGCGAATAGGCGGGAAAAATAGGTTATTCGTGGACCTTCGTCTACGGACGGGTGTATTTATAGGCTCCGATGACAAATATAATGGCGTGAAAATAACCGTAAACAGATGAAATTTTAGGCGGGAAATATACGTGATGCAAAACACTGCAATCGGTGTGCAGATAGACGAAATTTTAGGCCGGAATTGCTTCAATCATCGTAGTCTTTGTAGGAATTAGTGCCATCTAAAAAGACGAAAGGCATTGCAATCAGTGCATAGAATAACGACACGTGGGAATCAACACAGCAAAGCTGTCTCCGCGTTGCAAAACAGTAGCGGCAGAGGCCGCCTCATATGTTGGCGGCATGGCCCACAAGGCCAGCACCGTTCCGTCGCGGGACGCCCGCGCCTGCCGATTCCTGTTACTCGCCGGTGGCCGCGTGCCAGTGTGGCGGCAGGACTGGAAGGGTCTTTTTTGCCAATTTGATTCATAAATAGTTTTTTTTTGTCAATTCGTCTCGGCAAGTGGTCTTTTTGGACAAAAAATCGTAAGTCCCTACTATGATCATGCAAAAAACGGAAGAATGACCTAGCTCATTTATTTTTTAAATCACCTAGCTCGTGTTTCTGATACTAATAATGGCTGCATGCCGCATCTCCACTAATTTCTTGCATATTAGCAGTTGAAAAGCAAGGTTGCCCTTATTACAGTAGATAATAAAAAAGTTTGAATTTCATTTCATTTGAAGGTGCGTGCCCATTTGCCGGGTTCTGTTAGTTTGACAGTCTTTTCAACCGGTCTTTTTCTTTTCTTTTTTCCCCTTTTTTTCATTTCCCCTTCTATTTTTTCTTTATTATATATTTTCTCCTTTTATACTTTTAGAGATATTTCCAATAGTGTATGACCATAATTTTTTATGTCTATGAACGATCTTTTAAAAAACAATGACCTTTATTTTTGCGGGTGGAAGGGAGATTGTATTACTTAAGGTGGATCATCGTTGTTACAAATACATGAATATTTTTAGAAGCATGAACATACTTTAAATATGTGATGACATTTTATTTCGTATGGATGAACAATTTTCTATATAGTACATATGACCATTTTTCATTATATGTGAATATACTTTTCCGTTATTGTAAAATGTTTCTTACATTTTCCCGCAAAAAAAATATTTCTTACATTTGTTTAAATATATTAAGCAAAATATATTTTCAAAATAAAAAATAACATGCTTAATGGGCCACGCCGAACCGGCCATCTGGGTGCGACATAGGTGTTTCTTCAACTATTCCACGCTTATCGTGTGGATAAGACACCTGTTATTCTCTAGTCTTTTTTCATGAAGCTCCTAATTGGCGCTTTTTTTAGCATCTCCTAATTGGCGTTTTTTTTGAGGTGATCCTAATTGGCGCTTAAGCTGGCGCTCACAGCCGCGAGCTCGTGGGCCGGCCCATGTGGCGACCATTCGACTCGCCCCGCCTAGTCGCTCGCTCGCTCGAGTGCTGTTTGACCAGTACCCTTGACTTTAAAAAAAAAGAAGGAAAAAAGGAAAAAATCGCAAAAAGAAAAGAAATCGAGATTTAAAAAATGTCAAGATTTTGACAAAGTTCATCCAAAATTTTAAAAAGTTTATCAAATTTGAAAAAGTTCATCGATTTTGAAAATAAGCTCATTAAATTTGAAAAATGTTTCATTGATTTTGAAAATAGTTTACAAATATGAAAAAAGTTCATAGATTCTGAAAAAGAGTTCATTGAATTTGAAAAAAAGTTCAACGAATTAGGGAAAAATTTCATCAAATTTTAAAAAAAGTTCATCAAATTTGAAAAAAATCATCAATTCCAAATAAAAAATTCGTTTAAATTAGCAAAAGAAAAAAGAAAAAGAAAAAGAAAAAGACCGAGCAGTAAAGAAAAGAGAAAAAAGAAAAAAAGATGAAAGAAGAAAGAAGAAAAGAGGTCATCTCATCTTTAGGGGGCCGCCGTCGTTTCATCTTTCTGAGTAGGACAAAAATCCTAACAAAACTCGAAGGAACATGTAAAAACAGAGCCCTCCCACCAGCAAGGACCAGGACATGGGAAAATATAATGTCGAGGTGTATGCGCTAAATTTTTGTTTGGAATTTTTTCACACTTTAAAATATTTTTTCTGGTTGCCGCTGGCGAATTTCTGGTTACATTTCAATTAGTTTAAACTTGGCTTTGCGATAACCAAGAATCCGTGTGACAACAGACAAAAATACAGATCGGTGACAACAGAGAAATTAAATCCAAACAAAAGAATGAGTGTGTCATGCCTAATTTACAGATTGCAGTACATGTTTGTGAGGATAAACAAGAAATTATTGCCCTAATTATTCCATTTAACCTAATTCAAGAATTTCTGCAGCTTATACTGCATTACGGATCAGTTCGCCGGCGTATAAATTACATAGCACAAATTAAAAAAGACTCACGGGCAAATTTTCTTGCTCGCTGGTTGCAGGTTCGGCCGTATTGGTGTTGCGATTTGCGAACTGCCCTAGGCGGCTAGTCGCAGGAGGGAGAGAGAGGTGCGTGTCGTGCGTGGCTGTGTTCGTCGGCGCTGAAAGTACGAAACAATGGAATGATCGATCGATCGCTATTCCCTGGCACACCTGGCACACCCCCTGGGTAGGAAACAATGGATAGTACGAAACAATGTCCTACCTCTTTGTCTTTCGTGTTGGGCTACTGGGCTGCCCATATTGCTATTGGGCTTGAGATCACCGTACAAAAATTGTGCTACGACACATTGGTAGGACACACACGTTGAGGGCCGGTGGGGCGTGGGCCCCCTGGTTACACAATTATTGCGTGTGAAGCTCCGCCGTGCCTTGTGCACTAGTGATGCATGCCAGGCCATTCCATTTTTGCCACATTTGGCATGTCAGTTGTGATAATGGTTCACGCCACACTTGTTTTGGCTTTCTTCCAAAAGACGGCCATCGTGGCGCAACTTCCACAGCGGTTTCAGAGTGCATCGGAGGCTAACACCGGCTCTAGATGATTGTATAAAAGCACCCCCATCGCCAAATTGCCAGACCCCTTCTCTTCCCTCCTTCTCCCACCGTCCCCATGAGCAGCATCCACGATGGCCACCCACAGACAATTCCTGGTTTCCATGATGACAACAGCATTTGCCGTGGCCTTTGCTGTGCTAGTGGAGACATTGCACTCGAGGTGACACTAATCGACTTTGCCAAGCTGCTCGCGGCAGAGATCTGCACATCCTCTGCACTTGGTTTCTGGCGCGCGACGGCGCACGTCCTGACGACCATCGTAGGCTACTGGATCGGGGCGCTGCCTGGGCTGGCGGCCTTGGTGGTCACTCCGCAGCTCGCTCCCTTCTCAACGACCACGGCAGCTGTCATCCTGGCCGCACTCGCGGGCCCTGTGTCGTCAAGGCACTTCCACGTCCAAATCCTACTGTGCAGCCTCGTTGCCTCGTCAGCTCTTTGTTGCGCCTACCTCGTCTTGAAAGCTTGACAGGGCTGTCGCGGCAGGCCGGCAAACTGTTGGTGAGGATCCTCGTCATCCTCATCATGCTGTTCAGCCTCCGATGCACGTTCTTACGTCTTTCTTACTTGTATGCGGATTCAGGCGATTCGTACTCGCGGGGTGTCGGAATCGTTTCGTTCGGATTTTTTTGCGGTGGATATTGGGTTTGGGTTTACCCTCTAGACTCTAGTCCCCCTAGCTCCGCCCCTGGCGGCAGCAACACCCACCACGGCCACGGGATACCACCTTGGCAATGCATGCAATGCTACTGATGCATGCTTTATTTCTTTGCGAGTGAAGTGCATTGTAGGTCCTTAAACTATTTCAGGGGTGTCACGTAGGTTCTCGAACTATGAAAATCGTCATCCACGGTCCTCGAAGTGCAGTAAGTGTATCATCCAGGTTCAAAATCTGCCTGACCCTATCTGACTGACCAGCTGGCATCGTTAACCATGAACAGTGAACCAGTGAACAGTAAAACAACGTCCATGCAAAAAGATCATTTCTGTACGCAAATGAACAGTAATATCAAAAAAAAAGTCGCGGATATGGAAATAATGTTGCGGATATTTTCAAATATTGTTTGCTCACTTTTTTTAAAGTCGCGAACATTTTTTTAAAGTTGCGAACCACAGATATTGTTCGCGGGTATGGAAAAAATGTTCGCGAACGATGAATTTGGAAAAAATAATCGAGACTTTAAAAAAATGTTCGCGAACGATAAATTTGAATATTGTTCGCGAACCACAAATATTGTTCGTGGGTATGGAAAAAATATTCGAGACTTTAAAAAAATGTTGCCAAAAAAATATTTGCGACTTTAAAAAAATGTTCGCGAACGATAAATTTGAATATTGTTCACGAACCACAAATATTGTTTGCAAACATTTAAAAAAAAATATTGTTTGTGAACCATAAATTTCAAATATTGTTTGCGAACATTTTTAAAAAAATATTCGTGAACATTATTTCCATATCCGTGATTTTCTTCATATTTTTTTGATTTTACTGTTCACAGGCGCACTGTTCACCGAGTACATAAAGTGATGCCGGCCCTGGGCGACAGGTTACTGTTTACGGTTAACGACGCCAGCTGGCAGTCAGATGGGGTCAGGCAGAATTTGGATCTGGATGACACATTTACTGCACTTCGAGAACCTGGATGACGATTTTCATAGTTCGAGGACCTACATGACACCCTTGAAATAGTTCGAGGACCTATAGTGCACTTTACTCTTTCTTTGCAGATTTACACAATTATTGCGGGTGAAGCTTCGCGTGCCTTGTGCACTGGTGATGCATGCCAGTCATCCCACATGCCATGCCATTCCATTTTTGCCCTAATATTACTTACTGCCCCAACAGTACCCATAGCAACTCGTGTGACGGACTGGTGCTTAATCCACCATTTTGATCAGGTAGCTATCACAGCCCCTACTAACAATGCCAGCTAGTTCACGTCAAAATAAATAATATATAATGACACGTTGTGAGTGGGCCCATGCGGCGTCCTACTCATCACAGGCTCTCTATATGAACACACATAGCAACGGGCTCATCGCAGGAACCCCGGCCATCTCGTCGGACCAGCCACCAGACTTTCAAGCAAGCAGCTGCCCATTTTGCCCGTCCCTTCCAGCGATCAGCGACGGTGAGTCCCCTCTTCGTCCCGCCTACCCATTCTTCTTCTTCCTTCTACCGTTAATCCATTCCAAAGTATTTCCCCTTCAAATCCACCTCAACCGAACAAGCCCAGTTTAATGCGTTTCTTTTGCGAGACAGAAATTTAAAGCGCGAGTCGTTGTCGTCATTCGTCAAGGCAGCTACAGTGGATCCATGGATGGCAAGAGGGCGATGGCTGATGTCGTCTACTTCGTCTGCGCCTTCCCCGTCTTCTACGCCATGGGCTCCGCCGTCTGCTACGCGCTCTGCCGCAAGGTAACACTCCTAACCACGACCAGACCCCTGCTTAGATGTTGTGTTGTGCTGGACATTACGACCGACCGATTGCGCCTTCGTGCACCTGTGGCGGTGCGTGGCGGAGGACGACACCGCCGTCTGGTTCTGGCCGATGGTGTGCTGCGCCGCACTCCAGGCGACCATTGCGGCGCTGGCGCTGTTGCTCCCGTATCGCTGGCGGATCACCTGTGCCCTCGCGTACCTCGAGGTCGCTGTCTTCCTCGTGGGCCGTTGTACCTATGCCAGCGTCATGCCTCAAGGAGTGCCCCGTGACCTCAAGATCCTCTTAGCCTCGAGCTTTTTCGGCCTCGCGGTGACCGACCTCCATAGCTTCCTGGCGCGGGGAGATCAGGAGTAGCCTGTTATTTCTGTAGTAATGCAGAATTAGCCTGTTGTTTATGTTCTGTGGAACTAGCTTAATTGGATTGTGCTCGTCTGATCAGTCATATATGGACCTTTTCTCTGTATGATCATCGGCCATATGCTTATATATATAAGCTGCTTCGGTATGTATAATTGATGTTGGTGAAGGTGAAATTGTCACTGCAGTTTATATGTATGCATGCACTCAAGTTGTTTCTGCTGTTGAGCATTGTTTTATATTCATTCCGGCAACTGCTGGTGTATCAATGTGGCTTGGAATAACCAGTCCGTCAGGGATGAGTTGAGGCCCTCCTTAATTTTGATGTCTTTTTCGTTAGATTTGGAAGCCAAAATCGCCATCTACTTATGTTCAACGAACCCACGGGCTGGGAACTTGTATGAACGCTCGAGCTCTCCAATGATCAATGCACCACTACATTGTTTGATGAGCATTTTCTCATGTCCGGGTGCCGATTTCGGTCATCAATTGTGCTCGTCCCTCTCGGTCGGTGGATTTGTAGCCAAATAGACGATTGCGACACAATCAGCTAAATCTTGCTACGGTATATGTGGCCGTTGGTTGGATTGTGGTCGTTAGAGGTCAATAACGACCACAATTTGCTGGTCGTAGTAGGCTCCGTCATTAAAAGTATAACTACCACATACCTTTCGTGGTCATTATTCTTATAACGACGGGATGGTGTGTTGTCGTCGATCCCGGCAATAACGACCACAATTGTAGTATTAACGACCACTTTTGTCGTCGCTAATAATGACGGGACGGTGTGTTATCGTCGATGCCAAGGCAATAACGACCACAATTATAGTATTAACGGCCACTTTTCTCGTTGCTAATAACGTTACCATGCTGGGCAAAGTATCATTACCGACCACTCTCTTCACACTTTGATATCCTTCTGAACCACTTATATTTAGTATAACATTCCTTCAACAATCACTTTATGCAGCATCCAACATCTCAATATTAATATCCACATTAATATAGAAACAAAAGAATATGAATTGAAAGGATCATAGCCTCTTTTATTAATAGAAATACCAATATTTGGACATACAATTCTGAAATTAAAATATCACGTAAATTTTTTGAGTCAAAAGCACTCATATCACCAATGTACTTGATCATATCTATATGAAAAACGAGACAACTAGAAAAGATAATATTTGTTAATCTTCAATATAGAGGGACACCATCGTTGTTTGAATGGAGATCATTCCTCACCAGCGATTACAATGCCTCCTTATGCTTATATAATATTATTACGGTGGACCATCGGTCCTACAAAATTTTGATTAGTTTATGAAAGTCAGTTCATGTAAATAAATGGTCTCAAAGTATAATGACAAATAAAATCAATGTATGAGAACTTACTTGATCATGTTGGCGCTCATGAGAACTATCAGTTAGAGATCTACCACACAGAAGACGCTTAATTCCGGATACTTCTTGCACCATGCCATTGACCTTTTCTTCGAATAATTGTTTTGCTTGCTCAGAATCTTGAAGTCTAGAAACCAATTCAGCCTTACTTAATGCTGGTCCTCGCAAATCTCTTGCTCCAATTCCACCACCAAAGCCAACTACGTGATCACGCCGCTTAGATGTGTCACATTTCTAGATGACTTCATTATTCGAAAGACCAGGATTCAACTGAACTATGGTCTTAATTTGTGCCTGAAGTGCCAACAGTAAGTTATTTGCATCAACTTCTATCTCTAAGTAGGAATTGTACACTTGCTGTTCATTATGGAAGTTATTAAGGATAAATTAAGTCTTACATGTTTGGCGGAGGTTGTAGAATCAGCGAAGTCTGTACCCTTCTTGTGTGTCTCTGAAAATAGTTTATCCATACTCGGCAGCTTGTTTTCCTTTCCTCACTGTTCCAACATAGGCAAGTGACTATTATCGGTTGAAATAAAATGGCAAGACAACTCAAACTGATCTTATATTATTGGAAATGAAAAACAAGAGAAGTTAAAGCGTGTACCATGTCCCAAATTATCTGTCTAAAGGGTGTACTGCCAGATCGGTGAAGCATTTTGAGGTTAGCTCTGTTTTGGGTGTTTCTATTGCTCGTTTTCTGTAGTTAAAGAGGATTATATTGTCAACTGCACAAATGGTTGAAAATTAAGAGGCAACATGAGAACTTACCAAAAACTCCTTGCTGAAGAAATGCTCCTTGACAAGCCATTACCAGTCATCCTTTGGAATATCTTTAGGTACCTTTTTCATAGCCTCCTGCATAGTCTTGTTGGGTTTCACAAAATGCCGGTGCAAGTCTCCACACCAGTTGATCCAAAGTTTCTTGACATGGTCTAGTATCTCATCTTTGTACACATCTATTGCAATGTTCTCGTCAATATTTTCGAACTTGTCCTAAATAGTTGTTCATAGTTAAAATAGAGTATCATAAATACATCAGTACAGAAATTCAGGTTATAATGCTAACCAAACATACCTTAATTGCATCAAATATATGTTTACGAGCTGTGTCAGTAATATTGGACCATTCCTTTACCCTCATCAGGGTAATTCTAGAATTACGGACGATTCTACCCAAGTGTCGTGAAAAACTTTTGGAAAGAGCACGGTTACTGTAAAACCGGACTTTATTTTTTTGGACTCCGTGAGATCAGCTACTTCCTTGCATTTATTCTTACCACGGACCTGACGGTTTTCACCTGTTCGAGGTCCTGCACCATTCGAAAGATATGTGTTAATCAAGTACAAATAAAGAAAAACATTCAAGCTAAAATTTATATTGTAGCGGCCCGAGTGAAGTATGAACTAATCAAGTTGCATTGTTGAGCTTACTAGTCTTGGACGTAGCTGTAAGGCCATGGTTATCCTGCACTTCTTCACTTTCCAGATTTTCATCAACTAATTCAGTTGCATTGTTGTGCTTACTAGTCTTTGAGGTACCTGCAAGGCTATGGTTACCCTGGGATTCTTCACTTTCCAGATTTTCATTACCCATTAATTCATCTACACCATTTGCAGCATCTGAAAATATACAACCAATCGGTCAGCTGGTGGATGAAGGAAAAATGAAAAATTGATATTTTTCATACTATAAAATTCATGCATATCATTTCCCATGTCACCATCATTGCTGGCATCAACTTCATCATTCGTAGCTACAATATATTATGACTTACTTGAAGACAATAAACCGTAGAAACAATTCTTGGTACAAGATATGATACTTAGAAACTCACTCCAGGAATCATCAGCATCCCAATTTGTAGTAAACAAGATTGGTATATTTGTTGCCGCATCATTTCCATCTATGAAAAAAAGCAACCACATTATATCATCCAGTAGTAGACAGCTTGAATAATATTTTTATGTTTGTGTAGTACCTTTTGCAGCTAACTCGTACTTTTACCACAATTCCTCATCTTGCAAATGAGGCCTGTGAGTAACCCTTTTTCTGCTAAAATATACTATTTGTAGTAGTATCATTATCCCGAGCACAATCTTTAACCAAATCGAAAAGATGTCTGGTCATGGCGAGTAGGCTGAGGCAAACCTTGAATGTCACTGCTTGCACTGTGCCTCTGGGGTGGCCCAGAGACATGGCGAGCATGCTGCACGACGACACATGTCATTGGAATGTCGACATTGCGAGCTTTAGAACACCGAGTTCATCTTGTCTGTCCACCTTCAGGACAACACATGCTTCAAGGGGACATGTGCACATCCGGAGAATCTCATCGAGAGTACGCTCGTGCACCATCTCTCTAGGTTTATTCAACAAGTCCATTCATGGGTGCATGGTCGTCGTCATTTCTGAGGGAATCCAAATAACCTTTGTTTTAATTTCAAATTTGGCGAATATCTGAAATAACTAGTAAATTACATCTATATTGTACTGCAATTGGCTGACAACATCAAGTCCACAACATCTACCCAGCAAAATCCACACCGTAGGTGCAGGAAAAAACAAAAACTAAAAAACTGTGAAAAGGTAATCGTAATGATATCGGGAGTACATTTTTGTGATAAGATTCTCGAAAGTGTACCTCTGTGATGATCAATGAGAACCTGCTTACAACATTTTTTTTGACCGAAAACCATAGAACAATCGTTCTACAACAATTGCATTAAAATAAATTATTTACAAAGTACAACAATATAAGCTCAATCAAAGAGCTCAGCCTACTCCTGTTTTTGTGAAACCCTGAGGCAACAAGGGAATTAGTTTAAAAACTGGTCAATCCAACTTGAAAGTTGATCTTCAAATTTGGCTTTGATTCTGTCTGATCAGAAGCATGTCAGACTTAAATGAAGCCCACCAAGAGTGTACTGATGCTGTTTTTGCCTTAAATATTGCACCATTTATTTGAATCCAGATGTTCTAGCAGCCCATCTTTGTAATTTCCATGTCAATAGATGCAGGCAGTGCTTGAATTGAGTAAGATCTCATCATAGACTGAAATACCTCTGTTTCTACGACCAAAAATGGAGGTCAGGCAGTTCATAGCAAAATCACAATCCTGGAAGAGGTGCATAGCTGTCTCCATAGTATGGCTCTAACATAGTGCACAGTTATACGAGGACAAGTAAAAAGACTTCCGCTGTACCAGATTCCTTGTATTACTCCAGCGGCGGAACGCAGCCGAAGGGCCGCCACAGCCTTGTCCGACGGCTGCATGCCGCTCTCGTAGGAGCCGCTTCGCCACCTGCTGCATTATGCGGAGTGCCGTCGCGGCCACTTCCGACGTGGCCTTCGGAGCCCTGGTTTGATGGAGCAGTTGCTAAGCGACCACTCCTCGCGATCTTGGCGAGCTCGCCGTCAAGGCGGCGACGGCGCCTAGCGGCCATCTCCATGGTGGTCACGGAGCGGTTGAGCGCCCAAGCGGCAGCAAGGTCAGGGTCATTGCAGACCCAGTTCGGCGCCATGTCGCTCATGGCGGCGGTCATACCTCACCTGCTGCCTCGCTACACGCTTCGCCTCGCCGTAGTAGTGGGTCCCCATGGTGGCACTGCCCCATCCATCCATCTACGATCCATTGCCCCTATGCTATCCAACGGTTAGTCATGAATATATATATATATATATTAATTAGCGATGTACTTCACACTGACTTTCCAACCAGAAGCTACTTATCAGCTAGCGCTAGGGGAACGAGTGTTCACACACACGAAATTTGGAGCACTTGCACACATGTTCACACACGTTAGTTATTGACCTGGAGAGTTCACACCCGTTGAGTTGGACAGATCACACACAATTTTTTTGGAAGGGAAAATACATTTTGCAAGAAAATTCTCTAAGAGAAATTTTGCAAGGAAATCAACATTTTGCAAGATTTTTTTTGCAAGAGAAAACAATTTTATCGTGCGAGAAAAAAATCATCTGGTGTCCTCCTAGCTCGATTGGTTAGGCATATCATGAACGGGGACGTTCGGTTCCTGTGTGTGTGTGTATACACACCCTGTATGCAAAGAAAAATTAGTAATTATAAAAGTCGAAAGAAAATCAGAAAGTGTTTTTGAAATAAAGTTGACCTACTCATAAAAAAATCACCAAGAAAAAAACCCGTTCACTTCTAAAAAAAACAAAAAATTAAGGCAAAAAAGGTGTGAATAGTAACTTGTATATATATATATATATATAGAGCAATACTTTTTTTCCCAACAAGTGTGTCTTCCAAGTAGAAAATTTGTTGCCATGTGATTGTAGACCGACGAAAGAAACAAGACGAGCAACATATGCAAAAAAAAAGTTGTCCGATCCTCCTATTTGATTTGGTTTTGGCACTGTTCTGTAGTACGTACTACGTGGCCACATCTACAAGAGGTTCGGGAAATTGAGCCACGTCGCTGTGCAGTGGAGGCGTACCGACATTATGTCGTATTCTTGTGCCCTACACCGCCTATTGGAATGATCCAATCCAAATCTTCTCCTAGTTCTCGCGGCCGGTTATCTCCGCCACCCACGCCCCACACGCCAGCTGCCATACGCCGATGTATTTCCTCTGCAGTGCCGATGACGGTTGGAGGTCGGGGTAGTGGGACCCGCCGCTGAGGGAGGAGGAAGCGCCGCCGCAGAAGGAGAAGGCGGCACCCTGACACGGGCTCAGGAATGCGTGTGGCGCTGCGGATCTGCGTTTCTGATCGACAACAGGGAGTGGCTGGATCCAGCCGTTTTGGGCGGCGGCGCGGCGACGGAGTTCATGGGAGTGGGGGTGGGGCCATGTCGGAGTGGAGCGGTGGGAGTGAGGATTTTTACTCCAGTGGTGCGCGCCCGAGTATATTTAAGGGTCGTGGCGGCCGCAGAGTAATTTTCCCCCTCCTCTGAGGCTTTTAAGACATTGGTTAGGTGAACGTTAGTGAAGAAAAAGTGGAATTTTACTCATCCAACCGATTATAAGGGATCTGATAGTGATGAGATGCTCTTAGATCCTGTTGCATGGCTCTAAGCTTTGCCTTAACACTCAGTAACGTATCGTCCGATCCCTGCTTCCTCCAAGAATCCTTTTTTTTTTCGAGCAACCGGCAGGAGTTCTGCCTTTTCATATAGAAGAAGAGATTTGACCAGTTAATAAGGAAAACTGGCCGAAAACCGATACATATGTTGCACACCCACACCAGCCCCGAGGCTGCGTCCCAATCGAGCCGACGACTTCGTCGCCCAAGCGACCGGAATCGACACCCTACAACACGACCCGGAGCCGCCGCTCCGACATACAAACCTCAACAACGCACACACCGGCCCTGAGGCCGCGTCCCAAACGAGCCGACGACTCTGTCACCCCGATGACCAGAAACGACACCCTGCAAACGAAAGACACTCTCCGGAGCCGCCGCTCCGACTTCCACTCCGACCCCAAGGCCGCGAACCCGACGAGCCAACGACTCTGCCACCCAAATGACCAGATCCGACGATCCACAACGCAAAAACGCTATCTGGAGCCGCCGCCCCAGCCTCCACACCGGCCCCGAGGCCGCGAACCCACCTGGCCGATGGCGAAGATGTCGGGCCTTGCCGACCATCGACACAAGGCATAGGAATGGACCTCCAAGGCGACGCCCCCAAGAAGGATGCGACGTGAACGCCGCCGCCGCCCGCTTCAGCCAAAGCCGAAGCATAGGTTTTCACCCGGAAAGCACTAGATTCAAATGCCTAAAGGAGGTGAAGGGGCTCCACGACGACGCCTCCAACAAGGGGAACGACATCCTAGGACGCCGTCGTCGCCGGCAATGACCAAGGTCACTGCAAGGCATTCACCTGGAGTTCACCATGCCCAGAGACACTTCATCAAGTCCGTCCGTGGTGTGAAGGGATTCCACACGCTCCCACATATATATTTCCAGTCTATCAAATAAATGGTTAGATATTCCCAATTTTTGTGAGGCTTTGTAGACTATTTATCTTTCTTATATTAGCACATACATTTTCACACAATTCCATGTGCAAAGGAGATGTTTCTTCACAGGACGAACCGTATTTCACATCCGGAATTCGGATGTAAAACGAGCACCACATCCTTAAACCATATTAATTCCACAAGATTTTACAGCATGTGCGTTTTCCAGGTAGAAAATTGTTGCCATTTCACTGTAGACCGATGAAAGAAACGAGGCAAGCAACGTGTGCAAATAAAGCTGGCTGATCCTCTTAATCGATTTGGTTCTGGCGTTCCTCCGTACGTACGTACTCCGTGGTCACATGCACAAATGGATGGATATGGATTGCAGGTGGCGAGTTGCAAACCGAAAGCCTGAGACCAACACGCCGGCCTGCATCATCTCATCTGGACCATGGATGCATAACGACGTACACCCATCTCGTGTTGCTACGACCATGCACGACACGCGTGCTCGCGGCCACGATGGACATGCACTGCACGTACCAACTAGCCAGCCCAGCTGTGCCCATGCACAACAACGACCTATCCAAAACCACGGCAGAAACCAGCTTAGTCCAGTGTGGTACGTGTGAACAAGCATGTGATCTATGTGGCAGAAGGAAGCGACGGGGAAGTTGCGTCTGCCGAGGGCAGTGAGAGGAGCTGGGTCTCCACGGCCTTCCGTTTCAAAAAATAAAATGTCTCCACGATTCAGAGTTAGTTGCCTTGATCAAGTGAGACGGTCACTGTTCAATCCGCGGTGCACACACATGAAAAATCTGTCGTTCAAAATTAAAGTATGTATACACCTCTCAACACATGAAACATGTTGGCATCCAACAAAACTTCAATATCCTAGCCAATTGATCTCTCCCATGAGATCTCGAGGGAGAAAAAAGAAACACCTTACGGTCACAGCTCACCGAACGGCTATTAAAGCAACTAGCTGCCCATGTCAGCTCCAGTGGTTCAATAACATGTTTTATTGCATTTAGTTCAACCTAATTCTCATGGAAGAGTCTGTCTCTTCCTGGCAAAGTAAAGAGAGAAGGAGAATAATAGAGAATGGCTTAGATTTGTTGTCCTCGTCTAAGAATTAAGAAAAGTTGTAAAATGAGAGCAAAAGTTGTGACTGTAAGCTCCGACCGAAGACGAGCAGGATTTTCATCCGAACTGTCGCACACCTCCCCGCTGATGGCATTCAAGCGTAAAAAGAAGAGAACCAAATGATTCAGTAACAAATTTGTACTTCTAGGCGGCTAGATGATAAAAATGTTGAGTGAGCCACCGTTTGACCGGTGGTTAGAGTGGTATGGGTGATGGTAGTGCACGAAGCAACGTGGGTTACATGTGTATGCTACCAGGAATCCCACTGTTGAAAATAACCGTGCAGCTTAAATAAGCTACTAACTAGCTTTTTGGGCCATGTATGCATTTATGTGTGCGCAGCTGCAAAGAAGCTAAGAGTCCAGCCCACTGCATCATTGCCAAAGAGGGTATACGCGCTGTGAGGCAACTTCCCCGTATTTTCCTGGGCTCGATGACAAGTCATCGTATGCATGCGTAGGTACAGCTCAGGCTTGACACGTCGTGGGTTTTCTCTGTCAGAGGCTCCCCGCTGCGTCGCTCGGCTATTTAAACAGCCCTCCACCTCCTATATTACTAAACATAATGAGCGTGACTAGACGGGAATCCTCATGTGTCTCGAAATGCTTTGCTTAATATAAGTGAATTTTTCGGTTTGTCCTTTGCTATAAAAAGGATTGGACATCTTGCTGCACTTTGTTACTATTGTCACTTGATACTCGTTACGAATTATGTTACTATCAAACTACTCGCTATCGATACTTTCAGTACTTGCAGAGAATACCTTGCTGAAAATTGCTTGACATTTTCTTCCGCTCCCTATCGGATTCGACACTCTCACTTATCCAAAGGACTACGACTGATCCCCTATACTTGTGGGCCATTAGGGCCCACCCCCGTTGAATTCGAGGGGGGCGGGGGTGTTTAGAAAGTTTGGAAGGAGCTAGAATCCTGGTAAAGTCTTGTACGTCTTGCATTTTTGGCGATAAATACGTTGGCATTGAAGATGAAGACGTGCTAAGTACAGACAATAGAGAATCATTCTTCTAGTTCTTTCTTCTCTTTGTTTTTTCGGGAATCCTAGCTCAACTGAATTTACTTCTACTACTCGGATGTTGTTATGTACTTCAAAGATGCATGTTTTTATAGCCATGGCTCAACTTCAATATATTCATTGCAAGGCAGCTTTGCACCAAAAATTTGTTGTGCAAACAAAAGAATGTGCACCACATAACCAAAAAATTACCCAGACAAGGCCACAGGAACATGCGAAAATAGTTCCCGTCCCATCTTTTAGCCATTGGATAGCGCTCTGCGCATAGGTAGCCAACTGCTACCCCCCCCCCCCCCCCCCCCCATCTGTCATAGTACCGTGTTCTGCATCTCGTGTACCATCTACTACAACTAGTACAACCCAATAGGTGCTTATTGTAAATGAGACATCCTTCCTTCTAGAAGACCTGATTAGCAAGCAACCACACGATCTATATCCAATAGTCTAGAGTTTTGGACACCACACACGGTGGCTACCAAATCCTCACTCAAAAAGAAAAGGTCATGCGGTTCAGCTTGTTGTCATCTACACAAAAGACCCTTGAAAAGAAGTAAAAGAGTGATGATGATTCATGACATTGACACACGTGTCCATCGTCTATCTCACCTTAGTCCCCTCAAGAAATAAAACCAATTGTAAGCAATCACACTCGTTGAAGCTGCGCCGAGCAACATAGCTAGTTGCCTTACCAAAGTGTGGCGGTCACCGTTTAATCCGTTCTGCAGACAAATGAAAAATCCATCGTTCAAAATCCAACTATAGACCTCTCAACACACGAAAGATGTTCTGAACAAAATCTCAAGATCCTAGCCAATTCATCCCTCACATGAGATCTCAAGAAAGAAAACACCTTACGCTCACAATTCCCTAGTTGTATGACGAACCATTTGATAAACTTCATTTGCATTGCTCAGAGCGCTTCTACACTTTGATTATCACAGAAACGCACGTCGCACTAACTACTGGGAATTAGCACACTCTTAACGGCGATCTGAAACACTGCTTCGGAATATAATGTAACTTCAGCACCACCTCTATATGCACTAACTCACAAACCATTGCTCAGTCACAGAAGCTAACACTTAAAATAATGCTTTTCATGGGTTTATAATAGTTTAAATAATGACCATCTCACTTTGTTAAGCAACTAGCTAGTAATGTAGGCTCTCGCGGTCCAACGACATTTGAATTGTTGCTTTTAGAGCAAAACTAAGTCTCCAGACAAAGTAAAGAGAAACATGGTAAAGCAATAGAGAATGACTTAGCTTTGTTATCGTCATCTAGAAACTATATAATAAAGTCATGAAAAAAGTGAAAAATAAAGCTCAAGATAATGGCTTGAAAACTTGGGTTGTTGGAAAGCACATGATGCCTCATCACTTTATGACTTGGTGGAGACATGTCATAAATCGCCATCATATTCTTTCTTTTCTTGACATACTTTCCAGTAGATGACAATATGTAGACATTTGGAGCCCCACCTACCATTTTCAACAAGGGTAAATAAGTTGATGAATGAACTCATAAAAGACCTAATTGATGATCCGTCAACAATTAACATAACTCAAAGTTGATGGTTGTGCCCGCTGATGGCATTCAAGCGTAGATAGAAAGAACCAAAACGATTCAGTCACAACTTTTAGCTAGCTAACTAGCTTATCACAATGTTGAATAAGCCACCAATGGTTTGAGTGGCATGGGTGTTGGTAGCTAAAATGCTACACCTACATAAGTTATTAACGTAAAGTTACGTTCCTTCCTCCCTCAACCAATCATCCCCCTCTGATTTTCATGGAGTGGGCTTGGGTTCTTGTTTCTTCCAACCAAATCACGTCAGATCACCTCTTACGTAAGTTATGTAACAATATTTACCTATATGTAGCAAAGCTCGTGCTGCTAGTGCACAAAGTACCTGCGGGTCACATGTGTATGCTAGTTGAAATTAACCGTGCAGCTTAAATAAGCTACTAGCTAGCTTTTCCGGCCAATGTATGCAGTAAGTTGTTTTTTCTTTTTTGAAAGATTCAGTTACCCTGTCTTTTCATTGATTTAGCAGAAGAGAGGTTACAAAGCTTTGATCAAGTGATCAGAGAGTTTGCACAAAGAAATTATGTGGACTGAAGGGTGGCGCAGCCCGCAGGATCGCCCTCTAGGTTTTCCTATGGAGTAATTCTCATGTGATCTCCCCAAAAGGGGTCGCTATTCCTTTTGCCCCGGCTAATCTCCATTGCTGGGCCACTGTATGTGTGTGTATGTGTGCAGCTGCAAAGAAGTTAAGAATCCGGGCCACTGCATGCATTGCCAAAGAGGGTAAACGCGCTCTGAGGCAACTTCGCCGTAGTTTCCTTAGATCGATAACAAGTCATCGTATGCGTGCGTAGGTGCAGCTCAGGCTCGACACGTCGTGGGTTTGCTCTGCTCGCATCGGAGGCTCCCCGCTGCATCGCTCAGCTACTTAAACAGCCCTCCGTCTCCGGCCGCCTCCATGCTCCGACACGACCCACCCTCCATATCCCACCAGCAGCAAGCGTGGAAGCAGCTCCCACATCCGACCAGCAGCGACGGTGAGCCCTCCCCTTCCCACATCTTCTTCTTCACTTTCCTTTCGTCTTGAGATCAATTGAGATGGATGGATCAACTTTCTCCTCTGCGACAGAGAATTATCCAAGTAAACCAACTAACCCAGCTAGCGTTGTTGTTGTTGCTAGCTTGGATTGGATCCATTCCATGGACGGCTGGATCCATTCCATGGACGCCGCGCAAAAAAAGGCTGGATCCATGGACGGCAAGATGCCTCCGCTGCCTCTGACGGTGGGCAAGAGGAAGATGGCCTCTCCGTGCCCGGATGCTGTCCGGCTGGTCAGCCAATGGACACTCTCCACCGCCTGCTTCTTCCTCGTCGTCTTCGCAGTAAGCCAGACTCTCGACCACTACCACGTCCCCGTCCCCGTCCCGTGCAGCCTGCACTACCGGACTAACCCTCTATGCCGAGGGCCGAGGGCCGTCGGCATAGGCCCTTTGTCATCGGTATAGGTCTATGCCGACGGCCACCGTCGGCATACACCCGTCGGCGTAGATATCGTCAACGTCGTCCTGTCAGACCATCGGCATAGAAAAGCCGTCGGCATAGGCATCTATGCCGACGGCTTCCGTACGGCCGTCGGCAGAGGAAATCACCAGACGGCAACAGACGGCGCCGTCATCCCCACTAACCAACCAGCGACGTGGCATATATAAGCCGACGGCCTGCCACGTGGCACTCGCTGGGCGCTCCTGGCAGCAGGGTATGCCGACGGCCTGGCCGTCAGCTTAGATGGAAATCTATGCCGACTGCCAGGCCGTCGGCATACCCGTGCCACGTGGCGCCCGCTGGTTTCTCCTGGACATGGCTATGCCGACGGCCAGGCCGTCGGCATAGATCTGTTCTGTTTTTTTTTCTTCTCTGTTTTCCCATTTTCATTCAATTTGATAGCATTCAAAGACACAAAATATGACAGAGACCATATATACATAGAAATACTCAAGATCATCATCTAAAGATACTAAAGATCATCAAGATCATCATCATCATCTAAAGATCATCAACATCATCATCGTCGAAACTTCATGAACATAAGTATGAGGCACGGACATCATCGTCGTCATCTAAAGAACGCTAAGAAGTACGAAACATGGAAAGTATTGCAAGACATGGAACACATCATCAGCCAAGACTAGGACCATCGCCGTGAGCACCGCCAAGACCAGCACCACCTTGCCAGATCGGAGTGACTGGGTTCTCTGAAGCAGGAGTTGAGCCACCGGTCCCCTACATATTGGAAAAGAGATTGTAAGGGTAAATATGATATGATAGTATTGAATGAACGAGAACTAGTTTGTCAATAGTTAGGCAAATGTACTAACCGGAGTCTGACTGCCTAATGCCACCCATTCATCGAACGTGGGCACGTGTGGGGGTTCTCCAGCAGGTGGTGGTGCGGTCCCATTTATGGTGGATCCGTGCGGTTAGTCCAAGACGCCAACATAGCCTGGATGTTAGTTAACCAAGCAAACTAGAAGGTCAGAAGAAATGAAAGTGCAAATTTTAGCTTGGTTCTAAGAGGGCAAAACTAACCGCCATCATCTGACGGTTGTAATCCTCGTTTGCCTTCACTCGTTGCAAGTACTCCCGCACCTCGAGATTCCTAAGCTCGACAAAGGCCTTATATGCCTACAAAATTTAGGTTGTTTCTAAGTGGGCAATACTGAAAATAAACTGAGAAAGTGAGAAAGCAAGAAGATAAGGGGGAAGTACTTACAGCATGCTGGCGGGATAAGCTAGGCTGCGAACGCCCCGTACTCTCTAACAGGCTCGGGTTGGTAGCTCGAAGCCGTGTGTACGAGACATAAGGACTGATCAAGCCATCAAAACACGGATAGCGGCCATGGGACTTCGGCTGGATGGCCACCACCGCCGTGTCGTCGATCTGAGACTGGACGACGTCAGGAGCATCCGGACCAGGCGGATGCAACCTCTCAAACTGCTCCTTGTAAGACTCCAGGTGCTCCTCGGTTTTGCCGTAGTACTCGCTCTCGCCTTCCTTGCGATCACTCCGCTCATGGGCCATCTTCCACGACTCCATGTCTGAGAGCGGCCTCTTTAACTTGTCCTCCTACAACGTCAAACAGAAGTTAGCCATACATAAGAGCATGAGGGTAAAAAGAAGAAAAAAAATGCATCATGCATATAGATATACCTTCATGGCCTTGAAGCCCCAGTGGTTCCTGTTTCCTTGGCCGTGTGTTCCGTCTTTTCCACTATTAGCCCGGTTCTTGCTGCTCTTGGCAGCAAACTCTGCATCGTCACCGAGCCACCTATCCACCAAACTCGCCCATCCCTCATCCTTTCCAAAGCACCAAGGAGGAATAACCTAAATAATGGAAGCATCACATGTCAGCACGAAACAATGAAATTGACTGCTTATACGTTGGAATGAAAAGTCTCTAATACTCCTTCATGTACTGCTCCCTGTTCAAGGTAAGTCATTGCTTCTGCGCTTCACTTTTTCTCATCTTTTGATGAAGGTAGGAGTGGTAGTAGTGTGAGACGGCAACCCAGCGCACCTCATACTGCAACTGACGAGCTTTCTTCTTCGCAGCCGCCAGCAAGACCACGTCGGCTCTGGCCTTGTGCTCGTCAAGAACTCTATAGAATTGCTGCAATCATGCATAAAACCAGAAGCAAACAGGGCATGAGTTGAGTGATTCGATGATAACTATGAACGAAACTCAAGACAAGTGATTCTGAAGAGAACTTACCCAAAATTTGGTGATCACGGCCTTAGCGGCCGTCCCATACTCCGCGAGGCTGGCAGCCTCGTAGTGGGCCCAGCTCGTGGCCAAAACCCGCAGCTCCGGGTCCCTATCTGGCCGCGGGCAGAATAGGCCCGGCAAAAACTCCTTCAACAAGACAGTGATAATGCCGTTCGGTTTATGGCCCTTTCCGTGAAGGATCCAGTTCTTGCAAAAGAATAAAAGAATTAGCATGTGTACAATAAAAAATGTTGGCATGTGTTCAAAATATGATTGAGAGGCACTTACTCTGTCCCCGTGGGTTCAATGAGCCACTTGTTTGCCTCGATAGAAGGTGGTGTAGGTAGTTCTGCAATACCACGCAGCCACCCCTTCGGACCACCGGACGGCAAGTCACCCCATAACTCGGCGTCACCCTCCCCTCCACCACCCTCCTCCTCGCACTCCTCCTCCTCGCACTCCTCCTCCTCATGAACCTCCTCCTCCTCAGACTTAGAAGGTGGCTCAGTATAGGAGGGCATCGAAGAAGACCCACCTATGTCGGACACGGCCCGGAGTTTTTTGACCCGGCTGCCTCTCCCCCCACCCCCTCCTCCTCTAGGGGCTCTCCCCCCACCCCCTCTTCCTGTAGGGGCTCCTTCCCCGACCCCTCGACCTTCCTGTGAGGTGTCATCCTGAAGTAGTCAAGGGGGAACCTTGTGGGCTCGTCCACTCCGAGTAAGTCCTTTGAATTTGCTTAGGAAACCCGCGCCGCTGGACTTGCCCATGATTAGCAAACCTGCATTGAGAAGAGAATAAACAATTAGTAAGGATATCAAATAAACAAGCATACAGAAAAGAACATTAATAACAGAAGAGCACATTAAGCATACAGAAAAGAACATTAATAACAGAAGAGCACATTAAGCATACAGAAAAGAACATTAATAACAGAAGAGCACATTAAGCATACTATTGTAATCTACCTCAATCATCATTAAAAGAACTTACCTTAAGGCATGTATGAGGGCCCGGTGCGATGCTACGGTGGCATTGCTACCCCCAGGGCCCCCGTCCCGCCTAACCCTGCAGCAGTTGACCACGAGATCTAACCCTTTGACTTTCCCCGTGTGACGACCCCGGCTTAATCGTGCACTAACCATACACGCAAATGCACACGATCAAGCCTAAGGACTCACTTGAAGATATCACAACACAACTCTAAAACATAAATAAAGTCATACAAGCTTTATATTACAAGCCAGGGCCTCGAGGGCTCGAATACATAGCTCGATGGCATACAAGTGTCAGCGGAAGCATTAGATATCTGGGTACATATATATTACAGAAAGAGAGATAAGCCTTTACAGAGGCGGGGCAAAATAAAACTCTACGATCGAAAGGCGTAGGCCTCCTGCCTAGGACCCTCCGAATCCTACTCCTGGTCGTCTGTCGGCTCCTCGTAGTAGTACTCGCCGGGAGAGTAGTAGTAGTAACCGTAGTCGTCGACGGGGGCAGCTATCTCAGGGGCTCCTTCATCGGGCGGCGTCAATTGAATATGGGGGAAAAAGAAAGTAAAGCAAACGTGAGTACTCATCCGAAGTACTCAGCAAGCGAGGATCTACACTACATATGCAACATTTTCAAAGGGTGGCTGTATATGTGGACTGGGCTGCAGAAATGCCAGAATAGAGGGGGAGAGCCTAGTCCTATCGAAGACTAGCATCTTCAAGCATCTTTATCAGTCTTGCAGCATAAGAAGAGTGCAGAAACATAATGTAAAGTAGTTGTAGTATCATCAACCTCGGCCAGAGATCCTTCCTCAACTCCCTGCGAGAAAGCAATCCCAGAGCCGTACTATCCAGTTCTCATCTCAGTTCTAGTTGTACCGATCGGGATACAACTCCGAGTGTCCGTTACCATAGGACAGGCTATTGATAGATTAGTTCTTCCCTGCAGGGGTGCACCAACTTACCCACCACGCTCGCTTAACTCCGGCCGGACACACTTTTCTGGGTCATGCCCGGCCTCGGCTAAGCAACACGCCGCAACCCGACCAAAAACTTAACAGAGAGGTCAGCACGCCGGACTAAACCTATGCTCCCAGGGGTCTTGGGCCTTCGCCCCGGGAACTCCTGCACGTTACGTTCACGGCCGAGAGCAGACCTAGCAACCCCTTAATACAAGCGCAGTTGCGTAACCAGTCCAACTCGGCGCGCGCCGCTCAATCGCTGACGTCCATTAAGCTTCGGCTGAAGTATACGACGTAGAACGCCCATACTATGCCCACGTGATGGTTAGTGCTATCAGGCCAGAGGCCCCTCGGATCAAATATCCAAACCGTTTAGTGGTTTAGGAGCGCGCGGTAACGAGCAGAGACTCACGATCGATGTGACCCCGTCGCCCCGTCTCGAGGACTTGCGGCAAGGGCTAAGAATGCCCGGACACGCCTCGTAGTTATCTCGCGGGCACCTCTCAGGTCAACCCGACTCCACATCACTTCGCAACATGCTCGCGCGGGTACCCCTCAGGGCCGACCCGTCTTTAGTATCATGGTTCAGTGTTCAGTCATAGTAACCAAAGTCTCCGTGAGTCTGACACTAAAGGGAACCCTGAGGAATCACCCTCGACGGAATCCCACTTGATGTTATCGTCAAGGTGAACGAAGGAGGAATCACCCTCGAGGTCCACACTTGAGGTGTTGCACGACGGCGTCGGTGTCGGGGGTGGTGTAGGAGGAATCACCCTCGCTTACCACGACCGGCTAACTAACCTACAAGGTTATCATCAGAAGTGCTGACGAGGTATCACCCTCGGCACTCGATAATAACCTAGTAGTGTCGAGCAATTTAAGAGGGAAAGTGACGTGCGGTGCCAGGGTCTGATCTTCGATCCCGTTGCTCGGGTCTTCTGATAGTCCAGCGGGGCAGTCGGGATAAATGGGGTCTCTGATGGTCTCTACCCAACCTATTCTATACAGTTTAGGATAACAAATGAGTATCAACAGCAGGTTACAAGTAAACAGGCTATGCAGCAGATATAGGATACAGTAACAACAGTAACTTCTAATGCAAGCATAAGAGAGAAGAGAGTGAGCGATATCGGAATGCTCAAAAAGGGGGTGCTTGCCTGTCTGCTCGACAGCAAGGGCAGGGTCGTCGGGGACGTAGTCGTACTCCAGAGCGGCGTCTGCCTCAGGAGGTACGTCGACGTCAGGGTCTACCGAGAGAGAAGAGGGGGAAGAAAACAAGTAAATACAATGCAAACAGATGCAACACAGTGCGTGCTATGCTATGATGCAGTGCAGAGTTGACTAAATATGCATCTAAGTCATTTTGGTTATTTTTAGGATTAACCGGGGATTTATTAATCGGCATGTGTGCACTATTCATCTACCGGATTCGGGCTCGGAGTTACGAGTTCTCCTACGTAGGAGGTTCCGACAAGGAAACAGACGGCACGATCAGACTCGTCTCGTCGTTCTGAGCAACTTTCATGTTTTAACTTTTTCGATCTGAGCTATGGTTTAAAAGTTATTAATTTTCGAAGTTTAAATAATTTTCTGGAATTATTTTTATTAACAGAATTGAATTATGACGTCAGCATGATGCCATGCTGACATCAGCGAGTCAACAGGACGGCTGACCAGTCAAACCTGACATGTGGGTCCCACATGTCAGTGAGTCATTAGTCTAATTAATTGATTTTCATTTATTTAAAATGTTATTAGGTTAATTATCCGCGGGGCCCACACGTCAGTCGCCGCGGATGAGCAGTAACCACATTGACCAGGTCAACGTGCTCAACCGAGGCGCTGGGGCCCACTGGCAGCCTCTCAGGGAGTGGGTCCCACCTTGGCACGTCGGCGGCGTCGCCGGAAATACGCCGGCGACCAAATCCGCGGCGGAAGATCGCCGGAACGCGTCGGAAATCACCCACATGGCTCGGTTCGAGCCGTGGTTAGGTGCGTTCGAAAGCCAGGGGACTCGCCCGTCGAGTGGGAATGGTCTCGTTGCCGGAATCGACCGGAGTCGTCGGCGGTGAGCTCGCAGGCGGCGCCGGAGTTCGGGACCGAACGGAAGTGGCACAACGGTGCACGGCAAAGCGAGCTAGAGGGTTCGTCGGGCTCCAGCGAGCGTGCTGAGCACGATGCCGTGCTCGGCTGAGCCCGGCGGCGCGTGTGGCTACGGTGGCGAGCTCGCCGACGGCACCCGGTTCGGGCACTACGGGAATGGCGGCTACGAGCGCTAAATCCAGCGGGGCAGAGAGGGGTTTCGAGCGGGAAGCTCACCTAGCGGCGCACGAAAGGCCGTTGGGGGGGATTAGTAGCTGCAGTGCTCGCCGGAGATGGAGGAAGTCGACGGTGTCCCGAGGAAGAAGTCGACGTGATCGGCCGTTGCTGTGCTCCTCAGCTCCGTCCAGTTGCTCCAGGGGACGCGGTCGACCACGACGCTCCTTCCAGGCACTCGCAAGCGACACGGGGAGGCCGGTGGCCACGGCGGTGAGGCAGCGCGGCAACGGCGGCGCTCTGAGATGGATCTGGGAAGGAAAGGGAGGGGCGGAGCGACCGAGAGGAGAGGGGAGAAGTGAGGGGAGGACCAGGGGGAGTGGTTGAGGTCACCCTTATCCCCTCCGCGGCCCTGTAGGGTCGGCGGGCGCCGGCGTGTCGGCGCGCGGACGGCGCGCGCGTGCTCGGCCAAGGGGAGGACGACAGCGCTAGGGAGAGAGAGAGATCGGGCCAGATGGGCCGGCTGTCGGGGCACTGTGCACTAAGGCCCAGTGCACAGTGCCTCATCTTATTTTTCTCGTTTCTTTTTTGCTTTTCTTTTATTTATTTCTATTTTGAAATAGTTAGGCCATATGTGCACTTTTGTAAAATATGGGACTTGGCCCAAATATTAATATGCAATGTAAGCATTCACCAAAATTTGGTTTGAGCAAAGTTGGGCTTCATTTGAAATTGATATGATTTTAAGTGTATTATATTTTGCTGTTTTGGTACTGTTTCATGTGGTTTGAACCATTTAACTATTCCCAATTCCATTGTTTATATTTTTATGAATGATTCTGGAATATTTGCTATTTAGTGAACATTTTTCCAAAGATGTTTGAGCAAGTAGATTTTGCACTTTTGAATTTGAGTTGATTTCCAGAATAGGGTTTGAATTATTTTGGTTAACCACTACGTTTAAGCACTGCAAATGATATGACCTGGCATTATTAGCAGCTGATCACAGTGGTAGTTACACAGGGGTGTTACACCCCGGACGGGCTTTGACCAGTGGACCTCTCCACCCGGTTGTGCTAGGTCAGCCCATAGGTGTTGGGAACGTAGCATGCAATTTCAAAAAAATTCCTACGATCACGCAAGATCTATCTAGGAGATGCATATCAACGAGAGGGGGAGAGTGTGTCCACGTACCCTCGTAGACCGAAAGCGGAAGCGTTAGCTTAACGCGGTTGATGTAGTCGAACGTCTTCGCAATCCAACCGATCAAGCACCGAACGTACGGCACCTCCGAGTTCTGCACACGTTCAGCTCGATGACGTCCCTCGAACTCTTGATCCAGCAAAGTGTCGAGGGAGAGTTTCGTCAGCACGACGGCGTGGTGACGGTGATGGTGATGTGATCCGCGCAGAGCTTCGCCTAAGCACTACGACAATATGACCGGAGGAGTAAACTATGGAGGGGGGCACCGCACACGGCTAAGAGAACTATTGATGTGCTTTGGGGTGCCCCCTGCCCCCGTATATAAAGGAGGAGAGGGGAGGAGGCCGGCCCTAGGGGGCGCGCCAAGTTGGGGGAAACCCACTAGGACTCCTAGTCCTAGTCGGTTTCCCCCTTCCTTCTCATTGAGGGGGAAAGGGGGAAGGAGAGGGAGAGGGGGAAGGAAAGGGGGGCCGCGCCCCCTCCCCTTGTCCAATTTGGACTGCCCATGGGGGGGGGGGGGGGCGCCACCCCTTGTGGGCTGCCCTCTCTCTCCCCTATGGCCCATAGTGGCCCATTACTTTCCCCGGGGGGTTCCGGTAACCCCTCGGTACTCCGATAAATATTCAAATCATTCCGACACTATTCCGGTGTCCGAACACTATCGTCCACTATATCAATCTTTACCTCTCGACCATTTCGAGACTCCTCGTCATGTCCGTGATCTCATCCGGGACTCCGAACAGTCTTCGGTCACCAAAACACATAACTCATAATACAAATCGTCATCGAACGTTAAGCGTGCGGACCCTACGGGTTCGAGAACTATGTAGACATGATCGAGACATATCTCCGATCAATAACCAACAGCGGAACCTGGTTGCTCATATTGGTTCCTACATATTCTACGAAGATCTTTATCGGTCAAACCGTAATGACAACATACGTCATTCCCTTTGTCATCGGTATGTTACTTGCCCGAGATTCGATCGTCGGTATCTTCATACCTAGTTTAATCTCGTTACCGGCAAGTCTCTTTACTCGTTCCGTAATGCATCATCCCGCAACTAACTCATTAGTCACATTGCTTGCAAGGCTTATCATGATATGCATTACCGAGAGGGCCCAGAGATACCTCTCCGATACTCGGAGTGACAAATCCTAATCTTGATCTATGACAACCCAACAAACACCTTCGGAGACACCTGTAGAGCATCTTTATAATCACCCAGTTACGTTGTGACGTTTGATAGCACACAAGGTGTTCCTCCGGTATTCGGGAGTTGCATAATCTCACAGTCAAAGGAATATGTATAAGTCATGAAGAAAGCAATAGCAATAAAACTTAACGATCATTATGCTAAGCTAACGGATGGGTCTTGTCCATCACATCATTCTCCTAATGATGTGATCCCATTCATCAAATGACAACTCATGTCTATGGTTTGGAAACTTAACCATCTTTGATTAACGAGCTAGTCTAGTAGAGGCTTACTAGGGACACTGTGTTTTGTCTATGTATCCACACATGTATCAAGTTTCCGGTTAATACAATTCTAGCATGAATAATAAACATTTATCATGATATAAGGAAATATAAATAACAACTTTATTATTGCCTCTCGGGCATATTTCCTTCAGTCTCCCACTTGCACTAGAGTCAATAATTTTGTTCACATCGCCATGTGATTAACACGAATAGTTTACATCACCATGTGATTAACACCCATAGTTCACATCGCCATGTGACCAACACCCAAAGGGTTTACTAGAGTCAGTAATCTAGTTCACATCGCCATGTGATTAACACCCAAAGAGTACTAAGGTGTGATCATGTTTTGCTTGTGAGAGAGGTTTAGTCAACAGGTCTGCCGCATTCAGATCCGTATGTATTTCTCAAATTTCTATGTCTACAATGCTCTGCATGGAGCTACTCTAGCTAATTGCTCCCACTTTCAATATGTATCCAGATTGAGACTCAGAGTCATCTGGATCAGTGTCAAAGCTTGCATCGACGTAACCCTTTACGACGAACTCTTTGTCACCTCCAGAACCGAGAAACATTTCCTTAGTCCTCTTTAGGTACCTAAGGATAATTTTGACCGCTGTCCAGTGATCTACTCCTGGATCACTATTGTACCCCCTTGCCAAACTCATGGCAAGGTACACAATAGGTCTGGTATACAGCATGGCATACTTTATAGAACCTATGGCTGAGGCATAGGGAATGACTTTCATTCTCTCTCTATCTTCTGCCGTGGTCGGGTTTTGAGTCTTACTCAACTTCATACCTTACAACTCAGGCAAGAACTTCTTCTTTGACTGATCCATTTTGAACTACTTCAAAATTTTATCAAGGTATGTACTCATCGAAAGTCTTATCAAGCATCTTGATCTATCTCTATAGATCTTAATGCCCAATATGTAAGTAGCTTCACCGAGGTCTTTATTTGAAAAACTCCTTTCAAACACTCCTTTATGCTTTCCAGAAAATTCTACATCTTTTCGATCAACAATATGTCATTCACATATACTTATCAGAAAGGCTGTAGTGCTCCCACTCACTTTCTTGTAAATACAGGCTTCACCGCAAGTCTGTATAAAACTATATGCTTTGATCAACTCATCAAAGCATATATTCCAATTCCGAGATGCTTGCACCAGTCCATAGATGGATCGCTGGAGCTTGCACACTTTGTTAGCACCTTTAGGATTGACAAAACCTTCTGGTTGCATCATATACAACTCTTCTTTAATAAATCCATTAAAGAAATGCAGTTTTGACATCCATTTGCCAGATTTCATAAAATGCGGCAATTGCTAACATGATTCGGACAGACTTAAGCATCGATACGAGTGAGAAAATCTCATCGTAGTCAACACCTTGAACTTGTCGAAAACCTTTTGCGACAATTCGAGCTTTGTAGATAGTAACACTACTATTAGCGTCTGTCTTCCTCTTGAAAATCCATTTATTCTCAATGACTTGCCGATCATCGGGCAAGTCCACCAAAGTCCACACTTTGTTCTTATATGTGGATCCTATCTCAGATTTCATGGCCTTAATCCATCTGTCGGAATCTGGGCTTATCATCGCTTCTTCATAGTTCGTAGGTTCATCATGGTCTAGTAACATGACTTCTAGAACAGGATTACCGTACCACTCTGGTGCGGAACGTGCTCTGGTTGACCTACGAGGTTCGGTAGTAACTTGACCTGAAGTTTCATGATCATTATCATTAGCTTCCTCTCTAGTTGGTGTAGGCATCACGGGAACAGATTTCTCTGATGAGCTACTTTCCAAATTGAGAGAAGGTACAATTACCTCATCAAGTTCTATTTTCCTCCCACTCACTTCTTTCGAGAGAAACTCCTTCTCTAGAAAGGATCCATTCTTAGCAACAAATATCTTGCCTTCGGATCTGTGATAGAAGGTGTACCCAACATTTTCTTTTGGGTATGAAGACGCACTTCTCCGATTTGGGTTTGAGCTTATCAGGCTGAAGCTTTTTCACATAAGCATCGCAATCCCAAACTTTAAGAAACGACAGCTTAGGTTTCTTGCCAAACCACAGTTCATACGGTGTCGTCTCAATGGATTTAGACGGTGCCCTATTTAACGTGAATGCAACTGTCTCTAATGCATAACCCCAAAACGATAGTGGTAAATCGGTAAGAGACATCATAGATCGCACCATATCTAATAAAGTACGGTTACGACGTTCGGACACACCATTACGCTGTGGTTTTCCAGGTGGCGTGAGTTGTGAAACTATTCCACATTGTTTTAAATGAAGGCCAAACTCGTAACTCAAATATTCGCCTCCGTGATCAGATCATAGAAACTTTATTTTCTTATTACGATGATTTTATAATTCACTCTGAAATTCTTTGAACTTTTCAAAATATTTCAGACTTATGTTTCATCAAGTAGATATACCCATATCTGTTCAAATCATCTGTGAAGGTCAGAAAATAACGATACCCGCCGCGTGCTTCAACACTCATCGAACCACATACATCGGTATGTATTATTTCCAATAAGTCATTAGCTCGCTCCATTGTTCCGGAGAACGGAGTTTTAGTCATCTTGCCCATGAGGCATGGTTCGCAAGTATCAAATGATTCATAATCAAGTGATTCCAAAAGCTCATCTGCATGGAGTTTCTTCATGCGTTTTACACCAATATGACCTAAACGGCAGTGCCACAAGTATGTTGCACTATCATTATCAACTTTGCATCTTTTGGCATCAATATTATGAATATGTGTATCACTACGATCGAGATTCAATAAACCATTTATATTGAGTGTATGACCATAGAAGGTTTTATTCATGTAAACAGAACAAAAATTATTCTCTGACTTAAATGAATAAGCGTATCGTAATAAACATGATCCAATCATATTCATGCTCAACGCAAACACCAAATAACATTTATTTAGGTCCAACACTAATCCCGAAGGTAGAGGGAGTGTGCGATGGTGATCTTATCAACCTTGGAATCACTTACAACATACATCGTCACCTCGTCATTAACTAGTCTCTGTTCATTTTGCAACTCCTGTTTCGAGTTACTAATGTTAGCAACTGAACCAGTATCAAATACACAGGAGCTACTATGAACACTAGTAAAATACACATCAATAACATGTATATCAAATATACGTTTTTTCACTTTGCCATCCTTCTTATCCGCCAAGTATTTGGGGGCAGTTCCGCTTCCAGTGACCATTTCCTTTGCAGTAGAAGCACTCAGTTTCAGGCTCAGGTCCACCTTTGGGCTTCTTCACGGGAGTGACAACTTGCTTGCCATTCTTCTTGAAGTTCCCTTTCTTTCCCTTGCCCTTTTTCTTAAAACTAGTGGTCTTGTCAACCATCAACACTTGATGCTATTTCTTGATTTCTACCTTCGCCGATTTCAGCATTGCGAAGAGCTTGGGAATCATTTTCGTCATCCCTTGCATATTATAGTTCATCACGAAGTTCTAGTAACTTGGTGATAGTGACTAGAGAACTCTGTCAATCACTATCTTATCTGGAAGATTAACTCCCACTTGATTCAAGCGATTGTAGTATCCAGACATTCTGAGCACATGCTCACTAGCTGAGCTATTCTCCTCCATCTTGTAGGCAAAGTACTTGTCAGAGGTCTCATACCTCTCGACACGGGCATGAGGCTGAAATACCAATTTCATCTCTTTGGAACATCTCATATGTTTCGTGGCGTTCAAAACGTTTTTGAAGTCCCGGTTCTAAGCCGTAAAGTATGATGCACTAAACTATCAAGTAGTCATCATATTGAGCTTTGCCAAACGTTGATAACGTCTGCATCTGCTCCTACAATAGGTCTGTCACCTAGCGGTGCATCAAGGACATAATTCTTCTGTGCAGCAATGAGGATAATCCTCAGATCACGGACCCAGTCCGCATCATTGCTACTCATCTTTCAACTTAGTTTTTCTCTAGGAACATATCAAAAATAAACGGGGAGCTACATCGCGAGCTATTGATCTACAACATAGATATGCAAAAACTATCAGGACTAAGTTCATGATAAATTAAGTTCAATTAATCATATTACTTAAGAACTCCCACTTAGATAGACATCCCTCGAATCATCTAAATGATCACGTGATCCAAATCAACTAAACCATGTCTGATCATCATGTGAGATGGAGTAGTTTTCAATGGTGAACATCTCTATGTTGATCATATCTACTATATGATTCACGTTCGACCTTTTGGTCTCAGTGTTCCGAGGCCATGTCTGTACATGCTAGGCTCGTCAAGTTTAACCCGAGTATTCCGCACGTGCAAAACTGTCTTGCACCCGTTGTATGTGAACGTAGAGCTTATCACACCCGATCATCACGTGGTGTCTCGGCACGACGAACTGTCGCAACGGTGCATACTCATGGAGAACACTTATACCTTGAAATTTTAGTGAGGGATCATCTTATAATGCTACCGCCGTACTAAGCAAAATAAGATGCATAAAAGATAAACATCACATGCAATCAAAATATGTGACATGATATGGCCATCATCATCTTGTGCCTTTGATCTCCATCTCCAAAGCACCGTCATGATTTCCATCGTCACCGGCTTGACACCTTGATCTCCATCGTAGCGTCGTTGTCGTCTCGCCAACTATTGCTTCTACAACTTTCGCTAATGCATAGTGATAAAGTAAAACAATTACATGGCGATTACATTTCATACAATAAAGCGACAACCATAAGGCTCCTGCCAGTTGCCGATAACTTTTACAAAACATGATCATCTCATACAATTACGTGTATCACATCATGTCTTGACCATATCACATCACAACATGCCCTGCAAAAACGAGTTAGACGTGCTCTACTTTGTTGTTGCAAGTTTTACGTGGCTGCTACGGGCTTCTAATAAGAACCGTTCTTACCTACGCATCAAAACCACGACGATGTTTCGTCAAGTTTGCAGTTTTAACCTTCAACAAGGACCGGCCGTAGTCAAATTCGATTCAACTAAAGTTGGAGAAACAGACACCCGCCAGCCACCTTTATGCAAAATAAGTTGCATGTCTGTCGGTGGAACCGGTCTCATGAACGCGGTCATGTAAGGTTGGTCCGGGCCGCTTCATCCAACAATACCGCCGAATCAAAATAAGACATTGGTGGTAAGTAGTATGACTATCATCGCCCACAACTCTTTGTGTTCTACTCGTGCATATCATCTACGCATAGACCTGGCTCGGATGCCACTGTTGGGAACGTAGCATGCAATTTCAAAAAAATTCCTACGATCACGCAAGATTTATCTAGGAGATGCATAGCAACGAGAGGGGGAGAGTGTGTCCACGTAACCTCGTAGACCGAAAGCGGAAGCGTTAGTTTAACGCGGTTGATGTAGTCGAATGTCTTCGCGATCCAACCGATCAAGCACCGAACGTACGGCACCTCCGAGTTCTGCACATGTTCAGCTCGATGACGTCCCTCGAACTCTTGATCCAGCAAAGTGTCGAGGGAGAGTTTCGTCAGCACGACGCCGTGGTGACGGTGATGGTGATGTGATCCGCGCAGGGCTTCGCCTAAGCACTACGACAATATGACCGGAGGAGTAAACAGTGGAGGGGGGCACCGCACACGGCTAAGAGAACAATTGATGTGCTTTGGGGTGCCCCCCTGTCCCCGTATATAAAGGAGGAGAGGGGAGGAGGCCGGCCCTAGGGGGCGCGCCAAGTGGGGGGAAACCCACTAGGACTCCTAGTCCTAGTCGGTTTCCCCCTTCCTTCTCATTGAGGGGGAAAGGGGGAAGGAAAGGGGGGCCGCGCCCCCTCCCCTTGTCCAATTCGGACTGCCCATGGGGGGGGGGGGGCGCCACCCCTTGTGGGCTGCCCTCTCTCTCCCCTATGGCCCATAGTGGCCCATTACTTTCCCCGGGGGGTTCCGGTAACCCCTCGGTACTCCGATAAATATCCGAATCATTCCGAAACTATTCCGGTGTCCGAACACTATCGTCCAATATATCAATCTTTACCTCTCGACCATTTCGAGACTCCTCGTCATGTCCGTGATCTAATCCGGGACTCCGAACAATCTTCGGTCACCAAAACACATAACTCATAATACAAATCGTCATCGAACGTTAAGCGTGCGGACCCTACGGGTTCGAGAACTATGTAGACATGACCGAGACATATCTCCGATCAATAACCAACAGTGGAACCTGGATGCTCATATTGGTTCCTACATATTCTACGAAGATCTTTATCGGTCAAACCGTAATGACAACATACGTCATTCCCTTTGTCATCGGTATGTTACTTGCCCGAGATTCGATCGTCGGTATCTTCATACCTAGTTTAATCTCGTTACCGGCAAGTCTCTTTACTCGTTCCATAATGCATCATCCTGCAACTAACTCATTAGTCACATTGCTTGCAAGGCTTATCATGATATGCATTACCGAGAGGGCACAGAGATACCTCTCCGATACTCGGAGTGACAAATCCTAATCTTGATCTATGCCAACCCAATAAACACCTTCGGAGACACCTGTAGAGCATCTTTATAATCACCCAGTTACGTTGTGACGTTTGATAGCACACAAGGTGTTCCTCCGGTACTCGGGAGTTGCATAATCTCACAGTCAAAGGAATATGTATAAGTCATGAAGAAAGCAATAGCAATAAAACTTAACGATCATTATGCTAAGCTAACGGATGGGTCTTGTCCATCACATCATTCTCCTAATGATGTGATCCCGTTCATCAAATGACAACTCATGTCTATGGTTAGGAAACTTAACCATCTTTGATTAACGAGCTAGTCTAGTAGAGGCTTACTAGGGACACTGTGTTTTGTCTATGTATCCACACATATATCAAGTTTCCGGTTAATACAATTGTAGCATAAATAATAAACATTTATCATGATATAAGAAAATATAAATAACAACTTTATTATTGCCTCTAGGGCATATTTCCTTCAATAGGAACACTTGGGAGCAACGTCCGGGCCAAACCCACAGCAAGATCCCCTCCGTGTAGACCTGACGAGGCCGTTTCCCCCCTCCAGGTGCCGGCGACGGCGCCGTCCGTGAGGGGGGGCACACCCCGGAGACGCGTGCTGCCTCTTCAGACATGCCACCATACCTTAAGGCATATATGAGGGTCCGGTGCGACGCTCCAGTGGCATTGCTACCCCCAAGGCCCCCGTCCCGCCTAACCCTGCAGCGGTTGACCATGATATCTAACCCTTTGACTTTTCTCGGACGGGCTTTAACCAGTGGACCTCTCCACACGGTTGTGGTAGGTCAGCCCATAGGAACACTTGGGAGCAACGTCCGGGCCAAACCCATAGCAAGATCCCCTCCGTATAGACCCGACGCGGCCATTTCCCCCCTCCAGGTGCTGGCGGCGGCGCTGTCCGTGAGGTGGGCCACACCCCGGAGACGCGTGCTGCCTCTTCAGACATGCCACCACACCTTAAGGCATGTATGAGGGCACGGTGCGACGCTCCGGTGGCATTGCTACCTCCCAAGGGCCCCCGTCCCGCCTAACCCTGCAGCGGTTGACCACGAGATCTAACCCTTTGACTTTCCCCGGACGGACTTTGACCAGTGGACCTCTTCACCCGGTTGTGGTAGGTCAGCCCATAGAAACACTTGGGAGCAACATCCGAGCCTCAACAGTGCTGCATGTTGGCTGTAGAGTGTGTCGTAGGCGCTCCACCTGCACTTAGCCGTTTCTGCGATTTGCTGGTGCATGCACGCGCTGGTCTTTTTTTTCAACGAAAGAGATGGTTCCCTCCGGTTTCATTGACGAAACCAAACCAGGACAATCATCATCCCAGTCCATGCTAATCAGGTTCGAAACCAAAGGTCCATGCATGCGTTGGTCAGGGACATCGCCCAAGAAACTTATTGGGACGAACGGCGCCGTGCCTAAGGTAATTAAGCCTCCCTTGAACTAAGCGGGAGCGAACAGATCAATCAATATTTGCATTTGTAGAGACCGTCCTCCCTCGAAGCAGGCTTGTTCCTCACTATATTAGTATAGCAAACATCCGATACAGCCAACAATAGATGCTAGGGCGACAGCAATAGAATCATGCCTAAAAGAAAAAAGAAGAGAAAATATAAAAGAAATAAATGTCCGCGATGGCAGATAGACAAAACGAAGAAGCCCCGCGACCGTTGCGCCCACCGGAGACCTCCCACAAAATTCCCAGACTCCGAAGCGCCGGTACCAAACAATACCTTCAATAAGGGATGCGACGATGACGACGCTGCTGCCAAGGGTTTCCCCCCAGTACCAGTACGCTGCGAGGAGAGAGGGAGGGTAACACCCGACGCCCTTCAGGAAGGCCCGACGGCACCCTCAGGCGCCACCACGCCGGTGTCGGACAGGCCGACATGGATTTCTCCCGATCCCAACCATCACCCCGGGCGCTCCGGAGCATTCCACCATACCGACGACCACCTTGCGCCAGCACGATCTTGAAGACACACATGCTGTCTCACCACGGCACAGAGAAGTGAGGCCTGCACAATGAAGAAGAAGAGCCGACAGGGAGTAGGGGCAGCAGCACGACCGGCATGCGGGAGGGGCCGACCTCCACTGTCAATGACAGTAACCGACCAGACGCAATAGCAAGAGCATACAAGGCCCGCAGGCCGGGCCGGGCCGGGAGATGCCCGTAAAGCTCTCGCTGTCGCGCTTCAGAAGGCACGCCGCTGGTGTCGCCGCCCCCCGTCCAAGCCGCCCCTCCTCTTCAACGCGCAGAGAGCAGTGAGGCCGTGCCGGAGTCGGCCCGCCCGGACCCAGATGGGGCGGTAAGGGCCCAGATCTGGGCAGGGGGAGCACCACCGGCTAGCCCCGCGCCACCAGGCCACCTCGCCGCCACCTCTCCGGTCGCCGGACCATCGCCTGCCGAGCCGCATTGCCTCCGACCTCCTGCCCCGAGAAAGAGGGCCGCGTGCAGGGAGAGAAGCTCCCACCGCCGCCGACATCACCCAGGCTTAGCGGAGGAGGAGGGGGGACAAAGGGGAAGGGGCTGCGCGCCGCCCCGGCCGCCTCCCAGTGAGACGGCGCGAGGACGGGGTCGGGAGGGGAAAAGGGCTCCTCTTGTCAACACAGATCGGTTTTGAGTCGTATTTCTGCTCTCTAAATGATAGTTTTTTTGTGGAGACTGTCCTAGGTCTGTTTTTGTAACACGTATATTGGAGATATGAATATCTAGAGACATGTGCTAGAATGAGCATGCCAAGTTTGTGTAACCAAGGCAAGCATCGATTGAAAATGAGGATCGATAAAAACGAAGTGCGGCTTTGCATTTCCTAAAGCATATGGTAGAACTTACATCAGATCACAACCAATTCGAAGCGAACTTCCCATCCAATCACGCCGCACCAATCACGAACTGCACGTCATCTTGTGGAAGGGTACACGAATCGCACGAACGGGCAATGATTTGACCAGATGCCCGGCTAGCTGCGGCGGCCAGCCAGCGGATCAGACCTAAACCACGGCATGCGTGGTGCTCGAGCAACGTCAGGAGGACACCGCCTTGCGCCAGTTCGGGGTGGGGGCTGCATTGGAGGGTGTTGCGTCGGAGCCGCCTCCTCGCCGAGAGGAGCTAGGTCGAGGGCCATGGTCGCCAACTTCGTCACGTCACGAGGAGCCGGATTGTGGAGGTGCATCGGTGCCGAGATTGTGGCTACTCCATCCCGTCGCCAAGCTGCCACACATGGCCGACGCACAAATCCATCAATTCAGTACCAACCAAAACCATCAAAACTCAATGAATTGTAGTGATTTCAATTTTAAATTTCGCCAAATGACCGAAATATTCACTTGAATTCAATTAAACACTCAAAATATTATGAATATTTTGAAAAATATTTCAATTCCTGTGAACTACTTAAATAGCTGAAATAGTTTGGCCAAAACATAATTATTTCAGTGTCTACTGAAATTCAGTAAATTCCATCGAAATCTCACTGAAAGTGAAACCCATGCGCACAAAACGACGGCTTGGGGTGCGGCAGCAGGTCGTCCCCTTGGGCGCGGAAATCGTCGGCGGCAGGAGTTCCTCCCCTCTACATTACTAAGCCTTCATTTGCTTTACAGGAATATTCACGAAAAGATTTCCCACTGGAGAATTTTCCTTTGAAGTGTTCGAATTGTAGGATAGCACTACAACATTCCAAAGGAAAACCTGCCTTCCTGGGTCCATTCCAGACGAATAAAAAAAATCTACTCCAAGCTCGTGGCTGATGCCCGAGGGAGAAATGTACTGTGCATGCACATAAAATAACTTGTTGTGTTTTGCTACTCCCTACAATTTGGTGGGTCCCAACAATTATCCTTTTTCCAGTGACTCCAACGTTGTGCATCTAAACATCGCTAAATATCTGAACAACACTGCTCGAACTGTTCATGCCATCCAACACCATCTATCCAACGACCGTTGACCGGTTCGCACTTTCGAATTCCGCCAAACCGGAAATAGAACTAGGGGAGGTTTGGAGGAATCTGGATGCGTGCCACGTCGGACTTCGACACACACAGCCCACCCAACCCCACCCCTCCCCCCTCCTGTAGCCCTTTTCCCCACTCCGCCCCTCCCCTCTTGTTGTGTAACAGTACCCACCAAGACCGCCGCGGCCTCTACACCACTCCAGACACCACCCAGTTCTTGTCGGACCACCGTTCCTACACCCAGGCGCCTTGTACTTCGCCGCCATTACACCCTTGGATTTGTCCACAACCCAGGTATAGTCTGCCCCCAGCCGTCGACATCCATGGCGGACACCACGCCTGGCAAGTGTTCGGCCAAATACCATTGAGATTTATTTTGACCTTCTCCTTGTTTAACATGAAGCAAGCACGATAGTAGGGGTACTCGGTGAGGGAGGATGCGTTATTGTGCGACGCGTGGTTTGCCACAAGTATGGCGCTTGTAGGCATGAATTAATTCATAGGTTTTGCTTCTTGTTGCTGTATGTGTTGGTCAATTCTGTGATTTACTCAATGTTGCAACTTGATGATCACATCATTGTATAGATGGCACACACTGCCATGACGCACCAAAGGACGGAGAGCAAGCCCTTCACTTTGATGCATTGTTGTTTGAAGTTCAAGGAGGGGCCAATCTGTGTGAACAACATACATCGATGAAGAAGTTCAATTTCGAGAAGGGAAAGCTTGAGATGAAGGCCGACGAGTTTGGTTGAATTTGGGATTGTTGACATTTAAGAACTTGTTGAACATCCAATGCTTTTATTGATACTTGAATGTATGGTTGAAGTTCTATCGACTGATGATTCTAACTGAGGTTGCATGGCGGACATTTGGTTTATTTTTTTAAAAAGGGGCTGATATTTCGTGCAAAGGGCTGGATGGCCACTCCGCTATCCGCGGATGTTTGGGGTGTCCGATTTGATGGAAGGCCTTGGAGATGCCCTTATCCCATCCCCTATTTCCAAACCACATAAATTTCCAAGCTCTATGCAACCCAATTCCTTCATGTGTTATTTTTCCTATATTTTCTCTGCCTCTACTCTAAACAAAGCATAAGGACGTATTGGGTGAGTTGGGCCTTCACCCTCCTATACGGGTCATAGTTTTTGGATGCAGCGTGCTCTTACATATACAAAATTAGACCTCATATGCCTCAAAGCTGAGTCCTCCATAATCTCGGTCCAATAGGCAGAAGGTGTGTATTCATTTGTCGGGTTCTGTTAGTTTTGACAATCTTTTCAACCTGTTTATTTTTCTTTTCTTCTTTTTCCCTTTTGTTTCATTTCCCCTTACATTTTTCTTTTTAGTTTCTTTTAAAGATATTTCCAATGGTATATTAACATAATTTCATGTCCATGAACAATAATTTAAAAATCTACGACCTATGCTTTTAAAATATAATTTTTTAATACATGAATATTTTGATATACATGACTGTTTCAAATACGTGATAACATTTTTATTTCATGTGGGTGAATACTTATTTACATATTACATGACCATTTTTCATTATACGTGAATACAAATTTTCCACTTTTTAAAAATGGCTTTTACATTTTTAAATATATTAAGCATATTAAATTTTCCAAAATAAAGGATATCAGTTTTAATGGGCCTTGCTTAACTGGCCTATGTTAGTACGTTATATCTGTTTCCTCCAGTATTCCATACTTAATGTGTGGAATAGGAGGTCTCCTATTCTCGGCCCCGTGGTCGTGAATAGTCGGGCAAACATCTGAAGTGGTTTAAATAGGCTGGCCATGCGGCAGCCTTTTAAGACCTATTTCATAAGGAAAAAAAAATTATTTAGTCAAAAGGTTCAGAAAAATATTGTCAAAAAGTAACTTTTAAAAGGGAAATAATACATTGTGAATAAAAATGTTCATATATATGAAATAGGTTGTTCATCGCGTACTTATAATTTTTTTATGTATAAAATAACTATATTCATGCATTAAAACGATTACAAATATTTTAACCAAAGTTCATATATATGAAATGAAATGCGTACCTCATACTTAACTAATAATGCATAAAATTTATCTACATATTAAAAATAAATGTAATTTAAAAAATTAAAATATGTTCTTCTACATATGAATATGTGTATCATGTATGAATATATTTTCATATACTAGGGGAAAATATTCAAGTCTAAAAAGTAGTAAAAAAACATGAATCGAAGAAAAGAAGTCAAATGGAAAAATTGATAGAAAATAAATTATATCAAACAAGAAAAAACAGTATAAAGGGTTAATAGGCAAAAGAATAAAAAAGGGGAAATAATCAAGCCCTAACGTGTGCAACATGAGCTTTGGCACGACAAGTTTGCTTCATAAAGACAATCATCGGTCGAAAATAAGATTAAAAAAACAAAGTGTAACTTTGACTGTGATCTTGCATGCGATGACACCTGGCATAGATGAAATATTCCAAAATACCCTTGCATTGCCTTCATTCTAAAGTTGCCACGAAGCAAGAAGGGATCCCATTCGCTATGTTCCCGTTGCCGTTGATCATAGAATATCACCGGTCTTTGCTTGAGATGAAGTTCCCCCAATAATCGTCCGTATGTACATCAAAAAATTGCAAGCCACACTTTAATCTACATCTCCAAAAAGTGCTTTTTGCATCTCCAAAAAGGGGCCAGCTCCAACAGATGATGCAAAACGGAGATGTAAAAGTACAACTCCAATAGGTGATGCAAAATGGAGATGTAGAAATTAGAAACTTCAAATACTACTTCGTTTCAAACATAATTCAAACATAGCAAGTTCAACTACTGCTTCATTTCAAACATAATTAAACATAGTTCTAATTAAAACATAACTAAACATAATTCTAATTTGAAGGACTACTACTAGTTCAAACTACTACACCCATCAAACTACCACTCCAACGACTACTACTCATAGATGAAACTACTCCTCGTCGGAACTCCTGAACTGCTCCCAGAACTCATCCTTGTCCGGGTCGTCGCACCCCTCGTCCTCCTCCTTCGAGTCACACCAGTCCTCCTCCGAGGACTCAACGGGGATCACCGTCGAGGGATCGGCCTCGGCCTCGTCCTCCTCCTCCTCCTCCTCCTCCTCCTCCTCCTCCTTCTT